>JAKSZU010000009.1:45619684-46255577 GCA_026018925.1 Tupaia tana
AAGGTGGGGCAATTTCCTATACTTCAGGATTCACCCTGAACATAGAATGTGAATTTCATTTCATTTCCAATTTCCTGTCATTAAATTATGTTAGTTAACACCATTAGAAAGTCTATAATGGCATTTGCCTCAAGAACTTGTACATCATTTTCTCCATATTAAGTAATTGTATTTTTGGAGAGTCGGACAAGCCAGATCTAATTGGCCCTATTATATACATCATTATAAACTTTAATGTGAAGCAGAATCACTCAGAATGTTTGCTAAAATGGCTGATTCCCAAACCCATGCCCAATTATGATGTTTTAATCTAGAATCATGTCTGTGGCTTTATTTTAATGAGCTCCCCCAAATCATTCTGATGCTGATTGTCCAGGAATCATCCTTTCAGAAGGGTTAATATGGATTTTGAGTGGGATGGCAAAACAGTGCAGTAACTTGTTCAAATCATAATACTAGCTGCCATTCATTGTTACTGTTATGTCCATGCACTGATCTGTTCTAAAAGGCCTTACAGAAAGCTATCATTATCTGGTTTAATCCTTCCTGCTAGCCTATGTTATTATAATTTCCTATTTTTATTTATTTATTTATTTATTTATTTTGGTGAGAAAGTTGTGGCTAAAAGAGGCTAAGAAATTTTCCCAGAATCATACAGATATTAAATAGTAGAGCCTCACAATATATTCTACCTCTAAGGCCCATGCTCTTTCCCTTAGTTCCAGGCTGCCTCCCCAGAGTGTTCCTCATTTGTAGACTTGTGGATCTTTAGCATGCTTCATGTGCACTTACCTCTCCAGTCCTAATCAGAATTATGATCTGTTGCCTTTAAAGGTACTTTATTGCAGGTTACTAAGGGAAAATGCCCTGTCTTCTTACAGTTCTTTGTTCTATACTTGTTGAAACAACAGGCCCCAGGGAAAGAGGCCCTTTTTTAGTGGGAAAAAGTATGTTCTTTCTGCTCTACTCACATACCACATTAATTATCAGCTACAGAAGAAACTGCTGAAACTTCTGGCTCACTTGGCCCTTCTCCTCCAAAGCAGGAAGGAACACAGCAAGAGACGAGTTTAATTCTGAAGCTCAAGTGCTCTCCTGCATACCATGGACTGGGACAAAGGTTCAGAACACTGAGTATGAGTCATATGATAAGACAACCTTCAATAGTTGGAATGTTTATTGAAAGTGGATCAGGATGAACAAATAAGATCATCATGGATCCTATCAAGGATTTGGGGTAAACACTAAGTAAACTCTATGCTTGATCTTTCTTGTATACTTGATGTTGAGAGATCTTGCAGAGGCCTTCCCTTGACCCAGTATGAATAGATAAATTATTCTGCAGAAGGCTTTCTACTTGGAGCAGAAGCTGGGATTGAAAATGGTTCACTGGGTAGTAGTAGTAGCTAGATAATAGCTATATTTTATCCACCTCTGGCTTCCACATTCTCTTGCTTCAGAGCAGTGTCCTAGCAGACTATTATCTGGATATTTAAGTACTATACCTAGAAAAATAAAAGCCAGGAAAGGCTCCGTAGAGATTCTTAAATTTAAATCAGACAAGATATAAGATATAGCAAATAGTTGCAGGACCACTCCATGCATGGGATAGCTGCCTAGAACATTATAGTGAGAAGATTATACGGCTGCATGTGGGTATTATTTTAGTCTGTTTTCCTGTTGTTATAATTGAATATCACAGACTGAATAATTTATAAAAAATAAGTGTTTATTTAGCTCATGGTTCTGGAGGTCTGAGGTTGAGACCTCACATCTAGCAAGGGTCTTCTTACTGTCGGGGATTATTTACAGAGTCCCAAGGCAGCGCAAGTCATCACATGGCAAAAGAGCAAGAGTGTGTGTTAGCTCTGGTCTTTTTTCCTCTTCTTATAAAGCCACCATTATTCAATCATGGGGGCCCCACCTTGATGACTTTATCTACTCTTAATTACTTTCCAAAGCCCCCACCTCTTAATATGAAAGTCAGATTAAGTTCCTACCCTCTTAATATCATCACAATAGCAACCAAATTTATTTTTTTAGTAATTATTTTATTTAACTTTATTTATTTTTATTTGAGCAGAGAGGAACAGAGTAAGAGAGAGGGAAAGTGAGAAAGCAAGCTGCCACGTCCAGGACTCAAACCATGGTCGGCCATGCAGGAGTCCAGCGCCCTTAACCACCATGCCACCTGCCAGCCCCAACAACCAAATTTCAATCCATGAATTTGGAGAGGACACATTCAAACCATAACAGGCACTGTAGGAAAGAGTGCCACAATTGATTCGTGATATCTCCAGTAGATATGAAAATACAAAGGGCTAGCAAATTAGCCACATTTTTGCCATCCTTGCTCTAAGCCAGAGATTCCTAAATCTAATTGTATACAGAATTACTGGGAGCTTTTCAAACAATACTGATATGTCTGAAGTCCACCCCAAGCCAAATCAAATTAGATTCTCTAGAGATGAGATTCAGGGATTGGAGCAGCTGGGGTTGAGAGTCATTGCTCTACACAATTGCAGATATATGGATTACTTAATTCAGTAATTCCCAAATGCATTTTCTCCAGTCATGACCTGCCAGGCTGACCAGATTATCTGAAAAGCCTGTAAAATTTTTCCTACAATTTTTGTTGTCCATTCCTATGACCAACTCCTAAAAATTCTAATTTGAAAGTAAGGTCTAAGAATTAGTAATTTTTTAAACCTTATAGGAAGATGCTGAGCAGAGCCATTGTTCTAAACTAGTCTGAATACCTCAGATGAATGAGAACTTTAAAAGAACCTTGTACTCTGGGACAATGGTTTTCAAGTCTGACTGCTCATCAGAATCTCCCGAGAACCATTTTGAAAACATCAGTACCTATCTCCAGCACCAGGTCTTTTTTGTCTTGTTTTGTTTTGGACAAGGTTTTTGCTCTATCGTGATATTCCTGCCTCAGCCCCCTAGCTAGAACTACAGGCATGTGCTACCGTGTCCCACTCTTTTTTTAGAAAAGGTCTCACTATGTTACCCGAGCCAGCCTTGAGCTCACGATCCTCCTTCTTCAGCCTCTTGAATTACTGAGATTACAACTGTGTACCATTGCACCCAGCTTTTAGATTAGACAAGGAATAGAACCTGGGCCTCCTGTGGTCTCATTCTACAGAATACAATGTCAACAATGCATGCTACTATGAATGGGTCAGATCAATCAAATCAGAAATGTTAGGATAGAATCTGGATAATTCTAATAAGCAGTTAAAACTGAGAATCACCTCTCTAAGAAGCAGGGCACAGGAATCTCATTTGAGGACTTCGTTAGCAGTATTTCTTCCTTTTTTTTTTTCTATAGATTTAGTCTCTGACTTAATCTAGCCACATTGCATCTGTTTCCTGAACCTTGTTTGTCACCAGAATCTATCATTCATAATGGTTGGGTGGTTGTCTTATGCGTCTTCCTGGACATAGTAAATATTAGCTGCAGCCACTCTTCCATTTTTTTAAAAAAAATAATTACTGAATATATCAGAGTGTTTACAAACTATAGATCTTGGTACTGTCTACCTGTATAAGAAAGGGTTTTTGATGATGGTTTAACTTTTTAGATGATCAAATGAGATGGAGGACTACTGATGCTCTTGAGAGGTAAAGACAAAACTGTATTTAAGATCAGAAATCTACAAGGCCCCTCTCAATGGTAAATTAGTATGAACAAATAGATATCTTATTTTTAAAAGAATTATTTATTTATTTAATTCCATTTGTTATTATTATTTTTTAATTTGGCAGAGATGAGAGAGAGAGAAAGAGAGAGAGAGAGAGAAAGGGGAAAGGGAAAGCGAGAAAGAAAGCCGCCAGGTCTGGGACTTGAACTGTGGTCAGCCATGTGGGAATCCAGTGCCTTTATCTACCACACCACCTGCCAACCCCACACAAATAAACATCTTAATCACCAATCCATGATTGGTTCTGCTGGTCTCTTTTGAAGCAAATGGAAGCTATATATATATTTTTTTCCTTTAGAAGCTTTACCTTTATGTTTATCTAGTTATTATATATTAGTTATGTAAGACCATTAGACAACTACAGACAGAGTCAGCCTTGCAGAATCTGGAAAATTCTAATGAGCAGCTAAAACTGCATCTTGGGCTAGCCTTGTGCCCTACTGGTTAAGGGAACGAGATTCCACATGCAGTTTGAGTCCTGGCCCCAGTAGCTTGAAAATGACCCTGTAGGTGTGTGCGCACATACTCCATAACCTGATAGGAAGGAGAAATGGAAGAGAAGGGATTATGGCATGACTACACCTCACTGGGGAGGTGCTTTTTCACCTCTGTGTGTGTGTGTGTGTGTGTGTGTGTGTGTGTGTGTGTGTGTGTATTCCTCCATGTCTCTCTCTGGTGAGGTCAGGTGCCTTCTGGCTATTAAAAAAAAGTTATATCCATTTCTTCATTTATGCTTGAGTTTCCATTCTAGTGCTTAATACAATTGATTTAAACATTTCCTCCTCAGATTCTTGATTTTAAATATGAACAGAAATAATACTTAAGTCCCTGATACCTCCAATAATCTAAGGGAGGAAGAGCCGTGAGTATCTTGGGAGAGGAATTACTCCAATGGAGAGAAATAAAAGGACCTCACAAAAACAGCCTGAGGTTGAGAAGACCAACTCTTCTTGCCAATGCAAGTTGGTTTTTCTTTTTCTTTTTCTTTTTCTTTTTTCCTGTAGGGCACATGTGCTCTCCAGAGAGACAGAGAGAAACAGAAAGACAGAAAACGAGAAATCACCCCCGCCCAGGGAGAATGGCCATGTTGTAATCTCTTCTCCTCCATTCTCCTCTCCGGATCTTGGGCATGCATGCACATGCGCCCAGCGTGAATTTCAAGTCACTAGAAACAAAACTTGAATCATGGTCAACTACATGGGAGTTCAGCGACATAACTATTATGCTGTCTGTTGATCTGCAAGTTGTTTTTTCCTTGGTGTCCCATTTCAGGACTTCTTTATAGAGGTAACCTGTTTTGACTCAACAGGTCAAGGGTCAATTCCAAGAAGCAAAGTGAGGGCAATGAACTTGAGCCTGATCCTTTCTGTAGTCACAATGTCTTACATTAGCATCCAATTTCAGAGTAGTAAAGGAATGGTGGCCAAACAAAATTTACCATCCTAGATTTCCATGAGAGGTTTGGATCTAGCTGAGGACCTGTCCAAATGATACCCAGCAGCCAAACCTCTGGAGGAGAGCCTAAACTGCCTTGTTAAATAAGATAATTTCCTTTACCTACATGGAAAATAGGATCCAATAAACCCCTTGCTGATGCAATGCCCCCCCCGCCCATGTGCTCTAAGATTAGATCATTGTGCTTTCACCATGAGTTGGCTGTCCAGTGAACAATGTGTTCCTATACATTTATACTTACTGTGGAATATCCTAAGACATGTTTATAGTTGAGAAAGGTTAGTATTAACATTGTGTCAGGAGATTAATCCATTTTAATTATAAATGCCAAGAACAAACTCGCTTCTTTGGGGCCCAGATGTACGACTTTGGTTAAATATTTATAGATCAGTTAGAATGTTTACTCTTAATTCTGGAGCTAGGTATTTACTTGCATAATTGCATACTCCTCCCCCACCTCCAACCCCATCCAGTGTTCTCCTGATGTTTTCTCTCTAAAATGTGTGTTAGGAGAGATGACAGGAACATTTGGCTACTGCTTTAGAGCTACTAATACTGGTGAGAGGTAGCCCTGGGCTTGTAGAGTAAATAGAAAAATACTCTAGGTATATTACTAGGATTGTGGAATGGGCAGGAGTGACAGAATCAGGATATCTGGATTCTAGTCCCAACTATGCAATGAAGGAAATATTTTACATAAGTGGCATCCAGTACAATAGCCTCCACCCACATATGACTATTAAGCACTTGAAATGTGGCTAATGCGGCAGAAAAACTGAATTTATTTTATTAGATTATAGAGTATATTATTTTTATTTTATTAATTCAAATTTCATAGCTATGAGCCAGCCAATGCTGAGGTGGTTAAAGTAATTGGATCCCACACGGCCACCTGTACACTGTGAGTCCTGGATGCTGTGGCTTGAAAAATATGACAGGCATGTGTGTATTTGTGCCCAAAATCCCAAGAAGAAAATGGAGGAAAAGGGATTGTGGCATGGCCATAACCCTAGGGGAGTGATTTCTCACTTTCCCTCTCTCTCTTTCTCTCTGTCTCTCTCTAGCAAGCACACAAGCCTTATCACAAAAACCTTTAAAAAATAACTATATGTGACAAGTGGCGACCATACAGGGTAATACAATGCTAAATGTTCAACAATGGTGTTGACCAACTCCTTGAAGAAGGCTGTCATCTATGCTAATTATATCTTGAAATTTAAGAAAAATTAAAGAAGTGGTTGGTAAGGTTTGTTCAGAATGAATGCTCTTTCTCCAATGTGGAAGGTGGGGTACAATCAAATACTCTGAATGCACTGAGATTTTCAAAATGGACAACTCTTCAGTTTTTACTAGTTCCACTAAAATGTGACAAGCTATTAAATAATTTTTTTTGTTTTCTGTCTAAAATGTTTAATATGCTTTTAGACACATTATGTTAAGCTGGGAAAACAGTATTACTGTAGGGCATTCTAAGATATATACAGCAGATTGAACAGAATCAACTTCCATCATTCCACCTTAATTAAACATTTTTCATACAAAAAAAGGCTTGTTTACTTAATTTGCAAAATGTTTCTTTTGTGCTTAATAGTTTATTGATCTATGTGCCATAACATTGACTGCAGAGAGTTATTCATCTGTTTGAAATAATAACAGTGACAGGTCCTCACTATATAACTCATTGAGTTGAAAATCATCTGTGGGCCAGTGGATAGATGCTGTTCTTGAACCTGTCTTTCTTGCTCCTCAATTTACAATATTCGTAATAATAAAGAAAGTAGTATTATTATTAGTTATAGCAAAATAACGATAAACATTTCTTATTTAATCAAGACTTTTTTATAAGCTAGAGGGTACATGAGCTCACCAGAGAGACAAAGAGAGAGAGGGAGAGAGAGAAAGCATCCCTTCAATGAATATGGCCTTACTGCAATCCCTTCTCCTCCATTTCTCCTCTCCATCCCATTGAGGTTTGGGGCATACATAGGTGCCCAGTGTGTTTTTTTTTTTTTTTTAAGAATTATCTTATTTAACTTTATTTATTTATTTATTTTAATTTGACCATAGAGGGACAACATGAGAGAGAGAGGGAAAATGAGAAAGGAAGCCACCAGGTCCGGGACTTCAACCACAGTCAGCCACGTGGGAGTCCAGTGCCCTTAATCACCATGCTACCTGCTGGTCCCTCCCAATGTGTTTTTCAAGCCAGCAGGCCTGAGATTTAAACTGTACAGTCAGCCATGAGGAATCCCACTCCCTTAACAATCAAGCCATGAAACTAGACCAAATCAAGATTTTTCTATCATAGTTATTAGAGAGCATGTAACATTCATGGTAAGTTTTAGAGTATTTGAAAAACTATTAAACTCTAATTTCATAAACTGGTTAGGATGGATGCTTCTAAGTAATATTATCTGGCTACCCCAGTGATAATATCAGGGTCTGGGATAGTAAATCCATCTCATGAAAGCTATTTTTCACCCTTTCCTTTGTCTTTGATATTCTTTCCTACTGAGCCTCAGAATTCTTCTCAACACAGTATTCTATGCAGCCAGTATCAAGCAACTAAAGTAGTTCTAAAACATTTAAGATGAAACTTCTTTTTTTCTTTCTAATCTCTTCCATGTGGATGTGATCAGTTTATAAGAAACAAAAACATAATAACATGCATACAACTCTAGAGCAAAAAGAGATTCTAGAGAGCACTTATTATTATTTTTTTTTTGAAGAGGTTTTTGCTATAGGGCACATGCGCTTACCAGACGGACAGAGAGAGACATAGAGACAGAAAGCGAGATATCACCCCCCAGGGGGGATGGTCACGCCGCAATCCCTTCTCCTCCATTCTCCTATCTGGATCTTGGGCACGCACACACGCGCGCCTTGCGTGAGTTTTAAGTCACCGGGTCCGGGATGCAGACCGCGGTCGACTACGTGGGAGTCCAGTGACATAGCCATTATGCTAACTGCTGGTTCCCTAGAGAGCACTTATTTTATAGATGAGATGATGAGGCCTAAAGAAGGGAAGGGATTGTCCATGGTTACAGTCAGTTGGTGGCGCAAATGGAATTTGATTCCAGTCAGACTCAGAGTCCAGAAAGACACTACCTCTAGTCCACTGTGAGGTATCTGTGCCTTGAATGTTTAGTGCAGGATGATCATCACTCTTGAGTGTACTGAAAGTTGTGTCTATTCACCTGGAGGACTGAAGCTGGATAGACCTAGCTATTAAACTAGATAAAACTATTGATTTGTGAGATGGTCACATGTAAATAGACTATTCGGTCTATTTTCCTATGAATTGGACTTACATATTTTCCAGACATCTGTGTCTAATGCACCTGATTGGAAGGAAAAAAATAACAGCCCACTAATTGAAACAACCAATCCTAGCTTAGCAGGTCTGCTGGAATGTGTACTTCTGATTAACAAATGCAAACTTTATTGTTATCAGTTATCCAAATCCCTGGATACTTGCCCTTTTAAATATATTGCTCTCCACATAATAATTTGTTACTCTTACTTATGGTCTGTGCCCTCAATAGGGATTATTTAAACAGAGAGAAGTCTGATATTCTAATCAGAGGTAGCATCAGAAACCTGGAAGTCTTGGTTACCAGTTCTGTAGATTGTCTTTATGACCTAAATGATTCTTTAGGCTTGCAATTTTAAATGATTTTCAAAATGAGAAATACCATTACCATTTATTAAACTACATCACTGTAGTTACTGGCATTATTATTTAATCACCAGATGCATCTGTTTATGAACAAACATTCAGTGCTTCTGTTTAGAAAATATGTTTATATCCTAAAGTTTCCCCTGCTGATGAACATTCCTGCTAATCAGCAATTTACCTTCCCTCATTTTTTTCCTTTTAACCCTTTGTGTTTTATTTTTCTCTTCTTTTTTTCTTTTTTGGAGAGGTTTTTGCTATAGGGCATGTGCGCTTGCCAGAAAGATAGAGACAGAAAGCAAGAAATCACTTCACAGGGCAGATGACCATGCCACAATCCCTTCTTCTCCATTCTCCTCTCGGGATCTTGGGCACGCACGCACACGCACCCGGCGTGAGTTTAAGCCACCAGGTCCGGGACTCGAACTGCAATCGACTATGTGGGAGTCCAGTGACATAGCCATTATGCCAATTGCTGGTCCCTAACTCTTTGTTTTTAAAGATCCCAGTCTTGTTCTTGCAATTTGTTCCTTATAATCCTTTAAGTAAACTAAATTGTATCATGTTTGAAGCAACTCAGCTCTTTTGAAGCCTTTAGTAAAATAAATCTGATCCCCCAATCTCCACTGGAAGACTCACCCTTTAGCTAGTGACTTATATCTGTAATTTCCTTTATAAGACTGGCTTGTTTCCTGCCATACCCTGGGATCTTAGAAGAAATGAGCCTGAGGCCAGCAGGTGGCATGGTGGTTTAGATACTGGGCTCCCATACGGTCGAGTGCAGCTCAAGTTCCGGATGTGGCAACTTGTAAATCGCACTGAGCATATGTATACGCATCCCAAAAATCCCAGGAGGAGAGTGGAGGAGAAGGGATTGTGGCATGGCTATTCCCCTCCCTCCAGGTGATGGTTTCTCATTTTTGCTATCTCTGTCTCTCTCCAGTAAGCATGTGTGCCTTCTGGCAAAAACCTTTTAAAAAGTGAGCTTGATGACCAGAGTTTATTGACAGTGCGTCCTCTCTACTAGACTAAAAGTGGAAAAGGTGAACTTATGAAAGGTTTATTTATTTCTTCACATTGGCTCATTGCCTCTTTCAGTAAGACCCCACAGTTCATTCCTAATGAGCTCTATTCTGTATCCTTTAAGATGTTGGTCCGTAATATGTTACTTCTCCCAGGGGTATTTAGTCCGAGAGTGGTTCAAAGAGTTTGTGTTTTATAAGTGTACACTCTTAGAAAGGGAAGTCTGACTGGAAACATCATCATGTTCAACTTTGAACAAATCATTCTTCTTTTTTTAATCTTGTCACTGCCATCCCTATTTGCACGTGGAATCAGACACCTTCCAGTCATTCATGATTGAAGGTATGACATCCCACACCAGGATCCATCTATTTCATTTAGGTCATTGACTCTCCTCACTAGGAGGTTCAAGGCCTTATGTTAGAGCTTTCCCTATGAAATCCACATAGAGAACGAAAATAGTATAAAGGCAAGCTTAACGAGTGCTAATTTCACAAATGTCTCACATGTGTCTCTAAATTATTGAGAGAGTATCAGTGAAGCAGGTCCTCTGTTGTAAAAGCTTAGGATTAAGGCTGTTAGAGTCTCCATTTCTATCCTGCTTTACCATGCACATGTGTTACTCTTAACCTCAAATCATCAAACCCTGAAATATTTTCAGAGTCCACATCTTTACCCATACAGCCAGTATGAGTGGGAAAGAACTATGCATTACTTTGGAACTCTGTTGGGGGGAGGTGCCTATGAGGGAAAAAAAAGAGGACACCCTAGGAGGTAGGAGCCACATCATCACAGTACAAGCAGGTACAACCACTGTGAAAGAGTGGGGAAAAAAGGAGATTAAACAAGCAAAGTCTCTGATTATAGCACAGTTCTAAGAAAGTTTCAGCTGGGCCAACAGGGGAGTTCTTAACTCGAAATCACTCATCAGAGAAGTTCCCAATCTCACAGAAATGAGTTCACATTAGTGTTCTTGCCAGGCCCGGCCATTGACCAGGAACGGCCTGTTGGAAACAAACATGGCCTCTACTCATGTGTAGTAATGGACTCAGGGGGTCAGCAGCTAGGGCCATCTATCAGTTGTGCTTGCTGAAGCAATAGATGTGAGTGGCACCTTTTCAAAGCTGCCACAAAAATCTAATAATAATAATGACTTGGCTTGGTTCATTGGAAAATCATCTCCAGCTGCTTCTCTTACCTAAGCATTATATGTAAATATGTTTTTGCTCATACCAATGTTGTGGCTCACAGCACAGTTATAATCAGTTATTTCCTTTCGTAAAACTTGGTCAGAGGCCAGCAGGGGGCTTGGTGGTTAAGGCAATGGACTCCCACATGGCAAACTCAGGTTTGAGTCCCCGACCTTACAGCTTGCTTTCTCACATTCTCTCTTTTTCTCTGGTAAGCACACATGCCCTATAGCAAAATTTTTAAAATAACAATAATAATAATTAGTAAAATAAATAATTCTTTTTAATAAAACTTGGTCAATTCTCCACCATCATTAAAAGCTATAAATAATTTTTCTTTGCCATATAGGTGAAAAATCTAAACTGTGAGCTTCTTTCCTGAGTACATCTCCATGTTTTCCAGGCCTTTGACAAATAGGCACCCTCATTGTCCTTTGTGACTCCCAAGCTTCTCAACTTTTTTCTTCTTTTCCTCTGTATTCATGATATTTTTGTGCCAGAGACACCCCACCAATGGGGCCTGGTCACACTACAATCCTTTGTCCTTCAATTCTCCATCACATCAGGATCCTGGGCACATAGGTACACACCTGGTATGATTTTTAAGCCACTGGGACAGGAACTCGAACTCTGGTTGGCTATGTGGGACCCAGCTTCCTTTGTGCAGCACTTAATTGTTCTTTCTGTAATCTTTCATTGTTTTAGAATTGTTTATTTATTGATTGATTTTTAATTTACTGTACATGCTCACCAGAAAGAGAAAGACAGACAAAGAGCATGAGAAAGCAAGCCACTAGGTCTGGGATTTAAACTGCAGTTAGCTGTGTGGGAGTACAGTCCCTCAACCACCACACCACCTACTGGCTCCTGTTTCTGTAATCTTTTTCTTTTTTTTTTTTTTTTTTCTTTTTTTTGGAGAGGTTTTTGCTTTAGGGCGTGTGCGCTCGCCAGACAGACAGAGACAAAGAGACAGAAAGCGAGAAATCACCCCCCGGGGGGATGGTCACGCCGCAATCCCTTCTCCATTCTCCTCTCGGGATCTTGGGCACACACGCACATGCACCTGGCGTGAGTTTAAGCCACCAGATCTGGGACACAGACCGCGGTCGACTACATGGGAGTCCAGCGCGACATAGCCATTACGCTAACTGCTGGTCCCTGTTTCTGTAATCTTAAACGGGCTCCTTCCTTCTCCTATTAGACCTACCCTAATCACTCTACCTCAGTTTTCTACCCAAATAACTTTCCTCTGATTCCACACTTGATGCCATTGGTTCATGTAGTGTGGGCCAGTATAGTACAGTGTTTTACAAATCCAAATTTGAGTCTGTATCAGAATCACCTGTTGAGCTTATTAAAACACAGGTTATTGGACTCCATCTCCAGTTTCTGATTCAGTAGATCTGGGGCAGGAGCCTGAAGATTTGTACATTTTTAAAGTTTATTTATTCATTTCTTCCATGAGCAACAGAGACAGAGAGAGGCAAAGAGACAGCACCCCAAATAGGATCTCAACACCATGACCCAGCTCCCAACCTCAGACAACTCCAGATCATGGACATATGCATGCCCAGCATACTCAGGAAGGTCTCCAGATGCAAACCTGGAACCTTCCAAGGTGGGTCAGTATTCTATTCCATTGGTCCACCTGTCTGTTTTTGTGCAGATACCATGCTGTTTTGATTATCACAGCTTTATAGTATATTTTGGGGTCAGGGAGTGAGATGTCATCCACTCTACTCTTCTTGCATAGGATTGCTTTGGCAATACAGGGTTTTTTTGTTTGTTTGTTTTTTATGATTCCAGACAAATTCTATGATTGTCTTTTCTAGATCTGTGAGGAATGTCTCCAGTAATTTGATTTAAATTTTGTTAAATATGTAGATTAATTTGGGTATAATTGCCATTTTGATTATATTAATTCTGCCAATCCAGGCACATGGGATGTCCTGCCACTTTTCTGAGTCTTTTTCAATGTCTTTTTAAATTTTTTCAGTTTTCTTTGCAAAGGAAGTCTTTGACTTCCTTGATTAGGTTTATCCCTAAGGATACCTAATTTTTTAAAATCAAAGCTTTGTCACTTAACCTAATTTTACAGGTTTTATTAAGGTATCTCTTATGTCATAAAGATTTTGGCCTTGGATGATTATTGTCATAAGAACTCAGTGTTAGAAGAGAGGCTGAATGTGTTGGTTGCCAGGTAATTAGGTGCAAGTGTGAAAAATGAACATGAGCAAAGAATCAGGGTTTGTTGACAGGGTGAGGCTGTCAGAACCAGTGATAAAAGACAACAGAAAAAGCAAATACAGGGTACATACAGAACTTGGACCTGAACAAAGTTAGGAAAAAAAGAGAAGATCACAGAGGAGTAGAGAGACTATGACTGTTGTGTTGTTTATGGTGGGACTTGGGCAGGCAAGAGGAAAATATGTTTTGCTACTGAGTCTCTTTATTGAACTAACACATGCTCGATCTCTCTCTCTCTTCCCCAACTCCCCCATTCCTTCAATTCCAGAGCATCCTGGCCCACCCTTTGAGAAATTCTGCTTTACTTCTTAGAATTACTAAAGTGTGGAGCACTAACACAGACATCTCAAGATAATGTAGACCCTCTCTCCTTCATCCAATGCAAACGTGAGGCCCTCAGAGCAGAATTTTGAAGACAGCTCTCTTCAGGAAGAGAAGTGGTAACCCCTTCCCACTCCATTTTGGGTGCCTTTTCTTTTTTCTTTTATCTGTGGGACTCAGAGTTGCTTAAGCAATCAGAAAACTAACACTAGTAGTTCTTTGTAAGTGTGCTCTCAAGATGAGTAGAGCCTTCTTAAGGCTTCCAACTTTTGGAAAGCTTCCCTGACAGATCTAGAGAAAGGTTTATACAAAACTTGGTCAGAGTTTGCTTTTTCCCTGAAGCACCATTTTGCACTGTGGCTTTTTTTAAATTTTTATCACTAGAGTTAAAAAGTTAGGATTTGCCCAGATATGGTAAAGTAAACAACACACTTTAACTTCACTAGTAGTTTCTCCAAGCCTAACTTCTCTTTTTCCCACCCATCCCCATCCCTCCAGTCCAACCATCACAGTCCTGGCATAACAAAACCCCTAACCCCACATCCATGCTGCGCAATTCCCCAAGATAAACAAAACTAATATTCAAAGTGCCTGCTGGTGTTACCATATATATTGATACAAGAATTAGAGAACTGAAGAACTGTATAAAATAGAAATTCTAGCCTCAAATTAATGTGCATTTGGTAGATACAATGAATTGATTTCACTTTTTTTCTTACCTACACAGGAATTCATTATTACTCGTGTATTTTAGCAAACTAATTTGTCAAGTTCTTGGAACTAAGAGTATGTTGACTCAAGATGAACTACAAGATGTCAACTACAACTGTCTAGGAGTGCTTTTGTTGAAACCCCATTAGCCACCTTAGAGAAGAAGATTTAGAGTAGAAAGGATTTACTTTAAATTAGTATGCTCATAAAATTACAGATATCCCACTTACATGCTCAGGAAAATCTTGATAGACTAAGACCTTTGGTATCTGGGATATTTGTGGCATTCCTCTGATAGGAAAATGATCAGAGAGAAAATCAAGAATGTAGATCAAAAAAAAAAAGCTGCTTCTAGGTAGTGTACTGGCACCCCAATTATGTAGTCCATCTGTATACCTTTTATACCTACATTGTCAAACTATGGAAAATGATGTACTGGAAAATAATGCAGACGTCCTGCTCATCCTCAAATAGCAAAGAAAGATTTTCTGTCATTTCTACTTGACTGTACCTTGTGAGACAGGAAGGTTGCCTCTGACAATTTGGAAAGATTTTCATCAATAAAGTTTTTCCCCTTAGGCCTCAATAAAACAAACAATTCTGTAAACTTGTACAGTCCATTCTCCAAGAGTCCTCATGACATTAAAGATTTGCTGTAATCTCTAATAAATGCCTTAATAAATTAACAGGCTCTCTGAAAGATGGGGCCCACAAGAAACCACAATTTCTAAAATAAAACTCCCAAGGCCTGAGGAGGGGCTTATGAATCAGACAGTGCTCTCTCTAGCTTGTTAAGATTAGATGTGTCTGAACTACAAAAAAGAGAGAAACATAATTATTACTGTTGATTACAGAATATACATTGACCAATGTAAAAATTGTTGCAAAAAACTTTTTCCATGAAAGTTCATGCTTGAGCCTTTACTAAATAAAATTAATTTTATCTGACTACCTCCCCTACTATAATATAAGCTACATGAGTGAAGGAAATTTTATTTGCTTCATTCACTGTTTTATCTGCACAACTTAGAACTAAGACAGTAGGCATGTAATAAATATTCGTTGAGCAGATGAATAAAATATAGATAATTAAAAATTATGGTAAGTATTATGAAAGAAAATTAATGCGTGTGATTAGAGCTTATAACAAGGGGACCTGATATAGATTGGGGCAACAGGATAGATCTCTCAGAAAAAGAGACATTTTATCAGAGACATGAGCTAGACATGAGGAGTTAGCCAAGACAAGAATGTTAGCCTTTGGACAACAGATTGCTCACATTTGGCATGTAAAATCCTCTAGAAATCTGTATCTCTTGATTTTTAAGTGACTCACATTTGCGGACTACTCAGTTGACACATTAAGGAATCATTTTGAAGTAATTTCTGCATTTTGAAAAGATATTCTCAGTCTCCCAGCTACATCTAAATCCTTGAGTTTAAAGCCAAGAAAGCAAAGTTCAGGCCCGCGTTTCACTCCTGACTCAGTCCCTGGGTGGGATTCTGGGTAGACTTAGCTCTGTGCATTTGGCCCCTTGAAACTCGTCTGTGACCCCTTCCTGGCTGGCACTTCAGTTCGGGAGGCTCTTCTTTCTTGGCTTGCCTAAGCAAGAGATGGACCCACCATCTGGAGTCAGAAAAACAGCCTGCCAGCCACTGAACAGTTCAGCCTGGGCCCTGGACAATGAGAATTGGGCAATAGTCAATTCCTTGTCTGCAATTTGCTGATTATCACACCCCAGGGTGTGGGATTGTACAGCCAGGACCGCTTTGCTCTGCCTCTCATCAAGGCAGAATGAACACAGATCCTGACAGGTCAAATCTTCCCCTAGACCTCAGAGGTTGTTGTACAAAAGACCTGGCTTAATCTCTGGCCATGTGTATAATTCATTTATCTGCACGGTCATGAATTCTGGGCTCTCGGGGCAGGAAGCGTGGGGTATTGTGACTGGTCCTACAGGCCCAGGGAGTCACTTAAGCCCTGATTGTATTGTGGAGGGAGGGATTTTTCGAGACAAAGGCCCCTGTCCTCCAGAGATTGAGCAGATTGGAAGGGGAGCCTATGCACACAAAGGAATGACAATTTAGGGAGAGCTTGACAGCCTTGTCATCAATGTCCGTGAACTTCTCTAGATCATGCAAGTGATGACAAGGGGGCTGGAATTAATTATTTCATAGACATTAGACAAGAGGAATTGAGATAGGTAAAGAGTTTATTTCAGGATATTTGCCCAATGCACATCCGCAACTTTGTAAGGGAGGGAAGTTTTAAACACCAAGAGCTAGGCTCCTTCTCAGGGAGTTGTTGGGGGTCTTCATCTTTGCCTTTGGCTGTTAGAGCTTCTTTACCACCACCCAAAAGACAAAGTAAAAGGCAGAGCTCTATCGAAAGCAGATACTTTAAAGCTAATTGAAAATTGTTTGGCAATGTATGGTTTCCTGGCTCGGCCAGCTGGCTTTTTCTCTGATTCTCTGGACTTCCCGGTGAACAGAGATAGGAATGGGATGCCATTCTGCGTACCTAGAATTTCATTTGCCTGAGGCAGGTTGACCTATTGCAATAAATCTAGCTTGAAAATTAGTTATTTGAATTTTGAAGTATTTCAAACTCTGTGTCTCTCATGTCACTGCAACCTACTACACTGAACTTTGCAATAGAGGGCATTTTAATCACAGATTGTAGGCTATAGAACTGCAGGTTCTGGAAGGGAGGAGGCAGATATTGGGGAAGAGAGATAGCACCAGAGAAGAATGGAAAGAATAGGAGACTAGTACCTACTCTGACAACAGACAGGCAATTCACCTCTTTATGTTGTGAAAAAATACTGATGCCCTGTTTTTCCTTTACTCCCATTCATATGGGGCGGGGCGGGGGGGGGGGGTTGTAATGTGAAGGACATGAGGAAACCCTAAGCCCAGATCTCCCCAGGCAATCCTGTTAGTGACTTATATTGACAATCATTCATCACTACAATGAAGGTCTTTGAATGCAGCCATTATCTGGGTTGGGGTCATGTATTAAATACATTATCAGTCATTAATACTTTACCCCTCAAACACATTATCAGATTAGTCTTAACAGAAAATTGGGACCCCTGGGGAAATGGGCTAGAAGTTTGAAGCTTTCTGGGGAGACTGGACATGATTGTTTGTTCAAGTTTTTTTATCCTTTGACACCTGATTTCTAGATCATCGCAATTACTGCAGATTCCCTGCTTCATATGAGTTCACTCATCTGCCAACTGATAGCCTGATAATTGGTAGAAATTCAGAGGACTCTACATCCCAATGTATCCCAAGCAGTTGACTGTTGTGTCTCCACTCAGCAAGTCTCAATTAAGTACTAGTTCCATCACTGCCCTAGATCCTACAGAAAGTATAGAAAACATGTCCATAATCTTCCCTTAATGAACTTGCTTTTTAGTTATAGAATTAAATCAATAAAATATGCAACATATACATTTAAGAGCGGTCTGCTTAAGTAACATAATGAGTGCTCCAGATAGAGTGTTTTGTAGTAGTGTAGCCAATGGACCAATTCAAATAGGCTTCCTGATGGAGGTGGGACTGGAGCCTTAAAAAAAATGATATAATTTCAGACCATCAGATGACTTAATGATTATGTCACTGGACTCCCACGTAGTCAACCATGGTTCAAGTCCTGGACTCAGCAGCTTAAACCTCATGCCAGGCCCATGTGTGTATGTGCCCAAAATCCCAAGAGGAGAATGGACGAGAAGGAATTGAGGTGTGGCTATCCCCACTGAGGGGTGATTTCTCACTTTCTGTGTCTGTCTCTCTGGCGAGTGCACGTGCCCTATAGCAAAACTCTCTTAAAAAATAATAAAGGAAATAAAATATTGATACAATTTTAATATGTAGAGAAGAAAGAAAAGGGCAATCTGTGCAAAGAGCAGCTCAGGAGGTCCTGCCGTGGTGGCATGCACTACTAAAATGCTGTGCTCTGCAAGCTAAGACTAAATGAGAGGACTGGGTTCAATTCCTGGTATAACCTAAATGGCAAGCTCAGAGGTATACATCTGTAGTCCCAACAACTTGGAAAGCTAAGGCAGGAGGATAACGAGATTGAGGCTGACCTGGGTTATACAGTGAGAATCTGTCTAAAAAAGAGCCAAGCATGGTGATATGTGCCTTTAATCCCAAATGGGAGGTTGAGGCAGGAGCATCATGATAAGACCCTGTTTGGACAAAAGGGAGAGAAGCACAGGAGACAAAGTCAGGATGTGGCAATGAGCCTGAAATATATGTGGAGGGTTCACATTAAAAAAAAGATAAGGTTGTGGGACCAGCAGGTGGTGTGGTGGTTAAGGTGCTCGACTTCCACATGGCCAACTGTGTTTTGAGTCCTGGACCCAGTGACTTCAAACTCTTGCTGGGCACATGTGCATACATGCCCAAAATCCTAAGAGGAGCATGGAGGAGAAGAAATTGTGGCATGGCCTTCCCGCCGGGGGGTGATTTCTCACTTTCTCTCTGTCCCTGTGTCTCCAATGTGCAAAAACAATGGCAAAGATAAAATAAGGTTGAAAAAATGATTTTAGCGACCAGCAGGTGGTGCTGGACACTCCCACATGGCTGACCATGGTTCAAGTCCCAGACCTGGTAGCTGGCTTTCTCACTTTTTTTCTCTCTCTCTGTGGCAGATCAAACTGGAAAATAATAATAATAAATAAAGTTAAATAAAATATTTTGAAAATAATTTTAGATGACAGAGTGGAGAACAGAAGAATTTTTATCTGATTCTTCATAGCAATATACCCAAATCTTTTTTTTTCTTAATGTTTGCTGTAGGGCATGTGCACTCACCAGAGAGAGAGAGAAAGAAGAGGGAAAGTGAAAGATCACTTTCCAGAGGGCTGGCCATGCTGTAGTCCCTTCTCCATTCTTCTCGGGATTTGGGGCATGCATGCACAAGTGCCTGGTGATTTTCAAGATGCCAATTTGGGATTTGAACTGAGGAGTTAGCTATGTGAGAGCTAGCCATCTTAACTTCCATGCCACCTACTGCCCCCGCAAACCTTTTGATCATACACCCCATCAGAAAAATAGCATACCCCCCATATATGTATATTCATTCATAATCTATATACTTATACGAATTTACTTATACTATACATTTTAAAGCATACACAAAAGTTATAGAAGATGATGTAATAAAATGAACAAAAATTTTTGATGTTTTCATCCCACTTTGCAAGGAGCCTTTTTGTACTTCCTCTGGGGTACGTGAGCTCCTACACAGGATAACCTCCTGTTTTAGAGTTTCAGTTAAGCATTCTGATACCACAGATTCCTTTAAGAGTCTGATGAAAGCTATATATTCTCTTCTTTCTCCAGAAATCCATGCACAGATGCCTGCCTTTTTCATATGATTAATTTCAGGGGTGGGGTGAACTATGAACCTTCTGATGTACATTCTTGGACTACAGTTTAAGTTTCTCTGGGTGAATAAAGATATCAAAGACTTCAAGTAGCTTAGTGGTAAACAGACTTCAGTCTTTTAGGACGTTGAATCTAGTCATTGTGCACAAAATGTAGGGGATGAAGGGAGGCAGAAATTAGAATAGAAGCAGGGAGAAGTGGTGGGCTATTTCTCAACTTAATACCTAAAATACAAATACAATAACAATGGGAAAGGGAGGACAAATGCAAATGACATTTCAAAGGAAATATGGCTAAATATCAGGGATCAACAGCAGGTGAAGGGAATCAGTGGTAACTCTGAGACATCAAGTTTGTGGTAGTTTGGGAAGGGCAATGATTATTTGAAATTATGAACTGGTTCAAATGACAGTGCAACTTCTTAACAGGAATGATCTGACAGCAGTGAGAAATGCAAGGATAAAGTTTGGAGTAACAACTGGGTAAGAGATTGGGGCAGGGGTCTCCAATCCCTGGGCCACAGACTGGTACCCGTCTGTGACCGATTAGGAACCAGGCCACACAGCAGGAGGTGAGCAGCAGACAAGCAAGTGAAGCTTCATCTGTGTTTACAGCTGCTCCCCATCATTCTCATTACTGCTTGAATCTCCGCCTCCTGTCAGATCAGTGGCAGCATTAGATGGCAGCATTAGATTCTCACAGGAGTACAAACCCTATTGTGAACTGCACCTGTGAGAGATCTAGGTTGCTTGCCCTCACAAACCATCCCCATTCACCCCTTCCTCTGCCAGACAATGGAAAAATTGTCTTCCATGAAACCAGTCCCTGGTGCTAAAAAGGCTGGGGATCACTGGATTGGGCATTTGAAACAGTGGTAGTAGAACAGTTATGAGAAGAGAGAGAATAAGGATAGTACCTAAGCACTTTACATAAGTTGATTCAGTTAATCCTTATAATGACCTCTGTGAGGCAACTCCTTTTTTAAGTTTGTTTATTTATTTATTTTTCTTTTTTATTAACATACACTACTTATTTCATAAGAGAGGCATACAGACAGACAAGCACCTCAACAGGGCCTCATGCCATGATTCCTGTCTGCCTCCCCTAAACTTTTTCCAGTCACCCAGCATGCACAGGTTGACCTAGGAGCTGAAACCTGATCTTCCACATGGCTTTCATCACTGCAGAGCATTGCGTTACCACTGCACTACTGAGGCTGTGCCAAGCAACTTCTATTATCATCATCATCATTTCATTTTAGAAACAGAAAACAGAAGTAAAGCACCTTGCCCAAGCTCACACAGCTAGGAAGTCCCAGAGTAAGAATTCAAACCTGAGCAGTCTCTGAACCTGTGTCCCTGAGTACCAAGCTATGCTTCTTCTCAAGAGTGAGATAGAGGAAGTGAGTTATGGGAAAGTCCACAAGGGAGAGGAGAAAGGCAGAACAAAGAAAGGGACTAGCACCTATTGAATACCCACATGAATCCGGCATCATGCCAGTATTCTCATAATAATAAGCATCATCATTATTATAATCACAAAGAGCTTTCTATGTACAAGATAATATGCCAAGAAACTTTATGGGGCACAGTGAATATTTGTCATTTTTAAATCACTCAGCATCCAAAGGCCTTTCCTAGTTGAAAAGAATCCTTCCTTGTATGAGTCTTGGTGTGTGGCAGGGGTCACCTCTCACTGTGGAAACCAAAGGCCAGATACTCCCTCTCCAGGACACCATGGGTAGAATATAAACATAAAATCTACATGGGACCAATTGGACACTTTCCTTGGATCCTTCAACCTGAGAAACAGAAGCTAAAATGATGAGGTAAAATTCAATCACAGTGGTAGTAACAGCTGTGACTACGGTACTCTAGCCAGACTGGTCCTCTTAGGTAGCCTCCAAAGTATCCTCTATCATTTCAAATATTCCAGAAGTTTATCTACCACAGATTGGCAAATTAAAAATCTGGTCCACCCACCTTTTTTTTCTAAAGTTTATTGAGACACAGCCATGCCCATTTATTTAGTTACTGTCTCTGTCTGCTTTCATGCCACAATAACAGAGTTGAGTAGTTGCAACAGAGACGGTGTGGCTCACAAAGTTTGAAATATTTACTGTCTGCCTCTTTGCAGAAAAAAATTGCCCACTCATATTCTATATCCTTCCAGTGAATCCCTTTTCTTGTCTTAATATATGCAGAGTTGATTCCTGTTATTCGTAGCCAAGAACATTAACTGATGCAAATGGATTATTTTATCTAATCCTTACAACTACTCTGAGAGTAGTTACTGTTGTTAACCCCTTGTCAAAGATAAGAAAACTGAGACACAGAGAGGTTAATTTATCTGCCCAGAATCACATAAATAGTAGGTGCTAGTAAGTGACACTGATGAAATTTCAACCAGATCTACCTGACATACTTGAAAGAAATTAAGAAAATGGAAACAAAGCAGTTAAGAGTCTCAGTTCTTTTGAGATTGCAGAGGAAAGACAATGATTTCGCCCAGTTGTTCAGAGGCTCTGAAGGGATCAGTACCATGGAAACAGGAAAAAAAAAAAAATAGAGATAGCAGCAGTTTGGATTTGACATGTTTATCTCTCTCGGCTGCTTCTATGCAGTCTATTAAAATGTTGGTTTGAGCCTTTGTCAAAAGGTTATGCTGACCTCTCAATTTCTGGATCCTCTGCAGCCTTTTGCTTGCTGAGGAATCTAGAATACACTTGAGTTGCAGCCCAGAGCTATAATACGCTATGGAGTTTGAATTCCTTCTTCAGTCACTGGGACCTACACTGGATCCAGATGACAGGACCTAAAAGTATTGCGTTGTTTCCTATACTAAAATGTGTACCCTTTGAAGACAGGGTGTAAGGCTTGCCCACTAATTCCACCTATACATCGAAATTTTAGGTCTGTGCCCTCTTTTGACGTGGCTCACACACAGATGACCACAAAAAGCTTACTTCACCAGCAACCCTGAGCCTTCCAAGTGTGGCTGAGGGAGATCATTATTTTCATACTGGCCTCAGCTGTAGGGTGGCAGGAGGTTTAGGCATATCAAGGCTTTCAGCCTCAGTAGACCTAGAGTTGCTTCAGTGTGATTCCTATAAATGCTGACAATAACATATATTTATTTTGCCTAATGCACCATTTCACCAAACTAATTAATGACAAAAAGATCTCCCAGAAGTTAGCCTTCTGTCTGAAATGTCTGTAAGGAGGGAAGATCATCATGCAGATTGGTGAAGGAGGCTTCTGGGATAAAGGAATTTGGAATGTTATTGGACATATCTGTGTGTACATGTGCACACGTGTGTGCACCCTTTTGTAAAAATAGTCTATATCTTTTAGGTTAGGTTGAAAAGTTTGTGAAAGCCTTTTGTCATGTTACATATACTGATGAACCATTTCCTTCTGTGATTTTACTCCCAGAAAACTTATCTCTCTGCCAGTTGAAGAAAACCTTACTTCTGCCAAGTTGTTTGTTGGGAGAATTCGTGAGGGCCCTGTATTTTGTAGCACATGTCTGGTCCTTCCCAGGAATATCATTTTACTTTTCACCAATACAACCAGGGGATACCTGAATGGTGTCTGAAAACAGACATTTCTCTGCTCTGGGTCAAGCCCTGCTCTGTGACCACCCAAATTGGCTCTGTTTTAGATGAGTGCCTAGAGTTAACTAGAAAGAGAATGAACCAAAGGAAGCTATTATGAATTTTCATTATTATTTCTTGACCATCTACATGTGGTGGTTATGATAGTTGAACTAGCTTGAAGCATATTCATCCCAAACACTTCAGCACTGTTGAACATTCTCATGTCTTAATCACCATGTTCATCTAGTACTGAATAGTTTCTCAAAGTACTTTCCCATCAAAGATACTCATTCAAACTTCATAGCAATCCAGTGAAAATGTCATGATTAGGAGTTTCCCCGTAGATCCCATTGGTAAGCAGCTGCCCCTCTTGGAAGGTCGAATGCTGAAGTACCTGTTTCCAGTGTACTGGGCTGAGCACTTGGGGAGCTGGAACATGATTGTCAGCCCAAGGAGAAGCAGAGCCCAAGCAAATTGGTTTCACAGGGACTTGTTTTTATGGTTGGTGGCCAATAATGCACATTCCATGACCAACATAAAACCTTGATTTCTCTCCTTTCATCCTTTGGTCTTGCCGTAAACATCTTTCAAATTAAATCTATTATTTTTTTGACCAAATTCAGCGTTGATTCTGAGCACCCCAATTCTGAGGATGTTGCCTAAAAATGAACATGTTATGGCAGTGCTTCCTTACTTGGTGTAATTAGAGAAGAGCCATTGGTAGCTCTTATCTTTCTCCTGTAAAGAAAGCAAAAAATGTCGGTGAATATACCTGAAGAATTCATTCTCCATAAGATTTTTATATGCCTACTCAGATAAAAGGATCTAATGCCTTGGTTAAGTCCACAAACCAAAAATACAAATCATAACGTGATCTGCAACCTTTATTCTGAAGAGAACTGAGAGAAAAAAATGAAACAGCTGTCATTTTATAACATCACAGAAGCTGTCCCTGCTTTGGGGTAAGACACTCATATCCTTGATGAATATGACTAAGTTGTTTGAGTAGGAGAGGGGCTTGTTGTGTCTATCCCATAATTAATTGGTAATGTGGGTTGATGTTTCTCCAAGAATGTCCAGTAACTTTTGTGTTCAAACAGGTGCATAGATAATGCACCTCTGATGTTCCATTTAGTCTAACTACTATTTAGAGCTGAGGTTCGCAATCTTAGCTGCTAGTTAAAATCACTTGGGGAGCTTTTACTACTTCCAATGCTGGGCCATACCCTATCATAGTCAGCTCAGGACACCATAATAAAATACCATAGACCAGGTGGCTCAATCAACAGAAATGTATTTTATCACAATTCTGGAGGCTAGAGGTCATGAAGTGCCTAGGTGATTCCAATATGCAGCCAAGTTGAGAACTACTAGTTTACAAACTTGGTACTCGAAGTATAGTCCGTGGATCAGCAGCATCAGCATAACATGGGAGCTTGTTAGAAAAGATGAACCTTGAGGAACCAGCAGTTAGCATAATGGCTATGTCGCTGGACTGCCACGTAGTCAACTGCGGTTCGCGTCTCGGACCCGGTGGCTTACAACTCACGCCGGGCGCGTGTGCGTGCATGCCCAAGATCCCGAGAGGAGAATGGAGGAGAAGGGATTGCGGCATGACCATCCCCCCTGGGGGGTGATTTCTTGCTTTCTGTCTCTATGTCTCTCTCTGTCTGTCTGGCGAGCGCACGCGCCCTATAGCGAAAAACCTCTCCAAAAAAAAAAAAAAAAAAAAAAAAAAAAGAAAAGAAAAGATGAACCTTGGATCTCACCCTTGAATGTACATATAGTGGTATCCCTAGGCAATTTGTCTACACAAGACAGTCTGAGAATCTCTGATTGACAGCATCTAATACGTTTCTACTCTAGAGAATCTTCTTCCTTCTTTATGTAGTAAAATACTTGCAACAATAGCTATGTAAGCTCTTTACTATAGGATTGTGCTAGTACCAAGTGCTTGACGACGTAGTCTTCTGACAGTTGCTTGATGGTACAGAATATATTACGTGGTGTGCTGGTGGGTTTGAGAAGGCCACCAGAAACATCTAGACTGGGTATCTGATTACTCCAAGCAACATGGATATTGCTGGGTAACTGCTAGGCAGTGAGTCAAGTGGCCAATTTCAGGTTCTCTTTTGAAAACAGAGGTTGAGTCCTCTTGTTCTTCTCAGTGATTTGTTTTCTTTGGGATTGGTTTCACAGAATTGTCTTCTCTCAAAACCATCTGTGGCTTTTTTATTAAGTGTATTTTTTCCACAAGCAAGAGAAAGAGGAACAGAGAGACATCACCTCCAACAGGGTCTTGATTCTACTATCCACCCCAACCCCCACCTGATCCCAGATCATGGGCACACACAAGTCGGGTGTACTCATGGAAGTTTCCGGACTTGAATTAGAAGCCTTCCTATATGGATCAACCCTGCAGAAAATCTTGTTTTACCATTGTGCCACTGTCCAGCCCCATCTGCTTCTGCTTGTTTAGGCTGTAGATTTCACTCAAATGGGTTTCTTAGCTTTTTATTGCCAAAGATTTGTTTTTTAAAAGGGTTTACTACTAGCTGAATATAGGTGCTTCCTACGTATAGTGCTCATACTTAACTGTTTCCATGCTTCCCATATAAATCAATCCCTTTGTCTGGTCTTGTTACAACTTAGTTGTTAATTGCATGGTAATGTTTCTCTTTGGCTCCAGCTACTCTAGGCTTATAGGTTTTCTTTGTTGTAAAATTGCATTTTACTAGTTTCAGTTTGGAAAGATGAAAAAGATCTAGAGATGGATGGTGGCGATAGTTGCAAAACAATATAAATACATTTAATGCTATGGTACTATACATTTTTAAATAGTCAAAAGGATAAATTTTATGTTATGTGTTTTTTACCATGATTTTAAAAATTTAAATGCATGCTACTAAATGTAATGAAGTATCCTAGTTTGAATCCTGAAACAGAAAAAAGGCATTAGTATAAAAACTGTGAAATCTGAATAAACCATGGAACTTTGCTAATAGTATCACAACAATTTTAATTTCTAAATTTTGCTAAATGTGCAATAGTTAGATAAGATCTTAATATTAGGGAAAACAGGTTGGGGGGGCAGTTATACTGGAACTCTCTGTTATCTTTGCACTCTTCTATAAATTTAAGAGTATTCCAAAAGAAGATAATGGATTTTATTTATTTCTTTTTTTTGAGAGAGAGAGATTTTTGCCATAGGGCGTGTGTGATCATCAGAGAGACTGATGACGAGAAATCATGACCAAGGGGAAATGGCCATGCCACAATCCCTTGTCTTCCATTCTCCTCTCAGGACTTTGGGCATGCATGCACACACACCCAGCGTGAGCTTCAAGCTGCTGGGTCTGGGACTCAAATGGTGGTTGGCCACATGGGAGTCCTGCACCTTAACCACCACAACAACTGCTGGCCCTCCAAAATGGATTTTATTCTGACTGATTATTTTAGAGAGGAGTTAGGAAGGACCATTTAGGAAGGACCATTAGAACCATCATGCAGAAGACATAAAGAAAACAAAAAATAAAACAGAACCCTTTGTTTTTCAGTGCTTCCAAGTTGAGCCCCTTAGAAATGACAGCAGCTAAGATGCAGCACAGCACTCCTCACCAAGATATGACACTCTGAAAAGGACTCTCAGAGAGTGCTTTTGTTTTTCAGGATTCTAAGCTTCGTATATACATGAGAGGATTTCAAAAAGTTCATGGAAAATGGAATTCTAGTATTAGTTTATTTTGGCGCACACACAATGAACCATAATAGTTCTAGTTACTGAATGACAGTTTATCATAGTAGTTAAGAGTGCAGAATCTGCTGCACTCAGACTGCCTGGGTTTGAATGGTGCTTCTACTACTTTCCAGTTATACAACCGTGAGTAGTTATTTAACCTCTTTTGGCCTCATTTTATTAATACATAAAGTGAGGATAATAATGCTACCTACTATATAAGATTTTCCTGAACGTTTGATGAAACCATCCTAATGAGGTGCTTAGCACAGGGCTGACTTAAATAATTGCTAGATGTTATTATTCTGTGCCATGTACTATATCAAGTATTTTATATACATTTATATCACTTGTGAACCTCCTCTACTAAGTCTCATTTAAAAAATTTTTTACAACTTCTAAATTACATATTATATGTACAATATGCCCAAATTGTCTGCAACACAAGGAATTTTTACAAAGTTAGCACACCCATGTAATCATTGATCAGGTGCAAGATATAGAACATTAGCATTACCCCAGAAATCTCCCATATGCCCCCTCCAAGTTATTACCCACCATAATCGATTAAATTTTTTGTTTTTATTCAATTTGAGAGATAATTCTCCCTCTATTTTTAAAATGAATTATTTATTTAATTTTATTAATTATCATTATTATTATTTATTTATTTATTTTGAGCGGGGGTGGGGAGGAGTGAGAAAGCAAGCCTCCAGGTCTGGGACTTGAACCACAGTTGACCATGTAGGAGTCCAGCTCCTTAACCACCACACCACCTGCCGGCCCCCTCCCTTCATTTTTCTATTTTTTTTTCCAGAAAGGATTTTGCTATAGGTCATATGCACTCACCAGAGAGACAGAGAGAGACAGAGAGACAGAAACCTCCCTTCATTTTTAATAATTAATTTAGTTTGGAGATGTAAAAAACATTAGTATGGTTCAGAACACAAAACTATATCTGAGTTAGTAATTCATTTTTCTCTTCCTTCTCTTTCTTCCAACATTTAATCTGAAGTAACATGGCTAATTTATTTTTAAATGGAAATCACATGGCGTTTTTGCCAGAAATTACATGGATAGCAATTTCCAACGCATTCTAAAGTACTTTTGAATCCTTTCAATTCAGCTCAACCCATATTAAGTGAGCACTTACTTTGTCAAAGCACAGTAGTGGATTGAAAGAGGAACCAGGCAAAGTCCTGTCTTTGGATGCTCCAAACCTAATTTGGGAAACAGGCCGTTAGTCATAAAATTCTAGTCCAAGGGACACTCTTAACAGAATAATAGAGATTAGAAAGTTCTATATATAAAATTACCATTCATGATAATGACAACAAAAAGAAAACTTGTATCATATCTTTTCATAGTAATTCTCCTGATCAAAAGATACATTGAACATTTTACAGATAAAATTTTAAAATTTTACTAACAGACAAAAACACTGAATAAGTGGTGGGATATACCATGCTGATCGATGGGATGACTTATCATTATAAAGATGTACTTTTTGCCCAGTTTTTTACTTTGTCCAGATTTATAAATTCAATGCCATTCCAAACAAAATATTGGGTTGTCGAAAAAGTCATGATGCATGCCCCATACCAGCAGGATATTTTAAGGAACTTTAAAAAAGTATTCTAAAATGTATATAGAAGAATAAATGTCTACAAATAGCTAAATTTACTTTGAAAATGAACAGATAAGATATTTGCCCTCTACACTTTGAGACATGCTGTAAAGACATGATAATAATAATAAGTAGGATTGGTGTTGTAAAAAGCAATAAACCAAAGGAATAGAATATAGAGCATCTGAAACAGACAATAATAAGATTAATATGGCTGGTCTCATAGCACAATGGTTATGCACTGTGCATAGAGACCCAGATCTCACATGACCAACTGCAGTTTGAATTACAGCCCTGGTGGCTTGACAAATGTTTTGTGCATGCATGTGCATGCATGCTCAAAATACTGATAAGATGGGAAAATGGAGGAAAAGGATTATAGCATGGCCACACCCTTTGGGGGAGTTCTCTCTCTCTCTCCCTTCTTTTCCTCCTCTCTCCAGCGTACACATGTGCCTTCTGACAATTGTTGTTTTTTTTTTTTTTTTTTAAGAAATTTTAAATAAAATAAATACAATCTCAAAATAAGGGAAGAATGGATTGATTGCCATTGGAAAGGGTGGATAACCCTGTTACAGAGCATCCCAATTAGTGCATCACATTATAAGCAACAAATGGATTGTAGGTGTGCAAAGCTGTTGATCTTCTCCAAGCAGAACTTAAAGTGGTCAGAGCTAACAGGCTGGTGACCATCACCTCTGGCTATGAGCAGCCTCACCAGTTTATTCCATTATACTGAGCAGGTACTGCCATATTCTTTTGGTGCCATGATCTGAAAAAGATGCAGAAGAACTCCTGTGTAGAGAAAAATAAAGTTAGATTGCTACCCCATATCACATGCAGAAGCAATCTCTAGGTACATTAAAAACCAAAATGTGAAAGGTAAAATTAATGTAGGATAATTTCTTCTCTCCTCTTTTCTCTTTTAGAAGGCTCATGCACTCACCAGAGAGAGACAGAGAGACAGAGAGGGAGAAAGCACCCCATAATGGGGCATGGTTATGCCATGATCCCTTTTCTTCATTTATCAATACTTTCAGAATTTTGGGTACACACTCACATGTGCCTCTCATGGTTCTCAAGCCATTCTAACAGCAGTTGGATATTTGGGCTCCACCTCCCTTACCCATTAGGTTCTGGGTTCAGCATTAGGACAATTTATTTATAATTCAGAATGGCGCAGGACTTAGACAAGACTTCGAACTGCAAATCATAAGATAAATGAAAAGTCAAGAATTTTACTACATCAATCTTGAGACTTTTAGTTCAGTAGTTAACAGTGAAATGATAACTTGGGAGAAGATAGCTGCAATATCTAAAACTAGCAAGCCATTGATATCTACAATTTTCAAGGAACTCTAGTGATTCAACAAGAAAAAAAGCAGAAAACACAATAATTAATATGGACAAAGCATAATCACAGAATGGACAATTCACAGAAAGGGAAACTGGTTTGGCTAATGAGCCTATTGAAAAGATAATTGATTTGATTCTGGAGAAATGCAAATTAAAACAACAGTGAGATATCAGGTTATACCCATCAGATTTATGAAAATTTTATTTTATTTTAATTTCTTTTATACATTTACTCACTATACATTACTTAGCTTGTAAAGTACATTCTCCCAACATGAATACACTTCACACCAGTCCAGTTGAGAATACTATACCCTTTAATTTTCTTATTATCTTATTTAACTTTATTTATTTATTTTAATTTGACCAGAGAGGGACAGAGAGAGAGAGAGCTAGCAAGCCACCAGGTCCAGGACTTGAACCATTGTTGACTATATGCTTGTGCTTTGAAGGTCTTATTTAAGAAGTCTTTGCCTACCCAGTGTCTCCCAGAGTTTCCACGCACACACAAATGACCAGTTTGAGTTTCAAGCCATCAGGTCCAGGACTTGAATGCGTGGAGCTGGTGGCAAGGTCACCAAGTCTGCCCAGAAACCTCAGAAGGCTAAATGAATATCCCTAATTCCTGCCACCCCAGTCCTAATCAGTGGTGGAAGAATAATCTCAGAACTATTTGTCTCAATTGGCCATTTAAGTTTAATAGTAAAAAAACTGGTTAATGATAACAATGCATCGTAAAACCTTCAGAAGGAAAGGAAAATGTTTTGTGGACCATTTTGCTTTTGTGTGTATGGCAGTTTTACTAGTTCTTAAGATCAGTACTTTTAAATGGAGACAACTTGACCAAAATTCTGTCACAGAATTTTGAGATCCATTAAAACAAATTTTAGTGAGGAAAATAAAATAATTGCACGTATTTATGGAGTACGGTGTGATGTTCCAATACATGTATATGTAGAATGATCAAATTAGAGTAGTTAGCATATTCATAACTTCAGACATTTATCATTTCTTTGTAGTGAGAATATTCAAAATCCTCTCTTTAAGCTATTTTGATATATAGAGTATATGATTGTTAACTGTAGTCACCCTACTGTGCAATGGAACACTAGACTTACTCTTCCTATCTAATTGTAAGTTTACCATTGTCCAACCCTCCCTCTCCCCTCCCCAATACTCTTTCTGACCTCTATTAACCACCAATTTACTCTCTACCTCTATGAAATCAACGTCTTTAAATTTGACATATGAGTGAGAACACACAGTATTTGACTTTCTGTACTTGGCTTATTCCACTTAACATAATGTCCTCTAGGCTCATCCGTGTTGCTACAAATGACAGGATTTCATCCTTTTTATGGCTGAATAGTAATCCATTGTACAAAATGACATATATACATATGTATATATACATAGGCAATATATATAATATATACCATATTTTCTTTATCTGTCTACCATTGATAGTTGCCTAGGTTGATTGGCTATTGTGAATAATGTTGTAATAAACATGGATGTGCAGATATCTCTTCGACATATTGATTTCATTTTCTTTAAACATATACCCAGAAGAGAATTTCCATATGATTTACAGTTTTTAAGTATGGGAGCAATATGATCAGTTCTAGGAAAATTAGATATTACCCATAGAGCATTAGATATATTGCAGCAAGTTTTGACTGGAAACAGAGAGAACTCTAAAAGCTTTTGTCCTCATTATCCTGCTGTGTGCTAATGAGGTTCTGAGCTAGCTTATGGTTATTGGCCCTTAAGGGAATCAGTAGGAGTGGTATGGACATGGACTCTGGGAAATTGATAGGACCTGAGAAATAAATTAAAGTAGTATCTCATCTTTGTGGTGGAGTTGGTGGAAGTTCTAGGTGATGGGTGAAATCACCAGGAGAGAGGCAAGAACCTTTGTGCACAACAGAAAGGGCCAGAGAAGGTCTATGGGACCATAATTTAGCACAGGTCACTGGTTACTTTCCACAGAACACTTTCTATAATGAGGAACTAGTAGGCCCAGATTGCCAGGGATTGGACAGAGTGGAAGGAACAGAGGAGGCAATGAGTATTGTCTAGTTTATCAAGAAGTTTGTTTTGGAAGAGTGGTAGAGAGATGGGGGTGATAGCTTGTAGAGAATTGAAGTCTGAGATAATGAAGATTTTTAAAATTAAATTTATTTATTTATTTATTTTAATTTGACCAGAGAAGGGGAGAGAGAGAGAGAGAGAGAGAGAGAGTGAGAAAGCAAACTGCCAGGTCCAGGACTAGAACCACACTGAGAGTTCAGCACCCTCAATCACCACACCACTTGCGGGCCCCGATAATGAAGAATTTTTGCATGTTTTATTTTTTAGTATCAAGCAGACTAGAGCATGGTTCAGAGACCAAAGAAAAGCAACCATCCCAGAAGATACAAGGGAGAAGGAGGGTAGTTACTGGAGTAGGTTTATGAGATTTGAATCAACCTACCTACAGTGCTCATTGAAAGCTAACCTTGCTGTACCTTGATTTACACCTTCCCTTAATTGTGCTCCTTAGCTTTGCCTTTGGGGAGATCTTCCCTTTCTCAGATGGACTTGCTAGAAGAGCCCACACACACACACCTCTAATTACACCCCCTAACTTTCTTTCTCTCCTGAGTTCTGGAGACTGGTTGAAACTGGACTAACAAAGAAATCTCTCTTTTCCAGTTGGCAAGCCAAGAGAAGTGATTAGTTGCTTGGTACTCAGGCAGGGACCTGAAGCACTCAAAGCCTTGAGGGTAAAGTACTTGAAGATTTCTTTTCCACTCAGCTTTAGGGACAATTGTTGGTGCTCTTGGCTAGGCAGGCTTCATTGGGGATTTTATCTCTACTGAATTTTCTGTGTTAACTTTTTCTGAAAGATTGCCAGCACCAGATCAAGAAACTTTAAAATCCTCATTTAAAAAAAAGGAAAATGGGGAGGGGACATGAGACCTTCTGCCTGGTTAACCATCTAACCATCTTTGGCCAGGTCCCTAGACTGAACAGCTCCCTCTCACCTCTTTTTCTCACCCAGGCCCTAGGGTTTGGCCCGTTTTGCTACATTTTCCAGCTACCACTCCCTCCCCAACCAATTTCCCACCTTCATTCCTCTCAGGAGAATGCCCTAATTTATCCCTAGCACTGATTTCTCTATAAACCAGATAACTGACTTTTATGTTATTTAAAATGTTTTCATCACTAAAAACTGTAACAGAAGAGTTAAACATACTAAAATATAAACAAAAAGTAAATGGCAGTATAGACCTAGGAAAGGTACAGAGAACAAAGAACTCCAACAACACACAAGTTTTCAGTGAGCTGTGGAATACAGACTACCTACCTATCTCCCTACACAGGCCACTGACTTTGACCAAGGAATCAGCACCATTATCTCTGTGGCAGCCAAACCACACCCCTTTGAGTTGGATACTAGACCAAGCAACAAGGTCTTCGGTCTGGGGTAGATGTGAAATAACATTGTTAACAGTCTGGTAGATTTTCTTCATATATGGATCCCCAGGTCATCTCTTTGGCTCCAGATTTGTCTTGGCAGAATTGTCTTAAGTACTAAGTGCTGTACATAATTTGTATCTATAGGTACGTCAGACTTTTCACTTTGAGCAAGGCCAAATTTTCTAGTAAATCATTGTTTACTAGATATTGCTGGCTCCACTGTGCCTCACTCTCCATCCTGGAGCCAAGATCAACTAGTTCCACAATATTCTTGCTATCCTCCTATTGGACCCATCTCTCTCCCTCACCCTTAGTCTCACTTCCAGTACTTCAGATGTATCTGCCAGTGCCCAGCCCTTGGAAAACCCCACCACCTGCTTTGCTTGCTCCTGATCCTAGGCTGCCAAGTATTGTATGAGGAAGATTCCTCCACAAAAACATGTTCACTAGGTTGGCAAAGCTCTGTGTTGCTTGGCAGGTCATCACAATTTTCTAACAATTTACTTCCTGCCATATCCTCCATAGGATATTCTCCCAGCCTTTTTCAGTCATCCTCAGCCTCAACTACCTTCTCTTTCTACCCATGACCTTGCTTCCTACATTATTGAGAAAATTGAGATCAATTTGAAATAGACTTTCTCCATTTTCCCTCACTTACCAAAACTTGTCCTGGGTCTTTTTCTCTTTGTATCTTCCTCCATTCTCTACTTTGAAGAAATAAAAGGCTCTCTTCTACCTCCAAAACAAACCCATTGACTGTTGTTAGGTTCAGAACTACATCTCTTCTGCCTACCTCTGCCTTATGGGATACTTGCAGGTTATGTGTGCATAACTTATCTTCTTGACCTGGACTGAGAGCTCCTCAAGGGCAAGGCCTAAGTTTTACTTATCTCTGTGCTCACCATGTAGCAGCATGGCTAGTGCATAGTGGACACTCAATGAACATTTACTAAACTGATGAGTTATGAGGGGACAAAGTAGATTTGACTCCTTTGTCCTTTGTACATCCATTTAGTTGATTTCTTAGTGCATTGTGTTGATAACGGAAATATCTGGGACTAATTGATTTATAAAGGATATAGAATTATTTGACTCACAATTCTGGTGGCTGGAAAGTTCAAAGACATGAGGTTGGCATCAGTACATGGCTAACAGAAACAGAAAGGAAGGCAGGCATGCTCAAAAAAGTGGTGAAAGACAAATTTCTCCACTTCCTCTGTTTGACCCTTGCACTTTCTCAACCAATTGGATGGTACCTCCGATTAGGCCTGCCTCTTAAAGGTCTGAGCATTTCCCAAAACCATTACACTGGAGACTGAGCTAGCAGAGCATGAACTTTTGGGGAACAAACCATTATCCAAATTATAGCAGTTGATTAATAAGGGTACCACAAGGCTGCAAGAAGGGTGAAGGGAATGATCAAAAGAATTAACTAGATCCAGGATTTTGAGTGGGGTTGTATTACATTTTATTGGGGAATTTTATATCTATAATTGACCTGTTACTTTATAAAGGGAGTGGCAGAAAAAGCACTATAGGTCTAAAAAGATTTTGCTCTATTGCTTATAAGCTGTGTGGTCATAGACAAATGAATTATCTCTAGGCCTCAATTACTTTCTCTGCCATATTGAGAATAGGGTTTTTATGACCATTAGATGGAGTCATGAGTGTGAAAATTCTTTGAAATCTGAAGCATTTCTTCAATGCAGACTTGTAGATCTTAGTCCCAATACCACTAATTAGCTCTGAAACTTCTACTGTTCATCTATACCACAGTTGCCACCACTTCAACAGCCTCTTTCTTGTTGGATACAGAATATGATTTCATCTCAGTTTCCAACTGTCCATAATGTAAAAGAAAATGATATCAGAAATGTGGAGCCCTCATTCTTCTGACCCCCTTTTCATCTGTGTGTATCTGTATAGACAGTTTTACCTGTCCACAGGGACAGATGGATGGGTGCATACAGTTGGATGGGTGGTGAAAAGTGGAGGCTGTATGTCATCCAATCTCCTCAAATCTAAATCCACAACTGGCAGAGAGGTGTATGGTATGCAATTCCTGAGTGCCAAAAGGCCCTACCATTTTAGAAGCCTCCTGTGCTTATGGGCATGTGTATTTGGGTTGTAATATGTATCTCTTTATCTGCATGGGTGTGGATATGCATGCTTGTCTGGTTCTAAATGAATATTTGCAGTGTAGGTTTGCCTGAGAATAGCACTGATAATATGTAAGTATATTCCTTTTTTTTCTTCCTGCTCTTTCCTCTCAGAGCTCCCTGAATTCTCTGGCAAAGGGGTCTTGAAAGGTAATTTCTTTTATCCTACCCAATTTATTCTCTTTCTGTTTAAGAAGCAGTTGTTGATTGCTCCCTCCGCCCACTCCCAAAACTTGATGGCTTCTCACCAGAGAATCAGGGAAGCCAAACATTGATCCAGAAGCAATCAGCTCACACCAGCTCAGTACTAGACCAAAGGTTGTGTAGTATATCAATGATGGGTAATTTATTATGTCAGAGAAAAATACTGAAAGTATCCCTTGTCTAATGGAATAGATACACTACAGCAAAAATTGCTATAAAGTGAATTTCTGGCAAGTCCTAGTTCACTTTGATTTTCATTATAAATCCATGGCTATATTTTACTATAAAACCTAAAAGAAAAGCTTGGCTCTGGATTATAATTAAACCATGTATTTAAAAATAAACCACATTATTTTTAATTTGCTAGAAAGTGAATGCAATTCACCACAGAGAGCAAGAGAGACGGAAAACGAGAAAGCACTCCTCATGGGGCATGGTCATGCTGAAATTCTTTCTCCTTCACTATCCATTCTTGCATGCACCATGCCTGGCATGATTTTCCAAGTTGCTGGGTTTGAAACTCAAACTGGGAGTGGGATGGAGTGAGGGGGCATGTGGGATCCAGCCACCTTAACCACCAAGCTACAGGTTGGCCCTAAATCATGTATTTTTAATTATGTCGGTCTAATCATTTTAAAACTATAAATGAGAATCCTGCACCAGTTAATTTGCCCCTGCCTTTCAGAACCTTAAATTCCATTCTTCTTTTCATTCATTGTGTTTTCTACTGAAACCTCTTCCTTGTGAGCCTTTATTTATTAAGGGTTTGCCACCTCATGAGCCCAGCAAACAAGAGGATTTTGAAAATTCAAGTTTCATCATTTGAGTCCCCCCCCCAAAAAATGAAAGGAAAATAAAAGAAGTTCTGTCAATAATATGAACTAACAGCTCCTTTTTTGCATACAATACCTCATCTGATGCTCAGAACAATCCAGGAAATTGGTAGGGCAAGTAATAGCCCCATTTCGCTTAGGCAAAAATGAAAGCCTAGAGATTAATTGGCTTTTCAAGACTATACAACTAGAAATTTGAAGTAGGAAATTCAACCTAAATCTTATGATGCTATTTCAAACAGGAGAATTTTCTGAGAGGCCAAGGCAACATCAATGCAAGTTTGCTAGAAAGCTTTTTTTATAAAAGGCCTATGCCATCAAATCATTCTCAAGTTGCTCTTCTAAATTCTATGAAGGAAAACAAAATTATGCCAAATTAAGTATTTCATGTTTTTCCAACAGGTATATTAGTTTTAGGTTAAATTCATCCCAAGTAAAGCTATATTTATTTTCTCATGCAGTCTGGGCATTCAGTACACACTGAGGCTATTTGTATAGACTTCATGGCCATTCCAAGGAATGTGTGGCCTCATTCAACCATTTCTAATCATTACAGAGGTGTTTAGTTGCTCTGTTATTTTTTATTATTGTGGCCAACTATTGATCATATTTATGGTTTTACTTGAATTTGGATTCTTACAATTCCCATTTTATTTCCCCTCAAAAAAAGTTTGTTCTGGTTTCTGGTAATAGTTTTATGAACAAGTCATAGGAAAAAAAAACTTGCCTCCACCTAGACATCTGTGCTTCATCTTATTTTAACAATTATTAACATTCCCCAGAGACAAGAGAAACTATGACATGTTTAAAGACTAAATTCTCCAATTTCTGCTCAGCACAGTGATCATCAAATTAGTATACTGTGCCTATATTCCTTCTGCTGTTAAATTAATATACTAGCACTGGGGAGTCATTGCACATCAGAATTTGTCTATTAGGGCCTAGTAAACTGCTCATTGCTCTCCAACCAATTTAGGAGACCATTTTAATTGTGGACGAAGAAGAAATCCTCCATGTTTCTAAGTTCTAGGGAGTGCCATTATTGGAAGTGCATTTTATGATTTAATTTATTCATTGCATTAGTAAATTTCTATTAAATAGTACCTATTCCAGTGAAAAGTTTGGACAAATCAAGAGAAGTTGCTCAGTTTTCAATGAAAATAACATTTACTGCCAAGAGTAGCTCTTTGACTGCCCAAATTGAAGTGGGTTTGTGTTTCTATATTCGGAGGATTATTCAATGTAGAGAGGCAGTGTAGCTTTGTGTAAGCAGGGGCTTTGGGATTACCAAAATTAGCTTCATCAGTTGTTTGCTGTGTGATCTTAGGTAAGGTTTTTGTTTGTTGTTTTTTGTTTTTTGTTTTTTTTTTTTTTAGAGAGAGATTTTTGCTATTGGGTGTGTGTGCTCACCAGAGAGACAGAGAGAGAGACAGAGACAGAAAGCGAGAAATCACTGCTCCCCCCACACACAGTGGGGATGGCCATGCCACAATCCCATCTCCATTCTCCTCTCGGGGTTTTGGAGACATACACACATGCACCCAGCGTGAGTTTTAAGCCGCCAGGTCTGGAACAAACCGCAGTAGCCAAAGCAACCATTACACCATCTACTGGTCCCTCCTTTTTTTCTTTAATTTTGGTTTTAATTATGGTTTTTGGTTTACTCTTTTATTTATTCATTATTGTAAAGTTTGCTATAGGGTATGTACACTCACCAGAGTCAGATAGAAAGAGAAAAAGTGAGGAAGCAACCCCCAAAAGGGATGGCCACACCACAAACTTCTATTCTGCACTCTCCTCTTGGGATTTGGGGTATCCATGATACACATGCACCTGGCATATTTTTCAAACTGCAGGGTTTGGGTTTCAAACCATAAAGTCAGTCATGTGGGATTCAGCCACCCCAACCACCACACCACCCAGCTGGCTCAGAGGCAAGTTTCTTAACCTCTCTCTATTTCAGTTTTCTTATCTGTAAAATGGGGCTAATACCCACTTGGGACTGTTAGAGGATTGAAGGAGCTGGACTAAAGGAGATGGTATTTCATGAGCGCTTAGTAAAAGAAAGTCATTATTATGCTTTAGAAGAGAAATATAAGTAGACAAGTGAAAGGAAGAGATGTGAAATGATACCTACCAAGAGTTTCCAGAAATGTCAACTTCTCACCAATAGCCGATGGAATGGGTGTACATGTCAGAAAAACAAAACAAAACAAAACAAAACATGTAGATGCATGCCTTCATGCGTGGGCTGGCTGCTTCTAACACTGATGATAGCTACAGAACTAGAAAAGAAATGTGTTTTCACTTGTATGTTCAACAGGAGCCTCTGATACTGCTTCTTTTTTTTTTTTTTTTTTTTTTTTTTTTTGAGAGGTTTTTGCTATAGGACATGTGTGCTTGCCAGAGAGAGACATAGAGACAAAACGTGAGAAATCACCCCCCAGGGGGGATGGTCACGCCACAATCCCTTCTCCTCCATTCTCCTCTCGGGATCTTGGGCATGCACACACACGCGCCCAGCGTGAGTTTAAGCTACCAGGTCCGGATGCGAACCACGGTCGACTACATGGGAGTCCAGCAACATAGCCACTATGCTAACTGCTGGTCCCTGATACTGCTTCTTAGCTGTGGCAGACACCATGAATTTTAAAGGTTCACTCTGCTAGACGCACATCTATCTATCTTATCTATTGCTCTATCATCTGTCTATCTAATCATTCACTCATTTATTTGGGAAGGGGAACTGCTCTTGCTGGAAAAGCATGGATAATGATAATATTATCAAGCTGAGCCATGGTTTCCTGGGACACAAAATGAGTCTCTATATCTGCACAATAAGAATCTTTAACTGCCATGTGCTAGACATATTCTTTAGCTACTGATAATCTTTCCCCCTTTATTTCCTTCTGCAGATAATGTGAGTGCATTAATGTTGTTACTTGGGCAGGGAGGCGGGCATGAAGTGTAGGGAATCTATGGACACCTGTCTCCATTTGTTCCATTGGAAGGTCCACAGAGTTGATTGAGAGGCCCTAATACCAACTCTGCCACCAAGAAGCTATGTGACACTAGTGAGCACCATTGGCTCTCTGCTTTCCAGCTTGGTGCCCTCAGCCTGCCTCATAAATGTGCTGTGATGAGCCAAAGAGATGGCAAAAGGAAAAGTGTTCTGAAGTTTCTTAAATATTCTACTCTTGGAGGTGTTACAATTAATACCTTTCTTACCACATTTCATGACTGGGAGAGACTCCAGCTTTTTTAGGCCAGAGTCTGTTAAGTTCTTGCGTCCTCCCACCCCATCCCAACCCCATAACTGTGGTGGAATTTCTAGTTGTAAAGCAGGGGCAAGTTATAAAAGTCAAGACTCCTAGTCCCTAAGCTAGAGGTCAAGGATCTCCGACCCGCTTCCACAAAGAACACTGGGGTATTTTCAGGCTAACAGTAGTCTTTTAATCTCATTTTACCCCTAGCTAATGAAACTTGTAAATGGCCTTCTCAGTGATTCTCAAGTGCATATTTAATTTTTATTTTTGTCCTTTCTTCTTTCATTCTTCCATGAGTGATAAAGGCACAGAGAGAGAGAGATACCCCAACAGGATCTCCACTCCAATATCTACCCACAACTTAAGCCATCCCCAGAGCATGAGCATACATATGTCTGGGAAGTCCAGGGAGGTCTCCAGACACAACACCAGAACCTTCCCATGTGGGTCAGGCTAACTGATCATTGCCTCACCACTGTGCCACCATCTGGCCCTCATAATTCTCCATTTTCATTCACTCCACAGTTATGCATTTCCCCCCACAATCATGGTTTGAGTTTCTATGTACACCAGACACTGGCTCCAAAGAGACAATAGTGAACAAAGACAATCTTATTCCCTGACCCATCAAACTTTCCAGTCTAATGGGAAAAACAGGTGCTGAACATCTCCCTAGATGTTCCTCAGACATTTTACACTATACCTGTCCAAAGGTGACCTCCTCATCTTCCACCTAAGACTCTTCCTTCCTTAGGCTTTCTCATATCAGCAATTACTCAGTTGTCCAATCAGGAAAACTGGGAGTCATTTTTTTCCACCTTTCTCAGTTTTACCCATCAATTCCAATCTAGCACCAAGTCTTTATAGTTTTAAGTCTCTGAAATAGCTCTTAAATCTATCTTCTCCCTGTTTCCACTGCTATGAGTCTAGTCCACGTCACTGTTATTTCTCTCTAGATATCACAGCCTTTTTCACAGGGTGCCCTGTCTTTGGTTTTGCTGCCCCACCCACCCCCTTCCTCCTGTGTCATAATGAGAAAGGAGAGGTGCTTTGAGCCATAGTGATAAAGGAATACTGAGGTGCTGGCAGGTGGCATGGTGGTTAAGTCGCTGGACTCTCACACAGCCAACTACAGTTTGAATCCCAGACCTGGAAGCTTGCTTTCTCACTTTCCTTTTTTTTTCCCTCTCTCTCTATCTCTCTCTGATCAAATAAAAAATAATAACAAAATTAAATAAATTAGTAATTATAAAAAATTTAAAAAAGGAATGCTATCTTATTCAACAAGCTTAAGTGTTCCTTGAGGGCATGGGCCATGTAGTGTGCTTCTTTCACTAAAGGCCTTTCCAAAGATTGTGAATCCCAAACTAATATAAGCCACCATCATTTGCTAAATAATTATAATATACCAATAATAACAAATAACTTTTATTGCACACTTACTATATGCTAGGCACCATGGTAAGTTATTCATAACAGGGATTCTCCAAATGTGGTCTTCAACCCTATAGGTCAGCACCACGTGGGAACTTTTTGGAAATGCAAATTCTTGGACCTAGCCAGACCTGCTGAATTCTTTGAAACCTTTGGGGGTGGAGTCTACCAACCTGTTTATAATATCACCTCCAGGTGATTCTGATACATGCTAAGGAATGAATGGTCTACATGAACTATCTCACTTAATCCTCACAATTACCTGATTAAGTAGACACTATTACCATCTTTGGCAGAAGAAATCAAGTCACCTGTCTCAAAGTCTTACAGTGGTATAGAGGGAATTTCTGTTCAGGACTTCTGGATTCTGAATCTTGCACCCTTTGCTGTTACACCAAACTGTCCAGTAAACGCTGAACCAAACTGGAATCCAAACTAAAGTTTAAAACAAAACGTGGGACCAGCAGTTAGCGTAATGGCTATGTCGCTGGACTCCCACGTAGTCGACCGCGGTTCGAGTCCCGGACCCGGCGGCTTAAACTCACGCCGGGCGCGTGTGCGTGCGTGCCCAAGATCCCGAGAGGAGAATGGAGGAGAAGGGATTGCGGCGTGGCCATCCCCCCTGGGGGGTGATTTCCTGCTTTCTGTCTCTCTGTCTGTCTGGCGAGCGCACGCGCCCTATAGCAAAAACCTCTCCAAAAAAAGAAAAAAAAAGAAAAAAACAAACAAACAAAACAAAAAAAAAAACCGTTAGGCACCTCAGCCTTCAGAAGTTTCAGCAGGCTAGCCTTGCCTGCTCTTTCTCACCAATTCTCAGAGATCTCATTTCTGCTCAGACCAGGCCCAGGTTTCTGACTGGCCCTTGCTTATGTAATCACTAATTACTACCAACATCTTGTTCTCCATATTTGGAATCCATTCCCTAACACTCTGTCAACCCTTTGCTTCCTCCTCTGCCCTCTTATGAGCTCACATATCCTTGAATTCCTCTTACACTTATGGTGTACACAGTACAATTTTTTAAATTAATTGTATATGACCTTATCTCCAATTTTTTTTTCTGATGTGGCCTGATTATCTCATTCAATGAACTTAAGTGTTCCTTGAGGGCACGGGCCATGTAGTGTGCTTCTTTCATGTATTACCTTCTGATCCCTCACATATACTATATACTTACTTAGTAGAGGACTCAGCACAAGATGAAAAGTGGTGAATTCTGCTGGTGATGGGTCATACATCATTTTTTCAGGGAATTGCATGACCCTAAGCTCTACGAATGCAGAAACTGTCTTATCCAACATTTTAACCCCAGTGCCTGGTACAGAGTAGGTGCTGAATAAATAATTGTTGAATGGATAGATACCAATCAGGGTGGGACTCAAAGCCATTTCACTCAGAAATCTTAGAGGATAGAGAATACCCAGAAACTACATCAGATTTAGATTATTTCTGCTCCAAAAGGTGTCAGGGTATTGTGATCTTCAAAAGGCTAGTGTTGATATTGTATGAACTTACTTTTTGGGGCTTCTGTTCCTCCAGTCTGAAGTGGGTGATTTCCTGGGTCTTGCAGCTCTCTTTTCTGTGGTTCATGTTTCAGTGATCAATGCTTCTTAATTGTACTCTATTGCAGCACTCTAGACTTCCAAAGGAAATATTGTCATACCTGGGCCACTGGCTTATCATTGTATATTCATTCATTTCTCTATTCACTCAGCAAACATTTACTGAATGTCCTCCATGTACCAAGAACTATGCTGAGTACACTGATTTAGTGGGGACTAAAACACAGGCTTTGTCTTCAAGGAGCTCAGTCTGTTGTGGGGTATAGACATACAAACAGACAACCTAGGTCATGCTGTGAGGTGGTGGTATTCATGAAAAGTTCCCTGGAAGAACTGATATTTTTGTTGAAACCTAAAGGAGCTAGCCAGAAGAGCAGAGACATTTGCAAAAGCACATACAAAAGCCTGGGATAGGAGTTTAGGAGATAGTAATGCAAGACTAGATGGAGCCGGCAGGTGGCATGGTGGCTAAGGGCACTAGACTCCCACATGGCCAGGTGAGGTTTGAGTCCTGGACCTGGAGGCTTTCTCTCTCTCTCTCTCTCTCTCTCTCTCTCTCTCTCTCTCTCTCTCTCTCTCTCTCTCTCTCAAATTAAAATAAGTAAATAAAGTTAAAAAAATAATTCTTAAAAAAAAGGTAAAGCAAACTAGAGGATGGTAGACCAATTAGGAGGCTATGGCAGCACTCTAGGGGAGAGAGGAGGAAGACCTAAAATAATACTATGAACATAGAAATAAGTAGACAGGTTTGAAATATATTTTGGAGGTGGAACTGGTATTCCTTGCTGATGTATTGGATGTGGCAGATGAGTGAAAGGAAGAGATCATGGAGGACCCTTGAGTTTCTGGCCTGATCAACTTTGTGGATGGTGACATTTATTGAGCTACTGCCATTAACTCAGGAGGAAAGGGTTGGTTTGGGGAATAGGATTGAGGAGAAAATGATGAGTTCAGTTTGGGTCTTATTTAGACTGAGTTGTAATGTTCAGGTGGAGAGGTCTGATAAGCCATTGGCTATAAGGCTCTGGCCCACTCAGAAGAGAAATCTGAGCTGGATGTTCAGATTTGGGAGTTATTAGCATGTAGATGAGGTCCCTTTAAGAGAATGAGCAGACACCAAGGAGTTGAGCACCCAGAAGAACCAGGATATTGGCGCTAAGTAAGAGGGGCTCACAGATTCAGGATGCTAGCATACACACTCATTCATTCTCGGGCACACAGTTTTGTCCCTAAGAAGGCTTTTCAATGATGTCTGAGCATCTCCCACTTGATCTTAAGGGAAAGAGCATTAAATACCCAATCCTAACTTCTCCCATTTTACTATAAATGATACTTAGAGGGGAAAGGAAACTGATACTTTTGTTTTATCTGCCAGGTATTTTATATTCATTAACCCACTTCAATGCTCATAATAATCCTACACAAGAGCTATTATTGTACCTGAGCCCCGGAGACTTGGAGTGGCTAAGTCACTTGCCCGAGGTCACATAGCTATTAAAGTGCAGTAAGAAGATTTGTCTCCAGTTCTACATAACATCCCTGCACTTCCTCCTAGGAGACAGCTGGATTCTTAGGAAGATCTGTGCATACTCTTCCCTTTTCCTTGCCTCATAAACAGCATTTACATGGGACCAGCGGTTAGCGTAATGGCTATGTCGCTGGACTCCCATGTAGTCGACTGCGGTTCGCGTCCCAGACCCAGTGACTTAAAACTCACGCCGGGCGCGTGTGCATGCGTGCCCAAGATCCCAAGAGGAGAACGGAGGAGAAGGGATTGTGGTGTGGCACTCCCCCTGGGGGGTGATTTCTCGCTTTCTGTCTCTCTGTCTCTCTCTGTCTGGCGAGTGCATGCTCCCTATAGCAAAAACCTCTCCAAAAAAATAAAAAATAAACAGCATTTACATCCCCTAGCTTAGTACCTTGCTCTCCATTAAACTACAAATCCCCCTGGGAAAAGTAAAGCTCTAAGCTGTTGTCAGTCATTTATGCCTCAGTGGGAATGAGTTTCATATTCTTCCTTAGAAATACATTTTAATTTTATGGGAGAAGAACACCGAAACCTTGAGGGAGGAATAAAAAGGCAGAAAGGGACCAAGTTATGAAAAGTCAGTCCCCTCCATCAGTATCACAGTCCTACCCAATCTTGGGCACGTGTTTTTAAAATTCTTAGGTGCTATTTCTGCATGTCTACTACTTTATAGACAGCACCATTTCTGGGTTATGGCACCCCAGTTTTGTGGGTCTGATAAAAGGTGATCATAAAGTACACAATGACTCCACCCTCTGTGGTCATCAGGAGACAGCCAGCCTGGGCTTGGTTATAACTGCGGTTCCTGGCCTTAGGCACAAGTCCCAGCCCATTCCCTTGAGAATAAGACCCTGATGTGTATATTTAAAATATTGAGCAGATGGAGGTAGGAGATCTTGTTGGAAAGACTTGGAGGAGTCCCTTCTGCCCTGTCTGAGTCTAGTTGCCAAAATAAATGACATGTATCAGGGAAGGGCATTGGTCCAAGCCCATTGAAATTCTGCTAGCAGTCCAAACAGTGATGGTGTTTCAGACTGGTTCTGTGAAATGATCAGGGATAGGAAGACAGAAATGATGTGTGAGCATCTGGCTTCTGCAGTCTACTGATGGGGACAGTCCCAGGGGCGGGACTGGAGTGAGAGGGGAGCAGCCTCAAGGACCCCCCCAGGACATCTGCTGCTGGCACAAAGGGAAACAGCCATGCACAGGCAGCAGGGGGTCTGCTTTGAGTCCCATGCTTTTTGTCCCAACTATGTGATCTGAACTGGTCCTTCCTCTTCTGTCAGACTCCCACCCTCCCCCTTCCCCCATGTGAAATAAAGCCCAGACTGAAGGTTCTCTAAGAGCTCTTCCTGCTCAAACATTCCATGACTTCTCTGACACTGATTTGATTTCTTTTTCTCTGCAGTGCCTGAGGCCCACCCACCCACCTGCTTATCTGTAGTCTCTGTGTTCTTCCACTGACCTCTGCTGGCCATTATGAAAAGTGTCGCTGACTGTATCTTTGGAGGAAAAAACACAGTTCTTCACTGACTTAAAATTAAGCTTTAGTAGTACAGTGGGAAACAGAAAGCCTGATTGTTGGAAATGAGGCGGGGGCGGGGAGGGGGATCATACAGCTATAAGCACAGAATCAAGATGATGTCTAGAGATGGCTGACAAAACAACCCACCCAAGAAATGTACCTCCCTCATTTTTTTTTTTTCCTGGTCATCTTCATTTGTTCATGGTACTCTGCACCACCGGAAGAAAGGACCTCAGTCCTTGTCTTGACTCTGATGACTGCAGGCTCCAGAAGGGCTTGGAGCCATGCTAAGGGGGCAGTTCAGGAACAGCCCCAGAAGCCTCAAATTTCCCACAGGCCCTGCTTCTGACTCTTAGTCTGAGAGGTTTCGAGCTGGGCCACTGAGATGTTCACCAACTGGAACACCTGGGGCTGGCACAGAAGCATGTGTTTCTCCAAGTAGTACCTTTTCAAATGCCCCTTTGGAAAAGGAGTTGGCATAGAAATAAATTCATGAGTACTTTTTATTTTTAAACTACCAGAGGGAACATGCATGTGCCAGGGAGAGACAGAGAGCACTCCTCGATGGAGTGGGCTCACTCTGCAATCCCTTCCCCATTTCTCCAACTTGTTGGGATTTGGGGCATGCAGCACACACTTCCAGCATGCTTTCAGAGCCATTGGGGCCCAAATTTGAACCATAGTTGATTGTGCATATCCTAGCTCTTTTAACCACTAGACTACAAGGTGGCCCAATCCTTAAGTCCTTTGAGACTGACTTGTAGCTCTCTGACTGAGCAGAGGAGTTGACAAGTTCACCATGCCATGCCTACCCAGTCAAGGGGAAATGAGCAAGCCTTTTCTGGGAGGAATCCAAGTTCCTGCTAAGTCTAGTTGTGGAATTGCCTCTCTCCTAAGTCTCATTGCTTCTCCCTTACTGAGAATATGCTCACAAAGGCAAAAAAACAGGTGAAAACAGCCATCCTGTGTGCCCCGGCAGGCACTGCTCAGCTACTCCAGTGGTAGGAGCAGAATGGGAATTGGGCCACATCACCATTCACTCTCTGAGTAGTGTTCAATGGTCTATCGTGCTCGCCTCCTCCTCTTCCTTGACACAGGAAAAGTTTTGGCAGGATTCAGATTTGGGTCAAGCATTCAGTGCCCTGACTGGATCCTCTCTGCTAGTAATAACATGGCCTCTGCTGGCCGATCCTGCCTCCCCACCACCATCAATCCTCCCACCAAGCGGTCCCCTCCCCGACAGCTGGTTCTTATCTGCTTCCCTTGTTCCAGCCCCAGGCAGGCCGCCCTGGCCTCATGCTGACACACACATGTTCTCCTGAATGCTCCTTGATGACTTACAGCCCTACAACACTGCTCTCCTCCCAACCCTCCCCTGTGCCCCACTTCCTATCACATCAAGTCTCCAACTTTCCCAACTTGCTCTCCAGGCCTGCTGTAGCTGGGGCCCACTGGGCCTTTCCAATATGGCCCATGACTCTCGTCAGCCATGGGCAAAATGAAAACATTCCACAAACCCTGAATGGGCAGCCCCCACTTTGTGTTGTTGCAGCACTTATACCCAGTGCTGGACCTGTACTGTGCACTGTAGTTTTCTCTACACTGGTCTTAAAACCATACTGGGCACGTATGTGTGCCCAAAATCCCTAGAGGGAGTAAAGGAGAAGGGATTATAGTGTAGTCATCCCTCCCTTGGGGGAAGAGAGGAAGATTTCTCACTTTCTTTCTCTGGCAAGCACATATGACTTATAGCAAAAACCTAAACAAACACGTAAGCCCACATTTTTTACTTCCTAACTCATTCTCAACAGCACCCCAACACTATTTTTAAGTATCACCCTCTTTCTTTTATTTTCTTTCTACACACACACACACACACATATTGATTTAATAAGAATTACAAGAATAATCTATAACAGAATCATCATAAACAAACTTCCAAAAACGAGAGTCAGAAGCATAAAAAGTGAAAGCTCAGCCCCCCAAACACACATCCATCATTCCCAGAATTTAGACTTGTTAACAGCTTGCAGCACAGCATCCTTTGCAGGCTACCTGTTAGGTTTTAGGAAAGGTTGAGTGGTGGGTGGTACCCCAGAGAATTGCACCTCCTGGGCAGAGAGGGCACCTTTTACTTCTTTGCAAGAGTCCTGGGTCTCCATGGGCCTGATTGACACTGCAAATTATACTTCAAAGCACAGCCGGTAGCAACTTGCGTCTCCAGTATGTGACTCTAGTCACCACATAAAGCATGTATCCTGTTTTCAGCCTTTTAAAAAGTAAACCCTGAAGGTGAATAGTAAAGGGCATGTTTAATGGGCTTTTTTCAAAATTTTTCACAGATCTGTGGGAAATTATGGACAGTAAAAGGACCGAAAGGTGGAGATAGGAAGCATTTATGAAAATAGACTTTCTAGTTGTATTCTCTGAGAGGTAATGCACAACACTAATGGTTTTCATTTTGCTGCCAAGAAAATTCAGTCCCTCCTGGGATTTGTTCTAAATGATAGACCACCCTGCTTGTGTTGTACCCACTGGGGTTAATTCTCAGTCTCATTCTGCTTTAAAATGTCAGCCTGAACTCTCAGACTTAATTGTTACAGACATTTTATAACCAGGGCATTCAAAATCCTCAGGCTGCTCCCTCTTGCTATCATAATTGATACTTAATGGGTATTCTCAGGGTCCTTGAATTTTACACAATCAACACTGTACAGATTGGAAGGAGAGAAGGAAGCATAAGGACAGAGTGCGAATAAACAGACTGTGTGTGTGTGTGTATGTGTGTGTATGTGTTTTGCTCCAAATGTCTGTTACCAGGAGCAATGCCAAAGAGTTTTGACAAGTTGGTCAGCCCATGGGTTTCTGGGTTTTCTCCTCTTTGGCCCCCTGGGGTAATGATTTTAGGCACAGCCTTTCTGAACTTCACTGCAAGCATGGTTTGGGTCATTTGGATGTGAGTTTAAAATGTCACAATGCTCTCCAGCATTCTGTTCTTTCACTATTTGACAATCTGATAGATAGCCTGGTATTAACTAGGAAGAGGACAATATTATCCAGCCTGAATAACTAATCTCCTAAGAAGTACAAAGTTGAAGGATCTTGGTACACATGAATCTTATTAAATGTGCTTATAAAATGTGTTCTACCCAAATAATCTTAGCAGTCCCTAAAATAGCCTTTTCTGATCCATGTCTGGAACTTTGGCATGCCTCACAGATCTCTAAGCCAAAATTATTTAGTGAAGTGATGACAGTGTTCTTTGTGCATGGGAAAATGGGACGTGTTGATGTTAAGTCTTCTATTGGCTAATCACGCTTCTGTCCATCTCAGGGGCAACCTGGACTAATTGGAATTCAAGGCCCATCAGGTCCTCAAGGTTTCACTGGTCCTACTGGATTATCAGGCTTGAAAGGAGAAAGGGGTTCCCCAGGCCCTCTGGGACCATATGGACCAAAAGGAGATAAGGTAAGAGCACCAAAGTTTGATTTCCCTTTGATGCAAGGGCCACAGTATGAAGGTCAAGAGTGCTCAGTCTCAGTTCTACTCATTTATGGAAGTAATACTACTCTTGAGTACTTTGGTGCCAGGCTACATACTTTAATAAGATATAGAAGGGGGTGATGTGCTGCTGATGAATCAGCCCATTTCTGGAGAGATGTCCATGGCATACAAGTTATAAAGTGAATGTACTGGCTACCTGCTAGTCAAGTGAGTGAGAATTCATGTGGCTCTGAACTGGGCATGGGTCAGAAGTCCAATCTGCTGGACCCTAGAAATCAGAAAATCAAGTAGAGAATTGAAAGCATAGACTCAGAATGCTTGGGAGCAAACTGAGCCACGAATACAGGAAAATAGCTGGGGAAAAGGGATTATGTAATGGTTGAAAACTGAGTTTAGGAGCTCAATTTATGTTCCCTGCCCATTTTAATCACCCTGTCTGTGAGAGAGTGTTCCCACCTAGGATTATGAAGATGGCCAAAGACAAAACACCTGACGCTAGATGGATGGGATCGATAGCAGTTTGTTAGTTACATACTCACAGCATGGAGGAGGAAGACACCACACACAATTTAGGGCCACATGTGAGTTGCACTTGGAAACAGAGTGAACTAGTAGAATCTATTGGAGACAGACTTTGTATTATCAAGAGGTCAGGGTGCCCCTGGTTCCTGAAGGAGGATTTGATTGGCTTGTTTGATTAATTCAGTGGGCCACTAGGGAAAGTCATGATGTATTTTTCATGAAAAAATGTGTCATGACTTTTCCAACGACCCAATGAAGCCACTATTCAGGAATAAGAAGTAACTGCACCTGGTCCATTTGTGAAGGAGTCTTATTTGATTAAGGGACCTTATCTGAAGGATTTGAGTGGGGAGGTTAACTTGCAGTTAAGCCATTTAAGACAACTTCCAGTTTCCCCAAGTGACAGGACGGCATATAACATTGAGCCTTAATTTTAAGACTTACACTATATTCCTAAGAGAAGAACTGGTCTCAGAACATGGACATGTCCAAGACCTCACATACAAGCAAGTGATCATTTGAAACTGAGTAGTGATCAAAGCAATATAGTGTGAGGAGCAAGGTATAAAACACTTCTTAACAACTTAGACAATCAAATCACATAAATCAACCTACTGAATCTACTGGATATCAATGAGATTGTCTCTTACAATCCTCTTCCTCTCGTTTTTTTGTTTTGTTTTGTTTTGTTTTTTGTTTTTTGTTTTTTGTTTTTGTTTTTTTTAGGGTCCCATAGGAGTTCCTGGCTTTCTTGGTATCAATGGGATCCCGGTGAGTATGTCCACAGAAGTATTTTTAATATCACCCTCTAGGTTTTGCCACATAGCTCTGGCACTTTGGCCTTACTTAGCAGTATCCTGTCTCACGCAAGTGTGCTTAGGGACAAAGTATTAAGATATGTGTGATGAGGTCTGAAGGGCAGTTGCACACATAGTTATACTCGGATTCAGGTACAGGCAGCCCTAAGTCAGGTGATTGGAGGGTGCAAGGACATATGCAGCCTTAAGAAATCATCTATATTTTAGCCAAGATGAGTTGGGTCTTGTGATTTGAAGAAATCTTTGATTAGAGATGAGGGACTGATTCTCACATGTGGAGACAGAGTCATACTAGAGCATACATGCTCATTATAGGAAAATTAATGAGGTACATGGAATGAGATAGAAAAATTCTCAGTGATGTCTTGATACATTTTATTCCAGCCTTATCTCATTTCAGATGAAATTTCTCTTTAGTTTTTACAAAGCGACTGCTCCAATTATCACTTGGAGGCAGCCTCTTTCATTCATCCTGTGGTCCTTTGCTTTGCCAGAGATAAGAAGGGAATCTGGGGCTTGCAGACATTTCCTCTTCCCATTCTCTCCAGCTCAATACCTTATTTTCTTCATTTTCCTTTTTTAAAATTTTTATTTTTTTATTATTATCATCATAATATTCTTTATATTACATTGGGTTACATATAATTTTACAGTGTATTACATTGCTTTTTCAAAAGGGAATGTCATGCGTGTCAGTCAATACAGAGACATTAATCTCCCCACTTCATCATTCAATATCTTTTCTATGTTTTTTCCAATCATTATTATTATTCTAATTATTTTTTAAAACAGTCAATCACTATTCCTCATTTTGCTTGTAAAAAGACTACCCATCATGAAATACTTCTCAGACCAATCCAGTTGAGAATACTAAACATGTCATCACCAAGAGGTAATAAGCCATATCTGTTTCTCAGTAACGTCCTGCCTCTCTATTGTTCTCTTGCTATCTTTCTCTATCCTCTTCTCCTCACCCCCCCCACCCATTCCACACTGTCCTATTCTCGTTAAGTACCTTCACTGCTTTTATGTCCTCCAATTTTTCGCTCTCTACCATAGAGTGCGGATAGTCGGTATATATTGAGTGGATACATACAATATCTTTCTTTCATAGCCTGGCTTACTTCACTCATTTTTTGTCCTAGATCCCTAGTTATCCCACTCTAGTAGTATTTCATCAACTTTTCAAACACACTATTTGGAACATACTGGCTGTCACTTTTTCTTTTGTCTTTTGCCACTTCTCTATATGTTTAATCATTAGCTTGGGCTGTGTTTGTCTATAGTGGTGATTTTCAATCATGTTTAAGAGAACAGAAAAAAAAGTTTAGCTCCTTCATTGGATGGATCTCCTAGAAGCCTGCCTTTATCCTTCCAACAATCTCTAAGGAGTCCTGAAACATCAAAGCACAATTTGGATTATACTACATAATTATTTAATATTGGAGATTCAAATCTCTTTATGAAGGTCTATAGGTATTTCTTGCATAGATACTATCTGCTAGCTCTCTGCTATGGGAACAGAGGGGAAGAGAATGGTTCTGCCCTCAAAGATAGTATTATCTGAAACATTTTCTCATCAGATCTAGTAGACATTTGTGCATTTAGAGAATAGAAGTCTCACCTTGTATTTGTTACATATATCAACAAGTCAACCAGCAGACTTCTGCATTTTATTTAACTGCAGAGTCTGAAAAATACCAAGAAATAGGCCAGTGGGAAAATTAGTAGATGGCGCTGGCCATCCTTTTATGTTATCCCCTGGTGTTTTCTTGTGGCTTTGTTCATATGACCACTTTAGCCAGTCTTCACTCAGAGTGTGGGAGCCAATTGGTGAGGGAAGCTAGCTGTAGACAATCTCTCTCACTCACTCTGTAGACCTTACTTCACCAGAGATGAGAGATAATTTGGAGTTTGCAGTGTTAATATGCCTTTCCTCCTGCATTCTTTCGCTATAGGGCGCGTGCGCTCGCCAGACAGACAGAGACAGAGACAGAAAGCTGGTTCCCCTGCAGTCTCTTTTTTAATGGGAGCTGGAAAAAAGTGAATCCTGTGAGGCCAAGGCTGCTATAAATTCTGAGTTGGAACCTACCCCAGAGTCAAAATGGACCCTTCTGTCTCCATATTGTGGCCTGAAGAGCCCTAGAATTTCTGGTTCGTTTTTTGGGAGGGCCTTACCACTTAGGAGAATGAGTTGTGGCTGTCTAGACTCCTCTAAATGAGCTTGCTAAACCTAATAAAAGTTTTTACTCCTTTGGCCTTCCCTTAACCAAAGACTGTATGTATTTTCTTTAGATGTTTAATTGTTCTAGCTCCAGGCTCCAAGCTTCATTACTCCATGAAATCCTTCTCCCTTGTTCTTTCTTTCTCTTTCAACTATTCGAGGAGTATTATTGAGTATTATTATTCTGTTCAGTGCTTACCTCTTCCATTCATCTGTAATCTTCTAGGAGTCCTCAGTGTCTGTCCCACATACTCTAGCCCCTCATTTTGTAAAGCCTCATGGTATTTATTGATTATCTTGCATGATGATTTCATCTAGTTCTTTGAATGCACAGTTTATGCCTTCTGTTTCTCTCAGAGGATCCAAAGGCCCAGGAATGAATTCAGTGAATAGAGGGAACTCAAAGTATTTGGGGGACTGACTCCAACTTCTAGTGCCTATAAAAGCAGTGGTTCTCAGACTGGCAGTATTACCTCAGACAGAGGAAAACACAGACATGATAGGCACATATTAAGCAATTTGGCTGAAACCAAAAGCTTCCCCAGCCCATCTCACTAAACTGGATCACTGCACAGATCTGGTTCCCCTCTTACTATGAGCTGATTGTTAACGTAGGTGTCACTGGTTTGGGTCCCCAAACTCCATTTTTGCTGTCATATAGATAATTTCAACATGAAAGAATGAGTAGTCATTTCATGATAATTCAAGTCTTTTTCTTAAGGGGTACTACAATCATGTGGGAGACTGAATAAATATGCATTCATCAAAATACTCAATATTAGAACAACGTAGACTGTGAGTGCTATTAATGATAGTTCAGCTGTGAGTTGGGGCTGTTGGCACCCACAGGAAATGTGTATTTACTGAATGTTTTCAGTTCAAGTAAGTTGGGAGAAGTTTTCAAGTTGTCCTTTGCAATTTATGTTTACTTTATTTCCCATGGAGTCAATCTCAAATATTTCCCTGCTTAGAAACTTGTAAATGAGCACATTAGATTTATATCCTCAGAATGAATGCATACCACTCACCAAATGGAAACTTTTGTTTTGAAACCAAGTTCTGAGGAGCACTGCTTTTCTGGAATATAGCAGATCCTCCTATTCTGTGAGCTAAGTCTTTTGTGGCTATATAGAACTATAGTTTCCTCCATGAAAGAGCTATGCTCTCTTGGAGAGCTAGCACACACAGATATAAAACTACTAGCTATAACCAAACAGGGCAACGTGCCAGAAATTCTATGGTAATGGGAAGTAAGAGGAGGTAGAACTCAGCTTTGTGGCTTATCCTTGCTGGTTTACCTGGGAGAAGATTTACCATCTATTGAGCTCTTACTTAGTAAACCTAGTTTCACTTAATTTTAACCATAATTCAATGGAGGATGCATTAATATTTTAAATGATGACGACAACCCTATAAAGTAGGTAGTATTTATCTCCATTTTATCGATGAAGGAACTGAGGCTCAAGCTGAAGAGTGGCAAAGCCAGGATTGTAGTACAAGTATGACTTACCCAAAACATGCTTCACCCACCATTCCATAGTGTGAGCTGAATGGGAAAGGGCTGACGGTTCTGAGTCGGAGGTCAGAGGTTAATTCCGGAGAATTTCGCTAAAGTAGGAAAGAGTAAACAGGTGTCCTTTGCGGATAGGAGATATCAGGAGTTTGGGCGAGAAACTAGAGAAGGATTGGGACCAAGTGAAATATGTGCTTACCAAAGTTTAAGAATCTGGGCAAAGGTTTTGGTGTGAAACAGAACCAAGTTCCCAGGAATAAAGAACATCCCTGACACTGAATCAAAGTGCTGTCTTCCCTTTACTTACCCTTGTTACTCAGCAGAGAGATAACCTCTCGCAAGTTTTGCTGGGACATTTAACAGTGGAGATCAGGATCCTAATAGGAAACAGACACTACGCGCAAAGTGTTTAACTGAATAGAATTGAATGAAGGACATAGGGGCCAGATGGTGGTACTACAGTAACACAACACTCTGTGAGATTGATCAACATGCAAAGATTTCAGGTTCATGTCTTAAAACCTCCCTAAACATACTGGGCATGTGTGTGCACGTGATCCAGGACTGGATGAGACTGAGGGTGGAAATGGCATCAAGACCCTGTTGGGGGTGTTGTCTCTCTTTTGCACATGGAAGAAAGAAACTTGTAAAAGGGGAGGGTGTCTGGGTAGAATTGAGAGAAACAACAGTAGATGGTGAAGCAACTCAATGCTGTTACCATCTTTGAGCTCAAAGGAGGGTGGGGGAAAATACTGAAATCCAGTGAGCCCTAGAGCCACGGAATAACTGTTGCTTTACAGAAACTAAAACTGTAGAGAAGTATAGCCATTGCCAAAGATAAAACCAGAAAGGGAGGGAGTAGAAGACATAAAATTTGTGCTTTTGGGGCCAGTGGATGGCGTGCTGGTTGGGATGCTGGAATCCCATATGACTGAATCCCAGATTAGGGTTCCTCTCTCTCTCTCTCTCTCTCTCTCTCTCTCTCTCTCTCTCTCTCTCCCCCCCCCCCCCCCCAGCGGGCACACATGCCTTGTAGCAGATTTTTAAAATAATAATAATGATTGGGACCAGCAGATGGCATAATGGTTACGTTGCTGGACTCCCACATAGCTGACCGCAGATCAAGTCCCAGACACGGCGACTTAAAACTCACTGGGCTCATGTGCGTGTGTGCCCAAAATCCTGAGAGGAGAATGGAGGAGAAGGGATTGCAGCATGGCCATACTCCCAGGAGGTGATTTTTCTTTCCGTCTCTCTGTCTCTCCCATGATCACACAAGCCTTATAGCAAAAATCTCTCTTAAAAAATAATGATAATTTTCTTTTTACAAAGAGGTGGAATTTAAAAAAAATTGTGTGTATGTGTGTGTGTGTGTGTGTGTGTGTGTGTGTGTTTTCTTCCTCCTCCTGCTCCAATCTCCAGCCTGTTTCTGGTGATCAAATATAACTGGGAGACAGAGGTAAAAGGAGTCTAGATGGTGTAGTTCATAAAGCCCAGCCTCCCAAGACACAGATCTGGGGATGGTAGAATGCAGACTTTCAGAGCAAACAAGAATAATGATCCCAGTTGATAATAAAATGTTGAGGACTTTACTAAGCTTCCTCAGTTTCCCCAGAACAACTAAAAATCACCACATGATTTTTCCGAAGCACAGATAGCAGCGAGTTTACTGCAAAGATAGGTTTACTGACCCCTTCTCTGGACTTAGCATTCCATGAGCCCAGTAGTCTAGACTCACATGTTTCTAAAAATAGTCTCTGTGCCTTTTATAACTATTATAACAACAAAAATGAGACAATTCTATGAAGTATTTTCTCTTTAAGAATTTGACAAAAGATTGTTCCCTCTAATAATTTGAAAATTCATTTTTGAACATATGGCATGTTTCCTTCAAATCATTATACTTGGCTTTAAAATTGTTGAGTTGGAGAGTATGAAAACCTACCTGTCCAGGTTTCTGGTCTTTCAGGACATCTCTTTGCTCCATGTCCAACATACAACCAGATTTTGATAGATTAAAAAGGATATATCCCCAGGACTGGCAGATTGTTGCTGAACTCCCACATGGCTGACTGTGGTTCAAGTCCTAGACCCAGAAACTTAAAACTCATTCTGGGCACGTATGCATGCACACCAAAATTCCAAGAGGAGACTGAAGAAAAGGGATTGTGGCATGGCCATTACCCCTGGGGGATGATTTCTCACTTTCTATCTCTATCTCTCCAGCAAGTACATGTGCCCTATAGCAAAAATTTCTTAGGAAAAAAATTTATACACACACACACACACACACACACACACTCCCTGTGAAAAGATAGACTGTATGTACTAGAAAAGCTCAGTTTTGGAAAATAATTTAATCCAGATGAACTGTATGAAAATGATTACTAACTCTCCAGCAAACAACTGCCTAGGTAGCAGTATGGAGAAGAGAAGATAAAGTTCCTCAACTGAAGCAATAGCCTTATATGTGATCATGATAAAATGAGACTGAAAGTGATTCTTACAACATTTGCTTATTCTTGGCCAAGCAGCTTTCAGGAGAGGCGGTGCTATGGGAACTGATTCTGCTCCGTTGACCAAAATCCAGCATAATTTTCCATGCAGAGATTCCAGTACAGAAAGGCAGGCCAGACTGCTCAAGTTCTGCCTGGTCTGAGGAATCCCAAGACCTACCATGATTCCCTGTTGGTAGTGGTTCAGCTGCCAGATAACTAAGATTTCTTTTAGCACATCTTTGTACCCAGTGGAAGTGCATCCTATTTATTCATACTGTACTCTTTCAGTTTCAGCTTGGATACTATGAAAGCATCAATCCTTCTGGGAGGGTTAACACTGAGCAGTGATTAGACACATGTACCTGAGTATAAAGGAAAAACATGAGAACATATGTGATGGGCTAAAGGAGTAGACAAAGAGCCAGAGTTTAGCAGCATACATGGCTTTTCTCATTGTGGAAGTTAAAAGTAGCTGACAATCTTGTGACTGACTTGATCTCTTCTTTTTACTTCTAACAGGGCCACCCTGGACAACCAGGCCCCAGAGGCCCACCTGGCCTGGATGGCTGTAATGGAACTCAAGGACCTATTGGATTCCCAGGCCCAGATGGGTATCCTGGGCTTCTTGGACCACCTGTATGCTGCTAAATCTTTTCACTTGATTTCAAATGGGTTTGCTTCTCTCCAAGTGTGCTCATTTTCTGCTTCTCTGGAAACCTCATTAAGCTTCTGTGGGGCAGCCACTGTAGCCCTTTATTCAATGCAGGAGATTATGCTGGCAATACCACAACAATAAAAGTCTAAAGAAGAACACAAGTTGCAGAAGGGTGTTCACATGCTACACTACTCAGGGTGCTAAGTAGTTAATGCTTTTTAATACTGCTTTTGAAATATTACTTTTGGAGTTGGCAAGTTTATTGGAAGGCTGTAGTAAATTTCAAAGCAAAATACATATATGGCTATTTGACATGTGCCCACATCAGATGACATTGGGAAATGCTCAGAAGGCTTACATGAGATCGCAGAAACAGTAACAAGGATCCCAAGGACTTAACAAGCCTGGTTTAAAATACCCATGGTTTTGTTGTTGTTGTTGTTGTTATTGTTGTTTTTTGCTTTGTTTTGTTTATTTGTTTTATTTTATTTGCCAGGGGGTATGTGTACTTTCTGGAGAGAGAAAAAAAGAAAGAGAAAGCACTCCTCCCATGGAGCATAGTCATGCTGTAATCCTTTCTCCTCCATTTCTCCCTTTTTTTCAGGATTTGGGGTGCATGCACACATATGCTTGGCATGTTTCTCAAGCCAATGGGTTCAGGATTTGAACTGCATGAATGACCATGTGGTATCCAGCTGCCTTAACCACCAGGCAACAGGCTGGCCAGAAGCAATGGATCTTAACCAGGAGATGTCTTGCCCTTTAGGGAAGATTCATTAATTATTGATATTTTGGGGTATCATGGTTGGGAGTGTTCTACTAGCACAGAATAACCCCTCCACAATATCAAGGGATCATTTGATTCAAAGTGTCAATAGTGCTGAAGTTGAGAAACCATACTCTACACTGACAGAGTCTGCCTGCCTCCTGGTACCTGCACCTCACATCATAACCCATGGTTATAGGATTGATAAGGTATTTACTGAATCCTGATGTCACCACTTTTATTTAATTCCGTTCAACCAGATAGAACTCAGATATTTGTATCTAAAAGTGCTCTAAAAGATGCCTTACTCTTGCAAGACTAATTTTACTGGTGACTGTAAAGATAAAAATAACACCTTTCAAGCCCATTCTCAATCTCATTTGACATAATCTAAATGAGTGAGGGTATTGAGTGAGATATTTAACTAGAAATGACACCATCAATTAATTTGTAGAGTTAATTTCAGAGCTCGGGATGAAACTGGAGTTGGATATTTTGGACTGTTTTCCATGTTAACTATCAGACATACCAGCCTAATTTCAATTACTTCATGAATTAATTGGTGCTTCACTAGAAGAGCAGCACCATTGCCTTCAGTGACTAGTCTTGGGTGTGAGTATATGTGTGGAAGCGAGGCACACAATCAGACAAAACAGGAGCCCCAGATTGGCATAAAGGACCTTGATATCTTAGGATGAAAACAATATGTACAGGGGCAGGGGAAGCAGAGAAAGATATCTTCCGAACAGAGTGAGCTGTGTGAGTCACAAATGCCTCCAAACTGCCATGACAATAGGGGAGGAGAGCAACACTTGTTCCTGCACTAAAGGTAGAAATCCAGGAAATCAAACAGCAGATGCCCAGAAAAGAAACCTTGGAGTGATGAATATCCTTTGACAGACAAAGGACAAGGGCAAAAACCTAATCTTATCCCTAAATCTCACTTACTCGTAAATAGGAACTGGGACATGCATTTTACTAAGCCGAACCTTACCCCTGATGAATAGCAAGCAGATCTCCATTCAGTAAGCTTCTTTGCAGCTTCTTTGAAGAAAGTAGTGGCCACAAGAACAAAGGAAAACAGGCAACATAGGGAAAGAAAAGGACCTGGGTTTGGGCTTCTAGGACCATGTTGTTATTTTATTGTACCAATGATCCCTGTGCTTAAGGAACCCAGTGTTTAATCAACATTTCAGTCCCCCAAAGCTTAGCTTTTCCCAAAATATTAATCCTAACTTCTCCTTCAGTGTAGGGATATTGATTTTCCCCAGGAGAACAAACACTAGTAGAAAGTAGCCAGCATCTTCCACTGAAATAGCAAAAAATCTGGTTGAAAGACTGGAGTTGGGTCCTTTGAACTCTTTTCCATATTAGCAGTGAGACACACCAGCCTCTTAGACAGGTGGTGAAACTAAAGTGTGGTTTTTTGGATGTCTCTTACATCAGGGGTCTATATACTGGCCCACGTGGCCTTTCATCTGTTTTAATATTTTTAAAGGTGAAAAATTTTTTTAAAAGAAAAGAAAAAATAATATGGGACAGAGCCTAGATGTGACCCACAAAGCCTAAATTATTTCTTATTTGACTCTATTTTAAAATGTTGTTGGAGCCAGCCAGTTGTGTGGTGGTTAAGGTGGCTAGACCTCACATGATCAGCTTCGCAGGTGAAGTCCCAGATCCAAAGACTTAAAAAACACTCTGGGCATCATGAGTGTGTGTGTGCCCAAAATTCCAAGAGCAGAATGGAGGAGAAGAGATTGTGAGACTGAGGCATGGCCAACCCCAGGGGAGGGGAGGGTGATTTCACACTTTTTCCCTCTCTTTCATTCTCAGGTGAGTGCACACACCCTATAGAAAAAAAGCCATTTACTTCTGTCCTAGACAAAGATTCTGTCAGTGACATAGTATCTGTGAGTGGTGGAGCAGTAAACTCTAGGCTTATGGATTACATGTGGTTGTTCAGTTCTGTGCTCTGAATAGATGTCAGGTCTCCTACTATTAACAAAAGTATGTATAGATGCATTTCTTCATGCATTTTTCTTATTTTACTCAGGGGCTTCCTGGTCAGAAAGGCTCTAAAGGGGAACCTGCCTTTGCTCAAGGTAGTTTCAAAGGAATAAAGGTAAGAAAGAGCTTCTAGGGCAGATAGCTGAGTAGGCTATATGCCAAGTTCCCCAGGATTGGACCCCACCTCCAATAAGAACATTTCCAGAACTATCATCTGTGTCTCTATTTAAAGAACAGATCAAGTTGAATTTAAAAGAATCTGGAGCTTTTTTTGATGGAAACATTGATAAAAATGTTTGCAACTATACTATCAAAGAGATATGCTTTATAGGATATAGATCAAAAATAGGAGACATATCAGCAAAAAGTGTGCATGGGTATCATTTTCTTTGACAATCCAAGACATTTCCTGGAGGAAGATACCCTCTGTCTACTCTAGAATTCTTCATATCTACATACTTTCATTAGAAGACATTTATGTCTCTGTCCACCTCAGCATGGCCACCAGCCCAGAATCCTTGCTCCCCAACTTTTCTGTCCTTGAACACCAACTCATTGCCCTGGCTGGACCCCAAGATAACTGCAAAACTTACCTATCAGCTCTGCAGCTAGCTGGAAACTTTCATCTTTTTCCAGAATTGAAAAGAACCTTTTCTATTCTTGTACCTGTACTCTTGGTATGCACTGCCTGATATCCTATGGGGCCTTAGTAAACCCTGACTTAAAATGATTGACCCTGTTTCCCTGAAGACTGGGAAAGGAACTTGTCAGTGGTACAAATGAGACTCTATGTGCCCAACATCTGAGGGAAAGATACACCAACCTCACTCAGCGAATTGATGGCATTTTTCTGTCTTCCATTGGTGCACAGAGCCAGGGGCATTGTAAATTGCATTGGAAGGCGGTGATGAGGTTGGATGGCAGGAGAACTGAAGAATATCCAAGGTTCCGGTTCTTGACTATAGGTGCCACAGTAGACGATAGAGTATTAGAGTTGGAAAGGACCTCATTATTGTCACATTCATATTGTTCATTTTATAGATAAAAACACTGAGGTATACTGAGACTATGTGATTTGTTCAGTCATGCAGTTAGTTCACTGAAGAACTTAAATTGAGGCTGTACTCTTTCCATGCTACAAGGGAGCTGGTTTTTGAGCATAAGTCAAGTGGAATAAGACTAGCAGGTGTTGAAATATGGGCATTGTCTTAGCAAACATTGATTAAATGGTTTTGCCAAGAACAGAGGCCCTGGATCCAGTGGAACACAGCAATTTCCACAAGATGGTTATATTACAGATTCATACAGTGACTTAAGATGCTGCAAAGTAATTAAAACGTAATCAGAGACTGTATGCTCTGTTGGTTTTTTCCTTGAAATATCTGGTTTGCATTGTATACATATGGGCCCAGATTCTCTGGGGATGAAAGCACATGGGACGGTAGCTTTTCTTTGCTCCAAAAAGATCAGAAAAATCACCAGCTAACAGAAGTAATTTTTAATTGATAAGTTCCTAGCAAAGGTGAAAATTAATTAATCCAAGTGAAATAGGAAATCCTGTTCAACTAAGACTATAATATTTACATTTTAGAGTCCAAGTTTTCCTTAGGAAAAAAATGTAAATGGTCACATATGTTTAATTCATGCATTACAGGCATGCCTCATTTAGTGATCGAGTTCCGTTCCTATGGCTAGGTCATTAAGCATGTTGGTTAATAAGCAAGAAGCTTAAAGGTGGATATATTATGGTGTGTTGTGGCACCATAGGGTATGTATTTTTCAATAGATATTATGCAACACCATCCTAGAATAATGTAGTTCTATCTATACAAAAAGCATACATTAGATAGGCACCAGCAAGTGGCAAGACACAACACAATAATATAAATCTGGCATAATCATTTTTATTTATTCTGAATACTACTATGGGTGTACAATGAAGTACAAATTTGTAAATGAAATGTGTAGTTTTGTGTTACTGCAAATGCTTCGTGTACTACATACTAACCAACTGTGGGAACAAGACCAAGCCTGAGAAAGAGGATTCCTGAGACTCACATAGATTAGGAAAGGGGATTCCTCATGCTGGAGAACTGGTTGTAAGTCTGAATGGTCATTAAACAGGAAAGTCCTTAAGTGAGGATTGGCTGTATTTTAAACATGAGACTTTGACAGAGGAGGCCCAAGCTTCAGCAATGTGTTTTTATCCCCATGAATCTTAGGCTAGTCATGTGAAATACCACAGGACTAGTTCATTAATCTTTTTGGTGTCCTGTTTTTCAGGGGGATCCTGGACTGCCCGGACTGGATGGAATAACTGTAAGTCATTATTTATGTGTTGAGCTCCCAGTGTTTGGTTAGCAGTCACAGATGGTGCTCAAAGGTCTTTGTACACCTCCTCCTCAATGAAAATCTAGAGAGCTGAGGCAGAACAGGTCACACCGTTGACATTTTCCAGATGAGAAGGTACTGAGAGGATGAACGAACTGTCTACCTCAAGTTGCTCTATAGGCAGGCTTTCAGACTTTAAGCCAGGGATCTACATATTCTCTAGAATGTATTAGCAAAAAATTTTTGCCTTTTATTCCACAAGCATTTATTGTTTTCTGTGTGTTCAGTGATATGAGTAAAACAAAAGAAGAACACATCCTTGAAAGTTATTCCTTGACCCAGCTGAGGTAATGATTGCTGAATGCTACTGCTCAATGGGAGGCCCAGTTCATTTCTAGCTCATCTTAAAAAAAGAAAAGAAAGAAAAGAAAAAGAGAAAAAAGAAAAGAAAAGAAAAAACTGGGTGTAGTGGTATGTGCCTATAATCCCAGCTACTTGGGAGGCTGAGGCAGAAGGATCATAATACAGCCAGACCCTGTCTTAAAATATACACACACAGACACACACACACACACACACAATAATGATAAAAATTAAAAGTAGTTCATACAGAAACTCCTTTTAGAGACCCTTTCTATTAAAATGAGTCCACAAAAGGTTGTAAAGATCGTTTTTTCTCCTTGACATTCCAGGTTATTACTTTACTTTGAAGTAGCTTAAGAAAATTCCCTTCTTTCTTCTTTCTTATATCTTTTCCTTCCATTTCTTCCTTTCTTTCTTAAGTTCTCAACAGACAGTGAGCATATATTGGGATATCAGAAAAATCATGATGTATTTATCTATACAAAAATGCATCATGACTTTTCCGAGGACCCGGTACTATCAACAAAGTGCTATGAGTGATGTCTGAGTCAATGAAGACACAATCTCTGCCCCTTAGGATGTGAAAAACTAGTAGGAATGTTACAAAAAGAAAAAAAGTTTCAGAAAAAAAAAATATATATATACCTAATGACTGCAGTAGGATATGTAGCCACAGCTAGGTGCTACTTTATAGGATGCGTAAAGTAAGACTTGTGTTCATGGAAATGTGGGTATCACCTGTGTTTGCTATGAGGGTATTCCGATTGATTAGGGTCTTTGGCGATACAATAATTGTGAGGAGAAAACAGTATAGAATGCAAACATAGATACCAGAGACTGTGGGAGGAGAGTGGGAGATGGCAGAGGGTAAGAGATAGAGAATTAAGGATGGGGGGAAAAAAGCAAAACATACAGAAGACAAGATCATTTACTGACAATAACATGTTTGTTGATGTGCTTGATTGAGACAATATATAGTGTACTTTGGATGGAAAATAAATAAATAAATAAAATGAAAAAAAAAAAAAAAAAGAAAAAAAAAAAAACTAGTAGGAATGTGGCATAAGAATTCCATAGCAGCTTAGAGGAATTAATAGAGATGCTGTTCACCTAAAGATGCATCATGGGAGACTTTATTTCTAAGAGAGAGAAGTGGAAAAGTGTAGGTGCTGTTCAGACTAGCTGGTAGTGGGAGAGGCTTTCTAAGTAATGTGAGAAAAGTTTGGCAAGAAATGGGATGTGTGCACATATGGAAACAGAGATGAGTAAGGACTAAGGTCACACCGGTCCTCAACAGAATTGACCTAGATGGTAAAAATTAAATCTGTAGCGTACCACCCACTGTATTTGTTGCATAGCTTCTCTTAGGGATTCATTTCCCTGCCCACAAAGGTGCAGGGTTTGTCTAGATATACAGTCATAGTATATACATCACTTAGATATGGGGAGAAGGTGTTGGTAGCTAAATAAGACTTGTGATCAGTAAGGATACCACAGAGGTGGTTAGTTATTTTCAAAGTAATGCTCATAATCATTGAGGGAGTGATGTTGAAATCTCCAATGATAATTCTGGATTTATCTTATTTCTCCTTGCAGTTACAATAATTTTTACTTATATTTCATAGCTCTGCTATTAGGCACATACACATCTAAGATTGGTTTGTCTTCTTGGTGAATTTACCTATTTTACCGCTATGAAATACCTCCTCTTTGTCTTTGGTAATTTTCTTTGTCTTGAAGTCTATTTTATCTGCTATTAACACTAATTAATAGGGAAATTTTCAAATATAGAGTAAAGTTAAATGAATTTAACAATGAATAGCCATACCATTAATATTTTCCCATGCTTGCTTTATCCCACTTCTATCATTCTATCCACCCCTCTATCTAACCATCAATTCATCCTATTTCTAATGTATTTCATCAGAATAAATTGCAGGCAACAGTACATCTCTTCCTATATATTATAGCATACCTATCATTAATTAGACTACAATATTTGCAATTTTTTTATAGAATTCATATATAAGAAATATACAAATCTTGGGCCAGCAGGTGGCATGGTGCTTAAGGGTGCTGGTCTCCCACATGGCTGACTGTGGTTCAACTCTCGGACCTGATGGTTTGCTTTCTCACTTTCCCTCTGTCTCTCTCTCTTTTGCTCTGTACCTCTCTGGTCAAATTTAAATAAATAAATAAACAAATAAAGTTAAATAAAATAATTATTTTTAAAAAATATACAAATCTTAAATGTGTATTTGCTTAATTTTGACAAATGCATAATCAACAACTTTAATGAACATACCATCTAACTCAAATCTCTGTTAAGGTATAGAAAATTATCATCACCTGAGAAAATTTCTTCCCACTTCTTCCCAATCAATGCCTGTCCCCACCTTTCTCCAAAGGCAACCGCCATTTTGAATTTTCTCCATTATTGATCAGTTTTTGTTTGTTCCAGAACTTCAAATAAAGGGAATAATATAATATGTAGACTTTGGGGTCTGGCTTCTCTCACTTAGCACAATGCTTTTGTTTTATGTATCAGTAGCTTGTTATTTTGATTGTTAAGGATTTTTTCTACTGTATAGGTGTATGACAGTTTATCATTCCTCATATCAATGGACATCTAGGACATTTCAAATTTTTGACAAGTATAAATAAAATTTCTGTGAATATTCTTATACAGTTCTTTTTTAAAAAAAATTTTTCCTACAGGGTGCATGAGAGAGTCAGAGACAGAGAGAGAGGAAATGTGAGAAAGTGCTCTCCAGGGGATGATTCTACCCAAATCCCTTCTTCTTCATTCTCCTCTCAGGATTTGGGGCACTCATGCACATATACCTGTCCTGTTTTTCAAGCCATTGGGTCTGGGACCTGAACCAAGAAGTCAGTCATGTGATCCATTTGCCTTAACCACACTCCCAGCTGGCCCCTCTTACACAGTTCTTATGGACATACATACTTTCATCTTTCTTTAGAAACTATCTTACTTTTTGACATCAGTAAAAACTTGCCTCTCTAGGGTCCCCAAGGAGAACCTGGATTTCCTGGAGCTGTAGGACCTATAGGACCACTGGGATTACAAGTAAGGTCAATTTAATTCTAATATGTGATCACAGTATTCACATGACTGTTTCCCCTACCATGCCATGGTTTAAGTGTAATCGTATGTATTTTAGGTCCTTCTAGTGGAGAAAGGCAACCTCCATTCTTGGAGAATTAAAGTAAAACATACTCATGCTAAGTGCTATTGGTTGTCTTTATTTATCAGAGTCTTTCTGACCATTCATTCTGTGCCTCCAAAGCCTCCTAGTTGAGTTCAACCTATAGTATAGTCCAGGGATGGCAGATATCTAATATATTTATTGTCACCGTCTACTCCCTCACCCATGATAGACATTACTAATGAACCATACCATCTCCATCATGGCCTACTCTGAACACTGATGAGGTTTCAAAATCTTTCTCAGCACTGCACCCTGGGCAACACTACCTACATACATATCTGATACCAGATCTCTCTGTCATCACTACTGGTATAAAAGAACATTGCCAATGATCCACATGGTTCACTGCTATCCCCAGAGTATTCTTTCCAGGACATGAAATCACACTACATGTTGCTTTGGCTTAGCCTCACCACAGGTCATTTAAAAATTTCTGGTTTATTGGGAGGAATGACACATGAAATCTTCACACTCTTAACCTGATGTGGTTACCAGATCAATTTGAAAGATTTCAAAGGAGATAAAGGAGCTAGAATCTACTGTACCAAAACCAGGTTACACCAAGTGGGAGAGGAGTTTATCACCAGTGACTGTCAACATGTCCAAGTTCTTTTTGATAGAAACTAACAAATGCTAGCTCTTGTCTTTCTTTTTTTTTTTTTTTTTTTTTTTTTTTTTAATGCAGGGTCCTCCAGGCCCCCCTGGTTTTCCTGGTCCTGAAGTAAGTATACTTTATCCTTGGACATTTTGCCTACTACTAAAGTACTCTGGTTTCCCCCAGAGAGATATTGGTATGGTTAAACCAAGTTTTTAGTAAAACAACAACAAATTAACAAACAAAAATTGCATTTCAATTTAAGTTCCTGGAGCTTGTTCAGTAATTCATTTTGTTTTTCCTTCCTGCAACCCTGTGCCCCAGGGGAATATGGGGTTAGGTTTCCAAGGAGAGAAAGGAGTCAAGGTAAATAGATTTTGGAAAGTACAGGCTGCATTCCATATGCTCCAAGAAACATCTCTGCTTACGTACGTGTGCCTGCTTGTGTAAGGGAATTTGGTTCTTTGCCTTGGTAAATGAGCATAAATCCTCTGGCGGGATGGATCCCTTGTGGGTTGCATGTGCACATGACACACATAGGCTATTGTGGTGCTTTTTCCTTTAAAATATTGCCATTCTCCCTGCTTCTTATCTGTGAAGTATGCATGTCTTACAAACATACTCAAAATATATTCCTTCTCTCCCTTTCATCTGGGTGCTTTCCTGGTGTTTTGTATATTCTGTCATCTTTTTTCTCCTTTTCTCTACTTCTAGTCTTCCCTCCATCCTTTCTCCTCTTCTCTCTTCTCTACACCTCCTTCTCTTCCTCCTCTTTCTCTTTCTCTCTCCTCTATCTCTTCCTTAATCTATCTTCCTTCCATTCTCTTTTATTTCCCTCCTTCCCTCATTTCATTCTTCGCAAATCATATGGTGATTTGGGAGTCTCAAAGCCCACCCTCCCCACTCTTCCTGGCTGACTCTTGTGGGTTGCACTGCCTTCTGAAGGAGCAGCTACAATCTCCAATTTTCCAACACAGACTTCACGGCCTCTGCTTATGCCCTTGGCAAGGAATGGACCAATTAGCATCTGAAAATCATTGCCAAGAGGTAGCTATTCACTTTACTCAAACCCCCTTTTGGCTGTCTTCTAAACACCCTTTCATGCATGACCTGAAAAGCATGAGCTTGCGGTTTCTTTCATCCACCTTGCTTCTCCTCTTCTGTAGTGCTGGTACAAAATGCATTTGGTCACTCCTTGGCAATGATAGTTTTGTTTCCCCATTGATATAAGAGCAAAGAGGCCAAAGTGATGAATGGTTATTTTGTGAATTATATCCAGAGGACCAACCCACCCTCTGGAAAAAATAGTCTGAATGGTTTACATTTTGTTTAATGTTCTTTTTGATCTTACAGGGTGATGTTGGCCCCCCTGGCCCTGCAGGACCTCCACCATCTACTGGAGAACTAGAATTCATGGGACTTCCCAAAGGAAAGAAAGGATCTAAGGTAGTGAAGACTTAAGGAAGGAAAAAATTAATGAGCCCTTTCCTATTAATACCATATTTCAACTCTAATAACCAGACTATACTTTAAAACTAGAGGGTTCTGGGAAATGGTTTCTTAATTGGAGGTGAGGGCAAACGCTTTCTTTGTTTTGTCCCTTTTGAAAAGCTTTCTGAAAAGTTTGAGAGTGATTTTTGGTATGTAGATATGAGTGTGTTTGGGTTTCTGAGTATGCATTAAAGTGCTGTTCTCTCTGTTTCAGTCTTGCAAATTTAGTTTTTAATGTGCTGAATAACTTAGCATAAATATTGAATAGTTGAGGCTTTTCCCCTCTAACTCCCAACCTTCTCATACTTAACATTTTCCCAAAAGCACTGTGACAAAACATACAGGATATATAGATAAATGGTTGTTTTAGCGTTATTTTAAAAAAGTTATTTGCTCTCGGGAACCAGCAGTTAGCGTAATGGCTATGTCGCTGGACTCCCACGTAGTCGACCGCGGTTCGCGTCTCGGACCCGGTGGCTTACAACTCACGCCGGGCGCGTGTGCGTGCGTGCCCAAGATCCCGAGAGGAGAATGGAGGAGAAGGGATTGCGGCGTGACCATCCCCCCTGGGGGGTGATTCCTCGCTTTCTGTCTCTATGTCTCTCTCTGTCTGTCTGGCGAGCGCACGCGCCCTATAGCAAAAAAACCTCTCCAAAAAAAAAAGTTATTTGCTCTCAAATCTTGACTCTGCAAATTGGATGTTCTGTCACCAAGTGTCAGTAGATGCCCTAGCTCACCTGATCTGAACTAACAAGGCTTAAACTGTAGAGCTGTTTAACTGAGATGTTTTATAATCTGTATTTTTATGTGAGTATATACTGTGTACATGATTTTGTTTGAATGGTTGTATGATGTTAAGGAGTGTAGATATCTTTCAGTGACAATATCCCCTTCCTTCCTGAGGTTTCTTTTAAGTTTTGTGATTCTGTTCCCATGGCCAAGGGATCCAGTTAGGGGACCGTGTTTAGTCCCATTTAATTTTGTCTGTGGAAGCAACAGCTTCAGTCCCCTCGAGATTTACGGTAAATTAGCACCGATTTGGGAGCGGTCTGTCAGCATATGAGAGAGTGTCTGCTACCTGATCGTTATCATATCTTAGGGATCCCTTCCATAGCATATACATGTAAATTAGCATATCAGGGAAAGACAGATTAGAATGTTATATGTCCCTACACGAACTGTAATGCTGCCTCTTCACCCAAAACCATTGATTTCTTTGCAGCATATAATTTGTTACAGGAAATTGTACTGAATAATCACTTATTCTACAAGAAAGAGAACAGATAATCTTCCTTTCTGTCACCCAATTAGCTGAGCATTTGAGATTACATTTTAGACAGCCATTGGCCTTGGTCCCTTCCACATGGCAAAGAGCTCTTTAAATTAAGACATTCTGATAAAGCTGCTAGTCAGAAAGCCTGGAGAATCTGCAACACACTCTGGTGCCCCAATGCAGATATCACGTTGGTTCCCTACTTTTCAGTTCAAGTACTTTGAGGTACCCATCCTCCTTTGTCTTCACTGCTTCTTGCTGTTACTCATTAACCTTTGGTTAATTTTGCAGGGTGAACCAGGGCCTAAGGGTTTTCCAGGCAAAAGTGACACTCCGGTAAGTCTCCCTATTTGGTGAACATGTATTCATGGCTCTTATTAGACAAAAGGTAGCAATGTAGCAATAGAGGGCTTACAAGAAAACCTCGTCCCATGGTTATTATAGAGAAAGCCACTATCTTCATTAGTAGAAGGCATTTAAGGAAACATTCTTGTTTGTCAAACCCATGGAGACATTAGCCCACTTCTCCATGAGGCTATATATCTTAGAAGTTAATAGTGCAAGCTTTAGAATTAAGAGACCTAGGATTGATTCTGGTTTCACTAGTCTCTAGCTATGTGATCTTGGACAAGCTTCTTAACTTTCTGAGTCTCAGTTTCCTAACCTACGAAAAAAGAGATAATGTTGGGGTGGTTATGAAGATTAAATGAGATATGCTTGAAAAGAGCTAAGTACATGCCTGGTACTTATCAATTGTTGAGTAAATGGTAGCTAATCTTAATAATCCTATCCTAACTTTCTTATCTGCCTTTGTAGCTTAGATTCTATCACTTGACAAATACCTTTTGATAGTCTCTATGTGCCAGACATCCCGTTGGAATCAACGCTACAACAGTAACTAAGTCAAAGGCCCTATCCTTGAGATTACATTCTAATGGGGGGGGGTGGTGAGGAAGATTCATCTGTTTACAAACAAGTAAACAGATGAATCAATAATAATGATGACAAAGATGAAAAAAGGGTAAAATGACTAAGTGTAAATGGGGAACAGAGTGGGCTTCTTTGGACAGAGTGGTCAAGAAGGACCTTTCTGAGGAAGTAATGTGTAAGCCAGGACCTCCATATTATGCGGGGAAAAGTCATGAGAAGAGAGTTTCAGCCTAAGTGAATGGTTAGGTACCAAGATCTTAAGGTTGGAAAAAGTTCAGCACTTTGGAGGAGCAGTAAGAAGGTGAGTAGGTACAACAGAATGAGTAAGGCTGAGAAATAGGCAGAGAAGCAGAAGCCAGATCATGACCACCTTTGTAACTCAAATGTGGCTTTTATTTCCAATCTAATTGGAAGCCATTTGTAGGCTTGAATTCTTCGTTTTTTAAGGTTTTTGCTATAGGGCATGTGTGTTCACCAGAGAGAGACAGTGAGAGGAAAAGTGAGAAATCACTCCCCAAGGGAGATGGTCATGCTGCCGTTTCTTCTCTATTCTCTTCCTGGGGTTTTGGGCATGCACACATATGTGCCTGGCATGATTTTCAAGCTACCTGATCCAGGACTTGAGTCTAGTGCCTTAACCATCATGCCACCTGCTGGCCCCAAACTTGACTTGTATTATTTTTTCCTAACATTTTTATATTTATTTATATCTGCTGTGATTTTGCAGCCACTGGATCTGGGACTTGAACTGTGGTTGGCTACATGGGAATCCAGCACCCCAACCACCACACCACCTGCTGGCCCTTGACTTGTATTTTTAAGATCACTCTGGTTATTGGTAGTGGCAGAAGTAGGGGGAAAGCAGCAAACACAGAGGCTACTGCAGCAATCCAGGTGATGGAGGCTTGAACTATGTGATAGCAATGCAAATGGAGACAAGTGGGGGGATTCAAAATGTAAAAATGTTAAACTTTCTATTATAGAAATAGAAAAACTCAAACACATACAAAAGCAGGCAGATGGGCATAATGATTCTTCTGTGTACCCATCACCAGCCTCAAACGTTAGCTACTCTCTTGGTACAGCCAAAGCAAGTAATAGACATATTTCATCACAAATATCACAATTTTCCTAAAAGATAAGGATTTTTAAATATGGAGTGACAACATCATCACCAGTAATTAATTATTAGTAATGACTCTGTTAACAATTAACAAGGGAGAACTCACATTTATGATTGTTCCATAAATACAAATTTTTTTTACAGTTGCTTTGTTTGAATGAGATACCAAACAAGACCAGTATATTACCTTGGGTTGATGTGACTTTTAAAAAGCAAGATGTGTGTGTGGTGGGGAGAGGTTGTTATTTTCGGGAATTTTTGTAGATTTTTTTCCCCCATAGGTTGTGCACTCTCTGAAGAGAGACAGAGAGAGAGAAAAAATGAGAAATCACCCTCCAAGGGAGCAAGCTCCTCACCTCCATTCCTCCCTCGGGATTTCAGGCACAAACACATGTGCCTGGTGGCACCAGGTCCTGGTCACTGGGTCAAGGATTCCAACAGTGGAGTCGACCATGTGGGATTCAGCACCTTAACTACCATGCCACCTGTTGACTCACAGGTGTTTTGTACACTAGAAGGGGCTAACCATATTTTCATGGATTGGGAGTGGGACTGAGAAGGGAACAGGATGAAAGTAAGCTGACTAGGCCTGCCCTGCCTGCTGGCACAATGGGGTAGATAACTCCAGGCCTGCTCTTCCATACTTTGGAATCCTTTGGGTCTCTCTGGGTGACCAGAAAGCAGAGCCAGTGGAACTAATGGCACAGGTTTCTTCCGTGATGATTCCTCTTAACTCTGTGGAAACCGAGGGGCATTAAGAATCATCTGTTCAATGGCCTTGATTTTAATTGGCTTTGCCCAATCAGAAGAGAAACCTGATGTTGAAGAAAAAACACCTAGACTTTAGACCCAGCTTTAGCTCTGGGACTGTGGCAAGTTGCTGAAACTCTGTATATCTGTAATATGGCAATGGTCATATCTACTCTTCTGAGACCAAACAACACATGTGAAGTTTCCTTACAAAGCATAAAACTGTACTATCCTATAAGATAAGCACTAGTCACATTGTAGCTACTGAGCCCTTGAAATGTGGCTGGTCTGAAATTTGATGTCCCATACATGTAAAATACACATGAGATCTCAAAAACTTAGTATGAAAAAAATTAAAATATCTTAGTAACTGTATTTCAATATTCAAATGACAATATTTATGATAGATTTGGTTAGATAAACTATGTCGTTAAAATTAATCTCCTCTCTATATTTTACTTTTTAAGTGTGGCTACTAGAAAATTGAGAACTACCATGGTAGCTCACATTATATTACTATTGGCCAGTATTGGTATAAAGCAGTTTGCAAGTGAGTTTGGGAATAAGATCTGTACCTTTCCTTGTAGAGCATTTCACATAGATCCTAGCCATTCACATCATCCCTGTGAGGTAAGCAAGTTGAGCTGGACTTATCCCCTTTGTACTGATGAAGAAACCACAGCCTGAACAGATGAAGAGGCTTGTCCAGAGTCACACATCTAGTTATTAGTAGAGCAGAGATTGAAAATCAGCTTTCTTGAATTCTAGCCAATGTGGGACTTTTTCCCCCATACCATACTGCCCCCTACAGTCCAGTTTGTTCTAATCACTACCATGGGTGTTTTCATTCCTAAATCTCTAAGAAAGGAATTCATGATCTCCTCTGTTATTGGGTTCACTGGCGCACACTCCCTCTCCCCCTCCCCCGCCACTTCCCTTCTATGTTTGACCTAGAGGATTTTCCCCTGCTGCACTTTCAACCTATTCCCTTTTGTCCTGTAAAAGAGAGACTGACTGACGACAATGCATGGTGATAAATTGCAATACCGTTGCAAGCTCAGTATTTCCAACGTTTCATAGTGTGAGCTAAAAAATAGAAACCCCAGTCGATCATAAAAGCATCAGACCTGGAAAATAGCTCCGTTTACATTGGATAGTATATTTTCATGGTGTAGGAATCAAGAAACCAGCGTTCTCAGGCCCCTTTGGCACAGATTTGATCTGTGACCCTGTCCTAATCACAAAACATCATTGGTCCTAATATCACTATGTGCTTAATGGGAACATTCATAGGAAATCTTATGTGCTTTCTGACAGAAAAGTTGTGAAGAGAAATGTGGTAATTTATTTGAGACACTCTGGGCTTTTCAGAGGAAATACGCTTCTGAAATCCAAAGCCCTCTCATATCAGCTTTCAATTATCCATGCTCACTGAAAAACAAGACAGTGCTGAGGATGGAAATCTCTGGGGAATCCAAAATGTTCCCTTTAACTATTTGTTTCCTTCCTATCTGAGCCCAAATATTTGTAGAAGACAAAGTGCCCAGCCTGGCAGATATATGTAACACCTTTCTCTTGGCACCTCTGCAGTGAGCAAACATCCCTAAATTTCTGGCTCAGTCCCAGCTTTACATATTTTGTCCCACCATCCCCCGCAACACCCTCACATTTGTAGGCTGCAGGTCCTCCCAGAGAGGTTGTCACAGACAATCATATATCCATGTGTCCTCTATCCAAGGGACCAGCAAACACAGGGGAAGGCAAAATGGAAGCAATAAACTGGTAAATGCTGAGGTAAAGTCTGGGTGGTTCTGAGGTAACTACTGGGTAGGTGAAGTTCTTCAAATGAGCCACCTCAGAACTAAAAAGTACCAGAAGCTCAGGGTCCAAAAGAGCTGGCCTAGAAACAGCTAAGCTAATGCTCTTATGAGGCTTTCCAGACCATGGGTGAATAGGACATGGTAGCGGTAGTCATACGACCATTTGTAACAGGCCTGACTATGATGTGACTGAGTCCCAGGACATCTTGCTAGAATAGCTTGTTCAGCAGGGGCCCAGTACAGTCCCTCTTTACACTGGGAGATAAGCTGAGCCTACAGCACAGCCTCTCACCAAGCCATTTATTTTTATTGGCTCTAACCCCAAACACACACATTTCTTTCTTTTAATTTTTCCTTTTTACACTTTTTATGTATTTGGGGTTTTATGTATTTTTTTGGAGAAGTTTTTGCTATAGGGTGCATGTGCTCACCAGAAAGACAGAGACAGAAAGCGAGAAATCACCCCCCAGGGGGATGGCCACGCCGCAATCCCTTCTCCTCCATTCTCCTCTCAGGATCTTGGGCACGCACGCGCACACACACCCGGTGTGAGTTTAAGCCACTGGGTCCGGGACTCGAACTGCGGTCGACTACATCGGAGTCCAGCAACATAGCCATTACACCAACTGCTGGTCCCGGTTTTATGTATTTTTTTTTCTTTTTCACATGGTAGCACAAGCCCTCAGATCACCTCTCTGAGAAAGTGAAAATCCAGAGGCTCTTCCTGCTTTCTGAAGGAGCACAAGGCTTCCTTGTATTTATAACTGTGGGCAAAATAGGTGGGGGTCAAAAAAATAGGTGGGGGTCATGAGATAGTTCCTAGACATTCTTTCCTTTGCCCTTGTTCTCTGGGTCATTATTCTATTCCATTCAACACGTGTTTACTGGACCACCTTGTATGTGTTTAGCTTGTGGTAACATGCATTGGAGAGAGACAGAAGAGAGTGTGATAGAGACCACCTGCTCACAAAACTTTCATGTACAACCAGTCTTAGAACTTTAAGAGTTTGGGGCACCTTGTGCTGCCATAGGCTTCGTGGACAAGGCAGGGAAGGCAGCTTGAGGTGTTCAGTTTTAGAGGCCAATAGGCGTATCCCAAAGGTGACAGCATGCCTTGGTGACAGTTGTAGAAAAACTAAGATTTATTGGATTGTCAGGAAAAATCATGACACATTTTTGCATAGAAAACTACATCATGACTTTCCTGACGACCGAATAAAGTAAGTTTGCACTCACTTTGATCCACTTGACATTAGAAATTCTATTTGTAATGAGGGCTAAGTCATTCAACACACAGTTACAGATGTAGAAAAGAGAAAAGGCAAGAAGGAATCAAAGCCTGCTTTGAATTGTACCCTTTACAGACATGCACACCGTCTCCCCAGTAAAAACACAGCAGAACAACCCACATAAAACCAAAAACACAAACTCTTGGGCCCTCAAAGCCAAGGCATATTCAGCCAGCTTTCAGTACCCATAGGAATACATTGAGTGCAATGTAAGAGGAAGAAAAAGCTACAAATGGGATTGGAGCAGTGCCCTCACACCAGCTGAGGCAGGTCCCATCAAGGAGACAACACAAGATATGCCATGACAACTATCTTTCTCAAGTTTACATTTGGGAAAGCTTCACTGCATTCTTTAACCTCACAGTAGGCCTACATGCTGTTCTCCAACCCCTATGCCCCCAAAAGCACAATTTCAAATGACAACAAAATGGCCTCAGTGAAGTTCTCCCTGAAAGACTTTTTCTACTTTGGCAATGAACTATTTTGTATCTTGGGGCCCAGAATTGTACCCTTTACAGACGCTTTGGACCCAGAAAAGAAGATGTCCTCTCTTATTCACTCTCCTTCTTGAATTCCTTGCTTATCCCTAGAGAATACCCAAGTCATATGTGCTACAAGCCCTCAACTCCTGTGAGCAGGGCAAGAGGGATTGGAAACCACCTCACAGTTTCCTTTGGAGTACTCCTAGGGCCAGGTACGAGCCCTACAGTCCCAGTATAAGAAATGCAGATTCCAGATCATGTCCAAATAGAAATATTCCTCCCCACTGAAAAGTATGTCCAATATCATGTCTCCAAAGGGAAAAAAACTCCCCCCCCCAGTATCAACTCTCAAGGATTTTCACAGTCCTTTATTTGTGAGCCAAAGAATCAAGTTCTTAGATGGTAGATGGCAGCCTGTTATCATGGAAAGGACCCTGGAATGAAAGTCAGAAGACCTGGCTTTCTTGTGGATTCTTAACCCTTTTAGATGTTAGTTTCCCCATATGTAAAATCAATGAGGTTAGATATTTAGTCATTTCTATGCTGTTACTCTATGATGCTACAAGTACATGTAACTGTGTTTTGGGGAGAACTTATTACTTCTAAAACCAGAGAGGGACCTTAAATCAATAGTTCAAATTATATACATACATCTATGTCTTCTCAAGCAGTGATAAAAGACTCAGCCTGGTGAGGCTATCTAATGCCACAGTAGAGCTGGTTTGAAATTACCTCCTTGCTTTGTGTAGAGCCTAGAGACCTATTGGAAAATGAATGCTATAACTTGTGGTTTGTTTTTCCTTTAGATATTTGGAACTCCTGGTGAAAAGGGAGAAAAGGGAATCCTTGGTTTACCAGGACCTAGGGTATGAATCTAGAGTGTTATTTGCCTGGATCTGTCAAGTCACCTAGTTCATTTTCTTTCCTGTTTGCTTCTTTTATGTCATATAACTTTATGGCTACTTTTGGTTTCTTTCCTCTATCCTCTGGAAGGTTCCTAAGACCTCTTTCTCTCCATTTAACCTCATTTCATTGAGTGGCTTCCCTGATATTCCCTGAATAATGTACCCTGTACTCCAGGTAACTCTTAACCCTAGTTACTCTCCTTGCCCTCATGCATAATTAATCTTCTGGGCTAAAGAATGATATGAGTGTTGCCTTGCTTTCATTTCAACCTATTCCCAGGGGATGTGGGCAGGTGGGTGGTGTAAGAATGAAAGAAAGAGTGCCAAGCACAATCTTTATAGGACAGAAACAAGTCTGTGAAGTTCTAGAACATAGTAATGTTTGGACTCATCAATTTCCACTAATAAATTAACTTCAAAGAAGAAATAACTATTAGTTTCCCTGAATCCTAGCTTCAGACACTTATTTCTTAAGCTATAAGCATTTAGCCAACCTTAGCCTTAAAGAAGTAACATTTCAGGGAATTGTGTTTTAGCTTGGCCATGAAGTTTATTAAGAATCTGAGTAGTGGGACCAGCAGTTAGCTTAATGGCTATGTCGCTGGACTCCCACGTAGTCGACCGCGGTTCGCGTCCTGGACCCGGTGGCTTAAACTCACGCCGGGCGCGTGTGTGTGCGTGCCCAAGATCCCGAGAGGAGAATGGAGGAGAAGGGATTGTGGCATGGCCATTCCTCCCTGGGGGGTGATTTCTCGCTTTCTGTCTCTCTGTCTCTCTCTGTCTGTCTGGCGAGCGCACGCGCCCTATAGTGAAAACCTCTCCAAAGGAAAAAAAAAAAAAAAAAGAATCTGAGTAGTAATATTGATCCATTACCCTGCCATTTCTCTACTTTTCCTTCCCTTTCTTTGAAAGCACATGGTCACCAACAAAGAATGCATTTGGTGTGGAAGACAAGAGGCCCTCCCATAATCTATTTATAAATCTCCAGAGTTGGAACTAATGCAGACTAAGTATAACACCACGCAACCCTTCTACCAAATTCCAACTACTACTTAAAATGTTTCCATTTATTTAGCGCTTAAAAAATGTTCCATGTGGCTTATTCATCCTGATGGATTAGTGCTTAGAAAGAAGTCATTAAGCCAGGTCTAGGAACATTCTCTTACCAGACTTTTGGAGCAGCTAAACCCTGAAATCAGTTGGATAGCTTTGTTAGGCAAATATAGTGGCTTCTTCTAGTGTGGGTTACTAATCTTTCTAAGGTGTGGCTATTCTTTTCACAGGGTCCCATGGGTTCAGAAGGAGTACAAGGCCCTACAGGACTAAAGGTATTTTGGTTAATATGGTTAAAACCTTAGTGTATGCATGTGCCCCCATGATCCTACCTGGCTGAATTGGGGGAAGAGAGATATCACAGAGTAAAGACCCTATTGGGGATGCCTCTCTCTCTCTCTAAGGAAATGGATGAGCAGGGTTTTTTTTGTTTGTTTGTTTGTTTGTTTTTTTATAAAAAGAGCCTTGATGTATAAAATCCTAATCAAAAGACCCCCTTGCTTTACTTAGCATGGCCTAAGGAAGACATTGTTTGTAAGGCAAATTGTCCACTTCCCTTTTGTTGGTATTATCTCAACCACTCTCTTTATTTTGTTGTTACCCAAGCATATGAGTGTCCAGTATCAAATTCAGTGCCTTGCCATACCATGATGTGATCATACATCTTTAGCAAGTCATCAGGGCCTAACAAGTCCAGCCTGCTTGTATCCATTTATAGCCTTGTGGCCTTTGTCCCTGATAATATGTGACTTGGCTATCTAGTGCCATATTGCCTTCTGGAAGACTTCGCAGTTTCCAGAGTTAGGTAGAAACCATATTTATCCTCGAATGCCAGCCAAGACTCCTGTGCCATTTTCCCAGGCCTAATCTGAAGATCAGCCTCTCTTATATATTCCATTTAGTAGTAACTGATGTTTCCATCACAGGGCAAGAAGGGGTCCTCAGGCTTCCCTGGGCTTAATGGATTCCCAGGAATTAAGGTAACATGTTGTTGGAAAGTGAAAATCTAGGGTTGGAAAGTAGAAGAGTGAAGAATTACCAAAAACGCCTGCATAGGAAATGAAGTATTTTAATATTTGGATGTCACCCTTTTCTCAAGAAATGCATGCAACCTATTTTGAACACACAAAACTGATGGACATTCCTTAGATACTACTTGATCAGTGGTAAACTAAGAAGCAGGGATTATGGGGGTAAGTCCATTCCTAAAGGGAAGAATATTTGGTTACTGACATTGTTTAGAATTACCAACTTTTAGGTTTTCTTAGTGTTTTTAAATTATCCACAGACAATACATAGCCTTATTGCCTGCACCTGGAGCAGACAGCTCCTACCACCTCACTGGATATCCCACTCTATCCAATTCTAGTACCTAAGTCCATCTTTTGGGAGAATTAGAACTTCTGTATTTTTCTCTGCCTTATATCACCCATTTATCCGGACAATGACAATGGCAGAGTTTGCTGAAAGTGGGAGAAAAAAGTTGAAACTACTCTCTCCTTAGCATATCTTGGGTATAACCATGTTGTCTATATCTGTAATATATTTCTCAAGTCCAGAAGTAGATTGTCCTTGAAAAGGCTTGCAAAATAAAATTGGGATCCCGTGTTCTTGACAGGTTTACAATTGTGTGTCAGGCCTGTGGCCTGCCTTGTTTCACCTTCATCTTAAATTTATTGGACTTTGAAATTAACCTGTGGCCTAGTTGACCTTGGAAACCAGGGGTTACAAAAAAAGGAACCTTTCGTTTTCGTGGGGACTGACTTTGAGGGCACATAGATCTTGGATGGTGAAGTCATGGAAATATTTGTGTTTAATATATTTAATCTTTGCAGGGTGAAAAGGGTGGAATTGGCCTGCCAGGCCCAGATGTGTTCGTTGATACAGATGGTGTTGTGATCTCAGGTGCAACTTTCAATTGATTTGAGTGGAGAGGAAAAGACAGGGAGGGCCTGCTCTGTGGCCTAGTGATTAAGGGACCTGGATTCTATATGGTTAGCCATTTTGTTCAGATCCCAGCCCCACTGCTTGAAAATCATGCCAGGCATGTGTGTTCTGCACATTCTCAATTCCAATAGGCTAGAGAGATGAAGAAGGGATTGTAATGTGACCTACCCACTGGAGGAGCTTTCTCCTCCCACCTTCTCTCCTACTCTTTCCCTCTCTCTCTCTGGCAAGCACTCTCTCTCTCTGGCAAGCACATGCACACTCTGGCAAATAAGATTTTTTTTAAAGACAAGAAGGTAAATTTTACATCTCCTATAATTGTTAAAAGGATACTTATTCAGCCACTGGATTACTGCTAAACTCAATATTCCCAAGGACCCTTAATGGGTCCTGAGCTTAGGGAATGAAGCTAATATCAATCTCCTGGACCTACAAGCCGAGCCCAGCACCCCATTTTTTTTTATTGTGTCCACCAACACTGGGTTTAGGTCTGCTGAGCCTAATTTCTTTAAAATGGTTTTCCTGGTGATGCTTAGGAAAGGATTGATATTCCTTCCAGCTGAAATGAATTCAGCCTGATACTATGGAACACAAAGTCTCATGTAGATGATTCCATGCATGCTTCAGCTTGACAGTTTCACAGGAAGTAGAAGGTATTTTCTATAGGAGCAAGTGGTTTTGACATCCCTCAACAGTATGATATTTACAGAGTTTGTCTTCACCTTTCCTTGTCCTGGTTAGTGTGTGTGCCTGTTTCCTTTGCTTTCTCCAAAGATCCACATACTCAGTGTCTCCAGATACTTTTTGCTTGATCAAAGACTGTTACTATAGCGCTTCTTCCACCTAGGACACCTAACTTATCCCTCCCCCTCATCCTTTTAGGCTCCTGCCCTGTCTTGAATTAATAGTTGACAGTGGGGCCAGCAAGTGGCATAGTGGTTAAGGTGCTGGACTCTCATATGACCAACCACAGTTCAAGTCCTAGACCTGACAGTTTCCTTTCTCTCTCTCTCTCTCTCTCTCTCTCTCTTTCTCTCATGATTATAGCAGATAAAAAATAATAAATGAAAGAAATAATTTTAAAAAATAGTTGACAGTGGCTTTCCATGTTCCCACTCCCAGGAAACCTATGTGTATAACATAATAGACTTCGACATCAACCAGAAGGGTGGACATTTGAGACATTATAGCAGATTAGTAGTAGAAGAAGAACCTTCCTTGCACTCACCCAAAATTATAGAAAGCAAGCCCTGGTCGGACAAGTTCTGAACAGTAGTGGAGTCTTGGCTCCAATAGGCCTGTTATCATGTGGGGCCATTAGCATCTGGGAAACCTGGGAAGAGCAAAAGAGACCCTTTTAACCCAAGGACAGCTCTCTGCATCTCTTCTTGAGCATTTTGTGGTATTTATGGGGACTTTTATGTGTTTTTTTACTGGTTTTTTTTTCCCCAATACAATGCCAGGTTATCCTGGAGACCCTGGTCCACCAGGCCTCCCAGGCCTTAAAGGAGATGAAGGTATCCAGGGCCCACGTGGCCCTACTGGCATCCCTGGCTTACCAGCTTTACCAGGTGAAACAAAATAACCCATCCTCTGCACAGATCAGTCCTCTATACACTCTGGTACCCAACAGTCCCTTCTTATACCTCTGGATTTGAAAGCACAGCTAGCCAAAGTCAAAGAAAAGGTAGAATATAATATAGGCAGTAGGTATCCTACTTCCAGCCCAAGACTAAGGTATGCAGGAGTAGGGCCTGGATAAAGAACTTTTATTTGGCTTAAATAATGTACTGTAGCTGGACAAGAGATCCCAGATTGTCATTGAAGTTTGCAGCAATTAGATGGGTCCTGGGTTGGGCTGCTGGGGTCTTGTCAGTCTTCTGTAGATGTGCCATCCAAGTTAATGCTTGCCAAAAGGGGATAACAAAAGCCCTGAGGGAAATTTGTACCTAGATCCTCACTCTAGGCTCAACTCATGCACTAAATGGTCCCATGATCCTATGGGTTATATCCTTGACCCAATTACTAGAGAGGCATACATGTAGGCCACTGCATAGTGGCAAGCAGAAAAAGAACATGCCAGAATCTGGGAGACAGTGATGTCTCTAGTATAAAGCCTCAGACATTACTTATAATGGCAACAGTTTCTAAATCCCATAGAGATAGCCTCATTATAGACACCTGTGCTTTCAAAACAGCCACTTGGAAGAGGTACAACTAGCCCTAGCACTGAGGAGGAAATAAATGAAGAAATGGGAGGCTGAACACCCAAGTTTCCTCCTCGATTTGACACTAATAAACTCAGCACCCCTGACCATATTTTCTCTCTTCTTTGGGCCTCAGTTTCCTAAGAGGTTAGGTTAATTTATCCCTTAGGATCCTTCTAACTCTGATGCAAGAGAAGGGCAAATGTTTTCCCAAATTCTTTCCTCAGAGTAGTTCCCAGCATATGCCAGTGATTTGGAATACCTCTGAAGACTAGGGTGATAGATGAGCATTTTCATTTATGCTTATCCTTCCAGGTGTCCCAGGTGCCCTAGGGCCTCAAGGACTTCCAGGCCTGAAGGGCAACCAAGGAAACCCAGGCCGTACCATAACTGGGGCAACTGGCCTCCCTGGCAGAGATGGTTTGCCAGGCCTACCTGGCCTACCAGGCCTACCAGGCCTGCCTGGTAAGTTGTTCATTTCTCCCTTTGGTCTTGATACTTAGGTGTGATCTAAACTATAGAACATCACAATTTTTGAGGGACCATCTCACAGGAGAAACAGCTATGCCAGGACATATCAGGTATAAGGGACAGGAATGAGTCAGTCCCCATGATCACTTACAGATCCCTCCCTCTGCCAGTTATTGACTACAGCAAAGGATTCTCTATCAAGAAACAAGCAAGCTAGAGCCATCTTGATAATCAAATGCTAGCTAAAGCCTCTGACTTCTGTTTCTACTCCCATTCCATTCTTCACTGTTATAAGTGCCTAGGCCTCTGGGTTTTTGGCTCTTGAAGAAGCAGCACTGACTCCAGCTTCACCTGGCCCACAGGACTCTGACAGGGTGGGCTAAAAGCCTGAGACAGGAGAAGCCAAACCTGGACTGTCAAGGTGGCTTGGTAAAAGCCTACATAGAGCTTGTTCTCCTTAGATCTTTTACCTGAATATGGGATTATAGACTGAGAAAAAGGCTGAAAATATTCCCCAGCATGTTTCTTTGTAGCCAAAATCCAATGGCCACTGCAGCTTGCATCCATTTCCTCTTTTATCCTAAGGAGATTTTCTGAGGTAGATATTGGGACTGCGGAGCTGCTGAAGCTACCTTGTTCATGCCTATATTCCCAGTATATAGTACAATACCAGGAACATAGTAGACATCCTTTAAGTATTCGAGTGAATTAAGACAATAGAGGATCCTGTTAACTCTCTGATGCAGACTTAAGGTCCTTGTGCTTGTTTTTGTTGTGTTTTTTGTTTGTTTGTTTATTTGTTTGTCTCTATTCTGGTTATTAAGCCTCAAGGACCCAGGCCTTGGTGGTAGAGCTACTGTGCTAAGTCAGGTGAGTCATCGTGCTCCTATAGTTGCCAATTATTTATGTTTTTTATTTGTTTTGTTTGTTTGTTTGTTTGTTTTCCTGAAGGTCCATCACTTACGACTGGAACTCTACATAGCACAGAAACAGGCTTCCCTGGTCTCAGAGGAGAAAGAGGTCTTAAAGGAGATCTAGGCCTCAAAGGAGTAAAAGGTGACTTTATTTCCTTTCTTTGTCCCCCAGGTCCCTCAAAGAAAGTTTTATGAGAATTGAACAAACCAACAACCTTAGGAATCTGAACAGATGCAATATTGGATCTTGACTGGGGCTTTGATAATACAATTGTTGGAAGTTAGGGCTCTAAGACTGGGGCAGGCAAATGAGGTCATGTAGGACAAATAGCTCTCAGGCTATTCTTCTTACCCCTTCCATCTGCAGCCCACGGTGTTAACCAGCACATGCTGTAACCATTCAAGTTTGGAAGGCCACAGCTAGAAGCTGCTTACCAACACCTTCTGCCTGAACAAAAGAGTTGCAAACAGGTCAAGACTTGGGACACTGAAAAATCTGACTTGCTCCAGGAAAACAATTTCAGTTCCCACTGATGTTGGAAAACTGAACAATGACCCTACTCTCTGGCTGCACTGCATCTCTTCATCCTCTTGCTGTCTTTGGATCATGTCTCCATTCCTTACTCTGATGGGAAGAGGTTCAAATAGGTCAATTCATCATGGCTGTGGCCCAGGCCAGGGTGGAGGAAGAAATAAAACTCCTGACTTAGAGAGTTTTGAGGATGACTTACAAGTTCCAAGTATTCAAGTTCTCTCCTCATACTTCAAGGCAGCTTCTCAGCCTCAAGCAGAGAAGTTGTAACTTACTTCTCTCCTTTCTCATTGCCCTGCCATAAACCTAAGTATAGGAGCTAGTTCAGAATTCGGAAAACTAAATCTCTGAATCCATGGAAGACTATTGGGGGGAGAGGGCATTAAATTGTGATTTTGGTTGTAGGATGCTAATTTCTTGATACCATTCTCACTCCTAAACCATGACAGCTATAATGCTTCCTCTTCTGTATTTTCATGGGGCCAAAATATTTTAAATCCGGAATAGTGATTCTCAAGCTTCAATGTACATGAGAATCACCTGGAGAAAGCTATTAAAAATTTGATTCTTGGGTGACTCATGCAGGAGGTTCATGAATCACATTTGAGAAATACTAATCTGAATAACACTTCTCTCCATATTTTAGGATTTATCGAGTTGCTAAAAGTAAGAAGAGGCCCTTCAGGATCTTAGAGGAACTAGGTCACCCATTTTGTCACCAATTCTCATTTTACAGACCATAGCATGGGAAGTGTAGATGGTTATCGTTAGGATATAGTACTAGAGATTCTTGATACCTCTTTAAAGGTGTTTTGCTTAAATCCCTATCATTGATTTATTTTGTATTTGTCCCATGTGTACAAAAGTCAGGAGGGAAAACAGTTTAGTGAAGACAACTTTTGAGTGGCTTGGATTCCAGACTCTCCATTAGTTAGTGTAGGTCAGTGGTACTCAACTCTGGCAGCACAGTAGACTGACTGATGGCTGGGCCTCATCTCAGCCTAATGAAATGTGAATCACTAATACAGACATACTCTGATAGGGAATGAACCTAGTTCATTTCAGTTCTTTTCTGAAGGCCTTGATTCCCTCCATGGAGTTTTATGAGTCACAAATAGTCATTATCAATTCTTCTTGGAAAGATGGCCCACTTTGTTTTATGTTGTCTTTTTCCCCCAGGGGACTCAGGATTTTGTGCTTGTGATGGTGGGATCTCTAACACCGGACCACCTGGAAAACCAGGCCTGCCTGGGCCACAAGGTCTCATGGGCCTCCCAGGTCTTAAAGGAACCAGAGGAGATCCAGGTTCTGTAGGTGCACAAGGCCCTACAGGGACTCCAGTAAGTCTTGCCAAACTTTGGCCCCAAAGGAGCAATGGGAGCTTTCAAGTGCCCCTCAGTCCTCACCTATACTTTCGTGAAGCACAAAAAAGGAAAGATGAAATTAAAAGAGAGCATTGGAGTTTTCATCTATAAGATAAAAAGTCTCACTAGATGATCTCAAAAGTCCCCTTCTGTTTTAACCTACCTACAACCCCCTCCTTCCCTCCCTTCCTTCCTTTCACAAAATTGTTTGCATTTGCCTAGCACTGTGCGGGACCTTGAAGATAAAATAGGAGTTAAGATGAGGTTTCCATCCTCAATGACTGTAAAATTTAGAAAGGCTGGGGCCAGCCAGGTGGCGTGGTGGTTAAGGCAACTGATTCAGTTCCCGGGATTGGTGGCTTGAAAAATATGCTGGGTGGCATATGTATGCCTCAAATGCCAAGAAGAGAGTGGAGAAGAGATTGCAGTGTGGCCATACACACACACACCTGAGGAGTGCTTTCTCTCTCTCTGTTTGTCTCTTTGGCCAGCACATGTGCCCTAGAGCAAAGTATCTTTTAAAATGTAGAAAGGGTACATAAAATAAGTGGACAATTACTAGCTAGGATGACAGTATAATGAAGTGCTTAGAACAGTGCCAAAGTGTACCCAAGCACCTGTTTTAGGTCATATCTATGTTACATGCCTGAATTCTATGAAGTCTGCATCTCCTGATTATTCTCTTCTGTCTCTTTGTCAGGGCTTATTTGGGCCTTCAGGTCTTGCAGGCACCAAAGGAGAGAAGGGGAAACCAGCTCTCAGTACAGGATCCGGGGCACCAGGGGAGCGGGGTGATCCTGGCCTTCAGGGGTTCCCTGGTGTGAAGGGAGCCCCAGGCAAGGACGGAATACCAGGTTTACCAGGTCTGCCAGGTCTTTCGGTAAGTTGATCGCTCCTGAGTAATTAGCTCTATAAATCCTCATACCTGAGTTTGGGGGCTCTGATGGCCACTAGACCACGAAACAGGTCAGAACAGTCTAGAGCATCTCCTCCTGCCACTGATAATTTTTGATCTGTGCTTTTGCTTTCTGTAAAATGGGAATCTTTTCTCAGAATGAGTCATTGTCTCATTTGATGAATACCAGTAACAATTGGCCATATCATATAAAAATGCTTTAGCTTCTCATTGGCTTTCCCCTTCGGCTGCTTCCTATAACCTCAAAAGTTGTGTTTATCCTACTTGCTTCCTGCCCTCTCCTACCAGCCCCATTTGGAATGTTTTGCATCAAATCATCAGAGTTGACAAGACTTATGCCCACTAACTAAACTCAGAGAAGGTTGACTAATAAACTAGTGTAACAGAGAATTTTAACAAAAACCAAAGCATTGGTCATACTGGTTACTTCTTTTCTGTGGTCAGAGGATTCTCAAGGTAGGTCTCTGAGTTGAACATTTATCTTTTGTATATGTTGTTTTTTACAGGGTGATGATGGACAGGGTTTCCCAGGTGAAAAGGGATTACCAGGACTTCCTGGTAAAAAAGGCCAGTATGGTCCTTCTGGCCCCCCTGGAATTGGGCTGCCAGGACTTCCAGGACACCGTGGGCCTCCTGGAGATCAAGGAATAAATGGCTTGCCTGGAAAACAAGGCTTCCCTGGGCTTCCAGGTTAGTCATGGAATAAAATGGCTTTGGACTTGGAAAATTGACCCCTTGTAGAAGACATAATGACTCAGGTGCATACAATGTGTCTTAAAAACAAATTGGCTAACTATAATAACTACTTTCCATCTCCTTAAGGGTTTTCATGAAGGAAATAGGTCATAATTGTATTGTGGTAAGCTTGAAGAGCAAAACAATATAGATTTCAGCTCTACTTAGTGAAGAACTTCCTAACAAAGCAGTTTGAAAATATAACAGCTGCCTATGGAGGTTATGAGCTCATAATCTCTGGAAAAGTTCAAGGAGAAGCTGAATCACCATTTATTGCAAATGCCATCAAAGTAATGAGTGGGAGATTGGACAAGGTGTCCTCTAAATCACATGGTGATGTCATTGGCAGGAAAGAAATTTTTCTCAATTTATAGAATCTCAGATTGGACACAGACCTTGGTTGCATCTAGTCTAATCACCAGTTAACTTCCTCCCTTTTATATAACTGCTTTTTCTACTTAAATTTCAGGAATTATGAGTGACTGCTCATAAATCATAAAGGTGCTATACTAATAACTGACCTTCTTCCATACAGCTAGACAGCTCTTCATCTCAGTTTCTGTGTTTCTTTTCTTTTCTTTCTTTTTTTTCAAGAGGTTTTTGCCTTATGGCACTTGCGCTAGCCGGAGAGCGAGAGGAACAGAGACAGTTAGAGGGAACATGAGAAATTATCCCCCCAGGGGAGATGGCCAATCTTCAACCCCTTCTCCTCCATTCTCTTCCTGGGATCTTGGGCATGCCTGGTGTGATTTTCAAGCCACTGGGTCCAGGACTTGAACCACAGTCAGCCATGTGGGGTCCAGCAACAACTACTATTCTATCTGCTAGCCCCCAATTTCTGTGTTTCTACAAATATATGTTTCTGTTAGTGTCAGCACATTTCTTATAGTCATCTGAAGTTCAAAAACTTGGGATTATCTCTTATTATTACTTTGTAATGCCCCTTGTAAGCTTTCCTTCCTCTTATTACTGCTAAACTCTCATTATCTCATACCTGACTTATCAAATACCTATATGCTTGTTGAAAAAAAAAATGGATGGATGGATAAACGAGTGAATGACAACAACTTCTAAGCAGTTTCCCATCTCCTACCTCAAGACTCTTCCCATTCAATTCTACTGTGAACATTGCTGCCAATTTAATATCCGTAAAGTGCCAATATCATCATGTTACTCCCCTAGTCCAAAGCCACAATTGGTCCCCAATGGATAGAGGATAATGTCCAAAATCCTTAGCCTGGAATTTACAAGTCTCCAAACCTGGACACAGCTAACCTTTTCAACCATATCCACACACTCCAATTAACCAATCAATAAAAATGCTGGTCTTCTTTACTGTATTCAAACACAATATTTTTATTTCCAACTACAAGATTTTGTCCATGTCCTTTGCTGCAGTGTCCTTCCTCTTTTCTCTGTGCAGTCACACCATGTCCATCTTGCAAGGTTCAATCCTTCCATGAATGTTTTTATTCTATATCCTAAGCCTCTGGATACTAGGGTTGTTGAGTCATACTCCTTAGAGTTTCTCAACCTGCCTAGCCTAGTGCATTTTTCTATAGAAGACTAATATTTACTTTCTGAAGAAGGGTCTTCCCAGTAACCCAAGGGGCATTTCTTAGACCTATTTCTCCTCTTTCCATCTTTTCACCTTGAAGAATTACAAAGAAGGAAGACAATAGGAGACCAAGTCTTGTGCATTTTTATTTTAAAATCTATTTCTGTGAATTGATGTAATAAAGGATGATGATACAAGCCAAAACTTGATAATTCCTGAGTCTTAAAACCAAGCTGTGTGACCAGCAGATGGTGTAATGGTTATGTCACTGGACTCCCATGTAGTAGACTGTGGTTCGAGTCCTGGACCCAGCGGCTTAAAACTCATGCTGGGCACATGTGTGTGCCTGTCCAAGGTACTGAGGGGAGAATGGAGAAGAAGGGATTGTGTCCTGGCCATCCTCCCAGGGGGTGATTTCTCACTTTCTGTTTTCTCTCTGGTGAGCGCATGTACTCTATAGCAAAAATCTCTCAAAATAAAAAAAGTTGTTGTTTCATTTCACACATTCCTATGAATATTGTGAGGAATTTTATATATATATATATATATAAAATCTGCCTTTTGGATATCTTATTGTCAGCTATAGCTTTTTTTCCAAATCTGTTCCTAGAGACACTGCTCATGGTCATTCTGCTGCCCCTCACCAATTGAAAAATCACTCTAGCTTAACCCATTTTGTAATCAATGAAGTTTTAAGCTGAGTGATAATAATATGGCACCTATAAACTTTCATACTTTCAAATCTTCTGGATAATCACTAATAGTCCAACTGTTTGAGAACCAGCTAAGTCAACTGAAGGAGTCCATGGGACTATTTCTTGTTTGGGGGTCTTTTGTTTTGCTTTTGTTTTTGTTTTTGTTTTTGCTACAGGGCACATGTGCTCTCCAGAGAGAGAGAAAGAGAGAGAGAGAAAATGAGAAATCATCCCCCAGGGTCCTTATCCTCCATTCTATTCTTGGGATTTTTGGCATGCATGCACACATGCCCAGCATGATTTCCAAGCTGCAGGGACTGTGTCCAGGACTTAAACTGTGTGATCAGCCATGTGGGATCTAACACCTTAACCACCATGCCACCTGTTGGATTGGGACTATTTCTCTCCTAAATTTGACTAGCCCACAAGCATGGAAAGTTTTTAGGAATATAGAGATATACTAAGCTATAGCTTGGGAGATGTCTTATGCCAAAAATGTCTTTGTTGTAGTACTAAGACTTTCAAAAAATTAATTCAGTAAGGAAGATTAGCTTTATTTTTCTCTCCATGGCAACCAAATATCACTCCTCAAGCCTAGCTTTCTTTCCACACAATTTTACAAACAAATAACCTGTAGGCCCCAGGAATTTCATTGTAGCCATTTCTGTCGCCACCATAAAATTAAGATGTTTTTCCTAAATGTGTCCACGCCAACCAGTGGTAGTCCAGGCCAGGACAACTGTTTTGCCAGGAAAGGGAATTTAATCATCAGAAGCCTTTCAACTTAGTAAAGTGAATTATTACAAACTCTGGACAAGCAGACAATTGGCTGTTTTCAAAGAGACTCTGCTCCACATGCTCATAATAATAAATCATCCTGGCTATTACTGAAGTGGCCACTGTATGCTGGATCCTCCATGGGTGCCAATTTTACTCAATACAGACAAGGAATTTGTTTGGCGGGCATATCTGGGCTACAGATAAGACTTCCTTTGGTCCTCAAGGAACTCCTGGCCTACTTTAATTTTCTTATTTACCTGATTGGTCTAGGTGACTGCTGCTGCAGGGAGAAGGTTGGTAAAGGAGACTTAGACACAGAGGGAGGTGAGAGCTCGATAAACCTACAGACTCTCAGACACCAGTGTTGGCAAAACACATCTTCCTTTTCACCTTTGTCTCAAACATGCACAATGGCCTGAGCACCACACCAGAGCTCCTGTTTGGGGAGGGGTTATCCTAAGGCTGGGATGCAAAACTGACCTTAACGTGCTTTGGAGGCTCTTTAGCACATACTTCCTGGCAGAGAGAGTACAGGAGAAGGTGGGCATCCAGTCACTGAGAAGGGCTGATTTTCTTCACTATGCATGTTGATTGCTTGACTGAGCTCCACCTGAAACAGCTTCATTTCCTGAACTTAACTGGGGCCGTAAGTCTCCTTAGGAGGTACCTGGAAGGATCTGCACATGTCTTATATAATCCAGAATAAATTGAGATATTAGAGACTTCCTAGCCAGAGGCTTTTTTATTCTGAAGATGAATTTTGGCATTAGTGGGGAAAATTCTAAATAATTAGGTCATGTGTTGCACTTGCAGAATAGTTCATAGGTAGAACTGATTACTGCTCTGTTGAGAAGGCTCTGAATTCAGGAATGTAAACTAGAAGACAGGGATGTAAAGTAAAAGAGCCAGATACTTGCGTGACTTGAAGTCCTTACCTTCTTGTCATTTTGAACCTCTGTTTGCAGAATGTAAGTACACTATGGTTCATAGGACTTCTGTGAGGCAAAATGATGAAAGCAAGTATGTCCTTGATTTCCTCTAGTTACTACCCATCTTCCCTTTTATATTTTTCCTGTCCTGGAACCTTTCCAGGTGCATATTTTCAGCTCCATCTTCTAAAGGCTTTGTTTTTAATCAGGTGGTCAGATTTAAATGTATTAAACTAATCTGACAAATTGAAGATGGATTGCCTCGTGTTTGTCATGTTTGGACCCAGCCTAGGGATTTTCATATTAATAGGTTTGTTTTTTAAGACATAAAGCATGGAAGTGCAATGGTAGAGTTGAACACATTGGATCCACTGGTCCATCAAGATAGATGAGTGAGGGACCAGCAGTTAGCATAATGGCTATGTCGTTGGACTTCCATGTCGTCAACCATGGTTCGAGTCCCAGAACCGGTGGCTTAAAACTCACGCCAGGTGTGTGTGCTTGCATGCCCAAGGTCCCAAGAGGCAAATGGAGGAGAAGGGATTGCAGCATGGCCATCCCCCTGGGGGGTGATTTCTTGCTTTCTGTCTCTCTGTCTCTGTCTGTCTGGCGAGCGCACGCACCCTATAGCAAAAACTTCTCCCAAAAAAAGAAAAAAAAAAAAGATAGATGAGTGAAAAGAGTCTTCTACAGGGTCACTCTCATAGTATCACCTGTGGAGACGGTTTTTCAGCCTAGTTCAAAGAACACAGGATCACACTGAACACAAGATGGGAAGCCCCCTTCCCATGAAGCATCTCACCGTGAGGTGCTTACCTATAGAGCACATTTCCACAATAGAAAAATAACTCTCAGAGATAGTTCTGTCATCACAGCGTCTGGAAGGCTGGAGGTAGGTGTGACCACCCACGAAGGCCTATGACTGTCTCTCCTCCTGGGAAAATATGACTCTAAAAACCTGAGATCTAGAAAGCTATAAAGTACTGTTTCTAACCTGATTGAGATAGAAATCAGGGGATGACCTTGCAGGAGCTAGCTTTTCTTTATACTTCGCCTTAAATAAGATTATAAGAACTATGATTCATTGAAGATACAGCAGGGTGCAAGGCACTGGTGCAAAGTGCTATTAGCACTGTTTCTTATAAAGCTTCGCCAACTCCGTATGAGATAGGTAGTTCCCATTTTATACATGAGCCTCAGAGAGGTTAAGTATCTTGCCCACACAGCTACTTAGTAGCAGAACGAGGATATCAGCTCAGGTCCATCTGGCTTCAGAGCCCAACCTCTTAACTAGTACATTATACTGTTCAATTCTCAATCCTGATAGAACAAGTGGGCTAAAAATGCCAAGGTTTCATATTATAAACTAGAGGTGGAATCAGAGAAGGAATGCCAGACAGTTGAGTAAGCAGTATGAATCATAGGCTATATACACATTTTTCAGAAATGCAATTTGTGATTTAAGTACAGGCAAATGCTATAGCAGTTTATTAGAACTGTTGGTGCTATGGTTTAAAGCAGACCTTGGGGGATTGTTTTAATGAATAGGCAAGACTAATTTTAATTAGCATAGCAATTATTTGTAAATGGCACTTGAGAGAGCCCACAATTTGTTCACCAGTATTTTATTCAACCTCCCCTCTGTGATCCTATAGACTTTATTTGCATTATGAATGAGCAAGGAAGAATTTGCTAAGAGAAGGGCTATGCATGCCAATTTCAACATCTTGAATATTGAAACTAACTACTCCTTCTCCCTTAGTAGCAGAGTTGACAGAAAGGAGCTGAGAGAAAGGTCGCCATGTGGCTATCATGCCCAAGAGTGACCTTCAGTGTTTTCCTAGTATAAGCATATGGGTTTATCAGACCAAGGGCAATCAAAAGAATTCAGTAGATCTGAAATGAAGTATCAAAAGAGCCCAATAATTTGGGAACATAGATTCCATGAAAAGGGCAAACGTGAACTCGAAGGGCCCTGGCTGTAAACCTTAAATCTAGTTACATTGGTGTAGTGAACCAGGCTAACCCAAGCACTCACTCTATGAAGACACTCTCTCTGAAGGCAGAGTGAGTAGGCAATTACTGTTTGATGCTGTTCCTGCATGTGCTATATCACCAGGAAACCTTCTTAGGTAATACCCACTGCATAGATGACTGACCACTGGGTCCCAAGGATTTGATAGGTGATATCCTGGCACTTGGACATAAGGACATCTCAACTGTAAGCAATTGCACTGGTGGTTACTTACAGAGCTTCTGATAGCAGGATTCTTCTGTGTGGGCTCCTGTTTAGTAGGAACAACTTAGTTGCCCCATTGAATGGAATAAAAGTAAAGGAGCATGCTTGGGTGAAATCTTCCCTGACTCGGTAGGTTCACCAGATGCATATATGTTGCCATCTACAGGAATCACCTTACCTTGTATTATTCCTGGCTCATACGGTCCATCAGGATTTCCAGGAGCTGCCGGATTTCCAGGTATGAAATGATGCCAGAGAAAGCCACTGAGCATATGTGTAAGGGCCATGAGCCATAGGAAGTAGAATATAGCTCACTAGTATTTGGGGATCCACATTCCTGAGGGCAGCCTTGGGGATTGAGGAAATAAAATGGCTACTAGAGAGAGCAGTATATGGAGGTAAGAAATAGGAGAGGCCCTCCACAGGATTAGGTTTCTTGACATCGTGAATCATACCTAACCATTCAGACTTCCCTTTCTCTTACTACTTACATCTGGGTTTTCAGGCCCTAAAGGAGCCCGTGGCCTCCCTGGGATTCCCGGCCAGCCTGGATCATATGGAAATAAAGGGGAACCTGGAAGTCCAGGATTGATTCGTCTCCCTGAATTGCCAGGTAAGGAAAAGAACTTCTCCTCACCTGCTTCTCCTTTTTGTGTAAGTGTGTGTCTGGATTATGAGAGCCCTCCACTAATAACAGGAATCTAGGTTTGCTCTCTGATGTGGTTGAGATGGTTAGACTTCACACCCAGGCAACACAGACTACAGAGGCATAGAATGTTAGCTTGTTAGCGATAAGAGCCATTTGAGACAAAGTTAGGACAATCCCTTAACTTTCAAATGAGGAAACTGAGGCCCAGGAGGAAGGCATTTTGTCTGAGTTTACAGTGTTGTTAGTAACAGAGCTAGGACTCTGCCAGTTTGTCTACCTTCCAGTCCTATGTCCATTTCTTGGATCAACTCCTTAAAGATCAGAGGAAGGGATTCAGATGAGTCAGAGGGAAGTTGTCCATTTCTATCCCTCTTCCCACACCCTGTCATTCCAGCCTGAGCTTCATGGCTCCACAGTGTACTCGTGTTTCTCAAACTGTGCTCCCTGGGCCAGCATCAGCATCACCTGAGAATGTACTAGGAATGCATATTCTCAGACTCTTTACAAGACCATCTGATTAGAAATGCCAGATGTGAATCCCGCAATCAGTGTGACCCCAGGTGACCATAACCCAGGGTCATTTCTGAGACCTGACACTGCTCTGTAGCTAGAAACTTGTCTTAGACCATACATTTCCAGGGTCTATCAACGTCTGAGTTTCACCCCACCACTGTCTCTCCACCCAAAAAGAAATAGGAAAGACAGTAGAAGTTAACTCTAGAGGAGGTTGGGTTTTTCCAGAAAGCTTTGGTTATAACCCTGTGGTCTTCAGTAACTGTAGGAGCTCCAGGAGCAGGTTGCTGAGCTCTGCCCATGGCCTGCTCTCACTGAACTAGAATCTTCTCTAGGTTATGTGGTGGTCTCTGTTTCTACATATGACCTCCCAGGACCAAAGACCTCTGACCTGCAAGAGACGTGATGTACATTATTAATATGTTAGTTTTTATATTAGAAAAATCTGTCTCAGAGACCTTTACTCAGATTGCTTCTAAATAACCATGGCTTTTTATTTTTACTCTTCACATTTAGGATTTCCTGGACCTCGTGGGGAGAAGGGCTTGCCTGGGTTTCCTGGGCTCCCTGGAAAAGATGGCTTGCCTGGGAAGGTTGGCAGTCCAGGCATCCCAGGTTCCAGGGGAGCCCCTGGTGACATCTTTGGTGCTGAAAATGGTGCTCCAGGGGAGCAAGGCCTGCAGGGATTGCCAGGAGACAGAGGATTTCCTGGAGACTCTGGCCTTCCAGGACCCAAGGGTGACTCTTTTACCTCACTTAACAATCTACAGAAAGCCTTACAGTAGCTGGTATACTTACATGAATATTTGCATGAATTTGCAGTGATGAATTAATTAATTAGGGGGTTAAAATGAAATAACATATTGTTCTGTCCCTCCCTTTTGGGATATGTCCCTTAAATGGCCTGAGTGCATTTTTCTGTCTTAGTAATTCAAGAATAGTCAAGTTTCTTGTAAAGCATCTGATTTACTTCTGAGAATAGCAGGAAGGCTGGAGCTGAGAAGACAGTGGCAGACAGTGGGATACATGGGGCCAGACTCTTCTACCAGAAGTAAGTTTGGTTGACCTATCAATCCAGGCTGTGATCACCTGTTCCTTCCTTTTATTAGGTTTGCACGGGAAGTCTGGCTTGCTAGGCCCCAAAGGTGAGCGGGGCAGCCCAGGAACACCAGGACATATAGGACAGCCAGGACCTCCAGGGCCTGATGGTCTGGATGGCATGAAAGGCAAACCTGGGCTCCCAGGAACACCAGGTTTTCCTGGCTCTTCAGGTAGGTCCTTTGGAAGAGGAGCTCCAGCTTGGTAGACTCCAGCTGGGCCCTGTGCCCGGGTGCCATAAGGGGTAACAGCAGCAGTGTGACATGGTCAGATTTTATAGTGATACTAGACTTTCCTAGCCTCTCAAGTTTCAAATCTCAAGTCACCCTTGCATTACCAAGCAGAAGAGATGGCTGTAGTTAGTTTCCCAAGTATTATAACAAGTCACTCCCCACCCCTTCTTCCATGGCCTCATGTCCCTTTCTATATTTCAACCTCCCTCCTGCCTTCCCTAAGTTAGAAAAGTTGCCCTTTTTGTTGAGGTGGTTCTAGCCCATCTCCATTGCTTTTGTTTTTAAAATTGTTGCCATAGGGCGCATGCATTTACTGGGCAGGGCATGCTGGTGATGGTGAGAAAGCACCCACTATGGGGCATGACCACTCTCCAATCATTTCTCCTTCATCTTTCCCTGCTCTTGGGATTTTGAGCATACATGCCAAATATGTTTCTCAAACCTCCGGGTCAAGGACTTGAACCCAAAGTTTGGTAATGTGGGATCCAACTTCCTTAACCACCATGCCACTGGCTGGCCCTCCCTTGCATTTACTGAGGTTGTGGGAGCCTGGTTTAGGCCCAGGAGAAACTTTAGCAGAATGTGACAGCACCCCAGTGGCCTGCCTCTCAGGCAAGCATGCCTCTGAGACCCACAGCCAGTGTTTTCACTCTGCAGGGAGCCTGACACCTACTGGTTCCAGCCTAATTTTTATAACTTACCTTTTCTTTGAACCACCCTCCTTGCCCTACCTCAGTGCCTACATCATCACTGCCCCCAATACTCTTGACCAAGTGACTGAAGTTGAGTTATTTGCAGAGCCATTAATATCCTTTTTATCCCCTTTGCCCTTCTATATTTCTGGGGTCTTCACATGGGCTGCCTAGGTGAGAAAACAGCACACAAGCTGACAGACCGACACCCCCATCAGCTTCGCTGCTCAGGGAATTATCTAACATGGCCTTGCTTACAAGGCCAGGGATCCCCGAGCTCATGCTGTGAGGTTGGCTCCCATTGAATTTCTTTCCCTTGTTATGGAGTCCCCCTCACAGCCTCCCATTTGAATCCTGGGGCTTGTAGCTACTTGATGCTTTTCATTCCATAGAAAGCCAAGTCAGCCATTCATTTAGGTCCTTGGGGGCCCAAATACCTCTGTCGTCATTGATTTAATCCTTTGGTTTTTTAATTTCCTTGCTTTGTACCTGAACATTCCACTTTGGCAGCAGCTCAGGAGGTTAATCCCATTGACCAACTTTAAAGCATGGTGAAAGACTTCTCAGAATACCTAGGAGACCAAATGGGCCTTGTGGGTTTCTACAGTACTTGGCACTAGGGGGTCTTTCAACCTTAATGCCAAGGAACTGGCTGATTTAACTGCTTGCTTGAAGGATTAAAAGGGCAGCCCTGTATCCAAGGTTCCCTGGGAGGCTGAAACAATAGCTCAGCTTTAACCTCTGCTTCACCGATTGGCTCAGGAAACAGCCATTTGTGGCGTGATGGCTCAGGAAACAGCCATTTGTGGTGCGATTTGGCTTGGAAGTAAAGGGAAACTGAAGCCCAGTTGCCACCCTGGCTTCCCAGAGCTCCATTCAGAGGCTAAAGCGTGAACCACATTCATAAAAGGAGACAAAGTCATAACCAGAGGGGTTTCCTCTCTCAGCCAGCTCCTGTGCTGTGCTGGAAGAAATAGCCATTGGCATGGCACTGTGGGCAGTAAGTGCTAATGCTTCAGCCAACGAAGAACTCTGCCTGTTAGCAGCTTGCATGTACCATTGTTAATGAGTCATTTTCAAAACCCAACAAGCCAACCAGCCAGAAGCTGTGGGACTAGGCAGTGGCCCAGATCTGTTCAGAGCCTTTCTTGATGGCTGTCCTGTGTTCTCTCTTGTGCTGATTCAGGGCATCCTGGAAAGAAAGGTCCAAGAGGTGAGGCAGGTTCCCCCGGCTCAGCTGGTAAGAGAGGTCTGCCTGGGCTGAAAGGCCTTCCTGGATCTCCTGGGCTAAGTGGCTTTAAGGGGAGCCCAGGCTCAGCAGGAAGCATCGGATTGCCAGGCCTCCCAGGCCTAAAGGGTAAGTGAAGTGATCAGAAAGGCCAGCAAAGTGACCAGGGGAGGCCCCATAGGAGCATCCCAGCTTTCCAGCTCAGCTCTTCACTCTCCTCAATATCCAGGAATAGGAAACAGGGGCAGGAGGTAGGCAGAGCTTCTTGTGGCCAGATAACTGAGCAAGCCTAGTGCTAAATGATGATCCCTTCAAGATGAGTCACCCTCACTGCCTGCTGGGTGATTTATGGCCAGTAAAGCCCAGGAAATAATGGCCACGCTGCATTTATTAGTTTGTACAGCCCTCACCATGGAAGCCTGTGAGTGTTCACTTCCCATGTTTGCCCTGATACCCATCAGTGGTTGTGCAGGTGGCAATTCCATAGTAAACAGGGATAGGTAACTGATCTGGGGTCACATGGCTGGTTAGAAGTAGAGCTGGGCTAGAGCTCATTTCCCTGCCTTCTAGCCCTAGGATTTTTTTTTCCTATGGCACACACTAGCCCCAACTTGGAGAATCACAAGAGAGGGGCCCATTTCTTTCCTTTGTGTTGATTAGTGCTGTGACCCTGTTCAGGAAAGTAATGTAATATGTAGTGACTTAGTTTGGTAATGACTAAGAATTTGGTGTTACAGACACCTGGTTCTCTGCAACTTCCTAGCTGTGTGACTTTGGACAAGTTATTCAATCTGTTTATGCCTCCATGTCCTTCTAATATAAAATGGGGTTAATAATAGGAGTTTTTGTTTCTCAACAGGCGAAAAGGGATCCATCGGACTAATTGGTTTTCCAGGGATACCAGGTCTCCCTGGTATTCCTGGCCCAAGTGGATTAAAGGGAATTCCTGGGTCACCTGGGAAAGTTGGAATACCTGGACAAATGGGTATTCCTGGTAAAAAAGGTAAGCTAGCACTGGAATCCTAGAACTGCCACCCATGCTTCTCAATGTATATTTGGTCTGTTGGCTTTGTCATTTCTGTGGTTTGTACCAATGCTACATTAGATAATAAAGTTTGAGGCTTCTTAATTAAGTCCTTTTAAGCCAAAAGACCCAATCACTTCTGGAATGGTCCCATAGCACAGTAGATAAGGGAGCCAGATCCCACATGCCTGACTGTGGTTCAAATCCCAGCCATGACATCTTGAGAAATGTGCCAGGTGCATGTGTGTGCATACCTCAAATCCCATCAGGATGAAGAAATGGAAGAAAAATTGAGATGGGACCATGCCTCATTGGGTGGTGCTTTCTCTCTTTCTCTTTCTGTTTTTCCTGACTGTACAAGCAATTACAAAAATAACTTAGTCACTCCAAAGGTAGCACAGCATGTTAAAGGCCTTATCTATACATTCTTGGATGACCAATGAAGAAAGGTTTTGAGAAGGATCTGGAGTTTCTGATGGACTTTGTGTTTATAGAAGGAGACTGCATACATATAAAAGCAAAACTAGAGGGATGGGGATGGGAAGAAGATGGAAAGGCCCAGAAAGAGGACTGGAGGTGGTATGGGATGAAATTATATGAAAGATCTGACCCTGTGCCTAAGCTCTCTCTCTCACACTGACCTGCTTTACATCTTGTAGGAGACAGAGGTGATCCAGGGCCAAATGGAATACCCAGTCTAAGACCTCCAAAACTGAGCCTTTGGTTCAAAGGAGACAAAGGCTCTCAGGGCTCAGCTGGATCAGATGGATTTCCTGGGACCAGAGGTGCTGGGACAGGGGAAGGGTGGGAGAAATGCCCAGGAAAGGTTTTAGAATCAAATTAGGCTTCCTGCCTAAGAAAAGGCCTCAAAGTACAAGCTTCCCCAGAGCAGCAGTGTGGGTGGCAGCAGGGCATCTAAGGAGGCTGTCTTCCCTGGGCCAGAGGGGTGCCTAGACTTTGAGACTACCATTTGTCATTGTCACTGTGGGACTAAGGTTTTAAGCCATGAGCAGTGGTACCCTTTGAGGAACTTGGCAGACAGCAGGGCATGAGCACTGAGCTACTTTCCCCTGCTGGGGTGGTCCTGACAATGGCCCTCAAGGGCAAAGGTATCTCCCCCACCTAGTCTTGATCCCTAGGCTAACCGCCCCTCAACCTGGGGCGGTTAGCCTAGGGATCAAGACTAGGTGGGGAAGATACCTTTGGTGGTTGGCCTGTGATCCAGGGTTCCTGCACCTTGTTGAGAAGGTTTTCTCTTACCCAGTCCTTTTCCAAGGCTTCTTGCTTCTTTCCCAGGTGACAAAGGAGAGTCAGGCCACACTGGGCCACCAGGCCTGCCTGGAGTTCCTGGCTTCCCAAGCACCATCAGGGGACTCACTGGGAGGCAAGGCTCCCCTGGCTCCCCTGGTCTACGAGGTTTACCCGGCCTGAAGGGATCCCCTGGGATCACAGGTTTCCCAGGAATGCCGGGGAAAAGTGTAAGTGTGCCCAGATCTTTTTCTCTCCATCAAAGGGCCTCCATAGTAGGGGGACATGCCCCCATTGCCTACTGTTCTGAAGCCAGCCCACTTCCCAGTCCCTTCCCCCAGGTAACCTTAGAAAAAGCCCTCTCCTTGAGTCTGACTGGTCTTCCTACCCTTTTGTGAACAGCCCCTCTTCTGTACCTTTATTCACATTATCTCCCCCACAGGGCAGAACTTCCTTCCCCCTCTGCAATGACCTAATGCCTGCCTGCCCTTCAGACCCTAGCATAGCCACTATCTCTTCCAGGAGTCCCTCTCTACTGTGTTGACATTCCACACATCTCTCAATTTATATTGATCCTATTTTATTCTGTGTGGGTCTGACTGTCTCGATGAGATTGCTAGGGCTTGAGACCAAGAACTACCATGCCGGCTTTTTTATCTGCGTCCCACTGCCATCATCCCTCACTCAATCTGGCACATCATAAGAATTCAGTGCAGACTGCTTGATGTTTTGATAGAAAGGTACCTTTGTCAAGAGGCAATAACTATCAAAGAATTGAGTCAACTTTCTCAGGCCCTTAGAAAGCAGAGTGATACAGGAGGCTTAGCAATAACTTGGACATGAATCTCAACTCTGTCACTCAGCTCTGCAATCTTGTACACTGATTAACTTCCTTAAGCCTCACTTTCTTTGTCTATAAGAAGTGGGAATAATATTCAAACCTGCTTCAGACAGTAGTGAGGATTAAGGGAGATAATGTATATAAAGCACTTAACATTGTGCCTGGCGCAATATAAATAGTAGCAGTATTGAAGGATCTAAATGAACCCAGCATAGAACCTGTACTCCCCAGGAGCAAAGTTCCTGGTCTTCAAAAGTGTTACTCCATCTGGTGGAGAGAACATACACACACCTGAAGCAATTGCAAAAAAGAGTAATTCCAGATTGGATAGTTCTGACAACTCAAAAGTTGAGGAGATGGAAACAAAGTGGGAAGGCATTTGGAGAGAGGTCCTGGCTTAAGCACAGACTCATAATTAGGAGTAGATATGGCAATTGGCTAAGCAAAGCTGGGTAAAGAAGTAGGCAGAATGTACGGGGTGTCTTGGGTAATGGCCCAGTGATCACATTGATCCAACCCACTATTCAATCTCTGGCCCAAAGCACCAAGTAGCATATATCTTTACTGGGTACTGTGTATATCTCAAAATGAATCAAAACTGTATCAGAAGCCTGTGGAAGAACTGTGGTGATGGGCAGCTGTTATGCCTACTTCCCGGACTCAGTATGTTGGACGTTCACCACTGAAGACAGCTTTTTCTGTGAAAGTGGTAGCATTTGCCCAAATATGTACTCCAGCATCTGCACGTATATAGTCTGGTGGCAGGAAGACCTCATGTTTCTCACAGAGCCTGCAACAGGGGGACTAGGTGAAACAACACTTCTTGTGCGTAATGGCTCTAGAGCTTTGGTGAGGAAGCTGGTAGCTGAATGATGAGCACACCAAGTTCTCGGCTCATCTGTCACTGACATCTAGAGAAACCACACCCTGATTTCCCAAGATTCTAAATGTAATAGGCAATAGAAGTCATGAATGATAAGACTAGGATTAATCTACAGATCAAATGCTTCCCCTACAAACTCTTGTCACTTTCACCTATTGCTCATTACCTTCCCATTTGCAAGAGGTATCTCAATCTCCAAGTCCACTCCTACCACAAAGTACATGAGATAGGTCTCTCAGACAGTAGTTCAGGGATGGAAGAAGGAGTGAGAGGGTGGGTGGCCCAAGCTCTGGGCAGAAATGATGATTCCCATATTGCTTTAAAGGGTTCACAAGGTCTCAATGGACCTCCTGGACTCCCAGGAGCATCTGGCCTTCCAGGTTCAAAAGGTAAGAAGTATTTTTTTTCTTGTCATGTGTTTCTGTAGAGTAAGGTGCATTTCTAGCAGGCCCAAAGCTCTCCTGGGGCTAGGAGACTCTGTTTAGGGGAGAGTGAGTTAATTCACATTTTCCCTTTAGCTAAACCTTTCTGTAGTCCTTTTTCCTCAATGATGATGTAACAAACTGGTACCAAGATCTCTCTTTTGACTTTTCCAAGGAGCCAAGGAAAAGATCACCTTTTAGCTTGGTAGTTTGACTCATCTGCCTTGCAGACTCAGCACTAGAGGAGAACCTAGGCTTTAGACGATCTCTCCCCTGATGAACTCAGCCCACTAAGCAGGAAAACTTCTCATCCTTGGTGATATCGTTGTTCCATTCTGGTGGTGTTTTAGGTTCCTGCCTACTATCTGCTCATATTGAGCCTTGTGATTTGTTTCCCAATGGAAAATAAGATTTCATGCCAATAAGCCTGGTACCATTCTAGCTTCTGGGTGGTGATTGGTCACTTTATACCCAATCAATAATTTTCTCAAGGGACTCCTTTGGCTATATTGACTCAGAAAAAAATTGCATTCCAAAGAACTCTTTGGTACAAAATGAGATGTACCTTCTCCTGACCATTTGAACAATGTCTTGATCTTCCAGGAGATCAAGGACAGATACTTGAAATTTCTGGCCATCCAGGACCCAAGGGACAACCTGGGGAACCTGGCTTGAAAGGTAAGGCTGATATATATGTATATATAGAGAGATAGATAAATATAGTTGGTTTTTGTTTTTGTTTTTGTTCTTGTTTTCTCTTAAAGAATTATTTATTTAATTTTATTTATTATTGTTATTTTTTAATTTGACCAGAGAGAGAGAGCAAAATAAGAAAGCAAGTTGCCAGGTCTGGGACTCAAACCGTGGTCCATCATGCAGGTGTCCAGCACCCCAACCACCATGCCACCTGTCAGCCCTGTATATATATATATATATATATATATATATATATATATATATACATATATATATATATATATATATTTAAAGAATTATTTAACTTTATTTTATTTATTTATTTATTTATTTATTTATTTTAATTTGACCAGAGAGAGAGAGAGAGAAAGCAAGCCACTAGGTCCAGGACTCAAACCGTGCTTGGCCATGTGGGAGTCCAGTGCCCTTAACTAACATGCCATCTGTTGGCCACCAAGGCTGCTGTATTTTTGTCTCATGTGCCTTATAGATGCCTCAAAACTGAGGATTGAAAGGAATTTTGGAGGGCAGGTCCCACAGTGCTGTAGTTAAGTCCTATGTACTGGGAGCTGGATCCCACATGGCCCAAGAAACTTGAAAAATACACTAGGCATGTGTGCATTTGTGCCTAAAATCCTGCTGGAAAGAGGAGATAGAGGAAAAACTATTGCAGTGTGATTACGCCCTGTTGAGGTGTGCTTTCTTTCTCTCTCTGGCAAGTACTTGCACCTTCTGGAAAAAGGAGTAGATAAAAAAGAGTAAATAAAATAAAAAGGAATTTTGGAGGTCAACCCCAAGTTCTACAACTTCCATCTAGAGCAGAAAAATTCTTACCAACAATTTCCACAAATAAACGAGCCTACTCTTCCTTCAAGACTCATAAGTAAGCTAAGACCTTTAGGATAATGACATTCATCCCCTTAGTTTAAAGATCGTTATCTAAACTGTGCTTCTCAAACATTTCCACCCATTGCTCCCACTTCTGGGAGGCACTCAGGATAACTTTACTTTTTTTCCATTGGGTGGCACCTTTCAATGTGAAGACGGCTGCCAGTTTTTTTTTCAGAGTTTCTTCATTGAATCTATTGAGCTGTCAGAAAAGCCGTGATGCATTTTGTATGGAAAAACAGAAAAATTGTCATGACTTTTCTGACAACCCAATAGCTCCCTCTGCAGTTCAAACGTATTTCACTCTCCTGTTGTTCACCCTTTCTTACAGAAAAACACTGCCGGAAATGTGGCTTTTTTTTTTTTTCCCCTAGGGGTTAAAGGAAAAGCTGGACTAGTTGGTGATGTTGGTTTCCCAGGAAACAAAGGTGAAGATGGAAAAGTTGGTATTTCTGGAGATACTGGCCTTCCAGGTTCCCCAGGTACCATGTCAGATGACAAGTTTATTCCAAACGAGTTAGGAGTAGCTTCAAGCCATGCCCTATTTTGAACTGCCTTGGTTTCACATTTAGGACTTCCAGGGATTGCAGGTGTCAGAGGAGACCCAGGACTTCAAGGTTCCTCTGGTCAGCCAGGGACAACTGGGCCCCTCGGACCCTCGGGCCTAATAGGGCTTAAAGGTATGTGTATTTGAGACTAGGCAGTGGGGAAAAGTATCCTTTTCTCAATAAAGGATAACTACTTTGTTGTTAGAAAACACTAAGCAAGGGTTAAGCCATGCCCAGGGTAGTCACTGACTGGGGCACATGAGGAATAATAGGAGAGGAAGATGAAGCGAAAGGAAGATGGGCAAGTGTGAATGGGAAGAGAAAATGTAATCCATGGAGAAAAGAGTTAGCAAGGAAAGTTCTTGTTCTGGTATGTGTAGTCTTTCCCCAACTTTGATATTGGACAGAAAGTTTCTGGAACCAGCCTCTGGGAACTGGTAACTCAAGGTTTTGGTATTGACAAGTTCTTCCTGAAGACACTCAATTAGCTATCACCCTACTCTTAAAGTTGTACTGGTATCTGATAAGAGTCATGAGAACCTAGGGTATAGGGTCTAGGTTAGCAGTGATCTGTTCTTCCTTGGGGCAATAAGTAATGACTCAAGAAATACCAATAGCTTGTAGTGTGTTTGGAGCAGGGAGCTATCATTTGCTGACCTTTCATGATCAGAGTGGCTGGATCCATTTCTTATGTCTTCTCCTCTCAGGCTTTCCTGGTCTTCCTGGTTTACGTGGACTGCATGGGCTCCCAGGCACCAAGGGCACCCATGGAACTCCAGGTAAAGAAGATTCTAATGGGCAAGGAGTTGACCGTGAGTCCTCAACTGTGGTGTACTCCATATCCTTAGACTCATAGCTCATTTCACCAGGCTTCAATTTGAGGTCCTTTGGTGTTGGGAAGAAACAGGAGGGGTTGGTCCTTCTACCTTGATGAATTCTTCCTGTTACTTTAGTATTCTGCCTTTTGGTGTCCATCAGGCAGACGTCTTAGGCCACAAGCAAATGTGTTAGGCATGAGGACCTCTCCTTCACTGAGCTCTGTGGCCTCCTTCTGCATTTCATCATAGGACCAAGTATAACTGGTGTTCCTGGACCTGCTGGCCTACCTGGGCCCAAAGGTGAAAGGGGTTCACCAGGAATTGAAGCTGGAGCTCCAGGGAAGCCAGGGTCAAGAGGACAAAAAGGAGACCGAGGTAAGTGAGCCCAAGTCAGGTTTGTAGAAATTGAGTAAGGCCTTGCTGCAAGAGCCATATTGGGGTTTGTCAGGGCATGTGACTCACAGAGTTGAACTGTGAGAGTCTTCACACCTGTGGGAGTCTCATTACCCAATGAGATTGACCAATATATTGGTTGCACAAACAATCAATATATTCCTTAGGGATAAAAATATACATGATCTAACTGAGAAGGAGAAGATAGGCTGTGCCTAAGTCTTTCTGGTAGGAGGTTGCCAGGGAGTTCACCAAATCCCTTCTAGCCTCCAGATTCCCTCCCACTCTTCCTTATTAACCTCAGAGCCTCTCTGGATACTTGACTAGAGCCCAGTTTAATGATCCAGACAGAACAGAGCTTGCTCACTTAGTGAGAGTTCAGCTGGATTTTCCTCAGTGTCCAGTATGGATGATACTCCCAGGGCCCTGGGAAGACAGTGTGGCTTCTGGAAAAAGCCCAATACTAACAGGATAAATGTGTCTTCAGGAGAGGACCACAACAAGCACTCAATTAAGATTTGTATGGTTTACTGGAAAGTAGGTTCTGCCTTAAACTCAGCCTCAGTCTCATCATGTTACCTGAAGTCCTTCTCTGAGCCTCCATTTCCCCATCTCTCTAAAATGCAAGAATGAATGTTCATTCATTCTTCAATTTTTCTTAGGAATATTCTGAAGACCTACTAAATGGAAATGAATTCAGTATAGTGTCATGGTTAAGAGTATGGACCCTGAAGCTAGACTGGCCTGGTTCAAATTCCACCTCTACCTCTCACTAGCTATGTGACCTTAAACAAGGAAGTTACTTATTCCTCAATTCCAAACTGAACACTTAGTTTTCCTTTTCTGTAAAATGAGTGTAATAACAGAGCTCGCCTCATAGATTTTGTGAAGAATAAATGAGGAGTGAGGTAATGTACATAAAAGCACTTAGTTCAGTGCCTGGCACATAGTAGGTGCTCAAGAAATGCTGGCCATTATATTATTGCATGTTACCTGAGGAAATCATATTTGCAAAATGTTCTGTTCCTCTTAACTCTGAGGCCTGAGGTCTCACTACTGTTTATGTGCATGCTTGCACAATGTGCATATGTTCCTTGGGAACTATATTCATACATTAACTTATTTCCTGCTGCATTCTGAGTTGGTGCACCTGCTATTTCTGTATTTACTATTGTCTTTGGTCTAGATTCATCTGTTCTTTTTTGGAAAGACAGCAGCTTCTTCTCCAGAGGAAAGTCTCCAAGTAGGTTCTGAGCCTGCAGAAAGACTGTGACTTCTCTCATAGGGTATAAAAAAGAGGGACCTGGTAGAAGCACAGGGGTATTTCCTTTGCTGTTTTCAAATCTTGACTAGGAATACCTGGTCATTAAATTATTCACTTCCTTTAGCTATAAAATCACAATTAAAAATGCAGTAAAACAGCACACATCAAGATGGATAGATTTCAGGAATATAATGTTGAGTTTCTCGTCCCCACCCCCACCCCCCAACACACACACATACCAAATGTCACAGAGGAATACATTTGGTATGATTCCATTGATAAACATTAAAAAAAAGTGAAAACAACCAATATATCCTTAGGGATAGAAATATACATAATCTAACTGTGATGGAAAAGAAGGGCACCATGAACACAAAGTTCAAGAGTGGTTGCCTCTGAAAGGGCATTATGGGATGGAATCTGTGGAGGGCAGACAAGGAAAATCAAAGGTAATGCTCTTTTCTTTTTCTTATATTAGGTGGTTGAAACACAGGTATTCACTGTACCTGGATTATTCTTTATGTAATATATATATATATATATTTTTTTTTTTGAGAGGTTTTTGCTATAGGGTGCGTGCATGTACCAGAAAGACAGGGACAGACAGAGAGACAGGAAGCAAGAAATCACCCCCCTGGGGGATGGCCATGCCGCAATCCCTTCTCCTCCATTCTCCTCTCGGGATCTTGGGCACGCATGCACACGCACCCAGCATGAGTTTAAGCTACCGGGTCTGGGACTCAAACCGTGGTCGACTACATGGGAGTCCAGCAACATAGCCATTATGCCAACTGCTAGTCCCTATTTATAAATATTCTGTTGTATCCTCTGAATATCTAACTAAAACAATCTATTTAAGAATACAACAGGGCCAGCCTGTAGTGCAGTGGTTAAGCACTAAGCTTTGAGAGGTGAATCCCATACGGTTGACCAGAGTTTGAATCCTAGCCTAGTGGTTTGAAAAACAAGCCAGTCGCATCTTTGTGCATGCCCCAAATCTTGAAGGGATGGAGAAATGAAGGAGAAAGGATTGTGGCAACACTTTGCCCCATTGGGAGAGTTCTCTCTCTCTCTCTCTCTCTCTCTCTCTCTCTCTCTCTCTCTCTCTCTCTCTCTTTTTCTCCCTTTCTTCTCTCTCAAGCTTTCACACATACCCTATGGCAAAAAGAAGAAAAATACAACCATACAACCAGTATCATACCCCACCATAGGAATGTCTCTTTGATATGATAATGGAAGTCAATGCAAAATGAGTATTTACCCAGAAGAAAACTCCATAGAGCAATCTTGTTTTACATTACCTTTATCTAAATAATTTTCAGTTATGTCATCCATTATCATATTTGTACTAAATATTTAGAGACCACATTAGCATATTTAGTTTTCTTTTAAGACTTTGAGACTGGAATAAGTTAGAAAACAGTCCATTTTGCATCCTCATATGCTCATTTGAATTGGTTTTTTCTTAATCAGAAAAATACATGAGTGGGACCAGCAGGTGGCATAGTGGTTAAGGCAGTGGACTACTATGTAGTCGCCCTCAGTTTGGGTCCCGGACCCAGCGGCTTGAAACTCATGACGGGTGCGTGTGCATATTGTGCCCAATATCTTGAGAGGAGGATGGAGAAGAGACTGTGTCATGCCATCTCTCCAGGGAGTGATTTCTCATTTTCTGTCTCTTCGGTGAGCACACAAGCCCTATAGCAAAACATCTCTCAAAAAAAAAAAAAAATACATGAGCTTTTTGCACTACTTGAGGTCAGTAGTTCTTTCATTTCAGATTTGATACTTATATTTCTGTAATTATAGAAATCAAAAAACAAGTAAAAGGAAGGAGAGGGTGCAAAAACTTCTATGAAAACTTTTATAATCTGTGTGCTGCCCACATTTTATTATATATATTTATCAGTTTTGCATAACTTCAGGAAAACAGTATGCATCTTTCTTTTTTTAAAGAATTATTTTTATTTCATTTTATTTATTCATTCATTTCATTTTAATTTGACCAGACACACACACGCACACACACACACACACACACACACACACACACACAGAAAGAGAAAGTGAGAAAGCAAGCTGTCAGGTCCAGGACTCAAACCCTGGTCAGCCATATGAGAGTGTCTAGCACTTTAACCACCATGCCACCTGCTGGTCCCAGTAAGCATCTTTCTTTTCAGATTATTATCTCTGTAAAGAAGAAAATGTCACATGTTTTTCAAAGTATAACTGACTGTATCATGTGGCTCTGCAACTCATTTTTCCTTTTATTTAATATTTTTAGTTTTTCTTTCCTTTTTCTAACCTAAAATAATTGGCTTTTCTTGAAGATTATTTTTTCCTTCAGATTTTTCTCAGGATTCAATCAAATAATGGCCTATTTAAAAACACCTGAATTAAGGGGACCAGCATTTGGCGTAATGGCTGTGTCGCTAGACTCCCATGTAGTCAACTGCGGTTCGAGTCCCAGACCCGGTGACTTAAACTCACGCCGGGCGCGTGTGCGTGTGTGCCCAAGATCCCAAGAAGAGAATGGAGTAGAAGGGATTGCAGCGTGGCCATCCCCCCTGGGGGGTGATTTCTTGGTTTCTGTCTCTCTGTCTGTCTGGCGAGCGCACACGCCCTATAGCAAACAACCTCTCCCAAAAAAGAAAAAAAAAAAAAGAAAACAAAAAACACCTGAATTAGGGCTGGCACATGGCATGGTGGTTCAAGGCGCTAGATTCCTACATGGCCAACAGGGATTCGAGTCCCGACCTGGCAGCTTGCTCTCTCACTTTCCCTTTCTCACTCTGTCTCTCTCTGGTCAAATTAAAAATAATAATAAAAACAAAAATGGAATTAAATATTTTTTTAAGAAATAAAAACACCTGAATTAGCCAATCTAAAATCTTTGTTTATAAGTTTTCATGGATTTGCTATATTTTTAGATGAACATAAGATGAGAAATTCAACGTTAATACTTTTTGGATTTTTTTTTTACATTTTTTTTAAGAGAGGTTTTTGCTATAGTGCGCATGCGCTTGCCAGAAAGACAGAGAGAGACAGAGAGATAAAAAGTGAGAAATCATCCCCCAGGGGGGATGGCCACGCCGCAATCCCTTCTCCTTCATTCTCCTCTCGGGACCTTGGGCATGCACGCACACATGCCCGGCATGAGTTTAAGCCACCGGGTCCGGGACTCGAACCGCAGTTGACTACATGGGAATCCAGCGACATAGCCATTACGCTAAATGCTGTTCCCATGGATTTTTTTTTGAGAGTTTTTTGCTATAGGGTATGTGTGCTCGCCAGAAAGACAGAGACAGAAAGCGAGAAATCACCCCCCAGGGGGGATGACCACACCGCAATCCCGTCTCCTCCATTCTCCTCTCTGAATCTTGGGCATGTATGCACACGTGCCTGGCGTGAGTTTAAGCCACTGGGTCCAGGACTTGAATCATGGTCGACTACATGAGAGTCCAGCAACATAGCCATTACACTAATTGCTGGCCCCAGTACTTTTTGTGTTTTTCTTGTCACAAAAAGTAAAGTTTGACATTAACATTTTGGATTATCTTCTCACAAACAAAAAATAAGAATATTGACCTCCATAGTAGTTTATCAACTAGTTTGAATTTATTTCCCTTCATTCAAATATCTTATAAAATATGTCAAAGTACCAAAAAAATGTCAAAGTAATAACTACATTTCTTCCATGCTATATTTATAATATGAACATGACATTTGTATATATAGTTTTGGTAATATATTGGTATAATTATAAAATCAGGAAACTGATATCACAATTGCTATGTTCATATTTGACATATGAGTATTAAATAAATCTTTTATACTAAAAGGAAAGTTTTCGTTTGAAACATATAACTAAAATAGAAGTCATCCCACAAATAGAAAACATGTAAAACTATATTAAAATTTCTGCAAATGAATATCGTCTATGTACTTTAATAAATGGCTAGTCACTTTGGCTATAAAGGGGGGAAGTACTTAATACGAAGAAATTTGACTAATATCATGAATTACCTATAAAATATTGTTTTCTAGTTTGCCTAGAAGCTCCTAAAAGAGAGCCCTGGAAGAAACAGGGAGGCGCAGCAGTCTCGTAGCCTCTACTCTGATCATTTGGTTTGCATTTTGTCTGGGGCCTGTGGCTTTCCTCTACCTGTAACCTTTGGCAGCATCAGGCATAGCCGGTTAAACGTACAAGTTGTTTGATATGGACAGGTTCAAAAACACTTAAATTTAAATTCCAGGTGCTCAGGCATGCTTTCTTCTCTTTTGGATTTGGAAACCGGCCTAAAATATTTCCTTTACTGGTGAGGTTGGGGAGATAGAACTTTCCACCGCCCTGTCCCAATAAACTGCAACTCCAGCTGGAAAGAGGGTGTCTCTGAGTCCTGTCAGTTACACGTTTGCTGCTTGCTGGGAAGGTAGGAGGAAGGGAAAAGAGCCCTCTGCTGGTGGTCTCTGGTCTGGCACCTACCTGACTGCTTCCATTTTCTGTGTGAATTTCCATTTTCTCTGAGAGGTCTTGGCCCTCTCCTGGATACACAGAACCCATATAGCTTCTTATATTTATTCTTTGCAGGTTTTCCAGGTCTCCAAGGCCCTGCTGGTCTCCCTGGTTCCCCAGGTATCTCCCTTCCCTCCATCATAGCAGGACAACCTGGTGATCTCGGACGACCAGGCCTAGATGGAGAACGAGGTAAAGAATGAAGTCCAAAAGAGGACTGACCACTACCTTTTACCTGGCATTTGGGGAGGTCAAGTACACAGTGAAGCCTGGTCCCTGTTCCTGGACATGCTGGACCTCAAAATCTTCCCCTAGCCAGGACATAGGGGACTAGGACTGACTGGATCAGGACTGACAAAAACCCTTTTGCTAAAAAGGTTCGGGAAGCTTGGGCACTGGGACCCCATAAAGAAAACTCTCTGTCCTAGCAATGGGCTTTGTCTTGCGATCAATCCTTGGGTCTTCACTGGTGGCCACTTCTTGCTCACCTACCCCTTATCCTTCTCCCAATCATATTCCTAGGCCGCCCAGGCCCCCGGGGACCTCCTGGTCCCCCTGGGCCATCCTCGGATCAAGGTGACCCTGGAGACCCTGGCTTCCCCGGAATTCCTGGCCCTCAAGGGCTCAAGGGAGACCAAGGAATTCCAGGTTTTTCTGGTCTCCCTGGAGAACTAGGACTGAAAGGTATGGCTGCTTGACTGGCTGCTGGGCCTTTCCCCACTCCACAAAGATGGTCCCTTCCTCAGTCCTGTGAAGAGAGACCATCTGAGAATGCTCTTCTCTACCTCATCCCTGCCTAGTCTATACCTCCTCACACCCATGCCAGGGCCTGACTTGCTTTCCTTTGGACTTTCCTAGGCATGAGAGGGGAGCCTGGCTTCATGGGAACTCCAGGCAAGGTGGGACCACCTGGAGACCCAGGATTTCCTGGGATGAAGGGGAAGGCAGGGCCAAGAGGTGAGTTGAGAGCATGTGCTGGGCTGATCCTGAGCTTAAGGGAGGGTTTGTGGTTAAGTTCCCTTCAGGAGTCACTGCTCACCTGTCAAGAAAGCCTGGAAGGGAAGCTGCTGGATCCAGCTCCTCGGGGGAGGTAGTTTCTTCACTTTGGGGATACTTCTGCCTCCAGCCTCTTCCAGGACTAAAGGCCACTGCTGCTTTACCACCATGGGTGCTGCCACTGATCTCATCTCTGTGCACTATTTCTGCACTAGTGGGCGTTGAATTTCCACTCAGACCACCACCTAACTGTTTGCTCAATTCAGAAACGAAGAACCATCATTTCCATCTTTTACCAACGCCGTCCCCCTCGACACACACATTCAGTTCATTAGCAAACCCTGAGGGTTGCATCTCTTACAGAGTCTGGCATCTGCTCAGTTCGTACCTCCTCCACTACCCCTGGATCCACGCCATCAGCATTTCTCATATAGCACCCCCATACACACTCCCACCCAAATCATCATTTTTCTACACAGTGACCAGAGACATCTTATAAAAATATAAGTCATTCAGTGGCTTCTGATGGTACAGGAATAAACCATGGCCCACAGAGCTCTATGACACCTTCCTCTTTATCTTCATTGTCAGCACTTCCTCTTTTCTACTCACTGCACTCCTGCCACATTGGCCTCATTCAGTTATTCAAAAACACCAAGTCTCGGCCTATCACAGTGCTTTTACACGAGGTAATTTTACTTCCTGGAATGCCCTTACTCTTCTACTTTTCAAATGGCTAACTTTTTCTAATGTTTTAATGGTTTTAGTCTAAATGGAAAGGCCACTGATCATTCTCTAAGCAGATTCCTGCCTCCATGTCACCCCCTTCTCCCCCCCACTGTAAACTGCACTGTTCATTTCCTTCATAGCTCTTTTCACAACTTGCAGTAAGATTAATGGCATTTGCCAAGTTCTGCATTGTTCACCCTATTACTAGACCATAATCTCCATAAAGATCTATCTTGTTCACTGTTTTATCCTCAGGTCTACCAAAACCCTGGCACACAGTAGGCGCTTGAGAAATACTTGTTCAATGAGTTATTAAGCAAAATATTCTATTAGTAAGGCAGCTGACTGGGGTTCAAATCCTGGGATGCAATGCCAACTGAAGCTCTGGGGTTGGATGCATTCCCTCAGCCTCCTTGGCACTGCATTCTGACCAGAGAGTGAATAAGTCTCAGCTCTAAGCAAAGGGTTGGCCCACAGTATTTGCAACAAACATTTCCCAACTGCCTACCACCAACTATGCTGTGTGTTGGGCCCTGAGGAGACAAGATTGAATGACCCAGTCCTTGCCTCAAGGAGTTACCCAGCTAAATGGGTAAAGAGGTCATTGTATATGGGGCTGGATGGTGGCTCAGAGGTGAAGTGCAGTGCTATGTGAGGCTGACCCACCTGGGAGGGTTGCCAGTTCAAGTCCAAAGACCTCCGTGAGTACACGAGGCACATGTGTGTCCATAATCTAGGTCTGGCAGGGGCTGGGGTGGATCATAGGAACAGGACCATGTCAAGGGTGCCTGTTCTCTCTTTCCCTCTCAGGGAACAAATAAATAAATATGCTTTATAAAAGAGGGCATCGTGTAAAGGGATAATGAGAGCCACCCTTGAGTTATCCAGTGGGGATAAACAGAAAAGACAGTGAACTGGTGACAGCAAGGCAGAAAGGAAGGCTCCTCTTCGGTCTCAGCTTGACATTCCCATTTCCCCCATCTGCTGCAGGTTTTTCTGGCCCTCAAGGCACTCCTGGACAAACACCAATTGCAGAAGCTGTCCAGGTCCCTCCTGGACCATTGGGTCTACCAGGCATTGATGGCATCCCTGGCCTCACAGGAGACCCTGGGGTTCAAGGCCCTGTAGGCCTACAAGGTAAGGAGGGTGCCAGAGAAAGGGGACTTCTTGGGGGAGCTAAAACAGCCTTGGTTGAGCAGCTGAAGTAGCTGACATGGAACCCCAGCTCCAAAGGGAAGGCGTCATCAAGCCTTTCCTCTGTTCCTTCTGAAAGCTTCCAAGCTTCTTGCTGGAGAGGATGAGGGCCAGAGGGGCTAGCAGGGCAGTGGCTGTACTTGACTTTGGAGTATGTGCAGGCAGAACATAGCCACTACTCTGGCCAGCTTGTCCTTTTCCAAAGTGCTGCTAAGAGATAGAGGGAGTGGGGTGGTGGGTGAGGGGCAACACAAGGCTGTGGAGAAATCCCAGGGCTAGGAGACAGGACACCTGTCTTCTAATCCCAACTTTGCCCCAACTGGGGTAATTTAGCAGTCTCTCTAGGTCCTCGTATCTTCACTTCTGATATGGACTGCCAGCAGCTGCCCTGAATACTTACTAGCATTGCTGGAAGGATGAGAGTAAGGAGGAAGTGGTGAGCCTGAAGGAGCTCAGAAAAGCTAAATTAAGAGTGCTGTCCCAGGGCAGAGATGTCCCCATAAACTAAGTACTAACCCAGACTGGCTTGAACTCTGACGTGCAGTGTGCATACCAGTTGACAGCTAGTGTATCTTCTCCTGGTGAGCTTGGGCATGATGCCCAAGTCTCCTTTCCCTGGGTGGAGAGCCTTAGGACTCTCTGCATTGAGTACTACCTGTGAACTTTCTCTCCTACAGGCTCCAAGGGTTTACCTGGCATTCCTGGCAAAGATGGCCCTAGCGGGCTTCCCGGCCCTCCTGGGGCACTTGGCGATCCTGGTCTGCCTGGATTGCAGGGCCCTCCAGGATTTGAAGGTCTGGTGATATCACTCTAGACGGCAGAGGGCTTTTGTGAGGGTTTGGGGCTTGGTGATGAGTCAAAAACTCCAATCTGGGGCTTAATAAACCTGGAGGTAGGGCTTGACACTATTAGAAGTCTCAAAAGCTGAGTTCAAGGGAACCAGCAGTTAGCGTAATGGCTATGTCGCTGGACTCCCACGTAGTCGACCGCGGTTCGCGTCTCGGACCCGGTGGCTTACAACTCACGCCGGGCGCGTGTGCGTGCGTGCCCAAGATCCTGAGAGGAGAATGGAGGAGAAGGGATTGTGGTGTGACCATCCCCCCTGGGGGGTGATTTCTCGCTTTCTGTCTCTATGTCTCTCTCTGTCTGTCTGGCGAGCGCACGCGCCCTATAGCGAAAAACCTCTCCAAAAAAAAAAAAAAAAAAAAAGCTGAGTTCAAGTCCATTCACTTTCCACTACCCTCTGATCCTGTGAAGGCAGAGGGCTGTTCCAAATCCTTTTTTTTTTTTTTTTTTGGTATTATTTCCCAGATCTTAAAAGCTTTGATTCTAGGGTCAAATGGCATGGTGGTTAAGGAACTGGACTCCCACATGGCCAACCACGCTTCAAGTCCCAGGCCTGACCTCTTGCTTTCTCTCTCTCTCCTATCTCTCTTGCTATCACTCTGGTGAACACATGTGCCCTATAGCAATTTTTAAAAAACAACAATAGTAATGATAATAATAAAAAATAAAATTAAAAACTTTGATTGTATACTGCAGCATGGCCTGCCTTTTCTACCCAGGGACTCTGATATGGATGGTAGGGGGCCTGGTTCAAAGGGTAACAGTGTTTGAGACAAAGTACGGTTGTCTATACCTCTGTTACTTACCTTTCCAGGTAAGTAACTGATTTGAATGGCAAATCAGTTGTCCTGAGTAGAGACAGCTCTGAGGCTCAGTGGAAAAGTGTTGCAATTGATTAGCCATGTCTGCCATGGGCAGGAGAGGAAGACAAGGTTTTGTTCTGCTAATCCTAACTCTGTTTTTAATGCCTCTGATTCAGTAGCTACTTAATTATCTCCTATGAGGATGTGTAAGGCTGGGCTCGAGAAATATGCCACTCCACCCCCTCTTCCCCACTCAGAAAACCCAAGGCCAATTGGCTGGGGGAGGGAAGCTAGATACTGTAATTTTAAAAATGGGGACTCATGGGGTCAGCAGTTGGCATAATGGCTATGTCGCTGGACTCCCTAATGTAGTTGACTATGGTTTGAGTCTCGGACCTGGTGGCTTAAACTCATGCCAGGCGTGTGTGTGTGCATGCCCAAGATCCCGAGAGGAGAATGGAAGAAAAGGGATTGCAGTGTGGCCATCCCCCCTGGCTGGGGGGGGGGGGTGATTTCTCACTTTCTGTCTCTTTGTCTCTCTCTGTCTTTCTGGTGAGCGCACACGCCCTATAGCAAAAACCTCTCCAAAAAAAAAAAAAAAAAATGGGGACTCTGTGACCAGATTCATCTGAGTTGGAGTTTTAGCTCCATCACTTACTAACTGTAGGAACTCTGAGCCTCAGTTTCCTCATCCACAAACTGGGTTTATAGTAGTACCATCCCCCGGGGCTATTGTGAGACTTGAGTGAGATAACATGTATGTATAACGTGTGTTGCACAATGTGTGGCACAAAGTGAACAACTGATGTTATCATTAACTGAACCATGCTTACCTTTTATGCTCTCTCCCTCTCAGGAGCTCCAGGGCAGCAAGGCCCCTTTGGGAGGCCTGGAATGCCTGGCCAGAGTGTGAGAGTGGGCTACACATTGGTGAAGCACAGCCAGTCGGAAAAGGTGCCCCTGTGCCCCATCGGGATGAGCCAGCTGTGGGTGGGTTACAGTTTGCTGTTCGTGGAAGGGCAGGAGAAAGCCCACAACCAGGATCTGGGTAGGTACCAGCTCCAATAGGCAGCCTTGGTCACCTGGCCCTACAAGGTCCAATAGCCAACCTCCTCTCTTCTCCCAGCCCTTGGTGGACCCACTGTTGTATAGGGAGTTACAAGCACCACCTCTGGAGTTAAGTGGATCTGGGTTCAAATTGTGACTGTACCACTTACTAGTTGTGTAGTCTGGACAAGTCATTTAACCTCTTTAAGCTTCTGCTTCCTCCGTAATGAAACAAAGCTAAGTCTAGTATACATACAGAGTGGTGTAAGGAGCATCAGTGTGAACATTTGGCATTTAAGCATCCATTAAGTATTAGTAATCAGTAATAGTAATGATAATATGACCTGCAGGGTAATGATAATTACCTGAGCATTAATTGTATTGTCTGCAGGTGTGCTAGTTCTTAAAGGCAACCACAGTCTATTAAATGCTGGTTTTACAATGCAGAATAATTAGGGAGTGGTTATTCAGCTTATAAAAAGATTCTTGTTATTATCAAACTTCTTTGGTGCATTTAAAATAGGATTTGATAGGGGGCCAGCTGGTGGTGTGGTGGTTAAAGTGGCTTTAAGTGGATCAAGCCAGTTTGGTCCAGACCCAGTGACTTGAAAAACACACCGGGTGCATGGGCATGCATGCCCAAAATTCTGAGAGATGGCCACATGGCCACTCCCCCGGCAGATGCTGTCTCACTTTCCTTCTCTTTCTGTCTCTCTCCAGTGAGTGAACATGCTCTAAAAATTTTAAAAATAAAATGAGATAGGATTTGATCAACAGACTTTGGCATGCATATGACGTTACAGGATTGGAAAGAGAAGGCTGGTCTGTCTGGCACAAATGGTTGGATATGAACCCAAACCACCATTTAGTCAAGTCCCAGTAGCCCTGACCCTTCAGCCAGACCTAACTGCCCTTGCCCCACTTCTCTCCTCCCAGGGTTTGCTGGTTCCTGCCTACCCCGCTTCAGCACCATGCCCTTCATCTACTGCAACATCAACGAAGTGTGCCACTATGCCAGGCGCAATGACAAATCCTACTGGCTCTCTACCACTGCACCTATCCCCATGATGCCTGTTGGCCAGGCCCAGATTCCCCAGTACATCAGCCGCTGTTCTGTGTGTGAGGCACCTTCACAAGCCATTGCTGTACACAGCCAGGACATTACCATCCCACAGTGCCCTCTGGGCTGGCGCAGTCTCTGGATCGGGTACTCTTTCCTCATGGTAAGGTCCTATACTGCCCCCTTATACAGTGAAGAAACAGAGGGTGGGGAGCTCTGGAGAGCCACTGACTGGCTCCCAGGCTCATGAGGCACTGGGCAGAATGCACAATTTGAAAGGAAGTGAAATGCTTGGCCTGGGATTAGCCAAAGACAAGAGAACCCAGTTCTGCATGAATGGCAGGTAGTTATGGGTGTTGAGGGAAGAGAGCAGTTTGTACCTAGGGGTTCAGGGGTGAGAATTTGAATCAAGGGCCCTCCCATCTGTATGCCTGCTTTAGTTAAGTCACAACCAAGGGAAAGACAAAACACACTACCATCTGGGGAATTGGTGGCTGAGAGGATGTTGCCACTCAGGGCCAGGACACATGCTGATGGTCAGGCCTTTTCCACCCTCCTTCTCAGACCCCTCTGGCCAGTCATCTCCTCCCAAAACACTCAGATGAGGGCATGTTGCGTTAGCATGTCCCTGCTGGCATTTTTGCTGCCTTTTCATTTTGGTGGGAAGGCTGTGGTCAGCCACACTGTGTGTTTGGCTAAGAAAGAGAATATCTGTAAGCCCAAGGAGGCAGTAAGTCCCTGATATTTCATGAATACCTGAGAATATTTCATTGAATGCAAGGTCAGCTTTAGGACCAGGACAACTACCAAGAAAATCCCATGTGGTATCCACTGAAGTACCCTACCTTGCCAAAGCTCCCCTACTAAATCACCAGGGGTGAAATGATAAGAGAGTGTCCTTGAAGAATTACCAAAGCTGCAGGCTCCCTCATCTACTTGGGGTAAGGTACTTCCTTGGTGCGGTCTTTGTGCACAGGGACGTTTGTCCCAATGTAATAAAGAATCACCTCACCTGACATTCTGTCCTGCCCACCATCCAGAACAGGAAATAAAGAGTAATGACCCCCAACCTTCCAAAAGAAATGCTGCAAAGACTACGTACTAAATCACATGTGCTTCGCTCATGACAGAGCTCTTAGCTCTTTACTCTTAGTTTATACGTAATTCTATCATACAAAATTCTTCAAAAAGTTCATGGAAAATGCATATAATGAAAACACATTGCATGGATTTTAGAAAATATTTTTGCACCAAAATAAATGCGATCCCTTATTCCATTTTTCCACAAATTTTTTAAATTTCCCTCATACTAGAATATTTCCTCCTGAATGTGCATAAGGGTGAGAATGTGGGTTGCTTAGTAAGACATCTTGAAACAATGAGACATGCCTTCTAAAAAGGAGAAAAGAGGGAAAAGGCAATTAAAAGGAGGTCCAAGAATTCTACACACTGTACCCCTTGGTATGAGGTGCTTGCATAACTATCTCACAAAAACTGACATTTAGGGTGACAAGCCTGTCATCTGAAAAGTTTAAAATACACTGTGTATGCTAATTGGTAAAGTAGTAGATGTGTGGTTCATTTAGAAAGTTTTCTTGGGACCAGCAGATGGCATAATGGTTACATCACTGGACTTCCACATAGTTGCGGTTTGAGTCCTGGGCCTGGTGGCTTAAACTCAGGCCAGGCGTGTGTGTGTGCATGTCCAAGATCCCGGGAGGAAAATGGAGGAGAAGGGATTGTGGCGTGGTCATCCCCTCTGGGGGGGGGTCATTTCTCACTTTCTGTCTGTCTCTGTTTCTCCGCCAAGTACATGCACCCTGTAGCAAAAACCTCTCAACAAAGTTCTCTTCTGAGTGTCAAAACAAGGAAAACTTTGATGCTCGTTTATCAGGAATGGTCACTTGGAGACTCTCACTCTCCTAGAGTTCAGAAAAGTAAGGAGTCCCTGTGCATACAACCTGAGCATTTATTTGTTCTGTTGGCCATTTGCTGACCTGGGTGTGTATTAGTCCTGTTTCCCTTGCCTGTGGTAAGACAGCAACCCAGCTCAGGTGAAGAGAGAGGAGTGGGATATCTAGAGATGGGGCTGCCGTCCATGGATACAGTGACTAGAGACTATCAGCTCATGAGTAGTCTCAAAGCTGAGTGCTGAGGGAGTCCTCTGGAGGGAGGGCCAGGACACTTAGGCCAAATACAACAAGGCCCATTACTCAGCAGGTAACACTGCATGTTACCCTTTTGGGTGTGGCACAGATTGAAAAGAGAAGTTGTTCTAATAATTATAGTTCCAAATAGGAGCTATTGCTAGCTGGGCTGGGGAGAGGGGCCATGGCTGAGCCTGTCTGTTGAATAGTGCAGTCTTCCCCTCCTTAGAGTGCAATACACAGTAGACAAAGGGCTCTGAACACTGCAAGTCAGAAACCTATTGCATTCTCTTTAATCCAGCCTTTTTCTGATTTACTTCTCCATGAAAATTTGGCAAGAGGGCCACCTAACACACCTCCAAACTCAGTGGGACAGCAGCAGTTTGGGAATTGGGTGAGATGTCATCCTTGCCCATGCATACTGGGTTAGGAGGGCACTTAGGAACGTGCAGTGGGTACTTCCAGCCCTGTGCGCTGCTGAGGGAGGATAAGCAGTGCCCTGCCCCTAAAACCCAGCATTTGGCATGCTGGCTGGAAGCAGGGCCAACTAAGCCAAGGCACCAGTATTAGGAATGGCATGCACATGCCCTTCTGCAGCAGCAGAGTACCCAGCACCTTCCCGTGCCACTCCCTGGTGTCCGCAGCTCACACACCAACCTCCTATCTGTTTCAGCACACGGCCGCTGGTGCAGAGGGTGGGGGCCAGTCCCTGGTCTCCCCTGGCTCCTGTCTAGAGGACTTTCGGGCCACTCCTTTCATCGAGTGCAGTGGTGCTCGAGGCACCTGCCACTACTTTGCCAACAAATACAGTTTCTGGCTGACAACAGTGGAAGAGAGGCAGCAGTTTGGGGAAGAGCCTGTGTCTGAAACATTGAAAGCTGGGCAACTCCATACTCGGGTCAGCCGCTGCCAGGTGTGTATGAAAAGCCTGTAGGGCAACATCTACCACTCTATTCCCAGCCTGACCTTCCCCTCACAACAGTCACCTCACGAACCTGAACAGTCTGAAGAAGGAAGGCCTGAGTCCTTTTGCCCAGCTGTCAAGTTGTAGACTGGAGTCTCATTTGGGCTAGACTATGGACACTGGTCACCACAATCCTCAAGCCCAATAGATGAGCTTACCCTGCTGAGATCTGCTGTCCCATTTCAGTCCATCTGGTGCTACCATTTGATTTGGATATTTGGGTGACTATTCATGGCTACCTCAGAAAGATTTGCTCAGCCATCACCTTCTTAGACTACTCACTTTCCTCGCTGTCTTGATCAGAAAGCTCTTCATAATAGCTAATAAGTCATTTATTTATGTCTCAGAGGTCATTACATATTATTTGGCTTAAGTCATAATCCAGTGTACCACAATAAAAAAAAATTCCCTGGCTGAACATTTATGAGTGGCTCAGGCTGCATAGGGCAAGTCCTCACTATTCAAGGAGGACCACTATGTCTAGTCAGGCTACAGAACAGGAATGAGGTTCCAGTCAGTAACCTGGGGTGAGCTTTGACTCCTTCCAGAGTGAACAAGATGGGTCCCATATTGTTTAGGAAGGCTTGAAGGCCAGCAGCTAAGAGAAGCTCATTAACTTCATATGGTCCTAGACAAGTCACTTCCTCCTTGCCAGCTCTCTTCCCAGCCAGACACAGAGGATCTGGCATGATCCAAAGTAGAGCAAAAGATGCAATGTGGCCAAGCCCACAAAAGGAAATGGGAACCACAGCCCTCTTTCCTGGGCCAGGAGTAGAGGAGTGGATGGGTAAAGAGGTGTGAATTTTGCTTTTGACTCCAGGAACAAAAAGGTAAATCCCAAGTCCCAATTTCTCCGAAGTCCCTGTTTATTCCAAATGCCATCCAGATGTATACAATGTGGTGATCTGAAGCTGCGATGTGTTAGTTCCTTTGTTTTCTGAGGCTGTTAGAGACTTTCCATTCAAATGCTCATCCAACTGCTCTTTCACAGGTAGCCCATTAAACTATTTTAATATGTTTATTAAACCTCATAAAAATCAAGCGCACTCCTCTCTTTAGTAGTTAGCAGACATAAAGCAAGCTGGAGTTGGCTACAAAGTATATTTTGTTCTGTTTGGGGAGGTTTGTTTTAGCCATTTTCTTTAAATACTAGTATCCCAGAACACTCAGGTTTGGTGACATGAGGCAATTCCTTCCAGGTGATTCTGTTTCCTTATGTATTATGTAAACTGTGCCAATGCAGACAAAGCATAATCACTGTAATCTGAATTATTGTATCTTGACCTCCTAGCTGAGTCATAAGCACGGTGTCCGCTTTGTACATGGCAAATTAAAAGAATGAAATATGAACATTTGACTCTTGACATTCTTTGACAAAACCTTTTCTAATTACAAATCATGATGAGTATCCCTCAGAACCCTGGAGGTTCCTGTTACTGTGAGTTGAACTCTATAACAATACGTTGAGGTAGGAAAAAATGAGAAGATCATCCAAGTTAAAGGTCTGACAGAGTTCTCTAAGGGTCAGCAAACTTACAACCTGCTTCAAGATAAGGCTACAACTGTTTTTATCCCTGTCACACAGGATAGAGTTCAAGAAAGGAGTTCCCCTACTTTTGTGGTCTCAGGATCATTTACAGATAAATCAAAAGTAAAGAAATGTTAAAGTCATTAATATTGAATCTAAGTTGTATACTTGTGTGATGTATATACATACATTCATACCTGTGTGTGTATATACTTATATATGTGACTATGTCTACATATTCATAAAATATATTCTCCAGAAGGATCAACAAGAAATTAATAGCATTGGGAGCTTTCAGGGAAGGGAACTGACTTATGGAAGGGAGAGACATTTCACTGAATACCATTTTGCATGTTTTGAACTTTTAAAAAAAATTTATTTAGGGGCTGGCAGATGGTGTGGTAGTTAAGGGTGCTGGATTCTCACATGGCTGACTGCGGTTCAAGTCCCAGACCTGGCAGCTTGCTTTCTCACTTTCCTCTTCTCTCTCTCTCTCTCATTCTGTCGCTCTCTGGTCAAATTACAACAAATAAATAAGGTTAAATAAAATACTTTTAAAAAAATTATTTCCTCTTCTTATTATTATTAAAATTTTTGCCATAGGGAATGGACACTTAGAGAAAGAGAGAGAGAGAGAGAGAGAAAGAGAGAGAGAGAGAGAGAGCGAGAACGTGAGAAAGCAAGCTGCCAGGTCCGGATCTCAAATTGCATTCGGCCATGTGAGAACCAGTGCCTCAACCACCATACCACCTGCTGGTCCCCCTATCTTTTGAATTTTGAACAACTGGAATATATTACCTACCAGGAAAAAAGAAAGACATGGACTCTAAGGAAAAAAGTGACCTTGCTTTGGGCTTAACTTCCAAACCCCAGATGCCAACCTTCCTGGGGACTCAGTTTAGGATACAGGAGAAATGCAGACAAGTTAAGAAGACAAGGAAAGAAAAATGGGAAGATACTGCAGAGACTTGAGGTGTGTCCTCATAGGATACTGGTTAGCTGAGCTAATTTGATGAATGTGTGCTTTAAAGTTAGTGTGTTGCCAGTCCTGAAGTGATTTGGAATTGCATTTGATGCACAGATTAAATGTCACCACATAAATAATTCTTTCTAAATATACCTGTCAACCAGAATAGAATATAATTCAAACACCTTTATTTATTTATTTATTTATTTATTTATTTAGGAGAGGTTTTTGCTATAGGGAGCATGTGCTCGCCAGAAAGAGAGAGAAAGGCAGAAAGCGAGAAATCATCCCTCAGGGGGGATAGCCATGCCGCAATCCCTTCTCCTCCATTCTCCTCTCAGGATCTTGGGCATGCACACACACATGCCTGGTGTGAGTTTAAGCCACCGGGCCCAGGACTCGAACCACACTCGACTACATGGGAGTCCAGCAACATAGCCATTATGCTAACTGCTGGTCTCCAAACACCATTTATTTTTTATTTCTCAAACAAAAATCAACAGTTTAAGTCAGTGATTAGCAAGCTATAGCTTGTAGGCCAAATCCAGCCCTTCACTTGTTTTTGTAAATAAAATTTTATTGTTTTACAGCCATGCTTATTTGTGTGCATATTGTTTATGGCTGCTTTTGCACCTGAACAGCAGAGTTAGGTAGCTGTGACAGAGCCTGCATGGCCTGCGAAGCCTAAAATATTTACTATCTGACCCTTTACAGAAAACCTTTCTTAATCCCCTGATTTAAGAGATCATGATTTGATTTAAGGACAGGGTGACATCTGACCAAAGTCTCATTAAAGGATGAGGACAATGACCCATCAAAAGTAAGGTTCTCCCAAATAGGAAAGGGATCAAGAAGTGTATATATGACATAGTTTCTTTGATAAGCATTTTGACATAATTTATAAGTACTTAAAATACAAAAATTTCAAATAATTTAACAAGAACTTTTTCTCCCTGATTCAGTCACTTTATTATTTGAGCAAGAGAACAGATTGCTTCTTAGTATTTAGCCCAAAAGAGGTCACACCTGAAAGTGTGAAGAACAGCATAACCATCTCTTAACTGCTGGTGCTTGAAGCAAGAGGAGAGTTGCTTTCTGTCTTCTAGACGTCCATGTCCTCATTCTGGCAGCTGAAGACTTTCTGTAGCCATGTAAGACAATCTGGGAAGCAAGGGATGCTTCCTAATCTTCTGCTGCTAGGCTCCATGATTGTTCTATTTCTTTCTGGGGAGGGATGTTGTCATTTGTTTTGTTTTTCTGAGAAATGGTGATTGGCTCAGTCATGATTGCTATTGAGTTTGTATGCTGTTGGCATATCAGGCACTTGCTGACTAGAAAAGTTTTATGTCATAAGTTTGTGTTCTTATGGGGCCAGGTGGAAGACAGACCTCCGAGTTGAGTTTGCACTATTCTATACACTCAGAATCTCAAAATCTTCCTCCAGGTCAAACTCCTCCAGTTGTTCAGTCGAGTCAATGAATTCTATAAGAACATAGAAATGAGAAAGAAGAAAAGTTTGATACTTGGGTTGAAGCAGTCAAGCAATACATTACTCAGTATTTAAGAGAATGTATTGGGTCATCAGGAAAATCATGACACATTTTTTCATAAAAAAATAGAAAAATATGTCATGACTTGCTCAACAACCTAACATTTCTTTTTTTTAAAAAATTTAATCTGTACATCTTTACATTGTTTGACATGGTTTTTCCCAGCATGAATACAGTACATATTAGTCAAGTCAAAGACATTACCATATATATTATCACTAACAAATAACTTTTCATTTTTGTCTATTAAGTGTTTTGTTTGTTTTTTTCCCTGACAATGTATTACTTAATTACTTTGGAAAGAAAGTCTTGTGTGGTAGAGACTTAAAATTAGGACAACTGCCAAGCATTCAAAATTCTCTATAAAGACTCAAAATACAGTCCCACTCAAATTAATCTACATATTTAATGCAATCCTGATCCAATTACCTGAGACATTCTTCACAGAAACATAAAACCCATTATAAACTTTGTCTGGAATAAAAAAAAAGACCTCCTATTGCCAAGGCAATACTCTATCAAAATAATAAACTAGGAAGCATCTCACTACCCGACTTAAAAGTATACTACAAAGCAGTGATAATTAAAAGAATGTAGTACTTAGTACAAAAATAGATATACAGACCAATGGAACACAACAAAGAATCCTGAAATAAACTAAAAATCATACAATCAAATGATCTTTGAAAAGGGGTATAAGACAATGCAGTGGAAAAAAGAAAGTCTCTTTGGCAAATAGTGTTGGGAGAATTGGATATCCATCTACAGAAAAATGAAACGACCCTTATTTCTCACCATTAACTAGAATTAACTCAATATAAATTAAGACTTAATATAAAGCCTCTAACCATAAAACTACTGGTAGAAAACAGGAGAACTTTTTGAAGACATTGGAGTAGGCAAATATTTCTTAAATGAGACCCCTAAAGCACAGGCAATAGTCCCTAAAGTAGACAAGTGGGATTATATCGAGCTAAAACGCTTTCTCACAGCAAAAGAAACTATAACTAAAGTGAAAAGACAACTCGTTGAATGGGAGAAAATATTTGTAAATTATCCCTCAGATAAGGGATTGATATCTAGCATATATAGGGAACTCAAGTGTCTCACTTATAAAAAAAGAAATAACCCAATTAAAAAATGGGCAAGTGAATTGAACAGAAAACTCTCCAAGGAAAACTTATGAATGGCCAAGAGCCATATGAAAAATTGTTCAGGGAACCAGCAGTTAGCGTAATGGCTATATCGCTGGACTCCCACGTAGTCAACTGCGGTTCGCGTCCCGGCCCGGTGGCTTAAAACTCACGCCGGGCACATGTGCATGCGTGCCCAAGATCCCGAGAGGATAATGGAGGAGAAGGGATTGCAGCGTGACCATGCCCCCTGGGGGGTGATTTCTCGCTTTCTGTCTCTATGTCTCTCTCTGTCTGTCTGGCGAGCGCATGAGCCCTATAGCAAAAATCTCTCCAAAAAAAAAAAAAGAAAAATTGTTCAAAGCCCCTTGTCATAAGGGAAATGCAAATTAAAACTACAATGAAATATCATTTAACCCCAGTTAGAATGGCTAGGATCAAAAAAATAAAGAACGATAAGTGTTGACAAGGCTGTGGTGAAAGGGAACTCTCTTACACTGTTGGTGGGTGTGTAAATTAGTCCAACCCCTCTGGAAAATAATATGGAGATTTCTCAAAAATGTACAAATAGAACTTTCATATGACTCAGCAATCCCACTACTTGGTAAGGATAAGAAAGCAATCAACTAGAAAGACATCTGCACATTCATGTTTATTGCAGCATTATTTATAGTTACTAAAACATGAAACCGACTTAAGTATCCAAAACCTGATGACTGGGTTGAAAAACTGTGGCACATATATACTATGGAATATTACATAGCTATAAGAAACAGTGAGAGCCTATCATTCAACTCAAAATAGATGAATATAGAAGATTAAATGTTGAGCAAAGTGAGCCAGACTTTAAAAGACACACGCTGTATATCCCCACACAATTTGTACTGAATGTCTATACTTTATGGCAGAGGTTGAGAGAGCTGATGATATGATGGTGAAGAAGATTGGTGTGGATGCTAGTGACAGTTGGGAGGGGTAGTTGGTAGAGAGTGGGTGGTGACTGGTGGGTATGAGACACAAAAAAAGAAAGAAAAATGATAAATGATGAACTTTTGCTTACAAGAGAACAACAAATCAAAATGCTTTTTTTGTACTGTCTGAAATAGTTCCCAATAGTGTGTATTTTTTTAATTTATTTGTCATCAAAGAGCACTTTGCCTAAAAGAATAGGTCTGACTATTGTGCAAAATGCTTATAATCTTTTGCAAAATTGTAGTATTGCAATTGAAATTTATTTTGTCAATGTCTTTTCAATGAACAAAATAAAGTTTTTGTTTTAAAAAAAAAAAGACTCAAAATAACCAGATATGTTACCTAGGCTAAATCACAGAAATATGACTGAGGCTCTGCAAGCACTTTTTTTTTTTTAGGTTTTTGCCATAGGGAGACAGGCAGAGACAATGAGAGGGAATATGAGAAATCACCACTCCCCAAGGGGTGATGGCCATTCTCTCCTTGAGCTTTTAGATACGTATGCACAAACACTTGGCGCATTTTTCAAGTCACTGAGTCTGGGAATTGAACCACAGAGTTGGCCATGTTTGATCCAACATTTTAAAGAATTATTTGATTTAACTTTATTTACTTACTTATTATTTATTTATTTATTTATTTATTTTAATTTGATTAGAGAGGGACAGAGAGAAAGGTAAAGTAAGTGAGAAAGCAAGCCGCCAGGTCTAGGACTCAAATCACAGTTGACCATGTGGGAGTCCAGCATCCTTAACCACCAGGCCACCTGCTGGCTTTAGGGTACCTTTTGAATCTCTGATTTTGCCTTAATTTGTTATTTTTTGTTTTGTTTTTGCCATAGGGCATGTACAATCTCTGGAAAGAAGAGAGAGGCAGAGAGAGGGTACGTGAGAAAGCACCCCCACCCCCAGGGCAGATGATCGTGCAGCAATCCCTTCTCCTCCATTCTCCTTTTAAGGTTTTGTGTACACATGTATATGTGACCAGCATGATTTTCAAGCCACCAAGTCCAGGACTCAAACTGTGGTAGGCCATGTGGGAATCCAGTGCCTTAACTACCACACCACCTACAGGCCTTTTGATATTAAACTAGACCAAGAAAAATAAAACATAACTATTCTACTCATCCTGATTTTGCATAGAACTTTTGTATTCTTTGAAATTGGTAAATATCGGCTTGTTAGAGGATTAAAACAACAAGAGCTCCAGTTGATTATCTAGCTTAGTTTACTTTCCACAAAAAGTGTGAGCCACAGTTGTTTCTGTCTCATAAAACAATTATTCCACATGGATCTGCTGATTAAGAACCTCTGAACAACAGCTTACCTGCCCCAGTGGTTGTAACTTCTGGCTTGGCTGGAGGTACAAAGGGAGGCCAGTGTGATGGATGTTTTTGAACTAATTCAAACATCCTTAAATTCTCCTTTAGAATTTCCTGAAGGGAGACAAACATAGTTGTAATCCCTGCAGAGTCATTACATCTCTGTCAAATTGGAACTCTTATGAGCCTGAACCCCTAGAGAGTGGCTTGGGGGTTGACAGGTGAAAACAAAGACCTAGAAAACACACCCATCTTCTGCACGAACCATCTGAAGACCAGCTGTCTTCAATTCTATTTTTTAAATAATTATTTATTTGATGTTATTTATTCACTCATTTATTTTATATTTGACCAGAGAGAGGCACAGAGAGATAGAGCTAGAGACAGAGAGAGAGAGGGAAAGTGAGAAAGCAAGCCACCAGGTCCGGGACTCGAACCTTGGTCGGCCATGTGGGAGTGTCCAGCACCTTAACCACCATGCCAGCTGCTGGCTCTCTCTTCAATTCTATTAATAGATACTGTTGGCCAGGAAGGAAGGACACTAGAGGGAATATTTGATGAAGGCCAGTACTCATTGCCCATAGTCTATCACGAGGTCCAGGCCCTGTGCTAGTGGCACAGTTCAGTGCAGGAGTGAGATGTTCCTGACACATTTTGACTCCAAGGAAATGTCAGTTAATCAAATTAAATCTGTCTCAGGGGAATGTTGGTACATAGTGGCATGGTTTCTGTTGTTAGTCCAACGCTTAAGGTATATGTGCTAACTTAAATAGCAGAACCTTATCAGAAGCTTCTCTCATTCTATTATTAAATGTGGTATAAACCATTTTGCTGCATTCTGAAATGTAAGTACTGTCTATAGAAAATATTTCTCTATTATGTCTCAGCCAAATTTTAATTGGGGTTCAGGTTCATTTAGGGACATTAGGGTTAATTAGTTGTTCATTTGTGAAGAGTAATCTTCCCTCCTGGGTCCCCATCTCTCCGATCCTTTTCACAGTAAGAGAACATCTTGTCTCATTCTACCTTATCCAAGGCTCTTTAAATTATTCCTCATGATTTCCCTTTATTCTTTCAATAAGCATTTATTAATATTTACCATATTTTGGGCTTGTGTTAGAGGCTGAGGACAAGGGAGGCAGGCACAAAAATTGATGAGCCTGTAAAATTATTCTTTTTTACAGATATCAAAAAGAAAGAATAACTTTACACAGACTTCTGAAAATTGTTTTCTTTAAGTGCCTACATTTTACATAAATAAGACAGTTAATAGAGGGGCAAACCCTCTAAACCATGATGGAATATATTAAACTGTAAATGGACCATTAAACAAATGGAAATGTACTTAAGTTTCTTTAACCACCTCAGTGTTATGAACAGAGTAAAAAAAATCAGGATGAGCTATATGAAATTGGGATTATTTTAGGTTCAAAAGGTAGACTAGTAGCTGAATCTGTTATATGACTCAGAGGCTTAATAAGATGAAACATTAAGTTTCATCACTAAGAATATCACTTACTTGACAAACCCAGCATATTTCTAACAAAAGTTTTTCTTCAGTTACCCCAAAGTTATACACAATTCTCTACATGTTAGTTTATTTGTAGCCATAGTTTCTTTCTCTTATAATGGTCTTTTTAGACTAGGCTTATATTAGTATGAGAAACATGTCTTTTTTAAAGAGGTTTTTGCCTTAGGTGCATGTGCTCTCCAAAGAAAGACAGAGACAGTGAGAGAGAAAGTGAGAAATCACTCCTGGGGGGAAGATAGCCATGCCACAATCCCTTCTCCTCCATTCTCCTCCCATGATCTTGGGCATGCATGCACACGCCTGGTATGATCTTCAAGCTGCTGCTGAGTCCAGGACTCGAAACATGGTCAGCCATGTGGGAGTCGAGCAATGTAACTGCTGTACCATCTGCTGGTCTCGTGAAAAACATTCTTGAAAAGGAATCATATTGAGTCACTTTCTTTTTTTTTTTTTTTTTTTTTTTTTTTCTATAGGGCACTCACCAGAAAGACAGAGAGAGACAGAAAGTGAGAAATCACCCCCAGCGGGGATGGCCATGCCGCAATCCCTTCTCCTCCATTCTCCTCTCAGGATCTTGGGCACGCACGTACACATGCCCAGTGTGAGTTTAAGCCACCGGGTCCGGGACTTGAACCGTGGTCAACTACGTGGGAGTTCAGTGACATAGCCGTTACGCTAACTGCTGGTCCCAAGTCACTTTCATTTTTTTAAGACAAAGAAAAACATACATGTTTACCTTTTGAACAAGGCTACACCAGTTATCAAAGTCTTTTTCTTCTTTGCAGAAAAATCCCTTGAGGGGAAGAAAAAAAACACAATTTAGAATTGCCCTTTCTATTGCAAAATGGAACTTTTGGCCCAGAATTGGAAAGTGGGCCACTCTAGCTGAGTCTTCCCAGTAATGAAGGAAGAATGGCCACACTTCTCTCTTTCCTAGCTCATTTGTTGCCTCACTTGTACATAAACATCTGCACTCTTTCACTCACTCTCGGTCTGCTTCTCTGACTCTTGCTTTCTGTCCCTTTCTCTTTCCCCTCTCCCTTTCCCTTCCCGGCCATCTCCCCTCATGCTGTGAGATATTTTAACTGAAAGACCAGTCTCCAAAGCATGGTCTAATTCCATTACATTCAGTACACAAATTTATACATCTATAAAAAATATTTAATTAACCAGCAAATAAGAGCTGAATAGTAATTTTAGTTAGAGGTAGTACATAATAAGGTAGCTTTGACCCTCAGGAAATCTTAGAATAGAGAAACCCAACAGTTTTCTTTCCTGTCCTCAGAATCATCCCATAGTAGAGAAAGAATGGTCCAAAGTGAGAAGAGGACTCTGTCAGCTTTCAGTCACTGGCACTATGATAGCTGGATAAACTGGAAGAGAGAGTGCAGACAGGCTTTTGAACCACTAACTCCTTCACAGTCAGCTGCTCTTTCAATGTGTGTTGACAGTAGTCATACTTCTGGCAGTGGAGAGGGGCGCATGAGGGCCTACAACTTCCTCAATTATGTGCACTGAGAAATGGGCACCATCCACCCAGGAGGTCTTACCCCTTCATACCTCCCTAGCTATGTTCCACCTTATTCCCTGTACCTGTGTGGCAATAATTTGAAGACAAGAAGAAAATAGGGATGATACAGTTTGGATAATGGTTTTCCCAAAGGCTCATGTTCTGGAAACTTGGTTCTCCAGTGTAATGGCTTTGGGAAGTGGTGAGATCTTTAGAAGGTGAGGTCTAGTGGGTGGTGTTTGGATCATGGGGTTACCACCCTCATGAATGGATTAGTGTCATCTATGAGGAATAGACTGAGAAAGGAAGACTCATCTTCAATATGGGAGGGTACCATCCATTGGTTGGGAGTATGGGAGGTACAAACAGAGGAAGTGGCAATTCTGTTTCCTTCCTCTTTGCATGTACACGCCTTCCTCTCTGTTTCAAGTCACACATGAAGTTAGCCTAATGCCAGCTCTATGCGTCTGGACTTTCCAGCCACCAGAATCATGAGCCAAATAAACTCTATTCTTTGTAAATCACTCAATCCTCAGGTATTTCTGTTTAGCAACACAATGTTAGACTAAGATAAGAGAATTGAGAAAGATGATAATACTAATTATCACTAACATATATAGAATGAATGCTCATAATATGCACTAGGCTCTGTGCTGTATGCCTTAGACACACTGCACCTCATACAATCCTGCGAAGAAAGAACTAGCATTTCTCATTTAAAGAACAAAGGATCAAGGCTCTTTTTAAAAATGAAGGTTACTCAGAATGATTTTTAAAAGTTAAATGACTCCTGCTAAATCCACAGCTAGTAAGTGGAAGAGCCTGGATTCCAATTTGGGCAGTTTAGCTGAAGGGTCTGTTCTTTCTTCACTATACTACACTTCCGTGCCTCTCACGGATGTGGGGAACAAACATACTTTTGTTACCCTACCTAGCAACCTGGATAACTCCCAGGGAACCATTCTATAATAGGGTGCCATCGTAGCTCCTGGTCCAACCAATGTTCAGATACTCACCAATGCCACAGAAGGATCCAAGTTCAGGATATTCATTCGCTGTGGGGACTGGAGGCAATGGAAAGTCTGGTCATCAACCATTCCATTCTCTTCAGTGTCAACAAAGGTCTGGGTTGTGTGAGGGTCCAAGAAGATGAGTTCATCGCCTGTTTTGAATGAAACATGCTTAACTTTCAAGGAGCCACTGGCCCTGGCCCCACTGCTGTCCTTGGGAGGAAGTATTCTTGTTCTCCTAGCTCCTTCTTTTGTGACGATGAGAATGGGATGACAGGAAGCCTGAAGCTGGGGTGAGCATGCTTGAAGGAAGCCACTTATGCCCAAACCTAATCATTCAATGGGAAGACTTGCCCTAGAACATACACCTCCTTAAAGTCCAAGTCCAAAAATGGAAAGTGACAGGTTTGAGAAAAGGTGGGGATGAGAGATCACAGATGACATGGCAGGCTCTGTGAGCAGCAGTAGCAAAGAGGCAGTAGATAGGGTCACCAGGTCATGAGCCTAGGTACCAGTAGGGAGCCTTATGCCTTTTTAAACAGTGAAAAGTATCTTACTCTAGACAACTGGTTCTCAGACTATGTACATAGAGTACCTCTGGCAAGGGAAAAGGCCTTGCTTCCAAAAGAAATGCTATTCAGACAGAGTGGAAATGCTAACTCTTCTATGGCTGAGATACCAGTGAGCTGTCTTCTGGTCTTGATTAGCTAGCAAGCTAACAGTTGGCAGTTTAGCAAATTCCTATCAGAAAGCACTGCCTTGGTCACACTGACATCAGTACAGACACCTCACTGAGATAATGGCCCTTTACACATGAGATAAAAGCCATGCTTCATTACATCAAAAAAGCCTCGCCTAAAAATTATCTGGAAAGAGTTTAGGATAATAAAATATCTACTTTAACCTGATATTCAAAAGGTTGACAGTCCCTCTAATGATTATCAGTATATTCTAAGTAGCAAAAGTACCTAAGGGGCACCCCAACCTCACCATCCAGGCTTGAGGACCATCTGGGTCTTTGTGTCCTTGACTATGTCAGGAGACCAAGAGGAGATCTACCTGCAGCAGGATGATGGGGTAGGGAGGGATGACGCAAAAACCCTCCCTGGAATGGCCTCCAAGATTGTATTAGGCACATCTGTATGCTTCTATTGGCAAAGAATGGGTTTCTGATAAAAAAAAAGTTTAAGTCTAATGAAAAGTTTGTCATAGAGCAAGAACAAAACACTTAATCCATTCAATGTCTTAACCTTCTTGTTTTTAAACTGGTATCATTGGGCCTGTTCTAGTTCTCTCACAGGTATCATGAAAATCAGAAGATTTCACTTCTGTGAGAGGCCTAAAACACAATACAAATATAAGGTGACCATAGAAATTTCTTATTCAAACCAAAGTTTTTTCTACAAGTATATGTTTAAGAGTATATGGAGGAACTAGATGGTAATGCAGAGGTGGTACGGCACTCTCAGAGGTTGACCCACATGAGAGGGATCCAGGTTTGTGTTAAGAGGCCTTGTGAATGTGCAGGGTGCATGCGTGCCCATGATCCAGAGATGGACTGTGATGTGAAGACACTGCTGGGGTTGCTGTCTTTCTCTAAAGAAAGAAATGGACGAAGAATAAGTATATGGAGATCAATGCCTCCATGTGACTTGTATTATGAAATTCAAAGTATATAGTTCCCATAGACCACAAGTAGATGAAATCAGTGATATCAAAAAAGTCTTGGATTACACAAAAGAGCAACAACCACCAGGATGTTTAGAATGAACCTTACCTAAGGCCATAGACAGGTAAGAGGAAAAGGATGTTAAGGACAAGAAACAGAAAGCCAAAGCAGAGTTAGAACCAAACTGCCTGTCTGTCAGGGTGTTTCCAGTTAAGGTGCTGGGAGTAATAACATCTGCTCTAACTCTGCCATTACATTTTTTCATGGGTGGTTTGTGTGTGTGTGTGTGTGTGTGTGTGTGTGTGTGCGCGCGCTGTGTGTGGGGGGGGGCAGTGAAGCTCTACAGGCTCTCTCCTTTCTGAGAGTGTATACAAGAGATCCAGTAGAATATATAGAAAGTGCTAAAAATAATGTGGTACTAAAGTCTTTTATGAGACTCAGAGAGAAGATGCAGGCTGTCAACTATCTGGAGAGCTAGCTAATGCTATGATCTCCAGGTGACGACCTATACTCAAGTGCAGGGAACAGATATCTCCTTCCTCATAAGCAAGCCAAGCCTGAATGGCCAGTCTCACCTTGACCATATCTTCCTACACTGAGGGATTCCCCTATGGGAGCAATGAAACGTGGTAGGCAGAGATGACAAAATTGGGATCAAATATTGGCTTTACTACATTCTAGCTGAGGGACCTTAAAGAAATAACCCCTCTTAATCTTAGTTTCACAATTTGTAAAATAAAAATAATAAACTCTACCTCACATGTGTGTTGTGCTAACACACATACAGAGACAGAGACACAGAGAGAGAGAGAGAGAGCACTTTACAGAGTCCCTGGCATAAGACAACATTTCAGAAAATAATAATTCTCATTCTTTCCATCTCTTCAGACATTCTGCCATTCTAGACTACTCAGCTTCATACAATAAAGGAGTGAGTCAGAAAAGGGAAATTAGATAGACTTAGAGTCTCAAGTGAAGTTTGAATAAAGGATTTACACAAGTTAATTTGCAGGGCCAGGTAGTGGTATGGTGGTTGGGGTGGCTGGATCCCACATGGCCGACTGCATGGTTTTTTTTTTTTTTTTTTTTTTTTTTTTTCTTTTTTGGGGAGAGGTTTTTGCTGTAGGGCGTGTGCGCTCGCCAGACAAACATAGACAGACAGAGAGACAGAAAGTGAGAAATCACCCCCTAGAGGGGATGGCCACGCCGCAATCCTTTCTCCTCCCTTCTCCTCTTGGGATCTTGGGCACGCACGCACACGCGCCTGGCGTGAGTTTTAAGCCACCGGGTCCGGGACGCGAACCGCGGTAGACTACGTGGGAGTCCAGCGACATAGCCATTATGCTAACTGCTGGTCCCTGCATGGTTTTTGAGTCTCAGATGCTGGGTACATGTATGTGCATGCCAAAAATCCCAAGAGGAGAATGAAGTAGAAGGGACTGTGGTGTGGCCACCTCTCCTGGGGGATGCTTTCTCATTCCCCCCTTTTTCTCTGTCTCCCTCTGACAAGAACATGCACACTGTGGCAAACAAAAAAATAATAAAAGTTAATGGGTAAATGGGCACTAGATAAAACTCTATTTTGTGCTATTAAAGAACTGAGGATTGCCCATACCTCTTTAATAAGTAGTCAAGTTCTATGAAAGTCACCCTGACCCAGTGGTCTCAAAAAATGGAAAGGCTATGCCAGCTTGGCAAATACTCTAGGTAACTTGGGATAGGGAGGCAAGGGCGCCCAGGAATCACACATACTATTCACTGAGACTCTATCACTTTCTACTCTATTTCAAATTTATACACATGCATTGTTATGATCTAAATGTTTGTATCCCTCCCAGTTCATACATTGAAATCTAAACTGCCAGTGTGATAGTATTAGGAGTGAGGCCTTTAGAAAGTGATTAAGCCATGAATGTAGAGCCCTTATGAATGGGATTAGTACCTTTCTAAAAGATACCCCAGAGATCTACCTGGCCCCTTCCACCAAGTGAGAACATAGCAAGAAAATGGCTATCTATGAACCAGGAAGCAGGCCCTCACTAGACATCAAATCTGCCAGTGCCTCAAGCTTACACTTCCCAGGCTCCAGAATAATGAGAAATAAATTTCTATTATTTACAACCCACTCAATCTGTGGTATTCTATTATAGCAGCCCAAAAGGATTAAGTCAAGCAAAACAATTAAATATATATTTGTAACAGCTTCTTTGACAGTAACCCAAAGCTTAGAAACAGAGGGCATCTGAATTTACAGAACTCCAAATATCAGGTTTGTAACTTGTGCAGGGCGAGGAGGGGGGTGGGAGAGGAAATTCCGAAGGCTCCACATTTTCCATTAAGCTGTAGTTCTTAGGCTTGTCCAGTAGATGGCAGCATCGGCACAAATGTACAGAAACCTTTCTCACCCACCCTAAAGCAATGAAGAGCTAGCGAAGAAAAGAAATATTGGGGTCAGGCAAAGTGAAGCTACTTTTGCTGAGTGTAGACTATATGCTTGGCTCTTTGCTAACTGCTTTACTGTGAGATGACACCGTGAGTCAGATGTTAAGAGCCCTATTTTATATATGAGGAACCTAAACGGGTTCAAATGCTTTGCCATAGTCACAAAGCTAGCAAGTGGAGGTCTGGGATGCAAAGCTGGTGTCCATTTCCATCCTACCTCATCTCCCTGAATCTCCAAGGAGGAGATGGGTTGAGGAGGGTGACCAAGGCCAGCTCCACCATGTCCTCTGTACATCTCATGCCATTCCCTTGTAACCGCTGTAGCTCTCCCCTGCCTGTCAATCAATTCAAGCTAATAACTCCCTTGAGGCCCTGTCTCAGACCACTCTACCTCTGCAAGAGGTGTCCTGTACCAAATTTCTCAGGGCAAAGGCCCTTGTTGCTCAAAGTATGCTCTGTGTACCAGTAGCATCAGCACAACCTAGTCAGAAATACAAACTCCCAGGCTCAACTTCAGACCTACAGAATCACCATTCTAAATATTTTGAGAGTTTTCTATTTCTCCCATGAGTGAGAAAGACAACAGAGATAGACAGGACCCACAACAGGGTTTCCATGCTGTGATCCATCCTCGGCCTCAGCCAGCCTCTGATCATGGGTACGTACATGCCTGACATACTCAGGGAGGTCTCCAGATGTGAACCTGGGACCTCCCCATATGGTTTGCAGAGTGTTGTGTTCTAACACTGTATCACTGTCCAGCCCCAGAATCTGCATTCTAATAGCCTCTCAAGGTGATTCATGGGTACACTGAAATTTGAGAAGCACTGGGCTAGCTCACTTTGTACGCCAAAAGCCTTAAATGTCTCTTACTCACCACAGCTAATGAGATAGATTACCAGAGGTTGCTCTTTAGGGACTACATTAGGAGGTTAGTAGTTTCAAGACTTAGCCTGTGTCATCAGGAAAGGGATACTTCTCTCTTTGCCTCCTCCAATTCCTGCCCCATCATGGCTCTGGACAGTGGCCCAGCAGACTCAGCTCTGGGGGCCTGAGAAACCAGAGGAGAACTCCTAGCCTGATTGCCTGCCTGAACACCAGTAAGAGGAAGACAGAAAAGTCAAGGGCTTGAAACCTCGGCACCCTGGACCTCACAAGCAGGAGAGAGATGGACTGGAGCAATGGCATGACCTTGGAGTCATCCAGTGAGAAAGCAGGGGAACCATCTTATCCAGAGGCAAGGACGTGCAGGCATTGAAAGGGTACCCTTCTATCAGCCACACAGAAATATTACTCTCCAGAGATCACGTTGGAAACAGAAGGAATTACTAGAGGCTACGGCTTCCTTGGGCTAAAAGGGGGCTCATTAAGTGGAATTTCCTGGTTTCCCATGCAAAGCTTCTCCCCACACCCTCCCCTAGCCCATGGTGACTTACTTGTGAGTCCTCCTTTCTTACCTAAGAATCCTATGAAATAATAGGCGTTATTTGGTTTTCCTCCTAATGCCCCTAAAGACTGTGGCATCTTAAAACACTCCTGGAGGGAAAGAGAATGCAAGATTCTCAACTCACTTGTGGACTGCTGCTCACGGATCTCTGTGCTGACATGGCAGTGTGATGGGCAGGCAGCAATGGGCTCGGAAAAAGGAGCAACTTACTTTGAATGCATCAACATAGACAGGATTGATTTGGTTTATGCCCAGGCGAAGGGGCACAATGAGCAGCAGGGGTTTCCAGGCTGAACGACAGGCAGAGGGGCCCTTACTCTGGTTTGAAGCAGTCGGAGAGTTGGGGGGGCTTTCAGTGTCTGTGTCAGCACTCAAGGGAAGGACACAGCACATTTTTTCTAGAAACAAAAGACAAGGGTGTTAAAGAGATCCTGCCCTAGGAGATAGTCCAAAGGCAAAAAAAAAACAAGAGAGATCATGTTCCCCAACCTGTCTGGAAGGCCCACCCAGGTGGCCCCGCCTCCTGCAGAAAGCCCAGGTCATGCTCTGTGTTTCAGGCCTCATGCTCTGTGTTTTGACCATTGAGTACTTGCTTACCTTCCAACAGATATTCTGGGGTCATTGAAAGAATCTGATTTCTCAACTAGCCTGCAGAGGCCTTTGAGACATGGACTGTATCTTTAGGTTTCTCTAAGCCTCATGGGAGGCAACACAGGCCTGGACAAGTTTACACAGAAGATCTCTTGTTGGTTAAATAGAGTATATACACTCTAGGTCTCCTGCAGGGAAAGGGTGTGGCACTTCATTGAGGGGCAACACCGACCCTCAAATCATTTTCCCCTTTTCAGAAAGACAAAAGGAAAGAGAATGAGAATCCTGGGCTCCTCTAAGCACCCCTGGCCTGGTGGGGCAGGCCACAGAGATTGTTTCATGCTCCGGATTTCTGAATAGTGAGAAGAAACTCATTACTTGCAACCAAGAGAGTAAATAGGCTAGGGACTTACTGATATCTTCGATGACCACTGTGTTATCCATTGAAACATAAACGGCCAAGGAATTCCACTCATCAAATAAAGCAAGTTTTCTGTGAAGCAACATATAATGAAGTCACAATTGGTGAAGATGGAAATACCAGTTCAGTGCCTAACGTCACTAAGCACTGAGCCTTAGAGAAGTTGGTATTCAGGTCAGCTCTGCTCCTTTGACAAAGCTCTGGGACACTCCATGTTCAGGGACCTTGAGAATGCCACAGAGAATGCCTCTGGGCCTCAAAAAGCAGGCTCTGCTTTATGTCAAAATCTACCTCATACAATGACAGTATTCCTACCAGGCAAAAAAGAAAAATGATCCATGCCTTTTCTCCAAAATCCTAAGAGATACGGTTTTCCTTTTTTTTTTTTTTCAAAGAATTATTTTATATTAATGATTTACTATTATTATTTTTTGAGAGATTTTTTCGCTATAGGGCGCATGCACTCACCAGACAGACAGAGACATTAGAGACAGAAAGCGAGAAATCACCCCCCAGGGCGAATGGTCACGCCGCAATCCCTTCTCCTCCATTCTCCTCTTGGGATCTTTGGCACGCACGCACATGCGCCCGGTGTGAGTTTTAAGTCACCGGGTCCGGGACGCGAACCGCAGTCGCCTACGTGGGAATCCAGCGACATAGCCATTACGGTAACTGCTGGTTCCCAATTTATTATTATTTTTTTAATTTGACCAGAGAGAGAGGGAAAGAGGGAGAGCAAGCCACCAGGTCTGGGACTCAAACTGCAGTCCGTCTTGTCGGAGTCCAGCACCTTAACCATCGCATCACCTGCCAGCCCCGATACTGTTTTCTTAAATAAAAGACATTCTGACTTTTTATTTAAAGAAAAGAAACTATCATTCATATATATATATATATATATATGAACCTAGTTCTATGGCACTACAGTAATGCATGGCTCAAGAGAAGCCAGTTCCCAGAGACTGTGGTTTGAATCCTTGACTCAAGTCAGCCTGAAACATAACATATCAGGCATGAATGCCCATGCCCAAGATCTGACAGCTGGAAGACTGGAGTGCAGTGTGCCCAGGCACTGCGAAGGGTGTTTGTCCCTTTCTCTCTCTCTCTCTCTCTATCACACATGCACATATTCTATCATGAACAAAGAAATATATATATGCATATTTGGGGGCCAGATGGTGGCACAGTGGTAAAACATGATGCTCTGTGAGGCTGACTCACATGGGACAATTCCAGGTTTGTGTCTGGAGACACTCTTAAGTACACTGGGCATGTGCATGCCCATGACTCAGGGCTGGCTGATGCTGGGAGTGAATGACACCATGAGAACCCTGTTACAGTTACTATCTCTCTTTCTCACTCATGAACAAAATAAAAACAAAAATTTATATTAATTTGTATTTGTCTATTTGGATAATATGGACACTGAGCCCCAGGAAGACCCAGAGAGAGACGGAGAGAGAAAGAGAGAGAGCTGATCTTTTATGTGCCTTTCCTGGCTGCTCTGAGATGCCATGTAAGAAGACTGAAGCCACAGATCAACGGGGTTGATCAGTAAGACCAGAGTTTTACCAGTCAGCTGAAGAGAAACAGCATGCTAAATTGCATGAATTCAGGGGATATCAGTAAGAAAACTCCTTTAAAAGCGAGATTATCTGAAGTCTGAGTAAAGTACCTTGCCTATTTCTCTCTTACTGTCTCCTCCTCTGACAAGTGTGAGAGATAACATGTTTACCTTGACTAGTTTTAGGATTTATGGGTAAAGCTCAGTCTCAATGGACAAAAGAAAAAATATTCTCTCTACTAAATTAGCTTCCAGGAAAAGGTTAATTACCTTGACACTCTTATTTCATTTATTTAAATCATTTAATTCATTTATTTAAATTTAAATTTAAATATATTTGTTATATTATCTTTCCCCATAATAATGATATAATAAGAATAATAATATACTGTTATTAATGATAACAATCACGATGAATCCAGATGTACATAAATTCCTAAAACAAAGTATGTTTCCATTTGTTTGTTGCTGGGAACCTAAAAATTTAGAAGGAACAAATTCGCAGGGATGTCATTTAAAAATCAAACCAACCATTTCAAACTGGGTTTGGGGCTTGGTACAGTCATTCTCAACTTTTACACTTTCTATCCTAGGTTCCTGCAATAGTAGTTCCTGAAGTTCCGCCACATCCTCACTCAGCAAAGTCAGTGATACCCAAAAGGCATTCTGACAAACACAAGAAAATGGTCTCAGAAAATGGTCTGCTAACAAGGAGGAAAGTGAAGATAGATTGGGTCATCAGGAAAGTCATGACATATTTTTACACAGAAAAATACGTCATGACTTCCCTGATAACCTAATAGATTTTTTTCCTGAGTTCCCAGGAAATCCAGATTACTCCCCTCACATGCACATTTCAAAGCATTTTAGTGTATTGAAGACCAGCTAAGAATTGAAACAGGACCCCATCTGTACTTTGCACAGAGCAGGTTCTGCCTTAATGTCAGGAATTGAAGTACCTCACACCATAGGAGGCCAGATGGTCTCAATTTTTTGATCTCTAAATTTGGCCCCAGATTCTGACTGCCATTTTCATTCATTCATTGAGCATTTACTGAGCGCTTTTGGGTGCCAGGCAGTTTTGTGTGCTAGTGCTACAGAGTGAACAAAACAAATACAATCTCTGCCTCATGGAGTTTTCATTTGGTGATAGTTTGTCAGGAAGGAGTGGAACAACAGGTGAGTTGGCCTACAGGCATGAGTGCTGATGACACTTACCCTATTCATTGCAACAGAGTGGGTCTGGCCTCTCACCACATGCTTAGTGGTGGGAGGTAAATTCTCAAATTTAACAGGACAACTGCAAAAGTACTGTGTTGAGATACCACGAGTCTACTAAGAGAAGACAAACCAATTCCAACACTCCCTTGGGATTTGTCTTTTCCAATAGGTGGTAAGTTCCTTGAGGGGAGGACTGTGTTCTGTACATCTAGCACTTAGCACAAAAAAGGCACCCGGTAAATGCTGAGTGAATTTAACTTTTTTATTATATACTATGCAGGGTGGGAGTCCATTTCTTGCTTAGGCTAGCTCAACCTCTACCACTTAGTATGAACCTCTTGGCTTCAAAGGCTGCTGGCTCTCAAGTGAGCCAGGGTGAGATACTGAATGAGTCTACGGTCACATATACTGATACCAGTGCATACAACTCTGCTATACTATGACGGATGTCCATATGAACCATCTGAACAAAAGGGTTTGATTCCTCAGTGGGAGGGGTGGCTTAGTGGGATTATTTAGGCCAATGGAAGGTTTACTTGGCTGTGGAGGGAAGCATAGAAGACAGTAGAATACGGAAGATGCCAGGCTCTTTTACTTACTTTAATACTTGTGCAACTGTATTTGGTCCAAACCACTCGCCAATTGATTTCCCTTCTCCTACACCCATCTGTGCTGTTTTTACATGAAGAAAATAAACATGTTAGTAAAAGATCTTCCAACAGGCTGTAAACACCTAATTTTCTACATAAATAATTAGGCCTATAGACAACTTAGTGGAGTCCCACTAAGGCAGAGGATGAGAAAAAGCAGGTATAGGCATTGCCTTTAAACTATCAATTTATGACCTTACCCATTTGATGGATTGAGTAGCAACAGTCTTTTCTATCTAAGAAGCACTGTAGAATCCGTTGGTATTCTTTCGGTTGTTCTTTTTGTTTCTCCCAATTCCAGTCTTTTTAGAAGAAAAAAATGGGTTATATCATTTTTGCAGCTATTTGTCACCTCTTTGCATGCTTACTGTAATTGCAATGTTAGGAGAAAAACAAAAGAGCTACATCTAGAAGGTGGGAATGACCAAGTTAAAACATTCTTAAGTGTCATTCATTTTGATGGAATGATTACTGGAAATTACTGAATCGGGAAAATGATTACTTTTAAAGATTCAGTGGCTATAAAGTCAATCCCAAACAAAGAGATGACCAAGGAATTAACTGAGCCCACCTAAGCTGAAGCTAGATAAATATAACATAAAAGGCCTTTCTGGCCAGCTACTTTATGGTGCACAGGAGGTCACCAGAAAGCTTGGTAGTATATCCATATATAACCTAGATGCCCTAGTGTCTCCTTACAGACAGACAGTAACATCCTCTGTCCTTATATTTTGGCAGCATTATCAAAAGGATTTCATGAGGGGAATCTCAAATGCCATCCTTACATATAAAAGTTCACAGGTAAATACGTGTAAGTCACAACTAAGGAAGTTATTTTTAATAAATATACTTCTTTTACATTCATTCACTGTACATCAACACAGCATAGAAAATGTGATTTCCCATCCAGAATACACTGTATATTGGCTTAATCAAGGATATTACCATACATGTTATCATCAACAAATAATTTTCCATTTCTTGTTTCTTAATTTTTTTTCTTTTCTTCTTGATTCCCTAATTCTCACCCTCTGCCATTTCCCACCCTCCTCCCCCACTCTCTCTGATATCTACTATTGCTTTCCATGCCTTTTTCCATATCATTTTCACATCTCTTAATTAATCTAAATACTCTCAATAGCAAGTTCAGCTGATATATATATAAAACAAATGCATGTTGCCATTTTGAAACTACCTTTTTAAAAGTCCACACTCTGGAAAAACAAACATCTTTGCTATCAGGTGTTAAAGGATTCCTTAACACCAAAGTCAAAATAACTACATCTGCACGGATCTCATACATGCCTTAGACCCAGTCCTGCAAATCTACAGAGGCCACTTGCAAAAACTCTACATAATTTGTAAACACAATGCACTATCGTCATCCTCAGAGCTCTTGGAACTCTAATGTCCAAGATTTTTGATGTTTAATTTGCTTCCAAGACATGAATTTCTCTCCTGAGGTTTTAAAGAGTGTTTAAATTAACAACTAAAATATACTTGAATTCAAAGGCCAATTTCTCCAGAATTTTCAGTTCTCTTTTGTTTCTAGTATTTCTGAAAGAAAAATTTTAAACTTTGGATCCAGTACAACCTTCAGAGAGTGAACCACATCCAGTTTTTTTCATTAGTTACTGAACTGTCCAAGTCTGGGGAAATCCTGATTAGTTGGTTGCAAGGTACCACAAATATTTATTGATGATGGTGCAAAGTGAACACCCCATCACAATTTAAAAATTACTAAATAAGAAACAATCCAAAAGACTTCTTTACAAAATGACATCTTCTAGGAGCCACCAGATAGCATGGGGGGTAAGATGCTGGCCAACCGTGGTTTGAGTCCCAGACCTGGCGGCCTAAACTCATGCCGGGCGAGTGTGTGTGCGTGCCCAAAATCCAGAGAGGAGAATGGAGAAGAGGGGATTGCAGCATGGCAATCTCCCCCTGGGGGGTGATTTCTTGCTTTCTGTCTCTCTGTCTCTCTCTGTCTCTCTGGTGAGTGCATGTGCCTTATAGCAAAATCTCTCTCTTAAAAAAAAGATTATTGATTTTTTTCCCTTAATCTCAAAAGTAAAACAATTAATACCACCTACTGCCTGAACACTTGGAGGTGGGCTCAAAATGTACTGGCATAACACATCAACACCATGAAATTATATGTAATGGGCATTTCAACAATGAAATTTTTGGAAGAAGTGTAAGACTCCCTGGAAAAGAATGGAGGAGAAGGGATTGTGGCATGGCCATCCCCGCTTCCCCTGGATGGGGGATGATTCCTCACTTTCCCTCTCACTATCTCTCTCTGGCAAGTGCATGCATCCTATGGCAAAATAAATAAATAAATAAAATTTTAAAAAAAGACATCTTCTAATTCATAGTAGCTATGAGATCTATTTCTAAATTCTTTCTGTTACTTGTTCTATAGTGAAATGCCTGAGACTGCTAACTGTGAGAATGCCCCCCTCCCCCAGTATGTTTCCCACTCCCAAAATAATCATCTCTAAGTACTTTAGAAATGAGAAAAAGTTAAATAGTAAGAATGGATTTGCACCAAGAACCATGTGTATAAGTAGAGAAATCACAGAAGGAGTCAAAGATATGCATTCTATCCCCAACTTTACACTTTCTTGCTGTTTGACCTTGGGCAAAACACCTCACTTCCCTGAGCATGTTTCCTCATCTATAAAACAGAAATCATGACATTACCCAGGGAAAGCAGGCCCAGGATATTCTAAACCCTGAAGATAAGGTAATAGGCCCAAGAACCTCCCTAGACCCTTCCCCAGTCCTCTCTAAAAACAGCAGGAGAATCTGTGAGTTTGCACAGTGAGGAAAGGGGAGCGGCATTTCCATACCCCTGAACCTCAATTAGCAACAGCCAATGAGTTTAGCATCTCAGTCTCATGCAAAGTGTCCTTTCACTCTCTCATCCCCAACTTCAACTGGACTTTCACCTAAGCCTCTGAACTGGTATCCAGCCAAAGTCTCTCCTGATGCGCAAAAAGAAGCATGTGCATGTCTAAAGAAAGCAAGCAAGACTCAAGTGTTTGGACAGTAATTAATAGGAGGCTCATAAATAATGAGCTGGCCTTCTAAGAAAACTAAAATAGAAAACCAAAATAGGAACCAAAACCAAAATAGGAAAGCTTCCTTATTAGGCATTTTCTTTAGGTCACTCAGATCCTTTACCAGGTGTATATTTTCACTGAGGTCAAGAAATAGACTTACCACCATACCTTCTTCCTGCTCCCTTTGTTATCAGGCATTTTGAAGGACTCACCTGAACAGTAGTAAAGATGGAAACTCTTAATGACACACCTGTCTCAACATTCAATTCTGACCCAGGAAAATAACTTTCCAGCTTGGTGAGCCACAAGGAAATCCTAGGTGTTTCCTTCTTCTGAGGGCCTTTGTCAATTTGTCAGCCCCATCACTTGAGCTTGCAGAGAATATTTTAGGACCTGCAGGTTTGTTACTGAGTTTTCCAAAAGTTGAACATCAGTGCTAAAGCAACAGTAGCAAGTAATACTACAGCGGTCTCTGAGACAGTTGATAGAACTTTAACTCACCCCTTCCCAAGTGTCTACAGATAAGGGCTTGAGCCAGCATCATCTGTCCACAGCGTAGCATACATCCCCAGCCAGCATCTGATGAAGGACCTGTTCCCCCTGTTGGTAAAATGGATGTAAATGAATATGGATTCCTTAAATTGCCTTTTCCTGAAACACCAGCATATTTGGACACACATCTACTCTGAAAACGGAAGCAAGAGATATACCCAGAGATCTAACAGGGTTTGACTATAGGGTTGGAACTTACAAAAATAATGCTGACTCAATCAAAATGGGCTTTATGGCCAAACAAAAAGCAAAAAGAAAATGAAGAAACTATCTAGGACTATTTGGGTTTTCTTTTTTTTTTTTTGGGGGGGGAGGTTTTTTTCTATAGGGCGTGTGCACTCGCCAGAAAGACAGAGAAAGACAGAAAGACAGAAAGCAAGAAATCACCCCCCAGGGGGGACGGCCATGCTGCAATCCCTTCTCCTCCATTCTCCTCTCAGGATCTCAGGCATGCACGCACACGTGCCTGGAGTGAGTTTAAGCCACCAGGTCCGGGACTCGAACTGCGGTCGGCCATGTGGGAGTTCAGTGACATAGCCATTACGCTAACTGCTGGTCCCCTATTTGGATTTTCTACTTGGAGGCTTCCACATGCAATTTTGGTAGATTACTGCCGTATGTGATGATCAACACTTAGTCTATTCCATGTCATCATCTGCCAGACCAAACTTTGCCTTGCACAGTTGACTTGCATGACTCTGAACTTCTCAAAATAGCCAGTGCTATGTCAGTTAAAGAACAAACACTACAACACGTAATCATCAAAATGATCAGTTTTGGAATGTCCCTAAATATTCTAAATTTACATTATAAAGAGCTGCACAGAAAGAAGAACATTGCAAAATAGAGGTAAGAGCCCTAATTAGGCATCAGAAGACTAGTCTCTAGTTACCTAATTCAAGTCTCTTCTATAGACTGGGATAATAGAACATGGTCTGCTTACTATCAGTGGATATTGTAAGAACTAAATGAGAGAATACCTTTAAGAGTGTTCTAGAATCCACACAGGATGAATGTAAATACTTAGTGTTATGAGTATGGCCATAATTTAAAAAATATAAATAAATTAGAATGTACCACATCTTTAAAAGGTATAAAACCAATTAATAAATGAAATAAGACAATAGGTTCCATTTCAAAAACACTTGATGCAAAGAAAATCCCAAATATGTGGCCCATGTGAGTACAGTATCTTTTTTCAAGAGACCAATGAAGGTCAGGTGGACATGGGTGGCAGAGTGTATATTTTGCTTTCATTATTTCCTTTCTGAAGATGGAAGTGGAAAAGTATGCTATAAGGGTGATCTTAGAAAACTATCTTTAAAGGAGATCATCAACCTTTTAAGACAAGTGGACCAAGTAGTCATCCCTTTCCTTTTGGTGTAGGGATGGAAGAAGAATTAGTCAATGTGTGAGCTGGAAGGGGAGCCTTTAACTCTTGATCATGCTGGGATTATAGGTCAGAATAGTATAGAAAAGATGCAATGAGATCCATGTTAAGAAGAGACCATTTATTACCAAAAAATTGTCAGAGGTGAAATAGAAATGTTTTGTAGCCTTGTAAATAATTCTTCAGCCTGAGAAAGTTAGTAGTTTAAAATGACTGGGTACTAAAGATTGTTCATTTGTTTGTGTTTCCGCTGGGGTACTTCCTGTGGAGCGTGAAACAACATCTGTGTGGGACTTCATTTTTCAACTTAATAGAAAAGTTGACTTCACTCCTGCTACTAGGTCTAGTCCTACATCAAATTTGGTCAGACAGATTTCCTCTTACAAGAATAGTTTCCATCACATGTAGGTCCTTTTCCTACAAAACCATAATATTAGGAGGTGCACCCCCCCACCACCACCACTTGCAAACGTTTTACAAATCCTCTCTAGAGGGAGCATATTCACTTAGCTTATTGAACTATCATTGTTTTCTAGATGGCAGCTGGTAACAGCCTAGAATTTGTTCCAAGGAAATTTATCATAATTCATCTCCCAATGACAAGGTGCTCTCATTTCATAAGGAAAAAAAATAAAGGAATTATATTCTTTCCTTCAAGATACGATTATCTTTAATAATCAAGTAGTTCCAAAAAATAAAAATAGAGTATAATTTAATAAATATTACCAGAGTTAAAGATGATTGATTTTTGGACCATCAGATGGCATAATGGTTTTATCAGTGGACTTCCACATGGTTGACCATGGTTCTAGTCTTGAATTCAGCAGCTTAAATTCATGCCGGGTGAGTGTACGTATGTGCCCAAATCCAGATAGGAGAATGTAGCAGAAGGAATTGCAGTGTAGCCATCCCCCCGGGGGGTGATTTCTTGCTTTCTGTCTCTCTGTCTCTGTCTCTCTGACAAGCCATACACCTTATAGAAAAAAATCTCTCTTAAAAAAAAGATTACTGGGACCAGCAGTTGGTGTACTCCCACATAGTTGACTGTGGTTAGAGTCTCGGACCTGGTGGCTTAAACTCATGCTGGGCGCATGTGCATACATGCCCAAGATCCTGAGAGGAGAATGGAGGAGAAGGGATTGCGGTGTGGCCATTCCCCTGGGGGAGGGGATGAGTTCTCGCTTTCTGTCTCTCTGTCTCTCTCTTTCTTTCTGGTGAGTGCATGCTCCCTATAGCAAAAACATCTCCAAAAAAAAAAAGATTATTGATTTTTTTCCCTTAATCTCAAAAGTAAAACAATTAATACCACGTATTGCCTGAACACTTGGAGATGGGCTCAAAAGTGCACTGGCATGATACAACAACACCATAGAATTATATGTGATGGGCATTTCAGCAATGAAACTTTTGGATGAAGTGTAAGACTTTACCTACTCCCCTAAATTTTGCCATATTGACCTGTTTTTTTCTGAGGTTTCTGCGAAGTCACTAATAACCTCAGGCAAGCTATCTACAAAGAAGAAAACACAGTACAACAAGTGATATACCTACCAATTGGTGAAAATTTCCTTCTGTACGTAAACCATAGACGGGCACTTATATCAGACAACAGCTTAGATTTTTCTGTAATTAAATGTGAAATTAAAATTAAATCATCATGTTCCAACTAAAATACCTGATTTTGACTTCTGAGCCAGCATCAAATTTATTTTCAAATAACCAGTCAATTATATCATTACAAGGCTAGGGAAATTCATCAGAAATCCAATCTCATTTTTGCCAAATAATTTTAGTATTCCTCCCTCACCCACCTAACTTTTGAGCAGTGTAACTTGACTGGTGCATGTGCGTGCATGCCCAGGATCCCAAGAGGAGAATGGAGGAGAAGGGACCCAATGATGTTGGGCTGCTCCTGCCTCCTTCTCACTAAGCTCTATGGAAGAAGGTATTAACACTTGGGTCATGACCAAAAGACAAGGAAAAGGTAAAGCAAGGATCTTAGATAACACACTAACAAGTCAATCATCCCCAGTCTGAATGATGACTGTTGGCTGGAACTCTTCTCAGTACCCATTGGTCTGCTATCTAGAACTCTGTGTGTGTGTGTGTGTGTGTGTGTGTGTGTGTGTACACATACAAGAACACATCCACATGCATGTTTAACTAAAAAGCAAATGTCCCTGCTAAGTAAATTAAGTATGTAATAAATTTATATAGTACCTAGTACATCTGGTATTTGTAATCTAAATGAACATATCACATCATGAATGTTTTAGTGTCTTTTTTTAAAGAATGTTTTATTTTATTTTATGACATAAATTTACTTCAGGGGCCACAGATATGACTTCCTCACTTCCATCTGTACTTACATGTGGCTCTGCCTATTTAAGTCATCTCTCTCCCTCTTTTCAACAACACATCCACATTTTCATCCTGTATAGAACTTATAGTCATTATTCTTTCAGCGAAGAAAGAGAAGGGGCCAAGTGGTGGTATAGCAGTAACACAATTGGACCTACATGGTAATGGTCCTGGGTTAGCGTCCCAGAACTTCCCTGAGCATGCTAGGTATACACAAACTGGGGGTTGATTGCAGAATAAAAATCCTTTTGTGGGATGTTTGCTTCTCTTTCATAGAAAAAAATTTTAAAAAGCCATACTGAGCTTTCTCTCTTAAAAAGAGAGAGAGAGAGAGAGAGAGAGAGAGAGAAGAGAACAGTCAGTGGCTTGGTGGATAAGGTGACTGGATTTCACATGGCCAGCTGTGTGGTTTGAATCCCAGATTTGGTGACTTGAGAAGCATGCCAGGGGCATGTGCATGCACAAAATCCTGAGGAGAATAAATGAGAAAGTATTATGGTCTAATCATCTACCCTAAGGAGTGCTTTCCTGCTCTCTCATTCTCTCTCTTTATCTCTGGTGAATACAAGTACCCTATAGCAAACTTTTTAAAAAGAGGAAAAAAGGGACCAGCAGTTAGCGTAACGGCTATGTCGCTGGACTCCCACGTAGTCGACTGTGGTTCCAGTCCCGGACCCGGTGGCTTAAACTCACGCCGGGTGCATGTGCATATGTGCCCAAGATCCCAAGAGGAGAATGGAGGAGAAGGGATTGCGGCATGGCCATCCCCCCTGGGGGGTGATTTCTCGCTTTCTGTCTCTCTGTCTCTGTCTGACGAGTGCACGCGCCCTATAGCAAAAACCTCTCCAAAAAAAAGAGGAAACAAAGGGAAATTTTATTTTATCCAATAGTATCTAATTTCTCTTCTTCCCTTCCTTTGACTAAATTAGAAAGTTATGCTATCTGTATTTTCTCCTCATCAAGCCCCAGTCCCTAGCATATTTGGGAAAGTAGATACATAACAGTTAAGAGTAAGACTTCTGGAGACCAGCAGATGGCATAATGGCTACATTGCTGGACTCCCATGTAGTCATCTGTGGTTCAAGTCCCGGACCTGGTAGCACCTGCTGGGCTCATGTGCGTGCGTGCCCAAGATCCCGAGAGGAGAATGGAAGAGAAGGGATTGTGGTGTGGCCAACCCCCTGGGGGGTGATTTCTCACTTTCTGTCTCTCTGTCTCTCTCTGTCTTTCTGGTGAGCATACACACCCAATAGCAAAAACCTTTCAAAAACAAAACAAAACCACCAACAACAACAAAAAAACAAGAGTAAGACTATTTCTGGAGTCTACTGTGCCTGGGTTTGAACTCTGACCCTACTATTTACCAGATGAGTGACTTTGTTATTTAACTTCCCTGAACTTCACTTCCCTCATCATAAAATTGGGAGAATAATACTGAATTGTCAGAAAAGTCATGACGCATTTTTCCATAGAAAAAAAGTCATGCCTTTTCCAACAACCTTATGGTATCCACTTCTTAGAGCTTTGAGTATTCAACAAAGTAATACATACAAAGTGCTAAGATGGTGTCTGATATGCAGTTAGCCTGTGACAAATGTTACTTGTTATTATATAGCCACCTTCTCAAATGTTCACACCACTCACTCCTACCTCTGACAGTCTCTATGACTTCCAGCTTGGCTTTACATTGATGAAGTTGTGTGGACATTAGTAATTTCACTTTGAAAGGCATTTACTAACTGAATATGGGTGTATTTGTCAACTTTGGGATCTTTTTGTCATAAAAAGCAAAACTAGAAGAGGCCTTTTCTAACCCACTTGTTTTAAGTACTGGAGAAAGAAGTTAAGATCCAGAAAGAGAAAGTGACTTACCAGAGATAAGAAAAGATAGAAAAGGTCTCCTAATTGCACTCTAGGCACTCTCCAATCAAAATAATGAAGCCAGACTCAGGAGGAGCTGGACAGTGCCTAACTTCCTCCCTGCCTTTTCATCAGCTTCTTCTTGTTCCTTACTCCATACTAAGGGTCTGTGAAAAGGAACTCTCCTCAGAAAGAGAAATTTCAGAGTTGCCTCTTTCAAAGCTATATATATATATATATGTATATATATATATATATATATAGTTATATATATATTTTTTTATGATTTGCCAGAGGGTGCATGTGCTCATTGGAGAAAAACAAAGAGACAGAGAGGGAAAGCAAGAAAGCACCCTCCCATGGGGCATGGGGGATAGTCACACATCAATTCCTTCTCCTCCATATCTCCCTCCTTTTTGGATTTTGGGGAATGCATGCACATGCAGCTAGCAGGCTTTTTAATCCACTAGGTTCAGCTATAGAACCATACAGTTGACCACATGGATCCAACTGCCTTAACCACCATGTCATCAACTGGCTCCCAAAACATAAGATGTCTCATGTCTGATAGCAATGGGTTGTTCAGAAGTTCCTGTGTGTTTATTATCTAGAAAGATAAGGATATGAGATGAATGAGAAGTATGTAGTTCAATCACCAAAGACTAGATATCTGTTAGTGATACTAGGAGTGGGTCCATGTTTTTTGAAACCTAAGGCTTCTAGAATTGGGGATTTCTCCTCTAAGAAAAAAAATTAAATAAATATATTACTTTTGCAAAAGGTACAAAAGCATTTAACCACATGAACATACTGCTAGGGTCAATCAGGCCTTGGAAGGGGCCCATGCAAACAAGGGGCCTAAGGCTTAAGCTCCACAGGCTACAAGGTAATTCTGCCTCAGAGTAGCATTAACATTTATTAAGGCAAACTCTGCTAACATGAGGAGGACAAAAGTACAAGACCTTGACTTCAGGCGCCCACCTCATTTGGGCTCTCACAGATAAATGCTACCAAACCTTACCTGTTTTAAGGAGATGCTGCTTCCCTAAGATCCATACCAGTTCATCTGTATCTGGAAATTCTTCTAAGTAGTCAGTGAAAATAGTAATCTGGTTTTCATACTTGGATAAAACTGAAAGAAAGAAAAGGAAAGAAACTTTATCAAAATTTAATGGAGGGACTTACCTCTGTGGTTTACTGATTATTACCTTTGCCCTGAAGGTTAAAGGTCATCAGCTCAAATCTAATGGTAGCAAATATTTTTCCTTGAGGAACAAAGATACCCACAAGCTATGACAAGCCTGACAGATTGTACAATTGTGGAAATGGTAATATTTTAGCTGGAAGACCAGATGCTTTATAGCATTTTTATTTGCTTTATTTTATTCACATATGGCATCTACAAAGAAGGCTCTTGAGGTGATAAATATGACTTGTTCTTGGGATTTACAGATAACTATTGTGATACTGTGATATAGAAAGAAATAGACATTTGGTCTCCATTCCCATTTTCTGGCACAGAACTACTAACATCCATGTAATTTCCTAAACAACTGGACACTAGGTGTATCTTCTCTTCTTTGACTCCCAGGTCCTGACACAGAGCCCCTAATCCCTTGGGATTTACTGAGTGATAGAAGTATCTTTTGTTCTCAGCTACCTCTAAATGAGTTCCCAAATGAGGGCTAGTTGTCAGAAAGACCAAGCCATGACCAGAAGTTTGGGACTTTCAGGCCCTCCCCCAAACCTCCAGGAAGGGGAGAAGTGCTAAAGATTGAGAAACATGGTGGATGTATGTGCTCGCATGCTCCAAATCCTGAGAGGATGGAGAAATGGAGAAAGGATTGTGGTATGACTATGCCCCCACTGAGGGGTGCTCCTTCGTTCTATCTCTCTGGCAAGCACATGTACCTTCTGGCAAATAAATAAATAAATCTATAGCCAGAAAAATTAAACTGACAGTAGATTTCACAGTTTGTGGTGCTCTTTCTTTTATATTTCTAAGTTTATTAAGGGGAGGAGTACTCCTGTTGGGGTCTCACCATGCCGTGATCCCTGCTTCGCCACCCCACCAGCCCTCCAGCCAGTCAGGATCATAGGTGTGTGTAGGCACGCCAGGCAAGCTGGGGTCACCTTGAGATCTGAATCTGGGTCCTCTCACATGACTGCAGAATCACACACACCAGCACCTTGTTGTCTATGCTAGCAAAGCTAGGTCTTAATGGTGCAATTTCTATGAGAAAATGAATTTCAGGTTCAAAGCTACATCTAACATACACCTTCTCTTGGCTCTTGGCAGCTCCTCATCCCCTAAGGGAAGAGGAGCTCAGAGAGAGTGGGGACTTCTTTGTGCGGATACAAATAGTTGCAGGGACTCTCCCAAAGTGATCCCTAAGGGCCTTATCAGTATACTTACCTGTGTATGGTATCATTTAACTCACTTGAAAGGACCAATTGTTTTGTTTGGGTTTTGTTTTATAAGGCAGGAGCTTGATTTTTTTTAATAGAAATAAATGTTCCTAAAAACAAATGAGTCTTTTCTGATCATGAAAACAGGTCCACCTGCTCAAATACTTTCTTGGATGTTGAATTTATAATTTGTACAAGCACTTTTAGAAACATGACTAACAGGGGACACTTGTCTTTCTTGAAACATATTGCAGAATTCCAGTCTTTCACGGCTTTAAATAGCCTTTTGTCCCAATATGTTTTAATTATTAAGATCATAGTCTCTACCGTGATTCAAACCTAAAGACATTAGAAATGAAACAGCCATTTTGTTCCCTGGTGAAAATTCATCACTACCAAATCTGCCAGTGAGTCCATGCCATATTACCCTCTCTGCTGCTGGCCTCAGTCTCTGGCCTAGGCCCAGGAAATACCAAGCTAAAAATGATCACCTAGGTCAGGCCATCCCCAGGAGGTGGTGGACCGAGGCGGGGTAAATCACACTGTGTACCTCCCCACCCCACGGTCCAGCCCTCACAGGCAGGAGAAATTAGTTTAAAATGAACATCTAGTGTAGCCTAGAAAGGGAAAGCAAACTAAAAAATCAGTAGCTTGAGAAGAGCATGAAAAAAGGACAACCTCTCTGGCATTATCCTTAGAGGGGAGTAGAAGGGTGGCATCAGATGAATATACAGCATGTATGCATATAAGCCTTGGTCTTTTTTTAGAACTGGGCGAAAAAACCATTTCTCTACCGCCAACCCTGTCTCTGTGAGTCATTGCCCAGCTATTTGGTCAAATTAGTACAGCCCTTTAAAGCCTGTGACAACTGTCCTGCCTCATTTGAAATGGCTCTGACCAAAATGGTAGCCAAAGAATTTTATTCTTGCTCTTCCCTTCTCAGGCATAGCTAGGCCAGTAAGAAGTTCATTACAGTCTCTATTCTTCTTGACTCTTAGAAGATAGCTTTCCAGAATGTTGCACATAGGCCACAGCCAGCCCTGAGTTGAAGCTACACTATAGAACAAATGAAAGCCAGAACAGAAGATGAGACTAATAAAGGCAAAGAGAAATGATGGTATGAGATTATATGCAAAAGAAAGAGAAGAGAAATAGGCCCTGCACAAGGAGAACTCAGATGCAATCTGGATTCGGGTGCAGAAGTAAAATTCTTTTTTTTTTTTTTTTTTGAGAGGTTTTTGCCATAGGGCGCGTGTGCTCATCAGACAGACAGAGAGACAGAAAGCGAGAAATCAACCCCCAGGAGGGATGGCCATGCCGCAATCCCTTCTCCTCCACTCTCCTCTCGGGATCTTGGGCATGCACGCACATGTGCCCGGCGTGAGTTTTTTTTTGTTTTTTTTTTTTTTTTTGAGAGTTTTTTTGCTATAGGGTATGTGCGCTCGCCAGACACAGAGAGACAGACAGAAAGCAAGAAATCACCCCCCCCAGGGGGGATGGCCACGCCGCAATCCCTTCTCCTCCATTCTCCTCTTAGGATCATGGGCACGCAAGCACAGGTGCCCGGCGTGAGTTTTAAGCCACCGGGTCCGGGACGCGAACCGTGGTTGACTATGTGAGAGACCAGCGACACAGCCATTACCCTAACTGCTGGTCACCAGAAATAAAATTCTTGTTTCCACACAATTACTTCTGACTAACAGCAATTCTCCTTTTTTAAAAAAAAAAAAAAAAATGGGGGGAACCAGCATCCCCCCTGGGGGGTGATTTCTTGCCTTCTGTCTCTCTGTCTCTCTCTTTCTGGCGAATGCACGCGCCTTATGGCAAAAACTTCTCCAAAAAAAAATTAATAGCAGCTCACCCACCAAAAAAACAAATAATCCAGTTTTAAAATGAGCAAATGAGCTAAATAGACAATTTTCTAAGGAAGACATACAAATGACCAAAATGGCCATATGAAAAAGTGGTCAATGTCTCTTATTATAAGAGAAATGCAAATCAAAACCACAGTGAGATACCACTTAACCCCAGTGAGAATGGCTTTGATCAAGAAAATAAAGAATAAGTGCTGGCAAGGCTGTGGTGAAAAGGGAATTTGTACACTGTGAGAAGGTTAACTGGTAAAGCCACTACCCAAAACAATATGGAGGTTCCTCAAAAACTTAAAAATAGAATTATCATATGATTCAGTAATCTCACTCCTTGGTATTTACCCACAGGATAGAAAAATACTCAGTCAGAAAGACACCTGTACATTCATGTTTACTGCGGCATTGTTCACAATCACTAAGACACAGAATCAACCTAAGTGCCCAAGAACTGATAACTGGATTGAAAAAATGTGGCATGTGTACACTATGGAATGAATACTAGTCAGCTATAAGGAATAATGAGACTCTATCATTTGATACAAAGTGTATGAATATAGAAGATTTACTGCTAAGAGAACTAAGGCAGGCGGTGAAGGACAAACACTGTGTATATTTCCACTCGATATGTACTGAATAGCTGCTCTCCATGGTAGAAACTGAAAGATTTGAAGATACAATAGTAGGGAGGACAGGTGTAGATACCAGAGACTGTATAGGAGAAGGGTGGTAGTAAATAGTATATGGGAGGGGGAACCAGCAGTTAGCGTAATGGCTATGTCGCTGGACTCCCACGTAGTCGACCGCGGTTCGCATCCCGGACCCGGTGGCTTAAAACTCACGCCGGGCGTGTGTGCGTGCGTGCCCAAGATCCTGAGAGGAGAATGGAGGAGAAGGGATTGCGGCGTGGCCATCCCCCCGGGGGGTGATTTCTCGCTGTCTCTATGTCTCTCTCTGTCTGTCTGGCGAGCGCACGCGCCCTATAGCGAAAAACCTCTCCCTTCCCCCCCCAAAAAAAAAATAGTATATGGGAGAGGTTCAGGGAAAAAATATTTAACAGACATAAAAATGTAAAGTTTGCCATTTAAAGTGATGCATATGGTAATATCCTTTATTTGATTGTCAGGTACTGTATGCATACATTCAAAATCCATGTTGTGTGCTATAGAGTTGTACAATAATTATATGTGAATAAGAAAAAAAAATAACAAACCAGACATCAGCCTGATATGAGTTCCCTGCTCTTTCAGCCTATTGTATGGTCTGAGAGACTATACAAACAGCTACAAATCCGAGTAACCTTTTAGCTTCTAAAAGGTCTGAAAACAACAGGCTGCACCCTATTCCATTTTATTTTAATAATAATCATCACACTGAATTCTCTGCTGGATTAATTTAATGACCTGCTAATAATTGGACAAAGATTTCCTTAAATTCCTGGAATTCCAAAATCTCCTGGTTTTGGCTAAGGAGATCTGTGTACATGTTTAGGCATGTCTTCAACACTCAGGCAGTTGATAACTCTGCCTTAGTCTTCACTTTCTGCTTGTGGAGAGTTCCAGATCAGGAAGAGAGCTTAGGGCTTATTCAGGTCTTTTCTGAGCATGTGCATAATCGTGGGAATGCACACAGCCCTATGCATGCATGAATACGGTCTGCTGTTGAGTCGTTGGGAAAGTCATGATGCATTTTTGCATAGAAAAATAGGTCATGACTTTTCCAATGACCTAATAGATTCCCAGAACCATGCTTAGGCTTTTCAAAGTCTTGAGGAATCTCATTCCTCAGTTTTTCCTTTTGAACTTTTTAATTAGCTATAAATGTTATCCACTGCCTCAGTCAGCTGAGAAGTTAAACAATTGCCTCTCAAGGTTTTCAAAACCAGCCCCTGGGGAAAAGGTTTTCAGCGGCTCCAAATCAAGTCTGATAAATAAGGTACTGTAAGTAGGATCTTCCAAGGACCCACCAGAAAGATCAAATAATGACAATTCTCTGGAAATGAGATTATAAGGGAGCTCTGACCCCATTTTGTCTTCTCTAGTGGCTATCTGCCATGTTGGTGATTCTCCCCATGATCACTAGCTATTGGTTTTCTTTCTCTCTCCCTCTTTCTTCCTTCCTTCCTTCCTTCCTTCCTTCTTTCCTTCCTTCCTTCCTTCCTTCCTTCCTTCCTTCCTTCCTTCCTTTCTTCCTTTCTTCCTTCCCCCCTCCCTCCCTTCTTTCCTTTTTATTGAGGTTTTTGCCACAGGGTGGGTGCACTCACCTAACAGAGACAGAGACAGCCAGAGATGGAGAGAGAGAAAGGAGAAATCATCCCCAGGGGGGGATGGCCATTTTGCAATTCCTTCTTCTCCATTCTTCTCTTGGGATTTTGGGCATGCACACACATGCAAGCACATGCACCCAGTGTGAATTCTAATCCACCAGGTCTAGGACTCAAATACAGTCTGCCACGTCAGAGTCCAGTGCCTTAACCACCACATCACCTGCTGGCACGTTGCTGATGGTTTTTCAGGCTACCGTAGAGCCAGGGAGCAAAGGACAGGAATAGGACAAATAAAGACACCACTAAGTTCACTATGCTTACCAACATGCAGCTGTTGTTCTTGAATAAATAAATGTTCTCTGAGTTGCTGCAAACCTTTAGTTCATTTCCAAAGTTCTGAAAAAGTTGATTGACAATTTTTGCCAGTTTTTTTCATTGCTTTAAGCAGAGAATTTTCTTTTCTTTTTTTTTTTTTTTTTTAAGAGATTTTTTTCTACAGGGCATGTGCGCTCACCAGAGAGACAGAGACAGAAAGCGAGAAATCACCTCCTCCCAGGGAGATAGCCATATCGCAATCCCTTCCCCTCCATTCTCCTCTAGAGATTTTTGGCACACATGCACACAACACTCAGAATGAGTTTTAAGCCGCCAGGTCCAGGAATCAAACTGCAGTCAACTTATGTGAGAGTTCAGCAACACAACCATTATGCCATGTAGTCAACCACGGTTCAGGTTCAGGTCCTGGACCTGGCGGCTTAAACTCATGCCAGGCGTGTGTGTGTGGGTGCCCATGATCCTGAGAGGAGAATGGAGGAGAAGGGATTGTGGCATGGCCACCCCCGCCAAGGGGTGATTTCTCACTTTCTACCGCTCTGTCTCTCTCTCTCTCTCTCTCTGGCGAGCACACACATCCTATAGTAAAAACCTCTCAAAAACAAACAAACAAAAAAAGATGGCATCAGAGCAGAGCCTTAATGGAAATAATATATGTGGTCAGAGGGAAGGGAGGAAATTCCTAGATGAGGAAGCACCAGCAGGACTTGGCCAGCAACTGAATGTGGGGCGGGGTAGAAAAGTGAGAGAAAGCCAAACATAAATTGCAGTTTTTAAGTGTGGGTGATGAAATGGTGGAAGAAAAACATGGGGTAAGGATAAGGAGATAATAAACTTAGTTCAGCCAGAACACATTAAACTCATGGATTTGGTTGCCAAAGGCATGAGAGGCTTTTTGTTGTTGTTGTTATTGTTTTTTTTTTTTTTTGAAAGGCAAAGGGGAAGTCAATCTGCACAGGGATTTTGAAGACAGGCACTATAGACGGCAGGTTGATTAGCAGAGCCAAGGAAGGCAGGAGAGAACTAAGACCAAAGTTCTGGCACAATGTAAAGCATGCCTTTACTCCCTTACTCTTGGGTTCATGTACTACCCTGTTTTTCCCCAGCCTCTGCTTACCTGTGCATAGGCTTTGCCCCATCTTTACTTATCTTCCCTGAGTCCTGATTTTCTTAGAACCAAAATCTTAGAAAATAGAAGACTGAGCAACAATTCTTAGCATTTCAAGTGGATTTCCACATATAAACTTGCAAATTTTCTTGAATTTACTCAGCAAGTCACACCCCAGCAATGTAAGATTGTCAAATAATGCAAAAAACACGAATAACTTCTCTACTGACCAGCAAAAACTCTGACATCTCAAGAGAACAGTGTCATTTTTAGACTTAGATTAGAGAATCTTAACCAATAGGCTATCATTCAGTGAGAAAGGACCTTATGAGATTCTGTTTAATTGACTAGTACAGAGGGTGGTGGAGCACAGGAAGCTGGACTTGATGAATTTCAAAGCAAGTCTGCAAAGAAATAACTAGTCCAGTCGACAAGACATCACTGGTAAATGACAAGACCTTTTGGTTTTCAGCTAGAAAAATCAATCGGGCCATAGATAATCTTAACCACCATGCCACGTGCTGGTGCCCAGGCCATAGATAATCTGGCCCCACAAAATGCAACATTTCTTAGAGACATCAGTCAATTCATCCCACTGATTTAATGATAATCCCACTGATAAATTTATGTTAGGATATTTCTGTTTTTCTTTAAAGTGATGTTTTTTAAAAGAAAATTGCCTTTCTAAGGATAAAATGCTATCTGCTGATTGACATGCACTTGGAAATGTTCACTGGGAAATTGGATTTTGTGCACAAACTGGTTATACACCTGACACACAGACCATTGCATCTCCAAATTTTTCCTCTTTTTGCTTTTGATAAGACAACTCTGGTCTTTGTAGAGAGATGCATTTTTTAGAAATAGAAAGAGTAGCTGCTACAGTTTGAACATGTCCTCAAAACATTCGTGAGATGAATCTTGGTTGCGATAGGATTAAATGTGTAGAAACCTAATCTGACTATGGAATTAAGAAGTGGAGTTTCAGGGTCAACAGGTAGCAAAAAAAAAAAAGTGTTGGACTCCCACAAGTCCAACCCAGATTCAAGTTCCAGACCTGGCGGCTTGAAATTCACACCAGGCATGTGTGCATGTGTGCTCCAAATCCCAGGAGGTGAACAGAAGGGAGGGGATTCTAGCATGGCCATCTACCTTGGGAGGTGATTTCTCACTTTCCCTCTCACTGTCTCTCTCCGGAGAGTGCATGCACCCTATGGCTAAAACTTAAAACAAAAGAAGTGGAGTCTCTGGAAACTGAGTAGAATTAAGGTCACCAGGGAGGGGCCACCATGATTGAACCCTAGGTTTCATTTTGTTTTTGCCAGAAGGCATGTACACTATCTAGCCTGAGAGAGCTAGAGAGGGAAAAGGAAAAGAACTTCCCAATGAATCATGGTCATGCCACAATCTGTTATCCTCCATTTCTCCATCTTGCTGGGATTTGGGGCATGTACGCATACACACTCAACACGTTTTTCAAGCCACCCGGGCCAGGGCTTGAATTGCATAGTCAACCACGGGGGATCCAGTTTCCTTAACCATCAGGCCATCGGCCAGCCTAAATCCTGGGTTAGAGGGAGTAGTAATGAGACAGACACAGAGACACAGACACATTCTGCTTTTGCTCTATCTTGCTAAGTGATACTCTCTGCCATGTTATCCACCACAAAGAAGGCCCTCACCGTATACAACCCCTGGACCTTAAACCTCTAAAACTGGGAGCTAATTAAACCTCTATTCTTTAATAACTAGCTAGGCTCAACTATTTCTACTTTGGCAGCAGCACAAAAAACTAAAACATTAGTTTTGAGAGGAGAGACTAAATGACTATGATAAGAAGGCCCTGCTCAGAGGACACCACCTCTGTAAAGGCTACCATATTTGTTGATAAGGCATACAAAGAAAGTAGCACACTGGGTGTATGAAGAGATGAAAATATTTAGTTGCCTGTATAATTCAATTTGAGGTAGCTCTTCCACAAACTAAAGTGAAAATCACCTTGATTCTTCATCAATAGGTTTTATTGTTTTAAAAATCAACCTGCCAGTCAGTTGTCACTGAATAATTCAAAGAAAACATGGTGGTATTCCCAAGGAGAAGTGTTTCACATTAGTGACACTGCCAAGTCATAAAGTGGGTCAAAAGTAAGTCTCTTTAGTATTGTATCTTTGGTTCAGAATATTGAAACAAAACAAACAAAAAAAAAAAACAGTAATACTTTAATATTGAGCTTATGGCTCATGTAAGAATTAAGACACTGTGACAATATTTAGTCAAAATGAATAGTACGTATGTCCTGTGATTTTCTCTAACATCCAGCATACTAAGGAGAAGGAGGAAAAGGAAAAAGAAGAGTAGTAAATACCTCCAACCTCTCTTGGAAATAGCTGTAAGCTAGGAATCCCAAAATTTAGATTCAAGTCTCACCCTGCCACTTAACTTGCTATGTGACCTTGGAGAACCTATTATACTTCTCTGAGCCTCAGATTATCCATATATAAAATAAGCAATGTGAAATCAAACAGTTCGTATAGTGGTTAAGGGACTATACTCCCACAAGGTCAAACATGGTTCAAGTTCCAGACCTGAAAGCTTGAAAATCACACAAGGCACATATGTGTGTGTGCCCAGAGTCCCAAGATGAGACTGAAGGAGAAGGGATTGTGGTGTGGCCATGCTTCCTGGTGAGTTATTTCTCACTTCCCCTCTCTCTGTCTGTCTTTTTCTAGTGTGTATATATGCTCTATGGACAAAAACCTTAAAAAAAAAAGCAATGTGTTGTTCAAACAGAATCACAATTAATTAGTGGGTTATGAAATCTGTATAGTGGGTTGTAATCAGTATTGTTTAAAAAATGAAACTGAACAAAACAGAAAGTGTACTGCACATAATAAGAATAAGCACTATTTCATAAAACGTGTTTGTGTGTATGTAAACCAGGTTGTGATGTAAAATATATTCCTCATCATTCAGTTGTGATAAAAAAAATTAGAAAGCCACTAGCTTAGACCTACTCTAACCAATACAATAGTCACTAGCCACACAGAGGTGTTTAAATTAATTAAAATAAAAGACAACGGAAAATCCAGTTCCTCAGTCACACCAGCCACATTTCAAGCACCGAAGAGTCACATGCAGTTCATGGCTACCATATTGGACAGCACAGATTTAGAACAGTTCTGTCATGTCAGAAAGTTCTACCAGACTGTTCTCTTAAGGGCCTTTATATTGTTCTATAGGAGGTGGAGGTTAGGTGGGTTGTTGGGGGCATTATTACAAACCCTAGAGAGAGTGAAGATGGGTTCAGTTGTCACTCTCTTATGAGAGTCTATATGTGAATTTCTATATAAATGAACCATAATTGTTCAAGTTGCAAACTTGGTTCTATGAGGAATACATCCTCATAAACATTCACTTAATGGTAAATGAACCAAAGCATCAGAAAAGCATAATCTAGTTAAAGACATTGGCCTTATATAAAAGAAAGAGCTAATAGTAAAAAGCAATATAGAGGTAAGTGTTGATAATAAGTAAGTGCTGCCCAAATTTAGAAAAGGGAGGTCCAGCCTGGGGGTGCACACTACTAAGATGCTGTGCACTGCAGGCTAGGACCACATGGGAAACCCAGGTTTGATTCTGTTTCCAGCTTAAAGGCTGGACGAGCACAATGGCATGCACCTATAATCTCAGCAACTTAGGGAGGTTAAGATAGGAAGATTTTTGAGTACAAGGATGGCCTGGCTAACATAATGAGACCCCGTCTTAAAAAAAAGAACCAGGTGGGCCTGATACATTTGCCTGTAGTCCCAACTGGAAGGCTAAGGCAAGAGAATCATGACAAAGTGAGACCCTGTGCAAGGAAAATAAAAATAAAAATAATCAGAAAGCGGGAAATCAATGAGAATTGGAGTCATCAGCTGATTTCTTTTTTTAATATAATAACAAATTTTAAAAAGATTATTGTATTTAACTTTACTTATTTATTTATTTGAATTTGACAAGAGAGAGACAGAGAGAGGAGAGAGAGAGGGAAAGTGAGAAAGCAAGCTGCCAGGTCTGGGACTTGAACTGTGGTCAGCCATGTGGGAGTCCAGCACCCTTAACCACCACGCTACCTGCCAGCCCCAAGTGAGAAAGCAAGTCAACAGTTCCAGGACTCAAACTGTGGTTGGCCATGTGAAAGTCCAGTGCTCCTAACCACCACACTACCTGCCGGCCCCGTCATCAGCTAATTTCAAGAAGGAAGTAGGATTTGAACTGGTCCTTAAATTACTGCTTGGATTTGTGTAAGTAGAGATAAAAGGGGTTTCAGGTGAGGGGAATGCATAAATAAATATGCATTAGAGAGCAAGGTAGGCTCTGGGGAATACAAAGAAATGAAATCAGAGGAATGGGACTGAATTATGAAAGGTGTAAAGCCAGTCAGTAGAGTACAACTTTCAGTAAAGCATTGACAGTTTTCAAAGCACTTTCACATAATCTTGAAGATAGCAGGGAAGGGAACATTATTTCAATTTTAGAGTTGAAGAAACTGAGTCTCATAGAGGTGATATGGCTTACTCAAGTCCATACAGCTAGTGATCAGGATAACCAGGATGCAAACCAGGATGCAATCTCACTCTCTATCCAATATTCTTCCCTATATAAATTGTTGTTATAATAAAAGTGGGATTCAAGACACTGGAGTCCAATGAGAAAGTTGTTGCAATAATCCAGGTATAAAGTGTTAAAGATCTGGCTTAAAGTGTCAAGAAACCAGATGCTTGGGTTATATACTACTCTATAAAGCAAATTGACAATGCAATGTGCACTGTTTATAGGGGTGAATAAGAGGAAATAATCTGAGGTTAGAACACCTTAGCTATATTTAACTGGAAGTGATCTAAATTACCCCCAAAGGAATAAACATTAACAATATAATTCATATATGTGTCCCAATTTTTCCAGATGGCTGAAGGCCATGATTTGGATAGTTCCTAAGCAAACAACACTTTATATATCTATGCAATTTTTTGAGAATTTTTTGCTATAAGGCATGTGTGCTCGCCAGACAGACAGAGAGAGACAGAGAGACAGAAAGCAAGAAATCACCCCCCGGGGGGATGGCCGCACTGCAACCCCTTCTCCTCCATTCTCCTCTCGGGATCTTGGGCACACACACACACGCGCCTGGCATGAGTTTAAGCCACCGGGTCCAGGACTAGAACCGTGGTTGACTACATGGGAGTCCAGCAACATAGCCATTACACCAACTGCTGGTCCCTATCTATGCATTTTTATGAGGCATTTCTGTCTTGGTAGTGTTTCTTCCCTCATCAATTTAATTTTTATCTCTCAGAACTAATTGGTCATATGATCTGTTACCTCATCTACATTTCTGGTGAGAGAAGATTGATGCAAAAAGGTCAAGAAGCTAAAGGCCTTGAAGTTTTACCACACTAAATAGTACAACTGTCAGCTTATAAATTGATTACCAAATAATTTAAAAGCAGATACTAAGCTATTCCATTGCCAGAATAATTTTAAGGGATTTCTGCTGATGTCACTGAGCTGCTAAGAATCTTCCACAGGTTTCCAAGATTGTTCCATGGACATCAAATATAAACTCATCAAGTTGGCATTTAAGACCATCTCCAATAGAACTATTTCCAACACTTCTTTTTTTAAAAGAATTATTTTATTGTGACCAGTAGTTGGCATAATGGCTATGTTTCTGGATTCCCATGTAGTCAACTGTGGTTCAAGTCCTGGACCCAGTGTCTTAAACTCACACCGGGTGCGTGTGCATGCATGCCCAAGATCCCGAGAAGAGAATTGAGGATAAGGCACTGCGGCGTGGCCATCCCGCCGGGGGGTGATTTCTTGCTTTCTGTCTTTCTCTTTCTAGCAAATGCACACACCCTATAGCAAAAACCTCTCAAAAAAAAGAGAATTATTTTATTTAAATTTATATATTTATTTACTTATTAATTTTAATTTGACCAAAGACACACACACACACACACACACACACACACACAGTGAGAGAGAGAGAAAGAGAGAGAGATGGATGAAAAGTGAGAAAGCAAGCCACCTGGTCCAGGACTCAAACCACCATTGGCCATGTGGGAGTCCAGTGCTTTAACCACCACGCCACCTGCCAGCCCCACTATTTCCAACATTTCTAATCATTTCCCACTGCTCATTACTCCTTCATGGTATCTACTCTTTTCAGCTAAAATAAACCACATAATACATTGGCGATTCTTACCTTTGTTCATTCATGTTCTACTTGCCCTAAAGTTCTACTTCTAATGCTACTTTCTTGATGAATCCTTCTTCAATTTTCCTAACATGAAGTACTTGTTCTTCTTCTAAATCTCCATATTTCTATATTTATATCTCCTTTATAGCACTGAGCACTTGGTACATTAGATAAATATTTGCAGACATGTCATCCCTCTGCTATTGAAGCAAACTCCTTAAAGTCTCAGTCCACTTAATATTCATCTCTGTATCCCCTATAGCTTTGGTCAGAGTGCCTTACAATAAGTCATCCAATCAGGGCCAATCAAACATTTACTGAATAGATGGACATACTGAAAAAAAAATCTAAAAGCTTATTTGTATGTCAACCCAAATGCCAATTTAACAATTCTTTGCTAAGTGCATAATGTGACTGGCACTGTGCTAGGTCCTGAGTTTACCAACATATCTTAGCAATTCTAAGTCAAATGGGAAGAGAAAGAGAAGAAAAGAATTCATTTTGATACTTTGTGGTGAGTGTCTGGAAAGGAATTTAAGGGAACACAGAAGAGTGTCATCTCAGCAAATATGGGGCACAGAAGAGACTGGACAGAAAGGTGATGATAGCATTCAGCCTTAAAGGATGAGTGAGAGTTAAAAAAAAAATTGGGCAAGGAAAGGACATTCCAGGAAGATGAAGCTGTTACCAAAATGTGGAAGGCTGAGAGACTGTAAGGCCATGTGGGAACTGGCAAGGGATTAGGTTGGAGAAGTGGGTGGGGCTAGAAGATGCTGACCTTGGCAGGCTTGGTAGGGATTCTGGACTTAACCCAGGCTTCATGGAGCTCCTAAAGGGTTTCAAATACAGTCAGAACTAAGTCTAGGTATTCTGCAATCTGCAGAACAGAAGCAACATGCCAAGTAACTGCCTGTAAAGCAAATCTAAAAATCTAAGTTGTTTTGACATTCATTATCAAAATAAATTATTAAAACAAACAAACAAAAAAACACAAAGACCAGAAGTGACCATCTTTGTTGAGGAAGGGGCTCAGGTATGTCTTTCTCTTTCATGACAACCTAAGTGTTACAACACCATGGAGCAGTATGGAGTCCTTTCCAGAAATGGTACTCTTCATTTGGAGCATTTTCCTGTTTTCTCTTCAGTTTACAACCACCTAACTCTCTTCCAGGACCACAAGAATTTTCCCCACACCCTTTCAACATCACACTTTATTAGTAAATCTTGCCAGCAGACATATGATGCTAAAAAATTCTTTACCTCTGAAGTAATGTAAAAGTATACAAAGGGTGCTTCAGAAAGTTTGTGGAAAAAATAAAGTACGAGTTCATTTTAGTGCAAACATTTTTTTCAACTCCATAGTTTTTTTTTTTTTTTTAATAATATACATTATCCATAAACTTTCTGAGGACCCATCATACCACCAGAGTTAAGTTTTTGGATTACATAAAATTACACATGCACCTTCACTTTCAAAACACAAGATGTATTCTAAGTTAATCTTAAGGCAAATTTCTGTAAAGTGAACTTGACTTTATGTTATTTTATGGTCATTTGCGTCACAGTGCACAAGAAAAGACAATTTGACCCAATCCAAAAATGATACAGCTTTTAATCAAATGGCTTCTCATCCCTGATGTGCATCTTACGTTCCAGACACCAGGAAAATACATATCTACCCACAAGAGTGACAGACCCAGCCCACTCACTAAAGTAAAAACAACATACAGACCCACTTTCAGTGTCAATAGTGGTTCTTTATAAACTAAGTTTTTATATAAAATTCTCAGCCATCAGTTTCTTAAGATTTTCCTAAATTAAAAATATTTAATAACACCTACTCTAGCAATTCCACCACTAGGTTTATATTCAAGACAAATGAGTGCTTATGTCTACTAAAAGAAATGGTAAAAAAAAAATGTACCAAGTTAAAAATTTAGAGATAACCGGGACCAGCAGTTAGCGTAATGGCTATGTCGCTGGACTCCCACGTAGTCGACCGTGGTTCGAGTCCCGGACCCGGTGGCTTAAAACTCATGCTGGGTGCGTGTGCGTGCGTGCCCAAGATCCCGAGAGGAGAATGGAGGAGAAGGGATTGCAGTGTGGCCATCCCCCTCGGGGGCTGATTTCTCACTTTCTGTCTCTCTGTCTCTGTCTGTCTGGCAAGCGCACATGCCCTATAGCAAAAACCTCTTCAAAAAAAAAATTTAGAGATAACCCAAAGGTCCATCAAAAAAAAGGAATGTGTTGTGTTGTATCATACATGGAAAGCTACAAGACAATGAAAATGAACTGAGTCTCTCTCTTTTTTAAAAGTTATTTATGGTTTTAGAGAGTTTTTTGTTGTTGTTGTTTTTTTGTTTTTTTGTTTGTTTGTTTGTTTTTTGTCTGTAGGGCATGTGCACTCACTAGAGAGGCGGAGAGAAATGGAGAGATAGAAAGTGAGAAATTGCCCCTCAGGTGAGGATGGCCATGCTGCAATCCCTTCTCCTCCATCCTCCTCTTGGGAAGTTGGGCGCACATGCAGATGTGCCTGGAATGAGTTTCAAGCTGCTGGATCTAGGACTTGAACTGTGGTCAGTCATGTGAGAGTCCAGCAACATAACCATTACACCATCTACTAGTCCCAAGAACTGAATCCCACAGAAATTATGTGAAACAAAAGAAGTCACAAAACAGTACATACAATATGATTCCATTCTGATTAAGTTTTAAATCAGGTAAAATTAACCTCTGATGAGAGCAGTCAAAATACTTGTTAACTTTGGGAGGGGTTGTTGACAGGGAGGAGGTAAAAGAGAACCTTCTGAGAGGCCAGAAATGTATATATCTTGATGTAGTGGAATTTACACATACATAAAAATGTCATTGACCTGTACATATATGGCTTCTGAACTTGACTGTCTGAAAGTATACATTAATTAAAGAAAAAAGAAAGTCTTTATATTAGATTTATTTCTAGTACTAACTGGGAATATAGGTTAAAATTATTCTAACAAAATGTTCTTTCATTATCGGGAATAGACATATGGTTCTGATATAGTTTATGTCATCTGTCTGGGTACACAAGCATCGAATTTAATGCAAGCAGTTAGGGGCTTCAGATATTATTTACAAGGCTAATGTATTAGATTTTCCAATTAACAGCATTATAAAATGCCATCTATATTTACAGATGCACTTTGACTATGAATTCACAAATTTATCAACTGTTCTTTTCTACTATAGCATTAGCTGGTCTGCATCAGAGAAATATATTGAATTGGTTTTTAAAAGCATAATTGAGAAGCCATTAGCCTGAGATGCATCCAGTGCCTTTGGTTTCTACTTATGGAAAACAGTACCCAATTGAGCCTAAATAGGAAAATGAAATTAAGTTTAACCAGTGAGAAACTGCCAACTAATCACTAACTAGAGACTTTACCAATCAGAAACCACCAACTAACTTTTAACTAGGGACTTTCCACATTAGCCAACCGACTATTCTCTTTGTTTACTTTTATGAGCATCATATACAAGTTTTCCTTTCATGTTTATTCTGTGGAGCCTAACCACGGTCTGCTCAAATAAACTCCTCAAAATTTTAGTGTTGTCCAAGTTTATCTTTTAATAAATTTGTTCCTCTGTTGCTCTTTTCTGGCTGGAACCATGGAGGGTGTTCAAGAGAAAAAAAAGAAGGTTCTTGCTGCAGCAGAAACCACAAAAATGTTCCTGTTACAGTGGAAGCCACCAACAAAAAGGTTCCTGCTGTGCCAGAAACCCTTCATAAAAAGCTAAGGAATTTTTTGGAGCTAAAGATCAAGTGCCTGAGAAAGAAGTTTGCTCAAGAGATGCTTCAAAAGGCAAGGAAGAAGCTTATCTATGAAAAAGCTAAGCACTATCATAAGGAATATAGGCAGATGTACAGAACTGAGATTTGCATGGCCAGGATGGCAAGAAAAGCTGGCAACTTCTATGTACCTGCAGAACCCAAATGGCATTTGTCATCAGAATCAGAGGTATCAATGAAGTGACCTTAAAGGTTTGAAAGGTACTTCAACTTCTTCATCTTCGCCAGATCTTCAGTGGCATCTTTATTAAACTCAACAAGGCTTCAATTAACATGCTGAGAATTGTGGAACCATATATTGCATGGGCATACCTGAATCTGAAGTCAGTAAGTGAACTAATCTACAAGTGTGGTTATGGAAAAATCAATAAGAAGTAAATTGCTTTGACAGATAAGTGATTGCTGGATCTCTTGGTAAATTTGGCATCATCTGCATGGAGGGTCTGATTCATGAAATCTATACTGTTGGGAAACACTTCAAAGAAGCAAATAACTTCCCGTGGTCCTTCAAATTATCTCCTCCATGAGGTGGAATGAAGAAAAGGACCACCTATTTTGTATAAAGTGGAGATACTGGCAACAGGGAAGAACAGATCAGCAGACTTATTAGAAGGATGAACTAAAGTATCCACCATAATTATTTTTGTAATCTGGTCAGTAAATAAACAGTGGCTGTTTTTAGATTGAAAAAAAATTTTTTTTTCCTCTAACCTTCTAGAAAGAAAACACAGCAGACCGAATATAAAGTTGGCCTGCAAATTAGGAGAGGTGGGTTTATTTCTGTTCTTTTACTGCTACGTCACCTTGGGCCAACCTTTCAAGCTCTCTGAAATTACCTTTCTTCATTCATAAAACTGAGATAATACCCAACCCACAGGACTATAGCAAGGATCAAATGAGAATATAGATATAAAAGTGCTTTTTAAACTTTAAAGAAATGTTAATATGCCCAAAACTAAGTGTTTAAGAATTTGTGCCTGATTGTTGCCAATAGAAAATATACTTTAATTACAAATTTTGTACTCCAGTTTCACATATCTTACATTTTGCCAAAGAGTCAGGATCAGCAAATATACTCAAACTAATATCTCTGAAAAGATTAAATAATTTAATTATAATAAGCACTAAAATAGATGTGTAAAGGGAAATACAATTAATAACTTTTTTCCTTGCTTTTCCCAATTCGGACTTCATAGATATATTTTCAGACATGTAATAACTATTAAATTCAGTTCAACACTTAGAACTTTGACCTGCTTCTACAACACTCATGCAGTATAAATCATGCCATAGTTCTCCATTCAAAATTTCACAACAAATACCCCTGACAACAGCTCCCATTTCTACCCTATACTATTCATCATGGCCCCATAACAAAAGTTTAAAAAATATTCCTCACTCAGAACTTCTCATCAGCACCCCAAATATTCTTTGCCAGAACCTCAAATGAAGAGGCTGTTTGTGTGTGTATGAGTGACCTTTTGAAGTTTGTTTCTCTGATGAGAGGAAATGATATAGGCTAGAGTTTCCTCAAAATGCTTCCTGTCACCAAATATTCTTTACAACAGTCCTAGCATGAAATCCACAGCTGGAGAGCACTGTAGCATGAGAGAAGCTTTAAAGAAGGAAAAATCAGGATGATCTGGTTTCAAGGGCCCCAGTGGCTTCTGTTCCTGGCAATTTAGTTCTTAGTCCTACAACTAAGTTCTCCAAACTACAGCAAGCCTGCAGATAAACAAAAATGTACTAGAGAAGGTAAATCCAGAACTTCTAAGGATATTTGAAAGGTATTCCCTTCAAGCATTACTTCTATTCAAGAAGCTTTGTTGAACCTACCCAGCTGGGGTATAGAGATCAATTTATAAAAGTAGCATGAGAGTAGCAAAAAGGGCCAAATGACAAGGGAAGAGAAAATAATAAAGATCTAACGTGGATTACACACACAGATTAAATGTTTTGGGATCATTTAGATCTGGGGCAAATGTTTAAAAAAATTTTTAATGGGCCTTAGAATATCATTACATTGGGACTAGCAGATGGCATAATTGTTACGTCACTAGACTCCCATGTAGTTGACAACGGTTTGAGTTCTGGACCTGGTGACTTAAAACTCATGCTGTGTGTGTGTGTGTGTGTGTGTCCAAAATCCTGAGAGGAGAAAGGATAGCAGTGTGGCCATCCCCCTTGGGGGGGGGGTGATTTCTCACTTTCTGTCTCTCTGTCTCTCCAGTCAGCATATGAGCCCTGTGGCAAAAATTTCTCTCTAAAAAAAAATCACTATATTATAGGATTATGTACCAACTAACAATCACAATAATGATCCTTATTCCAAAGGTTAAATTATGTTCCTTATATTCTGTTTTAAGAAGTCAGGGGAGTAGGTTCTTTTTTAGAGAATTTCATTCAGGATTGTTAAAATGTTTAAAAAGTGCATGGTGCTTAAATTGGGCAAGTCATGAGACTTTTGGAGAAAATGGCTATTAAAAATGCCTTTTTCGGGGACCAGCAGTTAGCGTAATGGCTATGTCGCTGAACTCCCATGTAGTCAACCACGGTTCAGGTCCCAGACCCGGCAGCTTAAACTCATGCCAGGCACATGTGCGTGCATGCCCAAGATCACGAGAGGAGAATGGAGGAGAAGGGATTGCAGTGTGGCCATCCCCCCGGGGGGTGATTTCTCACTTTCTGTCTCTCTGTCTCTCTCTGTCTTTCTGGCAAGCGCACGTAACCCTGTAGCAAAAACCTCTCCAAAAAAAGAAAGAAAAAAAATGCCTTTTTTGGGGGACTAGCAGACTGTCTTTTTGTTAAAAAAAAAAAATTATTTTGGGACTAGCAGTTGGCGTAATGACTCTGTCACTGTACTCCCATGTAGTTGATCACAGTTTGAGTCCTGAACCTGGTGGCTTAAACTCACACTGGGTGCGAGTGCTTGCATGCCCAAGATCCGGAGAGGACAATGGAGGAGAAGTGATTGCGGTATGGCCATTCCCCCAGGGGGTGATGTCTCGCTTTCTGTCTCTCAGTCTCTCTCTGTCTTTCTGGCAAGCACACACACCCTATAGCAAAAATCTCTCTCTCTCTCTCAAAAGAAAAAGCCTTTTTCCCAGAATTGGGTAACTGAGGTTTTACTCTAGTTGGTAAGACAAGAGTTGGGTTGTACAGTAGAGGTATGTATTAGGAGAAAAAGGAGATGAAAATGGAATGCCCATTAGGATGGCTATAAAAAATAAAAGTGTTGCCAAGGATGTAGAGAAATTGAAACCCTTGTGCACTGTTGGTGAGATTGTAAAATGATGCTAGTGCTATGCGAAACAAAATGGAGGTTCTTCAAATTCAATATAGAACTACCATATGATTCAGCAATCCCATTTCAAGGTATGTATACAAAATATCTGAAAGCAGGATCTCAGATAGACATTTGCACACTATGTTCATAGCATCATTGTTCTCAATACCCAAGGGATAGAAGCAACCCATCTCATTGATAGAGGGATACAGAAAATATGAGACTGATGTACATATATGTATATTATAAAGAAATAACACATAATTAAAAAATAATAATATATTATTAATTATATATATATATGCTATAATGGAGAAGCTAATGGAAGCTTTAGAAATAAAATAGACAATAACCAAAAGGAAAAACTCACTGGATGTGCTCAATAGTAAAAAGATGATAGAGGAAAGAATCAGTGAAATTGATGATAGAACAATAGAAATTACACAATCTGAACAGAAAAAATGCAATGGAGGGAGCTAGATAACAGTGCAGTGGTAAAATGCAACATTCTAAGAGGCTGGAGATCTTCCTGAGTATGCCAGATATATGTGTGCCCATGAGGCTGACTGAGATCCTGTTGAAGATGCACTCTCCCTCCTTCTCGCTCTCTTTCTGTTCTTGTATCTTGCTCATGGAAGAAGTAAGTAAATAAACTTAAAAAAATAAACTGGGGAGAAAATGAACACAGCTTCAGGAACATATTGGACTAAATATATTAAACATTTATGTTATCAGAGTTCCAGAAGAAGAGAAAAAATGGTGTGGAGCTAACGAAGTTAAAAAAAAAAGTGGAAATCTTCAAATTTTGAAAAATTAGTTAATCTTTAAGTTTACAAATAAAAGGACCAGGATATTAGGTATAGCGGTTACATTGCTGGACTTCCACACAGCAGACAGCAGTTTGAGTCCTGGGCCCAGTGGCTTCAAAATCACGCCAGGTACATATACGTGCATGCCCAAGATCCAGGGAGGAGAATGTGGGAGATGGGAATGTGATGTGGCCACTCCCCTGGGGGGTAGTTTCTCACTTTCCCTTTCACTGTTTCTCTCTCTCTCTCCAGCGAGTCCACGCATTCTACGGCAAAAACCTCTAAAAAAATTACAAATAAAAATTTTAAATAGTTATGGTATATAACATGTTTTGATATATCTGTATATTGAGGAATAGCTAAATTAAGCTAATTAACCTAAAAAGCTCCCTAATTAGACAAAGATATAAACCTACAGACTAAAACATCTGAACAAATCCCAACAGTATAAATTCAAATATTTCCACGTGAAGTCACATCATAAAATTATTGAACAGTAATGAAAAAGAAAAAAATCTTGAAAAAAGTGATATATTATTTATAGAGAAAAAAAACTATTTTAATGAGAGCAAATTTCTTTTTTAAAAAGAATTATTTAATTTTATTAGTTATTATTATTATTTTTAGAGGGTTTTGCCTTAGGGTGTATGCATCCACTGGAGAGAGAGACAGTGAGAGGGAAAGTGAGAAATTACCCCTGGGAGGATGGCCATGCCACAATTCCTTCTCCATTCTCCTCCCAGGATCTTGGGCACAAATGCACACGTGCCCAGTATGATATTCAAGCCACTGAGTCTGGGACTATTTTTTTAAAGAATTATTTAATTTAATTAATTTATTTATTTTAATTTGAGCAGGGAGGAACAGAATGAGAGAGAGGGGGGTAAAGTGAGAAAGCAAGTAGCCAGGTCTGGGACTCAAACCATGGTCAGCCATGTCGGAGTCCAGTGCCCTTAACTATCATGCTACTTGCCAGCCCCTGACCATTATTTTTTAATTTGCTATAGGGCACATGTGCTCACCAGAGAGAGACTGAGGGTGGAGGGGAGACAAGAAAGCAAGCCGCCATGTCTAAGATCAGCCATGTGGGAGCCCAGCACCTTAACCACCATGCCATCTACTGGCCCCCAAGAAGAGATTTATTAATAGGAACAATGAAGTCCAAAGGGAATTGGCACATTTTTTAAGTGCTGAGAGAAAAGAAAAATCAGAATACTATACACAGTGAAAGTATACTTTAGTGGCAAATCAAGGCATTCTCAAATGAAGAAAAACTAAAAATTCGTTGCCACCACACATACCTCAGAGAATAAAAGGCTAAGGGAAATCTGTGAAATGGAAAGAAAACACAGCAGGAAGGAAGAAAGAACATCAAGGAGAATAAAACATTAGAAAAATACAATAGAATTTCTTTTTTATTTCAGAGTCATCTAAATAGTGTTTGGTGGCTGAAACAAAAATCCCAACATTGTCTATTGTAATTCTTAAAATACGTAGGAGAAATATTTAAGAAAATTATAACATAAATGTGGTAACTATACCTAAAGGGAGGTAAGGGTGAGCAATACTTTACTTAAAAAAAAAAGTGTGTGTGTGTGTGTGTGTGTGTGTGAATGTGTGTGTGTATCTGTTAAAAGAATACTATAGACAAATAAAAATGGAATATTAGGACATGATGTTTAAGGTACTGGATTCCTTATGGCCAACTCTGTAGTTCAAATCCTAGATCTGGATCTTAAAAAACATACTGGGCACTTGTATGTGCATGCCCAAAATTTCAAGAGGAGACTGGAGGAGAAGGAATTACAACATGGCCATCACCCCTGGGGGATGATTTCTCACTTTCCCTTTCTCTCAGTCTCACTTTGGCAAGCACGTATGTCCTATGGTTAAAAAATAAATAAATAAAAGGAATACTAAAAATAATATAAGGAGGCCAGGAGGTGATGTGGTGGTTGAGGCCATAGATCCTTACATGGTTGACCGTGGTTCAAGTCTGAATCTGGCAGCTTGAAAATCATGCCAGGCAGGTGTGCGTTCATGCCTGGGATCCAGAGAGGAGAATGGAGGAGGGAGTCTGCAGCAGGGACATCCCCAGCAGGTGATTTCTCACTTTCCCTCTCTCTTTCTCTCTCCAGTGAACTATACATGCCCTAAGCCAAAAAACAAAACAAAAAAAAAATAGTATTAACATCCCACAAGAATCCAGGTTGAAAAAAACTGAAAATAGAAGAACAGAAGGAAGACAACAAAAGAAAAATAAAATAAAATGAAATAAAATAAAGTGACAGAGTTGAGTTCTGACATATCAATTATTACAGTAAATGTAAATGGTCTAAATATATAAAGTAAGTGACAGATATTAGCAAAGGAGATAAAAACGTGACCCAACTACATGCTGTCTATAAGAAACTCACTTCAAATGTAACAATATAGGCAGAATGAAAACAAAATAAAAAATATATACCACACAAACATTTATATTAAAAAAGTAACAATAGGAGCCAGGAACTAGTACAATGATAAAACCTGATTCTCTGTAAGGCTGACCCAAATGTGAGGATTTCAGGTTCATGTTCAGAGAACTCCTCCCTGAGTACATTGAGCATGTATGTGCCCATGATATAAGACTGGCAGAGTCTGAAGATAGACTGCACTATCAAGACCCTTCGGGGGTTCTCTCTCTCTTTCTCTCTCTCCTTACAAAAGAAAGAGATAGACGCTTTAAAGAAAATAACAACAGTTATGTTATATTAGATAAAGTAGACTTCAGAGAAAAGGAAATTAACACAGACAGAGGAAAATCATATAGTGATAAAAGGGTCAATCCAACATAGCAATCTTTTATAAAATATCCTTAAATACATGAAGTAAAAACAAATAGAACTGAAAATGCAAATGGATAAATCAACAATTATGGCTAGGGACCTCAGCACACCACTCTTGGAAACTAGTAGATCTAATAGATACAAAACAAGTAAAGGTACAGAAAAGGACAATGACATAAGTTACTGAAAGGATCTAATTAATTATGCAGAAAACGCTGACTAATAACAGCAAAATATACATATTTTTAATTCCCTATAAACTATTCACCAATAGATCATAATCTGAATCACAAATATAAGCAAACTTAAAATAACTGAAATTAAGAAAAGAGTTATCTCACAGGGAACTCAAGTGCCTTATGCGAAAAAAAAAAAAAAAGATTAACCCAATTAAAAGATGGGAAAATGAGCTGAATAAAAATCTCTCTAAGGAAGACATACGAACAGCCAAAAAGCATATGAGGAAATGCTCAACATCCCTCATCATAAGGGAGATGCAGATAAAAACCACAATGAGATACCACCTAACCCCTGTCAGAATGGCAAAGATTAAGAATATAAAAAGTGATAAGTGTTGGTGGGAATGTGGTGAAAAGGGAACCCTCCTACACTGTTGGTGGGAATGTAAACTAGTTCAACCACTGTGGAGAACAATATGGAGGTTCCTCAAAGATCTACAAATAGAACTACCATTTGACCGAGCAATCCCGCTTCTGGGTATTTACCCAAAAGACAGGAGAACGCTCAGTCAGAAAAGTGCTTGCACATCAATGTTTATTGCAGCATTATTCTCAAATGCCAAGACATGGAACCAACCTAAATGTCCAGAAACTGATGAATGGATTGGAAAAGTGTGGTATATATACTCTATGGAATACTACTCAGCCATAAAAAATAACAAGACCCTGGAATCTGATAGAAAGTGGTCAGATATGGAGGATCTATTGCTGAGTGAAGTAAGCCAGGCTATGAAAGAAAGATATTGTATGTATCCACTCAATATATACCGACTACCCGCACTCTATGGTAGAGAGCAAAAAATTGGAGGACATAAAAGCAGTGAAAGTACTTAACGAGAATAGGACAGTGTGGAATGGGGGGGGGGGTGAGGAGAAGAGGATAGAGAAAGATAGCAAGAGAACAATTGAGAGGCAGGACGTTAGTGAGAAACAGATATGGCTTATTACCTGTTGATGATGACATGTATAGTATTCTCAACTGGATTGGTCTGAGAAGTATTTCATGATGGGTAAAGTCTTTTTACAAGCAAAATGAGAAATAGTGATTGACTGTTTCAAAAAATAATTAGAATAATAATAATGATTGGGAAAAATATAGAAAAGATATTGAATGATGAAGTGGGGAGATTAATGTCTCTGTATTGACTGACATGCATAGCATTCCCTTTTGAAAAAGCAATGTAATACACTGTAAAATTATATGTAATCCAATGTAATATAAAGAAGATTATGATGATAATAAAAATAAAAATAAAAAATAAAAAAATAGTTATCTGATTGTAATGGAGTCAAACTAGATAGTAATACAGAAAAAAAGAACAAGGAACCTTCCAAACAACTAAAATTAAATAACATACCCCTAAATAATCTATTGGTCAAAGAGGAAGTCTTAAGAGAAACATACATTGAACTGAATGAAAATAACAATACATCATAGCAAAATATGTGACATATGAGCAAGATGGTTGAATATGAGGTCCCAGTCCTTGCTTCTCTCAAGAAAAAACAATTTAACCATGATATATTGACAAAATCACATTTACGAAAATTCCATAATTCAGTTAAAAGGTTGCAGTACCAAGCGAGCAGAAAGTCCAGAACACCCATGTTGAAAAAGGTGAAAAGAACAATTTCACTTTACCTCAATCAGTTCCTTCCTCAAACTGACAAAGCTCAACATCAGGAGATAACACCCCAGCCTACAACTTCAGTGAAAAAATAAAGACTGGAGAATGCCCTAATGTTCTGGCCTTTAGGAGGGCTGCCTAAAGAATTGGTTTCTGTCTCACCTCACTTGAAGCACTGACAGACCAGTATGCTTTGGATGCCAAGGGCCCGCTGAGAACAAAGGAAAGTGGTGATGGTTTGCTGCAGCTTGGTACAATTGGGAGAAGGTACACAAATTGTGGCTTCTCCCCTGGGAAAAACATTCTGGGTATTTTCAGGGCTGCCTCAGGTACCAATATATGCTTTGCCTGATCAGCAGATGGCATGATGGCTATGTCACTGGACTCCTACATAGTGACCGCAGTTTCAGTCCCAGACCCAGGGACTTGAAACTTACACCAGGCACGTGTGCGTGCATACCCATGATCCTGAGAGAAGAATGAAGGAGAAGGGATTGTGGCATGGCCATTCCTTCTGAGGGGTGATTTCTCTCTCTTTCTCTCTCTCCTTCTCTTCCTTTCTCTCTAGTGACCACATACACCCTTATAGCAAAAATACATACATACATACATACATACATACATACATACAATTTAAAAATAGGGCCCAGCCTGCCGGTGTAATCAGTAGCATACTGAACTGTAATACAGGAAGTCACACACCAACTGGTTCCCAGACTGGTTGGCACAGAATATACTGGGCACATATACATGTGCCCAAATTCTTGATAGCTGAAAAACTGGGGAAGCAGAATGTAGTACTATGAGTCCTCATTGAGGTTGCTTTCTTATTCTCTCTTTCACTTTCTCTCTCTCCCTCTCTTATCCCCCCCATTCTTCTGTGTACTCTCTAACATGAATGAAAGTGAGTAAATAAATAAAAGGTTAATTGAAAAACTAAAAATAAAAGTTTACATAATGAAGATTGGAATTTTTAAAAAATTTTTGGAGAGGTTTTTGCTATAGGGCGCGTGCGCTCGCCAGACAGACAGAGAGACAGAAAGAGAGAAATCACCCCACCGGGGGGATGGCCATGCCACAATCCCTTCTCCTCCATTCTCCTCTAGGGATCTTGGGCATGCACGCACACGCCATGAGTTTAAGCCACTGGGTCCAGGACTCGAACCGTAGTCGACTACATAGGAGTTCAGCGACATAGCCATTATGCTACCTGCTGGTCCCGAACATTGGGATTTTTTAAGTACAAAAAATATACTTGAACAAAAAATGTTCTCATTTCCTCATTTGCTTACCTCATTACTTGCTAATGATTTTGAACTTAATATTAGGTCTAACAATACTAGAATTTCAGTTTGATATCTGTAAAACTAGTTCACATAGCCATGCACATTTGTATACATTTTTGTTTTTAAGAGAGAATTTTGCCACAGGGTGAGTGTACTTGCCAGAGAGACAGAGAAACAAAAAGCGAGAAATCACCCCCTAGGGGTATGGCCACACCTCAATCCCTTCTCCATTCTCCTTTCAGGATTTTGGGCATGCACACACACGCACTCAGCATGAGTTTCAAGCCGCTGGGTCTAGGACTCAAACAACAGTTGACTATGTGGGAGTCCAGTGACATAACCATTAACACCATCCACTGGTCACCACACTTGTGTATCTTTGTGATAGAACGCTAGATCTGGTTTTATGTTTTTTTTTTTTTAGTTGTAAAAGCAATGCATACTTATTGTTCAAAATTTGCGCATTGAAACACATTTTAAAAATTAAAAATGGAACCACTATATGATCTAGGAATCCTATGTATCCAAATAATTGAAATCAGGATTTTGAAAACATATTTGCACTCCTATATCTACTGCAATATTATTGTCAGTAGCCAAGAAGTAAAAACAAGTTAAATGCCCATGAACAGGTGAATGGATATGGACATTGTGGTGTATACATATAATGGAATATTATTCAGCTATAAAAAGAAGAAAATTCTATTTTATGCTAAAACATAGATGAATCTTGAGGACATTATGTTAAATAAAATAAGCCAGACAAAGAAGGGTAAACATTGCATGATTCCAATTGTATGAATTATCTAAAGTAGTCATGACTATAGCAAAAGTGAAATGGTGGTTATCAGGGGCTTAAGATGGGAAAATGGGAAGTTCAGTGAGCAGAGTTTCAGCCATACAAGATAAAAAAGTTCTAGAGATATTAACAGTATTGTACTGAATATATAGTTTTTTAATTGTCAGAAGGTGTTACCAGAGAGAGACAGGGAGTGAGGGAGGGAGAGGCAGAAAGCACCCCTCAATAGGGTGTAGTGACACTGTAATTCTATCTTCTCTATTCCTCCATCACATCAGGATTTTTGGCACACGTGCACATGTACCCAGATTGATTTTCAAGCCAGCAGAGCTAGGGTTTGTACCATGTGGGATCTGGATCCCTTAAACACTAAGCTACGAGGCCAGCCCTTGTATATTTATAAATTTGTTAAAAGCTAGATCTCATGCTGTTTTTATTTACTACAATAGAAATATGTACGTAACATTCACCTAAAAGTGCTGAGAGGAAAATTTATAGCACTAAACACTTACCTTAGAAAAGAGAAAAAATCCTAAAATTAAGAATTTAACTTCCCACCTGAAGAAACTAGAAAAATAAGAGTATAAACTAAAAGCTAACAAAAGTACAGAATTAATGAAGATACATGCACAAATTAATGTAATTGAAAACTGAAAACCAATAGACCACCTCAATGAAACAGAGTTAGTTCTTTGAAAATATCCATAAAATTGACTAACTTCTAACAAGACTGACAAAGAAAAATGAGAGGACACGAGTTACTAATATCAGGAATGAAACAGGGGATATCACTATACAGCTTGCAAATGCCAGAAAAAGATTACTATAAACAAATATGTTTGTATAAAATTGACAATTTACACTAACTGGATCAATTTCTTGAAAAGCACAAACTACCACAACTCAACCAATATAAAATAGATTATTTGACAACTATTAAGATTATCCTGCAACTATTAAGAAAGTTGAATCTGTAATGTAAAAATTCCCAACATAGAATTTTCTAGTGAAACCATCTGGGCCTGGATGGTTTCATTTAGAAGAATTAATACCCATTTCACACACTTTTTTCTAGAAAAAATAAAAGGAGGGAATACCCCTTGACTTTTATTATAAGGCCAATATTGTGTTGATACCACAATAAGACAAAATCCACATCAAAAAATTAAATAATAAGTCAATATCATTCATTAATATAAACACAAACATCCTTAACAAGTATCAGCAAATAGAATTCAGCAATACATAAAAAAATTATACGCTATATCTAAGGGGTTTATCCAGGAATATAAGACTAGTTCAATATTTGGAAAATCAGTTAGTGTAATCAACCATATTAAGAGAGTAAAGAAGAAAAGTTGGACCTCCATATGCAGAAGAATGAAACTAGACCTGTATCTCTCATCATATAAAAAAATCAACTCCAACTAGATTAAAGATTTAAACATAAAGCCTGAAACTATGAAACTACTAGAAGAAAACATTCAGGAAATACTTCAGGACATTAGAACAAGCAAAGAGTTCATAAATAAAACCTCAAAAGCACAAGCAACAAAAGCAAAAACAGACAAATTGGATCACACCAAATTAAAAAGTTCTGCACATGGTCCAGCAGATGGCATGATAGTTAAGACACTAAACCTCCATATGGCTAACCACGGTTCAAGTCCTGGACCCAGCAGCTTAAAAACCATTCCAGGCACTTGTGTCTGTGTGCCCAAAACATGCTTGAATAAACATTCTGAGTACATGTGTTCTTTGTAAATCCCTTTTTTGTTATGACAAGGTGGACTATATAGAAGTTCTCATGAAATCAGCCAAAAAATCTAAAAAAAATACACAAAACAAATTTTTAATTAAAAAGAAATCCTCCTAGAATTAATCAGTGAATTTAGCAAGGCCCCACTGGATGATAATGAAGCCACATGGGAAGCCTGAATTTAGATCCCAGATCAGCCTGAATACACTAGGCACACCCAAGTGTGACTGTGAAACTGGCTAGCTAGGCAGCTTAGGGGAGGGTGTATGTGTGTTCATTTCCAAGATTCTTGGAGGAGAATGGGGAAGAAGAGATTGAGGCGTGGACATCCCCCCCGGGGTGACTTCTCACTTTCCCTCTGTCTATGTCTCTGTCTCTCTCTGGAAAGTACACATACCCTAAGGCAAAAATCTCTAAAACAAACAAACAAAAAAAACCTCCACATAATCTGAGGCCAGCAGGTAGCATGGAAAGTAAGGTGGCTGGATCCCAAATGGCTGACTGCATGGTCTGAGTTCTTACTCAGTGACTTGAAAAACACTCCAGGCACCTGTGTATGCATATCCCAAATCCTAAGAGGAGAGTGAAGGAGAAGGGACTGTACATGGTCATCCCCCCTGGAGGGTGATTTCTCACTTTCTCTTGCTCTCTATCTTTCTCTCTGTTTCTGTCTCCCTCTCTGATGAATGTACGTATCCTATAGCAAAAAAAAAAAAAAAAAAAAAAATCCATAAAAGGAAAAAAATAACAAATTAAAAGCTTTTACTCTATGGAAATTTTATTAAGATTAAGCCAACTGCAGTGACACAATGATAATGAAATGCTCTGAGATGCTCAGGTTTTGTAGGAAAGTCCTAGGTTTATATCTCAAGGTCTCCTTGTACAACCAAGGAGAATGTATGCCCATGATCCAGGGGCTCACTGAGGCTGGGGCTGAATTGTGGCATGAGAACCTTGTTGGAGATGCCTGTCTCTGTTTCTGTGTGTCTGTCTTTTGAAGAAATAAATACACTTAAAAAAAGAAGAGGATGTAAAGAAAAATCAGGCTAGAAAAGAATATTTGCAAACCACATATCTGACAAAGAACCAGTATCTAGAATATAAGGCACTCTCGAGAATTAAGGGGAAAAACAAAGAAGCAAAGCATTTAAGGGACACAAAAATGGAAAATTATCTGTAGATGATAACAGGTATGATAATATCTTTATCTGAACTAATATACAGTGTATTCATGCTGGGAAAATTAACTTTGCAAGTTGTAATGATATAAAGTGATTGAAGGTAAAAAAAAATTTTTTTTTGGAGAGGTTTTTGCTATAGGGCATGTGTGCTCGCCAGACAGACAGACAGAGACAGAGAGACAGAAAGTGAGAAATCACCCCCCAGGGGGGATGGCCACGCCGCAATCCCTTCTCCTCCACTCTCCTCTCGGGATCTTGGGCACACACGCACACACACCCGGCATGAGTTTTAAGCCACTGGGTCTGGGACGTGAACCGCGGTCGACTACATGGGAGTCCAGCGACATAGCCATTACGCTAACTGCTGGTCCCAAGGTAAAAAAATTTTTAAGAGACCTCAACAGAAAGGGGCTAGCTGGTGGCATAATGGTTTAATGTGGCTGGATCTCACATGGCTGACAGTGCAGTTCCAGTCTCGGACCTAGTGACTTGAAAAACACACTGGCACATGTGCATGCATGACCAAAATCCCTAAAAAAGGGAGAAACAGAGAAGAGATTATGGCATAATCATTCTCCATGGGGGTTGCTTTCTCACTTCCTCACTCTCTCTCCTTTCTGGAGAGTAAGGTGGCTGGATTTTTAAAAAGACCTCTCCAGTGAGCATGAGCACTCTCTGGCAAAGTAAAAAAAAAAAAAAAAAAAAGGAAAAACCCTCAATAGTAAAAAGAAGCTAACATTATAATTCGAAAATGGGCAAAGAACTTGAAGAGATTTTAATTGATAAAGATATAGGGATCACAAACACACGAAAAGATGTTGAGCATCATTAGCCATTCATGAAATGCAAATATAATTACAATAAGATAACATCATTATGTACCTATCAGAATGGCTAAAACTTAAAAAAAAAAAAAAAAAAAGAAAAAAGAAAGAAGAAAAAATCGTGACAATACCAAATGTTGGCAAGCATGCAGGGAAACTAGCTCTCTCATATGTTGCTGGTAAGAATGCAAAATGGCATAGCCATTTTGGTAAAGAATCTGGCAGTTCCTCAAAAAGTTAACATAAAGTTACCATGAGACCCAGCAATTCCACTCCTAAATATGAACCCCTAGAAATGAAGATGTATGCCTGCATAACAATTTATACATGAATGTTTATAGCAGCATTATTCATAATTATCAAATGGTGGTAACAACCTAATTGCCCATAAACTGATGAATGGTACACAAAGGTGTTATGTCCATGAAGTGGAATATTACTCAACCATATAAGGAATACAGTAGTGATAGATGTTACAATTTGGACAAGCTTCAGAAAGATTATGCTAAGTGAAAAAAGCCAAACATAAAAGACTACAGATTGTGTTATTCTGTTCATATTAAATGCCCAGAAAATGACAACCCATAGAGGTTGCCTAGGGCTAGGGGCTGAAAACAGAGAGTGACTGGAAATAGTAACAAGGTTTCTTTCTGGGGTAATTAAAATGATTAAAAATGAGATTGTGGGGATGGTAAAACAGCTCTATAAATACTTACAATCAATCAATTGTACATTTAAAAAAAAACTAAAACATGGCACCAGCAGATGGCATAGTGGCTATATCACTGGACTCCCACATGGCCAACTGCGGTTCTAGACCACGACCTAGAGGCTTGAAACACGCTGGACACATTTGCGCATGTGCATAAAATTTCAAGAGGAGAATGAAAGAGAAGGGACTTCAGAATGGCCATCCAACCCTGGGGATGATTTCTCGCTTTCTGTCTCTCTGGTAAGCATGCTCACCCTATAGCAAATTCTCTCTCTAAAAAAATGCAAAACTACAAGGTCAGAAATCAGTTCAGTGGTTGTCAAGAGCCTGGAGTGGGGTGGGGGAGTGACCACAAAAGAGTGTGAGAATTTTTTGGGAGTGATTATAATATACTTTGAGTTCGGTGACTACACAACAGTATATATTTATCCAAGTACACTGTACCTTACACCTAAAAAGGGTGAGATTTACTGTGTGCAAGTTACACCACAATAAAGCTTACTTTTTTTATGACAGAGTGTATTCACACATGTACACACATATGCAAGAGACTTAAGAGAGAAGCACCCTTGAAAACATCTTGTCATAATATAACCCTTTCATTAGCCCTCTAGATCCTCAGGATCCTGGATGCCTCTTGCATGTTTTCAAGACAATACAGCAACCTGAACTCACCACTGACCATATGACTTTCAGCCTTGCAGGGCACTTAAATTACCCCTGTGCCACAGTGACCTAAAGCTGACTTGAAAAAAAATTAAAACAAGAAACAATATCTCCAGTACCATACAAATTTGTAGCATATATATTTTCTAACTTCAGGCTACAGTTTCAGCAATGGATTTTGGATCTTGAGCCAAATGCAAACCATATTGTCATATTACAAAATCGATTTAACTGTGTACTTAAGAAGCTTTCACCTAACCTTCAGTTGGAAGTAATTAATCCACAATGTAATGACATGCTAAAAGGCAAATATTAAGAGAAGAATTTAATAGATTTCTATTCCAAGCAATGAATACGCTCAATTAAAATCATATACTCATATACCCTCGATGAGAATGGCACTTCACCTCTGTAGACTTCCTCCCCCAAATATAACCCTAGTCTAATGATGAGAAACACATCAGACAAACTCAATTTGAGAGATTTTCTGAAAAATCACTCAGAAGTATTAAGGTCATCAAAACAAGAAAAGTTTGAGAAACTCTTACAAACCAGAAGAGACTAAGGAAACACCATGGCTAAATGTAATGTATCCTGGATGGGAAACCATCCAGAGATAAATTAGTGATGAAATTAGAATAATCATAGAGCAAAGATAATAGCAATACACTAATGTTGGTTTTATTAGCTGTGACAAATACAGCATAGCAATATAAGATGTTAATGATGGAAATTCAGCAAATAGTGCTGGGACGATTTGGATAGCTGCATGCACAAGGATAAACTTAGACCTCATACCATATAGAAAAATTAACTCACAATGAATCATAGACTTAAACGTAAGAGATAAAAACAACAAAAGGTTCAAAAGAAAACATAGGTGGGCCAGCTGGTGGTGTGGTGGTTACAGCAACTGGATCCCACATGACCAACAATATATTTCAAGCTCTGAATCTGGTAGCTTGAGAAAACATGCTGGACACATGTGTGTGCATGCCCAAAATCCTGAAATAGAGGAGAAAGGATTATGACATGGCCATATCCCATTGGCATGCTTTCTTTCTTTCTCTCTCTCTGTCACTCTCTGCAAGCACACATGACCTATGGCAAATTTCTTTTTTAAAAGAAGAAAACATAGGAGAAAAATTTTGAGACCTTGGACTAGGCAAAGACTTCTTAGGTATAGCACCAAAAGCAGGGTCTATAAAAGAAAGGATAAGTTGGTCTTCATCAAAATGAAAAATTTCTTCATTTCAAAAGACACCATCAATAAAAAAAAAAAGATTAGCAGCAAATGGGAGAAAATATTTGCATATCCTATACATGACAAGGACTTATATCTAGAATATATGTACTATTCTCACCACTCAACAATAAAAAGGTAAACAACTGAATTTAAAAATGAACAAAATATTTCACTGAGGAAGAAATACGAATCACCAATAAGCACATGAAAAGATGGTCAACATCATTAGCCATTAAGGAGATACAAATTAAAACCACAATGAGATATCATTTCATATCCACTTTAAATAGCTATAATAAAATAGTGAATAACAAATGTTAGTGAGGACTTGGAGAAACAGGAATCCTCAAACATTGTTAGTGGAATTGCAAAATGGTGCTGCCACATTGGAAAACAGTTTTGCAGTTTCTTAATGACTGGACTAACATATAGTGTATTCATGCTGGGAAAATTCGTTTTTTATGTTGTGAAGATATACAGGGGCCAGCAGGTGGCATAGTGGCTAAGGTGCTGGATTCCCACATGGCCAACCACAGTTCGAGTCCCAGACCTGGTGGCTTGAAACTCATGCTGGGCACATGTACGTGTATGCCCAAAATCCCAAGATGAGAATGGAGGAGAAAGGCTTGTGGTGTGGCCACAAGGGGTGATTTCTCAGGGGAAGGGTGAATTCTCACTTTCTATCTCTGGGAAGTGATTTCTTACTTTCTATCTCTTTGTCTCTCTGGTGAGCACATGTGCCCTATAGCAAAAATCTCAAAAATAAATAAAAATAAAAGATATACAGTGATCAAATGTAAAAAATAAGATAGGAAAAAAATTTAAAAAGTATGTTAAACATAATTTTTTTATGATCTAGTAATTTCAACCTTAATTATCTACCAAAAATGAAATGAAAACATATGACCACACAATGACTTGTACACAAATGTTTTTAGCAGTATTAGTCATAATAGTTGAAAATTGGAAACAACTACATGTCTATCAACTGGTAAGCAGAAAGACAAAAATGTGTTATATCCATAGAATGGAATTCTCTTTGGCAATAAAAAGTAAGGAAATACTGATACATGCTACAATATGGATGAACCTCAGAAATATTAAGTGAAAGAAGCTGGATACAAAAGACCACATACTGGATGATTTCATTTACAGGAAATGTCCAGAATAAGCAAATTTACGGAGACTAGTAGTTGCCTGAGGCTGGGAGTGGGAACCAGGGATTAACTGTAAATGAGCATATGGGATCTTTGGAGGAATGGAAATGTTCTAAAACTGATTTATGGTGATGACTGCACCTCTCAGTAAAGTTACTAAAAGTAATTTAATTATATACTTGAACAAGGTGAATTTTATGTAAATGGACCTCAATAAAGTTATTAGATGAAGACATGCGTATGTTCTCAATTGGGATGGACTGAGGTGTGTGTCACGCTGGGTAATGTCTCTTTAAAATCTAAATGATGTGTAGTGATTAAATGTATAAATAATAATTAAAATTAAGAAATAAAAAATTGTAAAAAAATGAAAATAAAAATAAAACATTCCCTAATAGAAAGAGAAAAGGGAAAAAAAGTTACTAGAATAGAAAAAACAGTGGAGAAAACCAGGTGAGAGAAATATGAGAACTTTACTACTTTTGAAACTTTTTTTTTCTTTTTTTTTTTTTAGTTTCCCTATAGGGTGTATGCACTTGCCACAGAGAGACAGAGAGAGAGTGTGAGAGAGAAAGTAAGAATGCACCCCGCAGGGAGGTAGCAATGCTGCAATCCTTTCTTCTCCATTCTCTCCTCCCAGGACTTTGGGCATGCATGAACATGTGCTGGGCCTGTTTATCAAGCCACTGGGTCCTGGACTTGAACTACGCAGCTACCCATGTGGGATCCATTTGCCTTAACCAGCACACCACCTGGCTGATCCCTTTACAAGTTTTCTATAAAACTATATTGAAATTAAAAAAAAAAAACCTACTTAAATAAAAATGAAAAAGTATATGTTCATTGATATTACTGGGTGGCAGTACCTATCTACGTGAAAAGTCATTTTCAAAGACAAAATAGGTAAGATCTCATTACAGAGCAACATTAAGAGATGAACATTTGGAATCAACTTTGAGGATAGGCAACATTAACTTTGAGCCTAAATTAAGCAAAATATTATTCGCCCCATAAAAGAATTTGATCCTTCTCATTAACAGTCCTGTACTGTGAAAAATGTACTCAATTATTGTTATTATATATTCAATTTCATCAACAAACATTTGTTGAAATGTGCTTTCTCTCTTGTCACATAAATACCTACAAAAATATCCACTATTTGGTCTTTTAGCCCACAGAGTCTAAAATATTTATTATCTGGCTCTTTACAGAAGGTTGGACAAGTCCTGTTCTACACCATAATGTGATAAACATAATCGGTACCTTTCTTGAGTGTATTCTTATCATTATCTAGTTTTGGCATAATGCCCTTCAGGATATGCCCTATAAAGGTTAAGCCTTGCATCTTGTCTGCTATGGCACTATTTGGGATTTCCATAAAAAGAAACCCTATTAGTTTAATAGTTTTAGCAAAGCCTCAATGTCATTGTTATTACTGTGATATTTAAGAGCCAGCACCATGTCCTGGTATCCCTAAGATGACCCCCTTCAAGTTGTGAAGTCACCAGGCTATGGACTCATCAAAGCCTTGTAGATATCAAGTGGCTCCCAAGGCATCACACTCTGTCTTTGGCATCACCCTGACACATCACCTTAGCATAGTGTCATGTGCTATCGCTGCTGTGGCAGAACCCTGCCATGATGCCACTCCGCCTAGATGTCAGAGTAACGAGCCACTACTTCTTTCCACTCCCTGGGCGGTAGTAGGGAGGGGGAGGGTAGCCACAGTCACCGGTTTGAGCTCAGAAGGTAGTTCTCAGCTCCAACCATTGTCCCTTCCGCCTGCCACTTCAGGTCAGGGCCCCCGGGCGGCAAGAGCTTTAGGCTCTCACAACCCTCTCGCCCTATCCCCCGCCCCCGTCTCGTGTGCCCAAGTTAATGACCCAACAGCGACCACCCGCCCCGGTTCTTTCACCGGGTTCCACACGAAGCCGCTCCCCATACCTGACTCCATTCTCCAGCTGTCATCCTGGGCCAATTCCACCGGCAACTTGACTACGGCGGTCGCAAGGGACCCTGGGACTTGTAGTTCCGTGCCGCCAGGGGCCCGAGTTGGTGAGGGCGGCGATGGCCCCTCCCCGGCCGGAACCGCCCTGGAACTGCAACTCCCAATCGGCGCCGCGCGGTGGGAAAAGAAACAAGGAAGCGAGCGCAGGCGGTGGTTGGTGGAGTTCTACCGGCTCTTTTGACTGGCGGCCCCAGCGGCCGACGTGAGGCGGACGTTGCTCGGGCTACACGGAGCTCCTGGGAAAGCGAAATGGAGGGGTGTGTGTCTAACCTAATGGTCTGCAACTTGGCCTACAGCGGGAAGCTGGAGGAGCTGAAGGAGAGCATCCTGGCCGACAAGTCCCTGGCTACTAGAACTGACCAGGTAAAGCTGCGCTAGGGACTCTCCGCAGCCGGCGACGTCTGCGAAGCCCTACGTGGCTTCCCGGGCCAGGCCCGAGTGGAGGCCGGCTCTGCAAGAGGCTGATCCCCGCCCCTACCGCCCCGGGGTCACCTCAGGACTCACAATCTGGCAGCCGGAGTTAGACCTGCAGACATTAAAAATATATATATTTATTTTAGTTTTTTTTTTAAGGTCAGACGCATAGCTCATAGAATTTGAGATGTTTCTAGAACATCCCACCGCATTTCTCAGAAATTCCCAGTCTTTCCTTTGTGGTATCCGTACAGTGGCAAGTTTTTTATATGGGTTTATCTTTACCGGTAATATAACAGTTTCCAACGAAACACGTGTAACTCACGTGCCAGGCGGTTTCCTAAGAGCTGGAAATACGGTCGAGTGGAAGAAGCAGATGTATTAAAGTAATTACAGAAACACCGATTATAAACCGTAGTAAATCCTCTGGAGAGAAATTTACAGTGCTTTCAGAACATGTAATGGGAGCTAATACTGTGGTAACTGGGAAAGGCTTTGCAAAGGAAGAAAGCTTGGTCAGTTTCTGAAGGATGCGGGATTTCCACCTGGGATGAAGGGGCATTCTGAGTTGAGACGAATAAAAATGAATGGACATTGGGAAGTGTCACTGGCCACCTGCTCAGAGGGCCCAAAGGCTTTCACCCTGAGTCACTAGAAAGATTCCCGGTGCCCTCGATAAGCTAGCAAATGTTTATAGATAGCTTTCTGTTTAGTAGGCGTTGTACTAAGCACTAGCGAGATAGTGTCCCATACTTAACAAATCTTCATTTTATGTCTTTTGAGAGAGACTTTGAAATCAGGAGATTTTTTTTTCCTCTTTTCTGGAACTTTCCTTTAATACCCAACCCAAAATGGGCCTTACCTTTACCTACTTTAACTTCATTATGGTCTGGTAATAGTTAATAATTTAAATTTAATGGAATACCTTATATATAAAGTTAAGTTTTAACACTATGTTGAAAATGTAATTTGTCATTCAAGTCAATGGCATAAAAAGGGCAGGACTTTTGGGAATCAAGAAACTTAAGAAACAACCACAGGCAATTTATGGACCTTGTGTATATCCCGGGTTAAACCAACTGCCAAAAGATAGGTAGAGCAATTGGAGTGACTATGGACTTGATATTAAATGGTATAAATAAGTCAATATTAATTTTAATAAGTGTAATCATGTTCTCATAGTTATCTGAGAGAAAGTGCCCTTATTTTTTAGATACTGAAGTATTTAGAGATGAAAAGTCATGATTATTTAGGATTTGTTTTTAAAAACTTAAACAACAAAAAAATGAGATGAAAAATATGGTAAAATATTAAGTTTAGGCAATAGGCACGTGGGTTTCTATTATATTCTACTCGAAATTTATTTTTATGAAGTTTTAAAATACCATTTTATTTTACATGGACCTGACCAAGAAATACAACAAATAGGGATTCCCTTTGAGAAACATTTTAGCTTTTTTTTTTTGCCAGATAAAGATTTTATTATTGCAAGATGAAAGACTTTTAAAATAAAAAGATGGAGTATCTATCATAGGAGAGATTAAAAGCTTTTTTATGTTTCTATAGTTTGTTTTTTAAGATGTTAAGCATATAGGACAGTTGAGGAATGTTTTTTGAGCAGCTTATTCATGCAAAGATAAATGTGTAACTCTCAAAGTAAGGTGTATATATTTTTGTGTGGGTATTACAGCTGCTTTTGAAGGACCTGATGAAATTTAGAGATTTCAGTTCTTTAATAGGCTTATTATTACTATTTAATTTGCTAGAGGATATGTGCTCTCAGCAGAGACAGACAGAGAAAATGAGAAAGCACCCTCCATGGGTAATAATCATGCTACAACCCCTTCTACTCCATTTCACCTTTTAGGATTTTGGGCATACATGCACATGTTCCTAGCATGTTTTCAAGCCACCAGGTCTAAGATTCAAACCAAACACAGCCAGCCATGTGAGATCCAGCTGCCTTAACCACCATGCCGCGGGCTGTCCCAGTAGCTTATTATTATTATTATTATTATTTTAGAATCACATATTTATTTTTTAAAAGAATTATTTATTTATTTAATTCCATTTGTTCTTATTTTTTAATTTGACCAGAGACAGACAGAGAGAGAAAGAAGGGAAAGGGAGAAAGCAAGTCACCAGGTCTGGGACTTGACCACAGTCAACCACGTGGGAATCCAGCACTTTTACCACCACGTCACCTGCCGACCCCACTTACTTAACTTTATTTATTATTATTATTATTATTTAATTTACTATAGGGCACATTCACTTACTAGATAGAGGGAGAAAGTGAGAAAGCAAGCTGCCAGGTCTGGGACTTGAACTGTGGTTGGCCATGTGAGAGTCCAGAGCCCTCAACCACCACGGTACCTGCTGGCCGCAGCTTAGTATTTTTTAAAAAGTAATTTTGTTGCTCTCTAATTCTGTGTGTGATGTGTTTTATATATGGTGACATAAATAATCTCAAATAGTTCTATGATAATTTCTTTTCCTACAAGATTCATGTGTTCTTCCTAGAGTATCTAACTTGAGGTCAGTATGGTAGTAAGGATTTCAGTGTCAGACTGACTGGAGTTAGTGTCCCAGCTTCATCATTTACTGTGTGACCTTGGACAAGTTGCTTGCCCTGAGGAGTCTTAGCGTCCACTTCTGTAAAATGGGATTATGGCCACTGTGTAAGATTAAACGAGATGATGCACATAAAACTTCTAGAATAGTATATAAAATAAAAGTACGTAAGTAATATAGTAAATAGCCAAAGCTATGTGTCTGCCAAAATCAGTTTCTTGTTCTACTGTTTTTATTATTATATTCTGTCCAGAATTACTTAAGTTATTCCTTTTTTAAAAATCTGCATGTATTCACCAGAGGAGAGAAAAAGCACCCCCCCCCCCCCAGTGAGCTGTGGTCACAACACAATTCCTTTCCTTTATTTCTCCTTCCTGTCTGAATTTTGGACACACATACACATGTACCTGAGTGTTTTCTGGTTGTGTTTTATTTTTTTAAGAGGTTTTTGCCATAGGGCTCATGTACTCACCAGAGAGAGAAACAGAGACAGTGAGAGGGAAGTAAGAAATCACACCCCAGGGGGATGACTATGCCACAGTCCGTTTTCCTCCATTCTCCTCCTGGGATCTTGGGCACGCACACACACAATGCATGTCATGATTTTCAAGCCATGAGGTCCAGGACTCAAACCGCTGTGGGCCATGTGGGAGTCCAGCAGTGTAACGACTACATAATCTACTGGCCCCCCTGGAGTGTTTTTAAGCTGATGGGATGGAACTCATCACCCTGTTCAGCCATTTGGGATCCAACTTTCAATGTACAGGGCTTAACCACTGTGTTGCGTGGCCAGCCCCAGAATTACTTATGTTTGTCCATGTTATTCTCCCCATGTTACTAAAACCTTGGACTCTCTTATATACACAATTAAGTAATATGGTTTAAGGTTACCTACCTGAGGATCCAGTGCTCTTCATTTCTTGTTTTCAAATTTTAGATTTGCCAACACTGATATTAGTTTTTTTTTCCCCTACTTTTAGCCTTCTATTTTTCTTCAAGACCATTGATCATATTACTTCTCTCTTTTGCATGTAGGATAGCAGAACTGCATTGCATTGGGCTTGCTCAGCTGGGCATACAGAAATTGTCGAATTCTTGCTGCAACTTGGAGTGCCAGTCAATGATAAAGACGATGTAAGTACTTGGTAGCATTGATAAATTCCCAATTATCTTTTATTTTGGAGAGGTTTTTTGCTATAGGGTGCATGCGCTCGCCAGAGAGACAGAGAGAGACAGATAGATAGAAAGTGAGAAATCACCCCTCAGGGGGGATGGCCATGCCGCAATCCCTTCTCCTCCATTCTCCTCTTGGGATCTTCGGCACGCACATACATGCGCCCGGGGTGAGTTTAAGCCACCAGGTCCGGGACTCGAACCACAGTCAACTACATGGGAGTCCAGCGACATAGCCATTATGCTAACTGCTGGTCCCAATTCCCAGTTATCTTTAGACTCCAGGCTGGTATTGACTGAGACCTCAGTATTAAGCTCATAAACAGAATTGTAATCTTTGTGAAGAGGAAATTACCACATGCCTCTGATGATAAAGCATGAGCCTATTGGTTGCTTTACGCTGTTAAGTTTTGTAACTAATACGCTGTGATTTAAGGTAGATATATAGATCAGGGCTCATTAGGGTGAACCCTAAAAGACTATATACCTTTTTATTGTGTTGGAATTTTTGGGTGAATATATCCTGAATAATGAAGGTCTAGACATCGTTTATTTGTTATGCAGTATTACTATTGTAATATTGGGTTGTCTGGGAAGTCATGAGGCATTTTTGCATAGAAAGCTATGTCATGACTTTCATGACAACCTAGTAGTATTGGTTATGTTAAGATTAGACTTGAGAAGAATAAGAATGGAACCTTTTTTGGTGGGTGAAAAATCCTTCTCAAGGATGCTTATTGAAGTAATATTTTTAATATTTAAAAAATTAATATTTAAAATTTTTTGTTCACTTAACAATTTTTTTTTTTTGGAGAGGTTTTTTTGCTATAGGGCGCGTGCGCTTGCCAGACAGACAGAGAGAGACATAGAGACAGAAAGCGAGAAATCACCCCCCAGGGGGGATGGTCACGCCGCAATCCCTTCTCCTCCATTCTCCTCTCGGGATCTTGGGCACGCACGCACACACGCCCGGCGTGAGTTGTAAGCCACCGGGTCCGAGACACGAACCGCGGTCGACTACGTGGGAGTCCAGCGACATAGCCATTACACTAACTGCTGGTTCCCAACAATTTTTTTTAATTAAGGTTTTTGCCATAGGACGCATGCACTCACCAGAGACAGTGAGAGGGAAGTTAAGAAATCAACCCCCAGGGAAGATGGCCATGCTGCAATCCTTTTTAGTTTTCCTCTAGGGATTTTGGGCACGCATACCCACGTGCCTGGCATTATGTCCAAGCCACCAGGTCTGGGACTTGAACTGTGGTTGGTCATGTGGAAATCTAGCATGTTAACCACTATACCACCTGCTGGCCCCAAATAATTCTCTTTTTTTATTATGTATTTAATTTTATTGATGATTATATATTTTTGAAATTTGCTATAGGACACATGCTCACCAGAGAAAGAGAGAGAGAGAGAGAGAGAGAGAGAGAGAGAGGAAGCTGCCAGGTCTGGATTTGAACCATGATCAACCATGTGGGATTCCAATGCCTTAACCACTGAGCTACCTGCTAGCCCCACACGTAACAGTTTTTACAAAGTGATTTCTCAGTACACTCACAAGAATACAATATATAATGATTAATAATATTTATTCTTATTTTTTTTTAAGTTTATTTCTTGAGAGGGAGACAGAGAAAAAAAGACTAGTACCCTCAACAGAATCTCATTCTGTGATCCTCTCACCACCTTTCTAGTCAGCCAGGAACATGGGGATAAGCATGTATACCTTGTATGTACAGGTTAACCAGGGAACTGAGCCTTGATCTTCCATATGGCCTCCAGCATTGCAGAGCATTATGCTATTCCTACACCACCACAGCTATGCCTACAGTATTAGGTATAAGATCAAAGAAGTAAAAATAATTTAATGGGGAATGACTGAATACAGTAAGGTATATTTATATAATAAATTATTTATAATTCCAAAGAATGACACAGAAAAATGCTTGCAACATAATAAGTAGAAATTGTGAGAAATACATTTCACAGAACTTGATGTTCTCTGATTCTGGTTTTTTTCCATCTTTTTTTATTACATTTCACCACTGTACATTGTTATAGCATGTCCATCTCCCCTGGGGGGTGATTTCTCACTTCACCTCTCACTATCTCTCTCTGTCTTTCCCTCTCTCTCTCGTAAGCACATGAGCCTTAAGGGAAAAGTCTCTAAAAAAATAACAACATGTTAGGGCTGGTGCTGAGGCCTAATGAGTAAGGGAGTTAAATCCCACGTGGCTGCCTGTGGTTCAAATCCTGGCCCGGGTAACTTACTCTGGGTGCATATGTGTGTGTGTGCATACATGCCTATAATCCTAATGCGACAGAGAAATGGAGGAGAAAGAACTGTGGTGTGACCACATCCCATTGGGAATGGGATGTGCTTTCTCTCCCTGTCTGTCTCTTTCTGGCCAGTGCACAAACCTACTGGTAATTAAAAAAAATAAGAGCATTCTATAAAAAGAACTTAAACAACTCAGCAGCAAAAAAAAAAAAAAAAAAAATCTGATTTTTTTTTAGAGAGAGATTTTTACTATAGGGTATGTACACTTACCAGAGAGACAGAGAGACAGAAAGTGAGAAATCCCTCATGGGGGGGGGGGTGGCCAAAGTGTAATCCCTTCTCCTCCAGTCTTCTCTTGGAATTTTGGGCATCCACGCACTCACACGTATCCGGCATGAATTTCAAGCCTCTGGGTCCGATACTCAAACTGCCATCAGCCATGTGGGAGTCTAGAGATGTAACCATTATGCCATCGACTGGTCCCATTATCTGACTTTTTTAAATGAGCAAATGGGCTGGGGCCAGCCAGCAGGTGGCATTGTGGTTAAGGCACTGGATTCCCATATGGCTGACTGTGGTTTGAGTCCTGGACCTGGTGACTTGAAAACCATGCCAGGTATGAGTGCATGTATGCCCAAAAACCCAAGAGGAGAATGGAGGAATAGATTCCAGAATGGCTATCTACACTGTCAGGGGGGGGTCAGTGATTTCTCACTTTCAGTCTCTCTGGCAAGCGCACATGCCCTATGGCAAGAGCAAATGGAGCCAGTAGATATTGTGGAGGTTATGGAGGCTAGATGCCAGTCTGAGTCCCAGATCTTGTGACTTGAAAAACTTGCCAGACATGTGTGCATATGTGCCCAAAATCCCAGAAGGAGAATGGAGGAGAAGGGATTGGGGCATGGTTATCACTCTGAGGGGTGGTTCTCACTCCCCCTGCCCCCCGACCCCGTCTCTGGTAAGTGCATATGCCCTATAACAAAAAAATAACAACAAAAATGATTTAAATAGACAACTTTCAAAAGAAGACATACAAATGGCCAAGAAACATATGGAAAAATTTTCAAGATCATTTGATTGTCAGGGAAATACAACTCAAAACCACTAGGAGATTATCATCTCACTCTAGTTTAAAATCAAAAAGACAAGAAATAACATCCCAGTGAGGATATGGAGCAAGGGGCACTCTTATTTAAAAATTTAATTTAGTATTAGTTTTTAAATTTGCTAAAGGGCACGTGTGTTCACCAGAGAGAAAGAAACAGAGGGAAAGTGAGAAAGTAAGCCACCAGGTCCAGGACTAGAACCATGATCGGCCCTGTGGGAGTCTAGCACCTTAACCACCACACCGCCTGCTAGCCCTGAAAAAGCACACTCTCATATAATGTTAATGGGAATGTAAATTAGTATAGCCATTATAGAGAACAGTATGGAGGTGCCTCAGAAAACTAAAAACAGAACTGCCTTATAATCCAGAAATCTCACTACTAAGTATATATACAAAGGAAAGAAAATTAGTATCTTGTAAAGATTCCTGTACCCTAATATTTATTGCTGCTTTATTCACAATAGCCAAAATGCAGAGTCAACCTAAGGGTTCATCAACAGTTGAACAGATAAAGAAAATGTGGCATATATGCACAATGGGATACTATTCTACCATAAAAAAGAATGAAATCCTATTATTCAAGGCAACATGGAAATGTATGTAGGACATTATGTTAAGTGAAATAAGCCAGGAATAAATAGATAAAATTCCAAATATTCTCACTCATATGTGAAAAACTTGACTTCATAGTAGTAGAGTAGAATAGTGATTACTAGAGGCTGAGAAGATTAGGCAGAGGGGAGTAAGATGTTGGTTAATGAACACATAATTACAATTTGATATGAGAATTAAGCTCTAGTGTTCTTTAGCACAGCAGGATGAGTAGTTAATTTACTGTATAGTTTAAGATAGCTAGAAAACAGGATTTTAAATTCTCCCAAAACAAATGTTTGAGGTGAAGGATATGGAAATTATCCTGATTTGATCATAACACATTGTATTCACGCACTAAAAACTACACTGAATCCATAAATATGAACAATTAGGGGCCAGCAGATGGCATATTGGTTATGTAACTGGACTCTCACATGGCCAACCACAGTTCGAGTCCTAGACTCAGTGGCTTGAAATTCATGCTGGGCACATGTGCGTGCTTGTCCAAGATCCTAGGAGGAGAAGGGATTGGGGCATGGTCATTCCCCCTGGGGGGGGGGTCATTTCTCACTTTCTCTCTCACTGTCTCTGTCTCTCTCTCTCTCCAGCAAGTGCACATGCCCTAAGGCAAAAACCTATATATATGTGTGTGTGTGTGTGCGCGCGCGCGCGCGTGTGTGTTTAAATTGGTGTGTCAATTAAAAAAATAATAACTTTCTTTTCCCTTCATTTAGTACTGCAGAAAATTTGGAAACCAGAATATATAAAAAAGAAAAACCACCATTAATTTCATGACAGACATAATGATACATAAGTCTGATTCTAATGAGTTTTCTTCCATATGTTTTACTTAACTTTCTTTCTTGAGTGAGATAGACAGACAGATGGACATCCCTGATACGGTGTCACCATGCTATAATTCTCTCTTACGGTTACCTGCCAAGCAGGATTGCAGGTAAGTCTGGGCTCAGCAAGAGTTTTCAGGTTAGGCTGGGGTCTGAACTCAGGCCTCACATGTGGCTCCAGTATTGTGTAGCCATATGCAATAGCTTGAGCTACAGTGGCTGGGCTGCTCATATAATTTTTTTTAATCAAAATCAGGAATTATAGTCCCTGCTGAATATATATTGAATGTATATACTCTATGGGAGGAACTGAAAGACTGGAAGTTTTAATAGCAGGGAGGGCAACTGTAGGTGCTAGAGATAGTATGGGGAGGGTGACAGGGAGTTGAAGAAGATCAGGAAAAAACATTTAATAGACACAAAATGACGTTACCTGCTGATGATAATGTATACAGTAATATCTCTGACTTGAATAACATGCACTGTATTCATGCTGGGAAAAATTATTCTGTATGCTATAACAATGTACAGTGGTGAAATGTAATAAAAAAAGATGGAAAAAAAACAGAATCAGAGAACATCAAGTTCTGTGAAATGTATTTCTCACAATTTCTACTTATTATGTTGCAAGCATTTTTCTGTGTCATTCTTTGGAATTATAAATAATTTATTATATAAATATACCTTACTGTATTCAGTCATTCCCCATTAAATTATTTTTACTTCTTTGATCTTATACCTAATACTGTAGGCATAGCTGTGGTGGTGTAGGAATAGCATAATGCTCTGCAATGCTGGAGGCCATATGGAAGATCAAGGCTCAGTTCCCTGGTTAACCTGTACATACAAGGTATACATGTATATCCCCATGATCTTGGCTGACTAGAAAGGTGGTGAGAGGATCACAGAATGAGATTCTGTTGAGGGTACTAGTCTTTTTTTCTCTGTCTCCCTCTCAAGAAATAAACTTAAAAAAAAATAAGAATAAATATTATTAATCATTATATATTGTATTCCTGTGAGTGTACTGAGAAATCACATTGTATGAATTGTTACGTGTGGGGCTAGCAGGTAGCTCAGTGGTTAAGGCATTGGAATCCCACATGACTGATCATGGTTCAAATCCCAGACCTGGCACTTCCTCTCTCTCTCTCTCATCTCATCTCATCTCATCCATTCTTCTCCTGGGATCTTGGGCACGTACTCACTCACACCTGCCTGCCATGTTTTTGAAGCTACCAGGTCCAGGACTCGAACTGCGATTGGCCATGTGGGAGTTCAGCGACATAACCACTACACTATCTGCTAGCTCTGTAAAGTGTTATTTTTTAAACCATTCACACATAATGCTTTGTAAACCCTATTGAAGTTTTAACATTAATACCTGTGCCTGTTCCCCCTTGTTTTTGTTCTCTCTCTCTCTTTTACAGGCAGGTTGGTCTCCTCTTCATATTGCTGCTTCTGCTGGCCGGGATGAGATTGTAAAAGCCCTTCTGGGGAAAGGTGCTCAAGTGAATGCTGTCAATCAAAATGGCTGCACACCCCTACATTATGCAGCTTCCAAAAACAGGCATGAGGTATGGTTCCATCCATGGGCTACTTCTACTGGGTTCAAAATGTGTACCAGGGCACAGAAAGATCTCTGCATTGTTTTCTTCTCCAGATTGCTGTCATGTTACTAGAAGGTGGGGCTAATCCAGATGCTAAGGATCATTATGAGGCTACAGCAATGCACCGGGCCGCAGCCAAGGGTAACTTGAAGATGATTCATATCCTTCTGTACTACAAAGCATCCACAAACATTCAAGACACTGAGGGTAACACTCCTCTGTAAGTGACAAGTAGCAGTCATTTGTATTCTACTTGACATTAACCCTCTTGCAATAATGCTTACATATCATTTCTTTTTTTATTCTGCATATAAATGCAATATATGTTACTGGCAAAAGAATTTGAAAGTACACAAAAGTATAAAGGTAAAAATAAGAATCATCTATTTTCTTACCTCCCAAAAATAACCACCGATAACACTTTTGTGTATTTCCTCCCAGGCTTTTCTATGCAAATGTTATATCTTACACATACATATTTTAGCACAATTGGGGTCATACGGTGCATGTAGTTGTATATCTTGTTCTTTTCACCCCATAATATATTGTGAGCATTTTTCAATGTCATTAAATATGTTTAAAACATTTCTAATGGCTATATACAAGTCCATTTTATGACTGCACCATAATTTAATCATTTCTCTATTGACATATATTTAAACTTTTAAAATTTTCTGACACTGTAGTATTATAGATAATACTACATGGACCAACTTTGTCCAAAACCCTTTGGCCATATTACTATTACCTTAGTGTAAACTCCTACAAGCTGGAGTGCTGAGTCGACAAATACACACGATTTAAGACTATTGCTATATATTGTCAAATTGCTTCCAGAGGAGTTGTATCATTGTACCCTCCCAATAGCAGTTTAAGAGTGCCTATCACCCCTTTACCAACACTGAAATGATCCTTCTGTTATATAGCAAGTGCTATTTCATAGTTGTAATTCACCTTTTTTTATTATCATCTTTTGAGCATTTTTTAAATGCATATGGCTGTTCTCTAAATTGTACTTTTGGTGTCCCTCTGTCTCTTTCCTTTTGGGGAATTAATTTACTTACTTGTACTGGTTTTTAAGTACTCTTGATTTGACATAGTAAAAATATTAATGTGCCATGTTGGTTGAAAATATTTTTCCCAGTTTGTGTTTTTATTTTGTTCATGATTTAAATTTAAAAAAACCTGAAGTTTTCAGTTTCTATGTAGTCAAAACTGTTCATCTTCCCACATGGCTAGAAAAGCTCTCTCATCTTGAAACTAAAATATTTACCTTTGTTCTAAAGGGTTTTTTTTTTTTTTTAATAATTCACTGTTTTTGACTGGGAGTTATTGTTACTGTTCTGCATTTAACTCTTAAGCCCATCCAGACTTCAGGTGTATGATCTGAAGTTGACCTCTACATTGCTGTTTCTTCTGTACTCAGCCACTTTTCTTCTCAGTTTTCAGTGATTTTTTTTTCAGATACTGAAGGCATTTTACCTATTAATGTTCTTTTTTTAATGTATTACATTTAATCACATATATCTTTACAGTGTATAGAATTTCTTTTTCCAGCATGATTACCATGCATATCAGTCAAGACAAAGACATTACTATCCACATCATCATCATCACCAAATAGCTCTTCATTTTTTAAAATTATTATTATTACTTTTTATTCTCATTATTTTTTAAAAAATATTCAATCAGTATTCATCATTTGGCTTGTAAAGAGAATTTACCTAACATGAAATACTTCTCAGACCAGTCCAGTTGAGAATATTATACATGTTATCAACAAGTAATAAACCATTTTAGTGGATTTTCTTTTTTAACCAGAAATTTTGTGACTCTTCTTTTTAATCCAGAGTGAGGTTCAACCTTTTTGAACTTAACTTTAAACAAACTTTTTAAAAAGTTTTGTTTTGGGCCAGATTTCAACTCATCCCATGATAGAAATATGTCTCCTGAGAACCTTCAGCGATTCCAGTGCACCGGGTCAGGGTCAGGTTACTGTGTGGGATGTGCAGGTTTAGCAGAATGGTCCTTCAAAAACAGCTCAACTCTATGAGGCAATTTCTGTATCACCAGGAATGGGTGTATATGGATGAGGATGGATATTTCCAGTTTGTTGCAAGATCAGATAATATCATAATATCCTTTGGTTACCGAATTAGACCATTTGCATTAGAAAATGCCCTGATAGAGCACCCTTTGGTTGCAGAGTCCACTATTGTCAACCACCTGGACCGCATCAGAAGAGAGACAGAATTTATTCAAGAGCTTCCAAAGATAATTAGTGTAAAGATAAAAAGAAATGAACTAAGGAAAAAAGAATGGAGAACAATTTAAGTTCATTCAACTAATTATCATGGTATCTGTCAAACAAACATGGTCTATAAAACATGGTTATCTATGAGTATATAGAAACCACAAGATTATGGAGAGGCAATAAAAAATGTGGTTTAGGCTTATAAAAATGGTATTAGTTTCTTAACTCTTAGTTTTAAAAACTTTCCTGTAGATGTGTGTGATTCCGTTTTAAAAGACCTGCAGATTGTAGCTCTTTTCTTCATAACCAGAAAGGCAAAATGGCCTGGAGGAAATCTCATAGACAGTATAGGGTCCTGGAAAGAACATAGGATTTTGAAAGAACTAGATGCTGTTCACTCAATCCAAACCCTGGCACTGACCAACTAGATTAAATACTTTAAGTAACTTAGGTAAGTTACTTAACCTTCCTGAGTCTTAGTTTCCTCATGTGTAATACAAGGATAATATTCACTGGATTGTTGTGAGTGGAATTGCATGTGAAGTACCCAATTCTTTGCCTGGTAAACTCTTAAGTGTCTTACTTAGTTTCCTTCTCTGCCCAGTTTATCACTCAGTCACATCATCATAGACAAGAACTTTAACATCTATTATGGTTGGTTTCAACCGTAAATCATACCTTACTGACTTACTAGGTAGACATGGGGATCAAACAAGATGAAATCTGTTAAACTATGTTTCCAAAATGTAAGCCCATCAAATGTCTATGAACAGATAGTGAATTGAGACTCCTCTAAATTCTGACTCTGAATTCTGAATTATCACACGTAGTGTTTGAGGTTAACTACTACTAATCTCCATAAAGTGAGGAAATTGTTCCTTAGGCTGGCATTAAGATCCTTTCTATTGTGGTAGGACCAGAATTTGATTTCTGATATGGTATTATAAGGCTATGCCACTGAATTTTAACTTATAAACAGTCTTCCCCTTGCACATTGGTTTCCCTTTCCTAACTAACTTTTCCAATATTACCATTACCTTATAATCAGTTTTGATTATCTACTAGGAACTCCTGACCATTGCATAGAATTGATTGTGATTAATTGGTCTTTGTGATCCCTGATTTCAGACACTTAGCCTGTGATGAGGAGAGAGTGGAAGAAGCAAAACTGCTGGTCTCCCAAGGAGCAAGTATTTACATTGAGAATAAAGAAGAAAAGACACCCTTGCAAGTAGCCAAGGGTGGCCTGGGTTTAATGCTCAAAAGAATGGTGGAAGGTTAAACAACTTGGATTTATTCTTACTTTATATGTTCTGTTGTTGTCCCCAGTGTCCTGGAAAGTAATGTCCTTGTGCACAAAACATCATTCACCTGTGAATGATGAAGTTTTCTCACCTTCAAAGTCTTATAAACACATTGACTGTCGTTCCTGCAGGTGTATTTGTTCTAAGCTTATAACTTGTATTCCAGGCATTGAATAACTATTGAGATTGTTCTACTATTGTGTATTGTTCTATACTGAATTTTAGTTAGTCTTGAGTAAGTCTGTGGCTGTTGGGAATTGTCAGCACCCTCCCATACACTTGCTATCCTCCTCCAAGGCAGAACAACCCCAACAGCAACAAGCCAATTGTTCTGCCAGATGGGTGTAGGTGGATTCTACATGATCCTCCTTACAGTTGAAATATATCCTAAAGTGTTTTTCAAGCCCACTCAGAGGCCTATGCCAAATATTTGGATTTTTTTTCCAGCCATGAAGTTTATTTTTATTATAGGAGGAATACCTATATATTTTAGTGGACCAAATATTAATTTGGAGGGTATGCTCCAAAATAGTGGAAAACTGTACCCTATGTGTGTATCCAGTAGCTCTCTGGTGAGCTGTTTCCCTCCAAAACAAAGTGTATTGTTTTGAAATAAGGAAGTTTTCAACAACCTATTGCGTTGCCTTGTATTGAAAAGAATGTCAAGCTTGTTAAGATGATATGTAACAAAAATGTATTTTGATTTGTATTTCAGAAACAATAAAGTGTTGAAAGAATCTATCAATTTTTCTTTCAAATCAGTTAGACTCACTTAAGCCTTAAAATCTGTAATAAGGACATTTCTCAGTTTTGGATAGTTCTAAAATCAAAATTCATGGAACTCCAGCAAATCTTTTAAAATAATAATCTTCTGAATTGCCAATTAAATGTAGAGTAAAAGGAGGGACCAGCAGGTGATGTGGTGATTAAGGTGCTGGACTCCCACATGGCTGATCTGGTTCAAGTCCCAGACCTGGTGGCTTGCTTTCTCACTTTCCCTCTCTCTCTCTGGTGAGCACACATACCCTATAGAAAATTAAGAAAAATAATAATAAATAAAAGTAAATAATTTTTAAATATAGAGTAAAAGGTAATTATTAAGTATAAACTGGAGCTCAATTTTTATGCTTCAGCTCAACTGAAGCATATTTTTTTTTTTTGGAGAGGTTTTTGCTATAGGGCGTGTGTGCTCACCAGAAAAACAGAGAGAGTCAGAAAGCAAGAAATCACCTCCCAGGGGGGATGGCCACGCCGCAATCCCTTCTCATCTCTTGGGATCTTGAGCATACATGCACACGCACCTGGCGTGAGTTTAAGCCAGTCTGGGACTCGAACCACGGTCAACTACATGGGAGTCCAGTGACAGCCATTACTCCAACTGCTGGTCCCGGGGAAGCATATTTTTAAAAAATAATTTTTTCATGTCTTTTTAAATTTTTATTATTTCTGATTCACATTTAATCATTGTACATATTTATGGGGTATACTGTAGCTTTTCAAAATATGTATACAGTGTGATGATCAAGGATATAAACTTCATCAAAGAATATTGTTATTTTGCACACATTTGATAATCATTTTACTAGTCTTTATTTTTTGGAGGTTTATATTGGGTTGGCAGTGCACTTTTCTTTTTAATCTATTAGGTCATTGGGAAATGTGGAGGGCACTGCATACGGAAGCCATCTTGAGCTATCCGCCATCTTGTGCTATTCACCATCTTGGAAACCATTAGGCTTCACTTCCTCACTGAGCAGACCATTTCTCAGAATCTTGTGACCAACCGTTCTCCCCGGAAGTGGTTGGGTTTCTAGGCAACGGGAGAGATCCACCCACACCAATGATTGGTTCATGCTGTTCTATCTCATTTGCATTTCGGGCAACCAATTGGTGCCCACCAGCTGTATATAACTCACCATTTTTCCTCAATAAATGGAAGAGGAAGAAGAAGAAGAAGACTTGATCAGCACCTCATAGTGCACCTCATAGTGTGTGTGCGTGTCTTTGTCCCATCTCTCACTCCCTCCCCCAGGCAACCTTTTCCACTGTCCCCCGGGTCGGGACAGGGAAAGTCATGTAGTTTTCTATGCAAAATGTGTCATGACTTTCCCGACCCAATGTTTAATCACTGTACATCTTTGCAGCATACAAAAATGGTTTTTCCTAGTATGAAAATGGTGCATATTAGTCAAGTCTTAGATATTACCATGTACATTATCATCAACAGATAACTTCATTTTTGTTTCTGTTAAATGTTTTTTTCTCCCCTGGTCCCTTCCCTTTCACATTCCCCACTCCCTCTGATACAGATTCTAGTATCTTCAGTTGCTCTCCCTGCTATTATACCTTCCAGTATTTTCAGTTTCTTCCATAGAGTACAGATTTGCAGTATATATTTCCTGAGAACCTAATATTAAGTAGGGACATAAATGCTAGTTATAACATATAATGAACTCTAAATGACTCTTTAAATTATTTTTAAATTTAAATTTAATGTTACAAATATTTCCTGAAATAAGTGAACTGAGTATGCCCACAAACTTGCATTAATTTGGAGTTGAAGATTTAATTGCCAGTAGCTAAAATGAGTTTTATAAATACGACTATGTTGTTGGTATACAAACCCTTTTTATGGAAATATTTTGCGTGCTAATCTTTAAAATCATTAGAGAATCATGCTTTGAGCAAGATTTCTTTATTGAATGCTAGAGGTAGAATTTATGGTAGGGGATATAATTTATTTCCAGTATTTCTTAGCATGATCAGAAAGTAAGGTTTTGTCCAGTAAGGTCTGTTAGGAATGAAAACATTTACTCTTCATGAATAATTGAGTTTATGCTCTGAGATAATGGACTTTGTGAGTATACAAGAAAATTCATCCTAGTTCTTTAATAAGTAATACAGATGGAAGCAAGCCTCAGGTAATTTATAGTTTTGATATTTTAAATGAAGTGACCTATTATCAATATTATAAATCACTGATTTATATAAAGATATCATTGGCCTTAGATTGTGGAGGGGGGCACTGAATACAGAAGCCATCTTGAGCTATCCGCCATCTTGAGCTATCCACCATCTTGGAAACCATTAGGCTTCACTTCCTCACTGAGAAAACCATTTCTCAGAAATCATGTGACCAACCTTTCTCCCCTGAAGTGGTTGGGTTTCTAGGCAACGAGAGAGATCTACCCACAGCAATAATTGGTTCATGCTGTTCTATCTCATTTGCATTTCGGGCAACCAATTGGTGCCACCAGCTGTATATAACTCACCATTTTCCCTCAATGGAAGAAGGAGGAAGAAGAAGACTTGATCAGCACCTCGTAGTGTGTGTGCATGTGTTCGTCCCATCTCTCACTCCCTCCTCCAGGGAACCTGTTCGACTGTCCCCGAGTTGGGACACGTGGCACCTGAACAGGGACGGGACACGTGGCGCTTGAGCACTGACTTGGGTACGAGGGATCCAGTGAAGAGCTCCCGAGGAAGGCTCCAGTGCAGAGCAAGCGAGAAAAGCTGGCAGAAAACAGAAGGGGATGGCAGAGAATCGTCCCGAGTACCGAAATAAAGAGAAAGGCCGTGGCAGAAAACAGAAGAGGATGGCATAGAATCGTCCCGGTAAGTAACAAAGGCTACTTAACAAGTAATAAGGGTGATTATGGGACAAGAAATGAGTAAACATGAGTTATTTGTTCATGGGCTTACTGAAGCCCTCAAGATACACGGAATTAAGATTAAACAATTCCTTTCTTTCTTTCTTTCCTCTCATATTGGAACCTAATAGATGAGATCATTAGGTTCATGCCAACTGATCCTAAACTCGCGGCAGTTGTAGCAGAAGGAGAACAAATTATGCAAAAAATAAAACTCAGACAGATAGTAAAGATGCCATGGAAACTAAAATAGACCCTGGCACCAAAAAAGAAAAAGATTTAATTTCTTTGGACAGTGAGGAAAAAGTGACAGAACTTAAAGCTCATTTGGATGACCAATTAACTAATTCTGAAAAAGAAACTTTAGAAACAAAGGCTGCTGCGTATAACAATTCAAAATGGCCGCCTGAGAAAGAAACTTCGAAACGGAGGCCACTGAGTACAACAATTCAAAATGGCCACCTTTCAAAAAACGACCGCCATCTTATGATTCGGTCGCATCTGCGCCATCTTTGGTGTGTAATCATTCTTGCCATGAAAAGGCTGCCCTGCCATCTTTGGCGATGCCTGTTATTGATCCTAGGGCAGAAGTTCAGGCTAAGATCGAACAACTTAAAGAACATATTCAGTTAGAAGAAGAACATCAAGAATTGACATCGCGATTAGAAAATCTGAAAGTGGGTAAATCTAAAGGTACAGTTTCTTTGCAAAATCGCTGTCAGCCCACTCTTACTTCTGGTGTAAAACTTAAGCCGGCTCAGAAACTACAACCACTGATAGACCTTGAGGAACAGGAAGCCTTTCCAGTTACGGAAACCATAGATCAACAAGGGCAAGCATGGCTCCACCTACGTGCCTTTGATTTTAACATTACAAAAGAAATTAAAACAGCAGTTGCTCAATATGGAGCTACAGCTCCATATACTTTAGTCATAGTCGACTCGGTGACAGAAAATTGGCTTCCACTGCTACCTTTGTTCAGGACCAATTAGACTCCCTTGCAGAAGTAGTACTCCCAAATAGACGTGGGTTAGACCTCCTCCTGGCAGAACGGGGGGGGGGGGGGGGGGGGGGGGGGGGGGTGGTGTCTCTGTCTTTCTTTACAGGAACACTGCTGCTTTTACGCCAACAAGTCCGACAGAGTTCGTGACAAGCTCAACCAATTACAAGATCTTCAATGTAGAAAACAGCTTCCGACAACCCCTTATGGACCACGTGGAATGGACTTCTCCCGTTTTTACTCCCCTTACTTGGTCCTCTTTTGGGCCTTCTGACTGTTTGCTCTTTGGGGCCTATACTTTTTAATAAGCTCATGGCTTTCCTTAAACAACAGATTAATTCCATAAAAATGCAGCCTATCCAAGTCCACTACCACAACCTGGAGATGGAGTATCGCGGAGCCTAGACATTGCTCCTGCCTGAGGCGCTGAATCGGTTAGCCAAAGATGGGTAAGAGAGTCTGAGCCTAACAGCTGTACAGTCCTCACACCTAAGACAGGAAACCCATCATTGCAATGGGATTCTCCAATGACAGGTAAGGATGGACATGTGGCTCTAAAAAACGACTCCAACCTAAGACAGACACGATTCCCCCAGGTTTTTCTCCTGTCTTTGAAAAAAATAAAAAAGGGGGATTCGTGTCCCGACCTGGGGGACCTTCAAACAGGTTCCCTGGGGGAGGGAGTGAGAGATGGGACAAACACACACACACACACTATGAGGTGCACTACGAGGTGCTGATCAAGTCTTCTTCTTCTTCTTCCTCTTCCGTTTATTGAGGAAAAATGGTGAGTTATATATAGCTGGTGGGCACCAATTGGTTGCCCGAAATGCAAATGAGATAGAACAGCATGAACCAATCATTGGTGTGGGTGGATCTCTCCCGTTGCCTAGAAACCCAACCACTTCCGGGGAGAACGTGGTCACATGATTTCTGAGAAACGGTTTTCTCAGTGAGGAAGTGAAGCCTAATGGTTTCCAAGATGGTGGATAGCTCAAGATGGCAGATAGCTCAAGATGGCTTCCGTATGCAGTGCCCTCCATATCAGATAACAATCAGATTATTACCTGTGCCTATAGGAAATTTGATAGAGATGAAGCTGAGGCAAGGTGAACAGATTTTCCAATTCTGAAATGAATACAAAGATGACAATCTAATTGTAAATATAAGATCAAAGGAATAGGTCAATAGAAAGAGTAGGGGAATTGTAATATTCTTAAGTATTTATTGTAGAGAATTTACAATTGTAGTGAGGTCCTAAGAGATCTTAGGTAAATCTGCATTTTACTACATAATAATATTTGACTTAACAATTTAGCTGTCTGACCCCAGCATTTTGATTTCCCAATTTCTCAGCTTTGCTAACTGTAATGAGTCTCCTGCTTTCTCTTCATATTCTGTTAAACTGTTAAGTCCCTGAATCAGTCTTTCAGCAACTTTTTTTTTTTTTTTTTTTGGAGAGGTTTTCGCTATAGGGCACGTGCACTTGCCAGACAGACAGAGCGAGATAGAGAGACAGAAAGCGAGAAATCACCCCTCAGGGGGGATGGCCACACCGCAATCCCTTCTCCTCCATTCTCCTCTCGGGATCTTGGGCACACACACACACACACACACACGTGCCCGGCGTGAGTTTTAAGCCACCAGGTCCAGGACGCAAACCGCAGTCGACTGTGGGAGTCCAGCGACATAGCCATTACACTTACTGCTGGTCCCAGCAACTTTGAACTAACAAACGAAGGGGTTCGTTCCTTTGTGATCTATGGCTCTGCTTCATGGTTGTATTGACTCCCTAAAATTTAGTACAGAAGTTTGTGCAGTTTTATAGGAGGCGGTTTCATAGCTTTCATGAAATTCTCCCAGGGATCTGTAATTCCCCAAATGGTTAAGAATCCCTGGTTGAGAGAGGAAAGAATATTGAATCAATTGTCAGGAGATGTGAGTTCTTTTAATTCTGCCTCTATTAAAAAACAATGGACCAAGTGGAAGGTACTCTGGCATTTTGATGAGAACCCACTAATTTGAACACCTACCCTGGTGCTTTTCCTTAAATCGACTGTGACACAGTAAGAAATATATATTTGGTCTCAGCCCCTGGTTCCTGACGCAGCTCCTGAAACCCTTGTAATTTCCAGAGTTTGGGCATGATAGAAGTATTTTACAAGAACTTCTAAATCCCAGGTAATTTTCTGAATGATAACATCTTTTGTTTTAATAACTTATGGTGGTCTTCTATTGGATAGCTTCAGAATGGAACTGATCACAATCACCCTGCCATGGTTAGAAGCTTAGACTTTCATCTCCAACCTCCATCCAGAAGTATGGTGCAACCCAGCTCCATGGGGAGAGAAGCTCCTGTAGCTGAGCCCCTTTCTGGACTTTGCTCTGTGTACCTTTTTTTTTTCTTTTCTTTTTTTTGAGAGGTTTTTGCTATAGGGCACGTGTGCTCGCCAGACAGACAGAGAGAGACACAGAGACAGAAAGCTAGAAATCACCCCCCCCCAGGGGGGATGGCCATGCCGCAATCCCTTCTCCTCCATTCTCCTCTCGGGATCTTGGGCACGCACGCACACGCTCCCGGCGTGAGTTTTAAGCCACCGGGTCTGGGACGTGAACCGCAGTCGACTACGTGGGAGTCCAGCGACATAGCCATTACGCTAACTGCTGGTTCCCTGCTCTGTGTACCTCTTCAGCTGGCTGTTCATCTAGACCCTCTGTAGAATCTTACCAATAAACATAAAGGATGTATTTCCCTGAGATCTGTGACCATTCTAGCAATTTATTGAACCTGAGGCAGGGATTGTGGGAACCCCCAATTTGTAGCTGAGTCAGACAAATGTGGGTAAGGCTGAGTACCTAATACTTGAATCTGGTGTCTGAAGTGGGGTTAGTCTTTTGTGAACTAACCATTAACCTGTGGGGTCTGTGCTGACTCTAAGTAGTGTCAGAATTGGATTAAGTTATAGGACACCCAGCTGGTGCAGAGAATTGGAGAATTGCTCACTGTGAAAAGCCTACACATTTGGTATCATGGTGTCATAAGTATTGAGTAGAGGAATGGTGTGTGTATGTATGTGTATACACACACACACACACACACACACACACACACACACACATATATATATATAGTTGGAAAAGCCATGATGTATTTATACACAAACACACACACACACACACACCCTATGTATATACATATATATACCCTACCCTATACACACACACACATATATATGTATACACACATTTATAGTATGTATACCTGTACACATATAGTTTCCTGATGCCCTTGTTATCATTTCTGAATTTTTTGTTTTATTTTTAAACCAAAGCTTCAAAGAAAAGTAGTCTTTACTGATTTATTTGAACCTTTCTTAACTGTTTTCCAGTGTGCAGACATTGTAAAATGACCTTTTATTAGTAAAATGGTTTTTTTTCAGGAAATAATTTAGTACAGTTGAAAGAACACTACATCAGGAATCAGGGAATTGGGATCTAATCTTGATTCTCTTGTATAATCTTAGGCAGATTATTTTACCTCTCTTCACTCAGAAATTCTCCTCCTGTGATAAGGTGGGACTATCTATGAACGAATCACCTTTTTAAAGGTACATTTACCCCTTCCTGTTTTACCTACCAAGAATGTAATCCTATACTCCAGCCCAATCACTGTCAGGAGTGAGGCATCCTGTGTGTTATCACCCTCAGATGTACTAGGGTTGAAAAAGGTTATTATTATTATTTTATCTTAAAACTCTCTAAATTTTTTTTATGTTAAAGCTCTCTAAATTTCTAGTTCTGAAATTCCTTACCTAAGTTCTTTAAGCATCACTTTCAAAGGCCATTGTAAAAATTGGAAATATTAACTCAGCATACATTTTAAAAAAAAATCATTTGATATTTTATAGGGCATAAGAGATACCAGTATAAATGGTTCCTTAGTTATTGGTCAAGAACTACTGTTTCAGTCTCTTTTCATCATAGATCACTATAATTTGGAGGCCCCCTCCAATGCAGTGCAAATTCCAGCCTTCCTCTCCTGTGATCAGTATACCATTGTTGCTAACACACAAGAATTTGTCATAGTTAGCATGACTATACTCCATGAAGACAAGTGCTAACTCTGATTCTGCTTCCCCGTGTACCACCATCAGCACCAGCAATAGTCTGGTTCATAGTAGCCATACAATATGTCTAGTGGGTGACTGAATAAACAAATGAATTAGGAAAGAATAAGGTCCTACAGCCCCAAAAACTGTTGTTAACTTTAACATACCCTAGTTGCTAAATATAAAAACAAAGAGATGAGAGAAGTTCCTAGAAATCTTTTGAGTGGTGAGAACAAATGGTTAAGAAATTATCAAAACAAAGAAATGATAAATGTTTGAGATGATGAATGTACTAATTACCTGATCTGATCATTACACATTGTATTCATATGCTGAAATCACACTATACCCAATAAATATGTATAATTATTACATGTCAGTTAAATTTTTTTTAAATCTTCTCTTCCTCCCAAAAAAGTCCAGTACTGACTTGTTATTTAGTTGGGACTGCCCACTTTAACTACTTATGGTAAAATAGATTAGTACGCTCTCTGAATGAGAATTATGCTGAAATAATTTGGTCAAAGGTTAGGTAATCAGAATATTTTCTGTTGAGTAAACAGGAAAGAAAAAAGTTCTGTTCCCTTATTGAAAAGCTCTTCAATATATAAGCCCATTTTCCTGCTCAAGTGAGTTTGGTGAACAGGATATTGTTATGATTCAATATCTTATGGGTTGTCAGAATTCATTGCAAATATAAATATATGATATATTATGGATATTGTTAAGGACACTGAGATGAAGTTGATTTGAGTGAGAGTGACTTTATAAGTAGCATAAGAAAATGATAACCCACATGGTTTGATTTGAGAGGTGCTGAGAAGGCTCCTTTTGCAAGAAATACCTCTCCTCTGGATTGTTCCAATATCTGAAATTTCAAAGTTTAGTTTTGGATTACAGGTTATCTGTATTCAAGGGTCCCATTTAAAAGGTAAATACTCATAAGAAAATGAACTCATTTATCAGCCTGAATGAGATAACTGGATGATGAAAGATCTTATTTACTGGACAAGAACAGGTCATAGAACATACTTTTTGAAAGGGTGGCAAGAGTAGAGGTAAGTCCTGAGCAATGACTACTGCCAGAGGGATGCAGATCTGAGGGGTCGCAGAGCTAGTAGGAGCATGAGAATCCTGGTGTTTGGAAAATAAAGTGCCACAAAGCCTAGAAGGGCCCTTAAAGATCCAAAAGTACTACTTTGGATTAACATGTACTTCCAAACCTTGCCATGGGCAACATGTGTTCAGTATTCTGAAATCCAGATTGTTCCATCCATTCCTGAAATTTATTATGTTGATTTCAGCTCAGCTTCTAAGCTATCAAGATCACTTGGAGGCATGATTCTGTCATTTATTAAGTGTGCCTTCTTTGTTTTTGTCAAGTCACTGTTTTTTTTAAGAATTATTCTATTTAATTTCATTTATTATCATTATTATTATATATTTTTAAAATTTGACCGGAGGGAGGGAGGGGGGAGAGAGCGAGAAAGAGAGACCAGGGGAGAGGGGGAGTATGAGAAAGCAAGTTGCCAGGTCCAGGACTCCCATATGGCCAGCCAGATTGGGAGTCCAGTGCTTCAACCAAACATCATGCCTCCTGCTGGCCCCAAGTCACTGGTTCTTTTTTTTTTTTTTTTTTTTTTTTTTTTTTTTGAGAGATTTTCGCTATAGGGCACATGCGCTTGCCAGACAGACAGAGAGAGACATAGAGACAGAAGGCGAGAAATCACCCCCCAGGGGGGATGGTCACGCCGCAATCCCTTCTCCTCCATTCTCCTCTCGGGATCTTGGGCACGCACACACACATGCCCAGCGTGAGTTTTAAGCCACCAGGTCTGGGATGCGAACCGTGGTCGACTACATGGGAGTCCAGGGACATAGCCATTATGCTAACTGCTGGTTCCCAAGTCACTGGTTCTTAATCTTGGATTCAAGGAGTCTGTAATTAATCTAAAACTGTATGTGACACTTTGTATTTACAAGAATTTTTCAGTGAAGAGGGGTCTAGACTTATTTTTTAAAGAATTATTTTATTTAACTTTAATTTGACCAGAGAGGGACAGAGTGAGAGAGTGAGAGAGAGAGAGGGAAAGTGAGAAAGCAAACTGCCAGGTCTAGGACTTGAACTGTGGTCAGCCATGTGGGAGTCCAGTGCCCTTAACCACAACACCACCTGCTGGCCCCCAGAGTCTAGACTTCTAAGAAGAATCTCAAGGTTATCCATGACCTAACAAAAGGTTAAAAACTACTGATCCAACTATTAATTAGTATTTTGAGCCGAACAGTGCTAATAAGACCACCAATGATGCCTTCCTTCATGGTTAGCACTGATCCATGAGAAATTTTGGAGTTATTTGTTGATTATCATATGTCAGTCTCTTTTCTTATAATTTGAATTGTAAAAGTGGAAGGGAAAAATGAAATCTAGCTACTTGGACATTTCGGTCATTCAGATTTTGTTTTTTTAATTGTTTGGTGCTTAGTTTTAAATCTCTAAATATTATGTCATTCTTGAGACCTTTATCATTTTACTTCCTGTACCCATCAGACACCATATATCAAAGCATTATAGATGCTTTAAAAAATCTCTGAGATTGGGTGCAATTGACACATCTAAAAAATACATTAGTGAAACTTTTCTATCTTTCCTCTCTATGGTTCTGGACAAGTGTAATGTTAATTTCCATTTCAACTCACCTTAAAATCTACAAAGATTCTATCTCAATCAATATATATATAGCTTTATATATCTATATATATCTTTACATATATATGCACATATATATCTATATATGTCTTTATAGATATATATATATATGTGCATATATCTCTATATATCTTTACATATATATATGCACACACACGTGTGTGTGTGTGTGTGTGTATAAAGGGGTTTGTGCTTTAATAAAATCCTTTACATAAAAACCTGGATGTGATAAGTTAGAGCTTCATTACTTCATTTAAAAAGGATGAACCTTAGAAGGACATCAGACACAAAAAAAATTACATTGATACCATTTGTGTGTAGGTCAACAAAATACAAAGCTAATCTCTAGTGATGGTAAACAGACCAGTCCCTACGTCTAGGGCAATGATGGGATTGCAAAAAGGAGCATGAGGAAACATTTTGGACTCAGGGGAGTATTCTCTATCTAGACAGGTATAGTGGTTTTGTGGGTGTGCACACCCATCAAAACTCATTAAATCATACACTTGAAATAGGTACAGTTTATTGTACATAAAATTTAAGTCAATAAAATTGTTTATAAAAGGATTTACCTTTGGAGTCACCAAAGTGAGATTTTATTGAGCATTATTGCGCTTAAAATATGATTGATTAAAAAGTGAAAAAGTAAATCTACTTATAAATTTCAACATGGAATGTGAGTGAAATATGACCATGAAAAAGTTTTTTGACAGGTGATATCAATGCATTTTAGTTAGTGTTTAGCATTTAAACAAGAATTAATATATCATGTACCAACAGTAAAAATATTATTTATATAACTAGTTGAGATAATCTAAAATAGATCTTAAGATTTATTTAGAATACCTTCCATAGTTTGTCCCTTCAAAGTATATATTATCAGACTCAGTGATAACATAATAGCTTATTCAAAGCTAAATTGTACATCACCCATACTGTCAACATTTTGAATTCGCTAAAAGAAAATTGTACGTAGAGTTGTTTGCCTGTACATTATTTGGCATTTAAAAATTGGGTTATATTTTAAATTTGCTATGCTCAGATATTGGAAACCAGGGTAATTCCTTGGGAAATCTAACATGATAAATGAAGTATTAATTATAAGATCTGGTTTTAAATGCTATGTACTAATTAATATGTACCCTTTTCATATCCTCCTGTTGTTATAAGGAATTTTGCTCAAATTATAGATAATGCTAGTGAATTTTTGCCTTAGTGGTCAATATAAAAATGAAATGAATAGGGAACCTCTGTCAACTAATCCTAGAAAAAATACTGAGTGTTGTTTTTTTGTTCGTTTTAGAGGTTTTTACCATAGGGCATATGTGCTCACCATAGAGATGGACAGAGGCAGTGAAAGGGAAAGTGAGAAATCTCCCCACCAGGGGGAATGGCCATGCCACAATCCCTTTTCCTCTATTCTCCTCCTGGGATCTTAGGCACTCACAGACACACACCAGGTGTGATTTTCAAGTCACCGGGTCCGGAACTAGAACCATGGTCGGCCATGTGTGTGTGTGGGGGGATCTAGTGACATCATCACTATGCCACCTGCTGAGCCCCATTAATGCCACATTTCATGTGTGAATGTGGAACAACAAGGAGTAGGTAAAAATATTTTTCTGATATACAACACAGTTGCTGTTGCAAAACTTAACTGACTTAGAAGTCATTTGCTTTATAATTTCTTATTCTTACATGTTAGTAAAATTGCAAGTACTCTATACTAGTAATACAGGAACCCTTGATACACTTAACTGTTATTTTGACCCGTTTATTTTGGAATCATGCTAGGAATGAGTGAGCACTTTTGTTAGAAGAGAGCTGGTCCAAATGAAGGGAAAAGGTTAAGACTGGTTAGGTCAACAGAATTCAAAACACCAGTGATGGGTTCCTTGATGAGGAATGCTATACCTATGCCTTAACCCCTCCTTTTTCCTCATCACACAAAGGCTCAACGACAACCTCAGGCTCAGACTCAGGCTGTGGCTCCAGTTCCAGCTCCACTTGTGGTTCTGGTTCCAGGTGGATTTCAAGCTCAGGTACAGGAATAGGTTCCGGTCCTTGAGCAGCCTCTGGGTCAGTCTTCGGGACAGGCTCTGTTTCAGGCTCATGGTCTGACTCCAAAATGTTAGCAGGGTCATTCTCATGAACAGAGGATGGAAGAGTTGCTTCTAGCTGGATAATATCTTCAGTTGGCATGACTTCTCCTTCTGCACTTGGGCTTGTTTTTGTCATTGGTCTGCAAGAAAAAGAAATAACTTTGAAATTTCACATGGAATCAGAAACTCTGAGCCTTCCATGACACAGGTCTCAGACTGTTCAGGACATGTGCTATTTCTGGTATTCTAATTCATGTCAGACCATATTGTCCATTGTGGTTCAGAAAGGTTAGGTTTCAACAATATAATGAAACTTTAAGACAGATCAGGGTTGACTCTATGACCTGGTAGATAAGGCAGCTGGATTTGACATGGCCACCCTGCTCAGTATGAATCTTCAACCTGAGGCTTAAGAAACATGCTGGGTGCATGTGTATGTGTGCCCAAAATCCTGAAAAGAGGAAGAGAGGGAGGAGAAGGGATTGCAGCATAAACGTTCCCTGTGGGAAAGATGCTTTCTCCCTACTGTTCCCCAGCCTCCACTATCTGACAAGCAAAGACACCTTCTAGCAAATAAGAGGAAAAAAAAAAAGAAAGGGAGGGAGAGAGAGAAGGAAGGAAGAGAAAGAAAGGAGAGAGGAAGAAAAAAAGGAAGGAAGGAAGAAAAGAAAAAAATTAAAAGGTGGGAAAACTGATGTCAGGATGAAAGAGTCTACGGATCTAAGAAGGTCTTTGAGGGCCAGATCCATAACTCTAATGCATCTCTATCTCCTTACAATACTTGGCACCTGATTATTATCTAATACATAGCTGTGGAATATACTAGAGAAGAAATAGCATCGGCTGTGGTCAGGGCTGCGTTCTGACTTCCATGGGCATAAGGTACTTTTGCCTTTGTGAGTCTCTTGTTTATAAAAATAAAAATACTTAAAATTATATTGTATGACTATTTTGGTAAAAAGACAAGTATATTACTATTAGATGTTAGAAAATTTTTTGAACCTAAATGAGTTGTGAGAGTTAAGTTAAAGTGCTAAGATCAGAGTGGGGGGAGCACAACACTCAGCATTAAAGTAATGGGAGCGAGTAGACAGATCCTTCTGATATCTTATGCTAGAAGAAGTTCTTAGGAAGAGCCACTTTGTGGCGGGCACTGCATACAGAAGCCATCTTGAGCTATCCGCCATCTTGAGCTATCCACCATCTTGGAAACCATCAGGCTTCACTTCCTCACTGAGCAAACCCTTTCTCAGAAATCATGTGACCAAACGTTCTCCCCGGAAGTGGTTGGGTTTCTAGGCAATGAAAGAGATCCACCCACACCAATGATTGGTTCATGCTGTTCTATCTCATTTGCATTTCGGGCAACCAATTGGTGCCACCAGCTGTATATAACTCGCCATTTTTCCTCAATGGAAGAAGGAGGAAGAAGAAGACTTGATCAGCATCTCATACTGTGTGTGCGTGTATTCGTCCCATCTCTCACTCCCTCCCCCAGGGAACCTGTTCGACTGTCCCCCGGGTCAGGACACGTGGCATCTGAACAGGGACAGGACATGTGGTGCCTGAGCACTGACTTGGGTACGAGGGATCCAGTGAAGAGCTCCCGAGGAAGGCTCCAGTGCAGAGCAAGCGAGAAAAGCTGGCAGAAAACAGAAGGGGATGGCAGAGAATCGTCCCGAGTACCGAAATAAAGAGAAAGGCCGTGGCAGAAAACAGAAGAGGATGGCATAGAATCGTCCCGGTAAGTAACAAAGGCTACTTAACAAGTAATAAGGGTGATTACGGGACAAGAAATGAGTAAACATGAGTTATTTGTTCATGGGCTTACTGAAGCCCTCAAGATACACGGAATTAAGATTAAACAATTCCTTTCTTTCTTTCTTTCCTCTCATATTGGAACCTAATAGATGAGATCATTAGGTTCATGCCAACTGATCCTAAACTCGCGGCAGTTGTAGCAGAAGGAGAACAAATTATGCAAAAAATAAAACTCAGACAGATAGTAAAGATGCCATGGAAACTAAAATAGACCCTGGCACCAAAAAAGAAAAAGATTTAATTTCTTTGGACAGTGAGGAAAAAGTGACAGAACTTAAAGCTCATTTGGATGACCAATTAACTAATTCTGAAAAGAAACTTTAGAAACAAAGGCTGCTGCGTATAACAATTCAAAATGGCCGCCTGAGAAAGAAACTTCGAAACGGAGGCCACTGAGTACAACAATTCAAAATGGCCACCTTTCAAAAAACGACCGCCATCTTATGATTCGGTCGCATCTACACCATCTTTGGTGTGTAATCATTCTTGCCATGAAAAGGCTGCCCCGCCATCTTTGGCGATGCCTGTTATTGATCCTAGGGCAGAAGTTCAGGCTAAGATCGAACAACTTAAAGAACATATTCAGTTAGAAGAAGAACATCAAGAATTGATATCGCGATTAGAAAATCTGAAAGTGGGTAAATCTAAAGGTACAGTTTCTTTGCAAAATCGCTGTCAGCCCACTCTTACTTCTGGTGTAAAACTTAAGCCGGCTCAAAAACTACAACCACTGATAGACCTTGAGGAACAGGAAGCCTTTCCAGTTACAGAAACCATAGATCAACGAGGGCAAACATGGCTCCACCTACGTGCCTTTGATTTTAACATTACAAAAGAAATTAAAACAGCAGTTGCTCAATATGGAGCTACAGCTCCATATACTTTAGTCATAGTCGACTCGGTGACAGAAAATTGGCTTCCACTGTTACCTTTGTTCAAGACCAATTAGACTCCCTTGCAGAAGTAGTACTCCCAAATAGACGTGGGTTAGACCTCCTCCTGGCAGAACGGGTGGGGGGGGGTGTCTCTGTCTTTCTTTACAGGAACACTGCTGCTTTTACGCCAACAAGTCCGACATAGTTCATGACAAGCTCAACCAATTACAAGATCTTCAATGTAGAAAACAGCTTGCCAACAACCCCTCATGGACCACGTGGAATGGACTTCTCCCGTTTTTACTCCCCTTACTTGGTCCTCTTTTGGGCCTTCTGACTGTTTGCTCTTTGGGGCCTATACTTTTTAATAAGCTCATGGCTTTCCTTAAACAACAGATTAATTCCATAAAAATGCAGCCTATCCAAGTCCACTACCACAACCTGGAGATGTAGTATCGCGGAGCCTAGACATTGCTCCTGCCTGAGGCGCTGAATCGGTTAGCCAAAGATGGGTAAGAGAGTCTGAGCCTAACAGCTGTACAGTCCTCACACCTAAGACAGGAAACCCATCATTGCAATGGGATTCTCCAATGTCAGGTAAGGATGGACATGTGGTTCTAAAAAACGACTCCAACCTAAGACAGACACGATTCCCCCAGGTTTTTCTCCTGTCTTTGAAAAAAAATAAAAAAGGGGGACATGTGGTGGGCACTGCATATGGAAGCCATCTTGAGCTATCTGCCATCTTGAGCTATCCACCATCTTGGAAACCATTAGGCTTCACTTCCTCACTGAGCAGACCGTTTCTCAGAAATCATGTGACCAACCATTCTCCCCGGAAGTGGTTGGGGTTCTAGGCAACGAGAGAGATCCACCCACACCAATGATTGTTTCATGCTATTCTATCTCATTTGCATTTCGGGCAACCAATTGGTGCCACCAGCTGTATATAACTCGCCATTTTTCCTCAATGGAAGAAGGAGGAAGAAGAAGACTTGATCAGCACCTCATAGTGTGTGTGCATGTGTTTGTCCCATCTCTCATTCCCTCCCCCAGGGAACCTGTTTGACTGTCCCCCGGGTTGGGATACCACTTGAAAGAGATATGCCTGAGAAATGTTTATATTCAAGTAAAGAAAACAAAAGAAAGGCTTACTCAAGCTCTGTGGTGTTTTTAGATGCTCTTTTCCTTTCCTTTGCCTTTGCCTTTGCTTTGTTCCTTGCAAAGCACACAACAGAGGTGACAATGGCAACACCTACGAGGGTACCTATCAAGGCCCCAACGATGATTCCGACTTCTGGATCTGAAGAACACAAGCAACTGGTTAATAGAGTGGGACATATTATTGCCTCATGCATGTGCGTTCATGACTAATGGGGAAGATTTGGGGTATTCACAAAGCAGGAAAGTGATTTGTATAGGCTGGAGGAATGGAAGTCCCTAGAACTCTTCCAGTTGGACTCATAGTGAGAGAAGAAAGATGACTGACTCAACTATGTCACTTAACCATTGACATTTACACACACAAATATGCCAACTTGGGGAAAGTGGAGTTGCTTTCAAAATGAAGTTTAGAAAAGCAGATTTTCAGTGTGCTTAACCAGTCCGAGACACACCATGAAATTGCAATCTGGTCACCAGAAATAGGCCTCTGCTATAAGCAAGGGTATTTCACCAGGCTTTCCCAGAGCATAGCTAAAATAGGTCCCCCAAAATCTTTTCCCTAACAGAGTCTATGCTCACCAAGGAGCCTCATGCATAATGGACCCTGGGAAAGGATATACTTATTTTGATAAGTAGGCATCTGGTTTATTACATCAGTCCAGGGGAAAACTTAAGGAGCTTGAGACAGTCCAACTGAAGCATTGAGGTGTTCTCCCTGAGAAACTGTGTCTGAATTATATATATCGTATACATCTCTCTGAAAACAAGGACAGACGTCTTGTATTTTGAGATTAGAGGCTAGTTGAGGTGCTCAATAATCTTTAATACTTAGAGGAATACAAATAATTTAAAAGTCAAATAGTTTAAACTTCTAACAAAAACAGCAATTCTTGCCCTATTCCTCCCCATCTCTGAGTCCCATTTACTACAGGGTTAACCACTCATAACACTTTCTTTTAATTCTTACTTTCCCATTTCTGCTATGCTTGTTCTGGTATATACAAGTTTATTTTGGCATAAAAAAAGGTTTGAAATCCATGCATGGTTCTTTCATAATATGCAGTTCTATGAATCTGTGGAAGAGCCTCATAGCTAACTACAATATCACTTGAATTTTCCTACCAACAGCATCACAAAGAGAAATTCAGGCTGATGCTATCAATGAAGCTGTTGTTTCATTTATTGAATATTGACACCTACTTTCTAGAGATTTTGTGAGGCTTAAACAAACTACTTTCTGTAAAGGATTTAGAACAGCGTATGGCCCATATTATCACACAAGCATTAGATATTAAAAAGGTCATTCATGTCAACCTATAAATAAAAGTACACAATATCGAGAGGTAGGAAGCTCTAATCAGGGGTCCTAATTAATTTACTTGGCTAATAGGCCTAGGCTACTTAAGGAGAAAGTTTGTATATTGACTCACGTGAAGAGGTTAGATCAATTTCGCAGGAACTATTGCCGAGACTGTTAATGGCAGTACACTGGTAGTAACCTTGCTCAAAATTTGTCAGATTTCCAATAACCAAATTCCCTGTGGCTGGATCTGTTGAAACCAGGAAATAGACTTTTGAGATCTCTTATATGGATACAGATCACATCAGTTTAACATCATCCCCACACTGGCCTCTCTTTCTTGAGATATCCAGGGTCCAACTAGGCCCCTCAGGACTGTTCTATTTCCATCATACTCACCACCTGTGAGCTGGCTTCTAGAAGTTGGAGAGTAAATCAGACCATATTCATCGTGTTGGGAAACAGACATTCTTTTTACACCACCACTGCCCCCTCCCCCAGGAAAAGAGAAGATTAAGCTCAAAGAAAAAGCAGTCAGCCACACACTCATACTATCAGACGGGTACAAACATCAGACCTTTTTAGGGGCTGGTGAGGGTTATACTTACTGAAGCTTTCTTTCACTGGTATGATGTTTCCTCCCTCAACTTTATACCAGTAGTACACAGGGGAAGGTGTTCCAAGTGTAGAGAGACAAGAGAGGGAAATAGCGTGGCCAGTTTCTGGTCTTCCTTGAATGCTACAAAAGGGCTTAGAAGGTTTGACTGTAAGGCAATGACAAAGAGTGAAATTTCTGCAGGATGATCAGCATTCTGCAGTTGCAGGCACTTCCTCACTTTCATTTTGCAGAATATATATATATTTTTTAAAACTTAAATTTATTTTGACAGTTTTCTGGTTGTACCACCAGGTGGGAGTAGAGCACTTCAGGTACAGGGATTTTCTAGTCAGGAGGCCATTAAGATTCCAATAGTGTCTCCTCTGCCTCCTCTCCTGAGTTATAACCATGAATTTCTGCAGCGTGTCTTAAAATATGCTTTTGGTTAAACATCCAAATGTAAGCAAACATTAAACAACTAGAAACATAGTTTATATTTTAAAAGCACAATTTTAAAGGAGACTATAACCCTTAAACACTTTGAGATAAACTGTTATTCTTTTAAAAATTGTTTTATAAATGTTATATTTTTCTTTTATCAACTCTTTGCATTTATCCATTTATGGGTGACACAAAACAATTGGAATTCGCTTGTCTCCTTCATTAATAGGGGAAGGCCATATGGGGTGTATGTGCTACACAGCACTGAAATCTTTATTCATTCCAACAAGTTTTTAGCTACGTGCCTTCTGTGTGCCCAGCACTGGACTAAATTAAGCACCAGGAATTTAAGAGTAACAAGTCTGAAGTGGGGTGGGGAAATTATGACAGGTGATGAGGTTTGTCAGTGGCAGAGGTTTTATCTTAGAAGGTGTCGTATGTCATGTATTTTATGCTGAGGGGTGGTGCATGGAGGGAATTTAGACACAGGTATGATGGTGGTCATTTTAACATTTTAAACAGATAGCTCCTACTATAAGAGTGCCTGAATCAAAGGAGAGAAGGGGACAGATTCAAGAGGTAGTGAGAGACTAGTATTAACAGGACTTGGTGGTCAACTGGATGTGGAGGGTGAGGAAGAGGGTGGGGTTAATGAGACTCCAGGTTTCTGATTCCGACAGCAAGGTACACATGGTTTTGCCATCCCTTGTAACACTATGAAAAGCAAGTTTTAGAAGAGGTGATGAGGAGAAAGGAGTGATAATGAGGTCAGTTTGGGACATGATGAGGGTTTTTTTTTTTTTTTTTTTGAGAGATTTTGCTATAGGGTCCGTGTGCTCACCAGAGAGACAGAGACAGCAAGACAGCAAGAAACCACTCCCAGAGGGTATGGGCATGCCACAATCTCTTCTCCTCCATTTTCCTCTCGAGATTTTGGGCACACATGCACATGTGCCTGGCATGTTTCAAGCCACCGGGTCTGGGGCTCAAACCACGGTTGACTACATGGGAGTAATGTAACCGTTATTCCATCTGCTGGTCCTGGGACATCCTGAGTTTTTAACTGCTTATTTAAAAACACCTCAGTGAGAAGTCCTGTGGGATACTGGGAACCTGATTCTCTTCATTTTCTTACTTAACACAGATTATTATATATCCTTAATCTTATATACCGATAATGATCTGAACTTCTATACTTTCCAACTTACCTTCATTATCTTAATCTGGATATAAAATTCGCCAAAAGCTTAGGTTCTCTAATTTAGGTGAATTAAACCTTAGGTACTTTAGACTGCTAAGCCCTCCAGCCAAGAGCATAGCTCTGGATCCATAAATCCCAGCTTTTTAATTTTATTCTAGATGTGTTTAGGCAAGTTATCTAATTTTATCAAACCTCAGTTGACTCATCTGTAAAATGTGAATAATAGATACACTTCTGGCTAATTAAAAGATGAAATAAAACATTGTATACAGGGCCTGCACATGGTATACTGTTGGTCCTGGGCAGAACTAATTCCTGCTGCTAATGTTAATCTTCCACCAACTTCTGCTCCACTTAGCCATCTCGTACTCTAGATCCCTGTACACATGAGTAAGAAGCTACTGCCTTTTAAGAAAGATGGCAATTTTATAGCCTTTACAGCAGAATAGAACAGTTTGGACATAAAATTAAACAAGGGTGTTTCATCACAAAGTCAGACACCAGGACTTGAACTAAATTATAGAGAAAAACCTGGAATGACTTGTAGTCATTTGTACAGCCCAGAAAAAAAAAAAAAAAAAAAACATATTGGCCTTGTTTTTCCTGGACACTGCTTTTTCCTTTTATTTTTTATTAACAAAGCATTTAATGAATTACTTTGAACCAAGCCTCAAACTTACATATTTTCTCAAACTACTAAATCAGGACTGAACTGATATTTCATCCAGTTAAAGTCTCCAGTAGAACTTGGGTGTTTTACTGGCAAAGCCACTGATCTACCATTTAGCCTTATTACTTTCAACAGAATTGGGATGGGAGAAAAAGGCTCTCCTCAGAAAATAAGTGAAAAAGCTTCACCGTGTCCTCAAGCCTTCTCTAAATTAATAATTTTCTCTTTAGGTGCCAAATTGCACAAAGTAGATGAGGTTCATTCCAAATGCAGACCAAATAATTACTCAAACTCTATCTGTGTCTTTTTCAGACATTAATTTTCCAAGAATGTCATACCTAATGGAAATCTCTCAATTGAATGGCCATCCAAACCACCTGGTCATTGCTCATGTTTTCCTTCATCTGACTTGTGCCCTGCCACCTCAGCCCCTCTTCTGCCTGACACTCTCTTGCATGCCCTTGAACATTCAACATGATAGTCATTTTCCCTGGTAAGCCTTCTCCTGCTCCCTTATCTACCTTCTCACCTCTTTCTCTGTGCCCTCATGGCTCTCCTCTCATTGCTCCATTGTAAGCTCTTATGTCACCTATGTGTCTTCTTCACGAGAACTTTTGGAAGGCTGGGACCCTATTTTTTACATCTTCCCCTCTCCGTTGCTTAACACAGTATCTGACACATGTGCCATGTGCTCAGGATTTGTTGAATGAATAGAGGAGTGAAAGCATGAGATCAAATTTCCATCGCTGGATAATGAAATATCTTAGAAAGTCACATTGCTATGTAAAGGCATCTTTAAGGAAATATCAACACCTTTACCCACAAATCGTCTCCCTTTACCCATCTGTTGTCATCTTGCTCACCCCAAGTCACACAAGAATAGATTTTCATATGTAATGGGATTTGACAACTTCAAACAGCCTCTGTGATTTTTTAAAAATTTTTACCATAACGCATGTGTGCTTGCCAGAGAGAGACAGAGAGAAGGAAAATGAGACATCCCCCAGGGGGGATGGCCACACTGCAATCCCTTCTCCTCCATTCTCCTCTCAGGATTTTGGACAAATACGCACACTTACTCAGCATGATTTTCAAGCCACTGGGGCTGGGACTCAAACCATGGTTGGCCACGTGGGATTCCAGCAGCTTAACCACCAGTGGCAAACCTCACAGTAAATATCTTCAGGCTCCTTTTAGGTATCACCTGCTGACCCAAGCGTCTGTGATTTTTAGAGAAAATTAGCAGTCTCAGTATTTCCAGAATGCCTAAATTTGTAGGATGCTTTCATTATTTGCTCAATTAATAAAAATCAAAATGTTGTGAGTTCCCAAAGGAAATGCATAAATCCTCTGCTTCTTAGCTTACCTAGGTCCTGGCTACTTAATCCCAAGACTCACAGAAAAGAGTAACTCAGAGAGGAAATGATCCTCAGCTACTCATGAAAATTGATTTGGTATCCCCTTAGCTTTAAGGATATTGCCCTTCTCATCTAGGTTTACCTCAGGACTATTTCCAAGCTCTGGGATGAAGAGGCTTCATGGCCTCTTTAGGTTGTTTCTGGTTAGAACACTTTAAAGCCAGGTTGCAAGAGAAAATCATTAGAGGATTAAGGCCTCATATTTTTTGAACTTTTAAAAGGCATCTAATCCTCAGTGTTTCATTCAAGCCTCATAACAAATCTATAAAGAAGACAGGACAGGAATTACAACCCTATCTCACAATAACCAGAAAAAGGTAGACTGACTTGCATGAGGTCACTGAGCATAGAGTAAGATTTAAAATCTAGGTCTTCTGACTTCCAGCTCAATGCTTTGGCATTTATACCATCCCATTTGGTTCCCATTTTTTGACTAGTTTTCTAAACTAGAACATAAACTCTCTGAAGAAAATGCTTGAGTAACACATCTTTTGCCTGCCCCTATAACCCAGTACCTAACACATGCCTAAGCAAAATAAAAACACGATTAAGCTAACTACCATTAAAAATTAGCTTTTGGGAACTTTTCCCTCTTTTCCAGTTGAGTATATGCAGTGGCAAACCTCACAGTAAATATCTTCAGGTTCCTTTTAGGTATCACCTGAGTGGCAAACCAAGAGAGCTCTGGACAGTTCTCTTAGATGTGCTCCTTGTTACCAATCACTTCTTTACCAAGCTACTCAGTTAAGTCACTGATCTGATCTATTATAGTTCCTCCTTTCCTGTGATGTATGTATGCAGCTTGAGAGGAGTAATGACTAGATTAGCTTCATTTGAGGTTACGTAGAAGTGGGAAGTTCAACTAGTTAGTCAGAGTTGGCAGTCCTTCTATCTCTCCCTGTAGTACTTCCTAATCCCCATTCCTCATCCACCCCTAATCATGCCTCCCTCAGCCCCAACCTCCACCCCCACCCCTGGCCCCGAAGATAACAGCTTAGCCCCCAATGTACTCTCAGATAGAGATTTCAAGGAGCCTTAGAAATCCCCAGAATTGGGAACTCCCCAAGGAGAGAAACCGTGTTTTCATCACTGGAAACCTCATTGTTCCTGACACAAAGTAGACACTCAATAAATACTGAATAAATGAACTATTCCAAGTTCGTCTTAAGAGCATATCTTATATGGAATATTTTATAAGTAAATAATTTAATTATCAGCATTGGTTTAATGTGTGCCCTTTTTTCCCCAAATACCATTAATGCTTTTAAAAGAGACCCTCCTGTCTTTATTCAAAAGAATAACTTAATAGCAGGAATTGTGGTTGGCTTAGAAGAGGTATTAAGTTGACAGTTTCCTCCCCGGGATAAATCTGGCTTTAGTTAGAGATCTCTCTGAAAGAATGGCTAGTGATCATTTAATGGGACAGTGAGTTGTTCCTCTGTTCTCATTTCATCCTTCAGAGGTAGGGACCCCTGGAGGTTGGGTCATCACTGTTGTCATTTTGGTAGCCCCTTTGCTTTGGTAATTGTTCCAGGATATCCTATGAGTGATTTCTCAGTGTTACCATATGGATTATATTGGTGCCATTCTTTTTTGCTGATAGTAAAAGGAGCAACCAAGATATTTATCCCTCAGAGACTTGGTATCAAACACACTGCCCTGGCTCATTCTCCAAGAAGAGAAAAGGCAGAAAAGAGTGCCCATACCTAACACACTGACGTTGAGGATGCCTTGGTTTTGGCCGACAAAGTCTGGGGGGTTGTTAACATCGCAGATGTAAATTCCACTGTCTGCTGGCTGCATATGTGAAATAGTGATAGACGCATTACCTGGACTGTTGGACCCTACAATTCGATCTTTAAACCGCCCGATAGCTTCAGCTTTTCCACCTTCAGAATAGTAAATCTAGGACAGAAAAACAGCAAAAATGAGAACTGGAAAGTGTCCAGGACTAGATAAGCCACCTGGAAGCTCTTTCTAACCATATTGCCTGTGATAATAAACAGCATCTTCTCTCCATAAAGACCAGGGTTTCTCAGCTCAGTGGTACACTTCAGCTTTCTCATAGCTTCTCACAGTTATTACTACCTCATTTGTACCTCAAAGCTACTCTGTGATGCCATTAGAGTGGAGACTGACATGTTATCCTAAAAAGCTAGAAACGATAAGATTCAACTCCTAAGTTGGGGTGAGCAGATAAAGATGCTCACCTGAGGAGTACCTGGAGGAAGCTCATTATATAAAACACAAATGTCTGATGGAAAGACACTTATAAACTTTTTTGATTTGAGTTTACCTTGCCTAGTAGAACTGTCTGGTCTCTCGAAAAGTTTGAATGTTCATGCTCCTTTCGTATGTACATAGTCCTTGGGATAAGCAAACCTTGGTTTGTTCTGGTTTTTTTTTGGAAGCATAAGCTTTCAGAGAAGAAAGTCCCCTGAGAAATCATCTGGTCCTATCCCCTCATTAGCACTTTTGGTAGTAGAGGGTCTGGGAAGTACTTAGTCAATGATAGCTACTATCTTTCTCTCCAGTGGCAGGAGGGCAGAACAGGAATTACTTTATCATTTAGACACATAAGGTAACTCAGACCCAAAAAGATTAAATGACTCATCAAAAAGCCACAAGGATTAATTTGTTATTATTCTTATAATTTACTAGGCATAAGAAAGATCTGGGGCCAGCAGATGCTGGACTCCTACATGATTGACCATGGTTCAAGTTTCAGATCTGATGGCTTGAAAATCATGCCAGGCACATGTGTGTGCATACCCCACCTCTTGAGGAGATAATGGAGGAGAAGGGACTGTGGCATGACCATCCCCCTGGGCAGTGATTTCTCACTTTCTCTCTCTCTCTCTCTGGTGAGTGCTCGCACCCTAGGGCCAAAACTTAACAAAAAAATTTGGAAAAAGAAAGATCTGGATTTTATTCTATCTTCATTAAAGAACATGGGTACTGGGCCAGCAGGTGAAGTGGAAGTTAAGGCAGCCTGATCCCATGTGGTCAACTATGTGGTTCAAGTCCCAGACCCAGTGGCTTTAAAATCACACTGGGCACATGTGTGTACATGCTCAAAATTTCAAGATTAGAGTGGAGGAGAAGGTATTACAGTGTGGCAATACCACCCCCCCCCAGGAATGTATATGTCCTATAGCAAAAATAAATAAATAAATAAAAGAACATGGGTACTTAGATCAAAATGACAACTGTGGGAGTAGCATGATGTGATGGGAAGAGGCCTAGCATCAGGTGACCTGAGCTTTAGTCACAGCTTTGCATCTGATTGTGACATCATCAAGGGAGGTGGCTTATAGCCATGTCTCCATGGTAACCTACTTGGTGATATGAAAGATATTTAATCATTTCAGTCTTTAGTTTCCACATCCAAATAAGGAACCAGAGCAATGTTTTTCAAAGTATGATACAATATAGATACTTAAGTTGATTTTCAGTGTACATATAAACCCCATATATCCAACACATCAAATCTGTGACCTCATGAATATTGTATAGGATGAGACTACGGTAGAGAGATTTTTTAAGATTTTAAGAAACCCAGTCAATACAGAAAACAACACTAAATGATTAGTAGTGCTGGTGATACACAAATATGACAAAAATCATGAAGATGAAACATGAGTGACTGAAGTTTGGGAATCACTAGACTGAGTAATCCTTGAGATCCCTTCATAGTATATACATTCTATGTACACTTTGTTAGTTTCATGTAAATGTGTGTAATTCAAGATATTGTTGTTTATTGTTCAATAAATAGTATTACCCTAGTCCAGTGAGACCAATATTTTTGTAAAATCTACCACAAGGGTCTTATGGTTCATTTAATTCACTCTTCTCACCTTACAGAAGAAACTGAAGCCAACAGAGATTTTTTAGAAAGACACACACAAAATAAACAGTTGGGACAGACCTAAAACCCCATTCTCCTAATTCCTTCTAGAGTGCTCTTTACTTTAATGGGCCAGTCAAAGAGGGAAAACAATCAGAAAACCAAAATATATTGTCTAGAAGAATTCAAATGTATTTTCTTTTAAAAAGAAAGTCAACATATTTTTCAGCTAAGGCAGAAAAGTATATTTTGAGAGAAAATTCAAAGAAAAGAGTATATTTAAGGGGAAAAAAACTTGTCTCTCTCCTCCAGTTTTTCTAGCCTTAAATATGCTTTCTTTTCTGCCATAAGTAAAGTCATTTGTAATTCATTCATTCAGACTTAATAAATTCACAAATTATTTCCCCAGAATCACAGTATTTAACTTACAAACTAAAATGTATTAATTCATATGGTCAAGTCGTACAGGAGGAGGTTCAACTATCAAAGGTCTATTACCTTCATTTGAATTAATACCCACACTGTATGGTTCTAGCAAACACCAGACTTACTTACTTTCTAATTAGAAATTTGAGGTCTCTTACCTGGAATACAACCTTCTGATCACCAAGGAAGTCCTTTACAGCCTAAACATCTGGCCACTTCCTCTGCTCCTAAGACTAGGGCCTGGTCAGCTCTCTTTTATACTCATGCTTGATGACATCACAATGAAATAACAGGCCTGCCTTGGGCACAGTGAATTTCAGAGGATTCTGGTTAAAAGGACCTTATTTCTGCAGAGATGGGGCATGGGTCATGGGGGAGGCAAGATAATGTGTTTTAGTTCAGTACTAAGACATGTAAAGAAACCATGTAAAAGTCTCATAGTCGGCCATGAATCAAGGAAAAATAAAAAATAAGCAATGAGGTCCTGGACCTGTAATTTGCCTATGAAAAGGACCTTCATTCTTTCAGCCTGAGCTTCTCACACTGTAGTGTAATAAATTTTGCCCTCTCAAGAATGACACTAAATGGTATCAGCAGTAGGACTGGGGGTAAGGAAGGATAACAGTGGAGACCTACGTGGGAAAGGCCTTGGTCTCAGTGCTATGTGAGAAAGAAAGTCCCCAGGACTAGGTAGCAACCAGATACACAGATGTAGGGGATTTCTCTTAGGGGAAATCCATGCTGTCACCCTGTGCTTGCAAAGAAAAAAACAAAAAAGTGTTTTCCTAAAAGTGTTTATCTAATCACATAGAAAGGACTGCAACTTGGTTCCATTTTCTACAAAAATCAAAGCTGAACAACGGCCAAGCCCCAGGCCATGATCCTGTTGGTTTATATATTTTTCAAAGAAAGAATATGGTCAATTTGGAGATCAACACAATTAAGGTCCAGGAAAAGCCACAGATGCTGAACAGGCCACATCCTGGGGGCGAGGGTGGGGGTGAGTCCTACTTTAAGAAAACTCATCCAAGTATTCCTTTAAGTAGTACTTGTCCATTTTTTAACCTACCTTGCCCTTTGTTTCTGTGTTTATGGCAGACTACCCTGTTTTCGCCTAGGATCCTCTCTGCCCACCCCCATGATGATGCTAGAGTCTGATGGGTGGAGTTACACTAGTACATTAAATATAGGACCCTCTCAAGGATCACTTAGTTCATAGTTTATAAGTTAAAAGAGCCTTTGGAGCCAAACAGATATTGTAAACATGGGAAATGGCTCGGAAAGGTTGATGGGTAGTGGTAAGATCATAAGGGATAGTGAGGACTATGGTGACCTGGAAAGCAAATGCAAACAAGGCATTCGAACAGTTGAAACAAACAGAATACTGAGCTGGCCAACTGAAATACATCCAATGGTGAAATCTGGCCCAGAGATCTCTAGTTTGCAAATGCTGATTCATTCTCTCCTATTACAAAAAAGGATACTGGGGCCTCAATAGAGGAAGAGATTTCCCAAGGGCACACAACTAATTTACAATCAGACCTAAAATCCAGACTTCCTGATTCCCACTTAACACCTTAAGATGGCACTCATAGTCCTCCTTGAGATGAGAAGGATGATTCCTAGGCAATTTTCCTCCTTTGGGGCCTTTCACTCCCTACTCCAGCCTGATCTTTCTCCTGCCAACTGCTGCTATTCATTGGCATGATGTTTCCCATGCTGTGTTTACCACGTGATGCCCTCTACATTTGCCAGCTGCAACTGTAGACTCTTCAGTTCTTTACAGAGCAGCCTTTCCCCTCACACTATGCCAAGTTCCTCTCCATATGAGGCCATGCAGCTGGGAGCCAGATTTGTCCTAAAAAATTTTTTCTGCAACTTCGTGACATCTAACTAGAGGTTTGCCGTATAAACAAGAAAAGTTGAGATAGTTCAGTCTGCTTTCTATTTGTGTCTGAGTTGAAGTTACTGAATTCTAGAGCTGATCCAGGAAATTGCAGGTTCTTTTAGGGAATATGGAGGGCATGGAAGTACAAAGCAAACCACCCATCTTCTCCCTTCTAGCTTCTTGCTGTTCTGTACTGTTCACAAAGGGGCTAGCCATGGGATAAGGGGTGGAGGAGATGTAAAATAGCAATGGTCTCAAGCTCAGAATATTCTCTGGACTGTACTAGAGGGGCTGAGATTGCACATGTTAGGGATATAACACCAAAAGAAAGGCTCTTCAGCTCCCAAACCACACTCTTGACATCCTGCCATTTATCTGAGAATCCATAATTTTAGTTGCTACTTTGCGGTGAAGGCATGGAAGGTTCCTGCTTAAATGCATTTCTTTGGAAGAGAACAAAATAAAATATCCCCAGTCCCTAGCACCTTAGCATTAGATTAATTATGAGATATAGCAGAACAGATAAACTTTGACAGGTGGGGATAGGGAAGATTTTGTATTGTTTCTCAATGAAGGTAGCGAGCATTTTGGACAAACAATTCTTCATTGTGTGGGTCTATCCTATCTATTGCAGGACATTTACCTTCTCTACCCACCACTCACTAAATGCCAGTAATGACTCCCAGTCATAACAATCAAACAAACATGCTTTCCAGTTTCAAATGGCCCTGAGGAAATGGAACACCACTCCCCAACTCTCCTCTGACATTTAAAAACATTTACTATAATGTTACCTGTAGAGGACAGGCTAGGTTGAAAAATCTGAGACGCTAGAGAACATGAGGATACTATATCTTAAGAAAAAAGCTTTCTAAATTGTGTGTTTGTTGTTGAATATGAGTCTGGTAAAGGATTTCTTCTACTATGAAAAGTCTAGAAAAGTAAGTATTATCTGAGAGACTCATGCTAAAAAGGATCAATACATGTTATACTCAGGGGCTGATGAGGAGACCTCTACAGTTTTACCAATAACTAGGTGGATGAAAGAGGAGGCCATTTGTTTGACCAGAGAGGCATCAAACTACCCAAACTTCCATTTTAACTTGTCTGCACTTGTCCTAGAGTTTTTATCTGAGACTCCTTGCCAAAGGACTTTACTATCTGAAGCTGTCCCTATCTTCTGAGAGGAGGGCCTCTCTGGAAAGAGGGCTTCTCTGAGAGGAGGACCATGCTAATAAATACCCTGATCTTCTTAGTTAGACTTGTGGGATAAATGGGATACCATTTAACCCCAGTCAGAATGGCTAAGATTAAAAGAATAAAGAATGATAAATGCTGGTAAGACTTCAGTGAAAGGGGAACACTTTTACACTGTTGGTGGGAATATAAATTAGTACAACTACTGTGGAGAACAATATGGAGGTTCCTCAGACATTTAAAAACAGAATTACTATATGACCCATTATTTCCACTCTTGACTATCTACCCAAAGGATAGGAAAATCCTCAGTCAGAAAATCACTTGCACATCCATGTTTATTGCAGCATTATTTACAATATCTAGGACATGGAATCAACCCAAATGTCCAAGAATAGCTGAGTGGATGGAGAAAAATGTGGCACATGTACTCTATGGAATACTACTCAGTCATAAAAAACAATGTGACCCTGGTATTTGATACAATGTAGATGAATATAGAAGATTTAACGCCAAGTAAAGCAAGCCAGACTGTGAAATACAGGCATTGTATATCCCCACTTAATATATAGAGAATGTCTGCACTTTAGAGCAGAAACTGAAAGATTGGAAGATATAATATCAGGAAGGCTAACTATAGATACTAGAGACCAGATAGAAGGGAGTGAATAATAGAGGGTGGGAGGGAAGGGATCAGGGAAAAAAATAAGCAAGACATTTAATAAATACAAAAGTGAAAAGTTATCTGTTAATGATAATGTGTATAGTAATGCATTTGACTTGACTATTATGCACTGTATTCATGTTGGGGAAAACCATTTTGTACATTGTAAAGATATACAGTGATTAGGGACCAGCAGTTGGCATAATAGCTATGTTGCTGGACTCCTATGTAGTCAACTGCGGTTTGAGTTCTGGACCTGGTGGCTTAAACTCATGCTGGGAACGTGTGCATGTGTTCCCAGCCCCCCGAGGTGTGATTTCTCGCTTTCTGTCTCTCTGTCTTTCTGGCAAGCACACATGCCCTAGCAAAAGCCTCTCCAAAAAAGAAAAAAGACATATAGTGATTAAATGTAAATATATATGTATATATGTGTTTGTATGTGTGTGTGTGTGTGTGTGTGTATATATATATATATATATATATATATATATATATATATATATATATGAAAAAGACTATTTGTGGATACTTCTGTATTCTCCACCAAAGGAGGGGCTAGTCAGAAAGAGATTACACTCGTCCCTGGATATGAAGAAATACCAAGCCTCAGATTCAATTGCTACTTTAACACAATGATTTGGGGGGAGATAAAATGGACCTATAAAATGGGGCTATGGCAAGAACTGACCAGTGCCTAGATCAGGGAGCAATAGGGCCCTGAGCCTTTTGGAGGAGCTGGAAAGAATTTCCAATGTGAATGTGAGAAGGCTAACTCAATACTCTCCCTCTGTCAGTGGCTTGAGCTGATCTGTGTTACTGCCCAACTGAGAACTTCCCATACCTCTCCTAAAGTTTGTGCCAGTGCCCTAGAGACTTCAAACAATGAATGGACTCAATAGCACACCAATAAGTGTTCCTACTAGAGAGGTCCAGCTACATCTCCCCCAAGCACCTCTTCCATATGCCATTATTAGACTGACTGCCTTTTCTTCCATACCCTCAGCATTGAGATATGAGCTGTGCTGCCTTTGAGCAGAAATGGGTGGATCTGAGAACCAAATACTACACGGTATACTGCCACATCAACCCAGGAGCTGAACTGAATCACTCAATGGTCAGTATGGCAACATCTTACTCTGTAAGTCACAGAATTGGCTAATAACATAGCGGTCTCTCTTTGACATCCCCCCAAATATCCCATCAGCAATCCCTTGATGAATGTACAGCATGCTCTACAGAATTTTTAATGCATGCAGGTACTCAAAGAGGAAACAAACTTTGAAATGGAGGCCAAATCCCATAAAAAAATATCATCTCAACCCAGGATATCTATGACTTCTTGATTGAACAGACTGTTCGAAGATGAAGCAAATGTGGGACCAGCAGATGACATAATGGTTACGTCATTGGACTCCCACAGAGTTGACAACAGTTCAAGTCCCAGACCCAGCAGTTTAAAACTCATGGTGGATGTGTATGCATGCAAGCCCAAAATCCCAAGAGGAGAATGAAGGAGAAAGGATTGCACCATGTTCATCCCCCCTGGGGGGGGGGTGATTTCTCACTTTCTGTCTCTCTGCCTTTCTCTGTCTCTCCAGTGAGAGCATGTGCTCTATAGCAAAAATCTCTCTTTAAAAAAAGAAACAAAAATAAAAGATGAGAAGAAGGCAGAGAAGGGGTCTGGGTTCTTTTTTTATGCACAGGGACCTGGTAGGCTTCAAGTGGAACTGGAATCCAATCTTGAGCCAGAATGTCCCTAACAGCTCTATTCAGTTATATAAGTATATCTTATTGGACAAGGTCCCTAGTGCCCATGATCAGGTTCCTAGCATATACTAGCAGTATAGATCAGTTAGGAATTTTGCAAAATCACCATTCTATGAATAATTATGTTAATAATAATAGCTCACATTTACTGAAACTTTAGTGTTTCTCACTCAATCAAGCATCTAATCTAATCTTTACATTAAACCTATGAGGTCATTAAGTAACTCCATTTTACATATGGGAAAATTGAGCCTCTGAAAGGTCAAATGAATTGTCCAAAGTCATCCAGCTAGTAAGTAAGGGCAAATCAAGGAGTAATTTGACATCTACCAGGAGATTTCCATTGGAGCTCCAAAACCACTCATCTGGCAAAGCAGAGAGTAGCACATGCCTGCAGGTTATAGGAAGTGAATGGAAGGACTCCATTCTCTAAAAGTAGAGACCTAAGGATGGCTGTAATGGGGATCTGGCTAGAGTAAGCTGAAGTGAAACTGGAGAATAGAAGGAGGAGAAAGTTTGCCTTTTAGGGGGTAGTTTTCACTGTCCTCAAGCCCTATCTTACCTTCTATGTGGCTAAGGCACGGGTGCCATTTTAAGATCAAGAAGCACATTCTCCCTGATCGAGCAGTTCAGTCCAGAGAAACTCCTTTGATTCAGACAAGCCAAAAGAGTAGATATCTTAAATTACTTGCCCCACCTGCCACCGAATATTTTGGAAATGAGGCAAATGGCAATTAAATAAGCTACTCAAGAAATACTTACTTGTTAATAGAGTTTCTTTTTAAAGTGTATCTAAGAGGTGTCCAGAGCTCAAGCCACATTCATTTCAGTCACATATACTTTCTTCCCCTTATTCTCTAAGTCCAGAAAAAGTTCATTGCTGGTCACAACATCCTTTAGCACTATAGCTCCCTCTCAGGTCCTCACTAGTTACATGCTTTAACCAGAAAGCAGCCTTGAAAAATCCAGTGTCACGGAAGGCATAAAGAAGAATTTGTGGTTTCGAACTCAAACTAGCATCACCTGGCCTCCAGGCAGTTGGACACATCTTGATTTGAGTATTAAGCATAAAATCTTTCAAAATATATTGAGAAGGCCTCTCTAAATTAAGTGCCTACTAGAAAAATGGAAGAAACTTCAAATGTATAGATTAAAAATGTGTTGAAAGACTAGTCAGGAAATTAGATTTTTTTTTTTGAGAGGTTTTTGTGATAGGGTGCGTGCGCTCGCCAGACAGACAGAGAGAGACATAGAGACAGAAAGCGAGAAATCACCCCCCCTGGGGGATAGTCACGCCGCAATCCCTTCTCCATTCTCCTCCTGGGATCTTGGGCATGCACGCACACGCGCCCGGCATGAGTTTTAAGCCACCGGGTCCGGGACACAAACCGCGGTTGACTACGTGGGAGTCCAGCGACATAGCCATTACGCTAACTGCTGGTTCCCAGGAAATTAGATTTTAAAAAGGAAGAAAGACCATGTCATCCACAATCTACTGAAAGCAACATGCAAAGGAAAGCAATAATGGCAGAGGGTGAGAGTTAGGGAATCAAGGAGGGGGGAAGCAAAATATATAAGAAACAAGAAATGGAAAATTATTTGTTGATGATAACACATAAGGTAATATCCTTGATTGAGCCAATATACAGCATATTCTGGATGGAAAATCTCATTTTGTATACTGTAATGATGTACAGTGAATGAATGTAAATAAATAAATTCAAAATTTTAAAAATATCTTACTTGATTCCAATATACAAGGTCTTGGATTAGGATATTTTAGATGATGGAAACTGGTAGAATCACTATTGGTAGTAGTGGGCTGCTTATGTTAATCATAATGGTGATTCAAGGGACAAAATTTGGGGCCAGCAGGTGGTGTGCTAGTTAAGGTTCTGGACTCCCACATGGCCAACTGCAGTTTGAGTCCCAGACCTAGTGGCTTGAAATTCATACAAGGCACGTGTATGTGGGTACACAAAATCCCAAGAGGGGAAACAGAAGATGGGACAGTGGTGTGGCCATCACCTCTGGGAAGTAATTTGTCACTTTCCCTCTATCTGTCTCTGTCTGTTTCTCTCTGGTGAGAACAAGCACCCCATGACAAAAACCTAATTAGAAAAAGGATAAAACTTAAAGGGCTTTATACTTCTCCAAGCATTTTCACATGCTTTATACCAGTTAATTCTATTAAATTTTTAAAATAATTATTTGTTCAATATTATTTATTGTTATTATTATTATTTAATTTGACCAGAAAGAGAGAAGGAAAGTGAGAAAGCAAGCTGCCAGATCCAGGACTCAAACCATGGTCGAACATGTGGAAGTCCAACAACTTAACCACCATGTCACCTGACAGCTCTGATTCTATTATATTTTAAAGAGGGTCATAGAGTGATTCAGATATTTTCCCAAGGTAACCTGTACTGAGTAAAATTGTTTAACTAGAGAGGACATTTATAAACTCTCCTCTAAGAAAGGTATTTCTGGCTAAAAAAATGTTCAGAATCTCTAATAAAGAGAGTACTCACCCCTTCCGAAGCACTAGTGATGGCTGATGCAACACTGGACAAGGTTTGGCTTTTCCAAGCTAATGCCCTTTTTCTTCTCCATCTTTGCCTATAGGTCTCCCTCAGCCCACTCAACTTGCTCTCTTTTCATCTTGCCTTCAGGACCAAACTCAGCTATATCCAGCTGTTCCAAACCACACCAATCTGTCTCTCTTCTCTAAGTTCTGCTTAGGGTCATATATCCATTGAGAACTTGATGAAATTTATAGACCTTTCCCCTCAATACATGCATATGGCTTATGTTCTCTCTCTCTCTCTCTCTAATAGACACACACACACACATACACACACATACACAAACACACCTTTGTATAATTTTAATCCTTGGGCTAATTTTAAAAAGCAATTACCTTCAAGACCAGATGAAGAAAATATGGAAATAGGCAGTTTGTATGTGGAATCATTCTCCTCCCTTGACTTTCATCCACCTTCCTGTGGCAACCCCTTTTCCCAGACCCTATGTCTATCCACCTTATCCCCTATCTTCTAGTCTCATGCTACCCTTGATTACCCTTCACAACTATGACCCTTCTCCAATCACCTGAGTCTTATTTTTTTAACTTGTCAGAGAGCATGAATGAGAGAGAGAGAGAGAGAGAGAGAGAGAGAGAGAGAGAGAGAGAGAAGTACACCTTAATGGGGCATATTACACTGCAATCACCTCTCCTCCATTTCTCTATCCTGTCAGGAAAGGATTTTAGGCACACATGCACATACATAAAGCATGTTTTTCAACCTCTGGATCCAGGATTCAGACTGGGATTTGACTCTTTTTACCACCAAGCCTTGGGCCAGCCAAGAGTCTCATTCTGTCAGGACTCAGTCTGGAATAGTAAGGTAGCTCAACTGACAGGCAGCTCCCAGATAAAAAGTTTGGTAGAAATCTGCAAATCAATTAAGACTTGCATTTAAACTGGAGTCTTCTAGAAGAATAGGGAGATATCTGGGGGGCAGAAAAGTCCTTTCAGAATGACTGCTTACTTTACTTCTGAGAAAGACCATTCCTGTCAACTCTAGAACACATGATAACTTTGATTTTGACCTACACAGAATTAAAATAATGGGCCATAACTAAATATAAAGTGGCATGAGGGCTAAATCACTTAGATGATGATTTTCCCTTAATAGAAATTATCTTCAAACTCTTTATATCTGCAGTTTTGCCAATGTCGTTACTGGCATATCATTCTTTTACACATCTACCCTAATGGCTTGCGGTTAGAATTATCAAAAAGAAGGGCCAGCAGGTGGCATGGTGGTTAAGTGTACTGGACTCCCATATGGCAGACCATGGTTCAAATTCCGGATCTGGTGGCTTGCTTTCTCATTCACCCTGCCCCCTCTCTCTGTCCTTCTCTGGTCAAATTAGAATAAATGAATAAATAAATAAATGTTAAATAAAATAATAAGAAATAACAATAACAAAGAAGAGTTTCAGGGAAAAGTCCTTACAGAAATTGGCCCAAGTTCCTTCTTATGGAAGAAAGACCACTGGATGGAAAGCTTGTCCATGGAGGCCACATAGGTGGTGTACGTGCAGACGAGAGTGACATCAGATCCAACAGTCACATTCACAAAACCGTGTGGGATGGTCACTTTCACCACGCTTACTTGACCTGAAAAAATAATCATAAAAAACACAGTGATAGGGAGGGAATCAAGGGGGAAAAGAAAGAAGCAACACATTTAAGGGACACACAAATGGGAAATTATTTGTTGATAATATATGTGGTAATATCTTTGACTGAACCAATATGGGTATATTCATGATGGGAAAATTCATTTGTTATGCTGTACTGGTACACAGTGATTGAACGTAGAATAAATTTTAAAAAGACAATGATACACACTCATATTCTGATGATACTTTACATTATGAAATGCTTTAAAGGTATTACTTTTGTAGGAACTTTTAAAATAATAAATTTAATTTCTTTATTATAGAGTTATTCAGATTATCTATTTCATAGTGAATGAGTTTTACTAGTTTGTCATTTTTGAGAAATTGGTCTATTCTAAATTTTCAAATATATGAATATAAAGTTGCTTATATTATTCCTTTATTTCATTTTTAATGACTTCAGGATCTATTGTGACATCATATATTTTATTTTTGATATTAGCAATTTGTGTCATTTCTTTTTATTTTTAGTAGTCTTACTATATTTGTAATTTTATTTTTCAGTTTTTTTGATATAGAGTGCACGTATTCACCAGAGAGAGACAGTGAGAGAGAAAGTGAGAAATCACCCCCCCCCCCCCCGCAATCCCCTAAGAGGGATGCCCACACAACAATCCCTTTTCCTCCATTGTCCTCCTGGGATTTGGGGCACATACACACACATACCTGTGTGATTTTCAAGTCGTTGGGTCCAGAGTTTGGCTCACAGTTGGCAACTGAGAGTCCAGCACCTTAAGCATCACAACACCCGCTGGCTCCTAGATTTGTCAATTTCATTGATTTTTTTTTCCCCTATAGTTTTCCTGTTTCAGTTCCATTGATTTTAGCTCTTTATTATTTCCTTCCTTATGCTTTGGGTTTATTTTGCTCTTCTTTTTCAAGTTCCTTATGTAGAAACTTTTATTATTGATTTGAGATTTTTTGTATTTCCTTTTTATAAAATAATTATTTAATTTTATTTATTATTATTACTATTATTTTAGTAATAATAATATTTATTTGTTATAGGATGCATACACTCACCAGAGAGAGAGAGAGAGAGAGAGAGGGAAAGTGAGAAAGCAAACTGTCAGGAGGTTTGGGACTTGAACCACAGTTGGCCATGTGGTAGTTCAGTGCCTTTAACCACCACGCCACTGGTGCAAATATGTTGTATTTTCATTTTCATTCAACTCTAAGCATTTTTTTAAGGGGGTGGTTTCTATAGTGCGTGTGTGCTCACTAGAGAGACAGAGACAGAAAGACAGAAAGCAAGAAATCACTCCCCAGGGGGATGGCCATGCAGCAATCCCTCTTCTTCCATTCTCCTCTCAGGACCTTGGGCATTCATGCACATGTGTCCCATGTGAGTTTTAAGTCACTGGGTCCAGGACTCGAAACACGGCCAATTTTGCAGGAGTCCAGCAACATAACCATTATGCCATCTGCTGGTCTCATTTCTATGTATCTTTTAAATTTCTCTTTGAGACTTCCTTTTTGATCCACAGATTATTTAGAATGTATTGTTTAATTTCCAGATTTAGAGACTTTTACTGACATCTAGTTTGATTCCACTGTGGTCAGAAAATAACTCTTAAATTGTTTAGATGAGTCTTATGGTCTATCTTGATGAATGTTCTGTGGATACTTGAAAAAAGTACATTCTTTTTATTGAGTGGGGTATTCTATAATAAGAAATGTAATTTAAAGTGCCATTAATTTTAATTTTTAAGATGGAATCTTAAAAATATTTAATTAGATCCTGGTAGTTCATTATCATTTTCAGATCTTCCATATTTTTGATGATGCTCTAAGTAGATTTTTCAGTTTCTAACAGGAGGTATTAAAGTTTCCAACTAAAATTGTACATTTGTTTCCTTGTATTTTAGTTCTATAAGTTTTTGTTCATGTATTTTTAGAATCTTGTTTGCTGTGTACACATTAAAGATTGTTATATTCTCCTGCTGGATTGATTCTTTTTATCATTAGGTAATGTCTGTAGTAGTTTTCTTTGCCATGAAATCTACTTTATCAGATAATAATGTAACTTCTCCAGGTTTTTAAAAATTAACATTTTCATGCTATATGTTTTTTTCTATCCTTTTACTTTCAACTTACTTGTGTAGTTAAATTTAATGTGAGTTTCTTCTTATTATTATTTTTTTGGAGAGGTGTTTTTGCTATAGGGCATGTGCGCTCACCAGAAAGACAGAGAGAAACAGAGAGACAGAAAGTGAGAAATCACCCCCCCAGGGGGGATGGCCATGCTTCAATCCCTTCTCCTCCATTCTCCTCTTGGGATCTTGGGCACACATGCACACGTGCTCGGTGTGAGTTTAAGCCACCGGGTCCAGGACTCGAACCGCGGTCGACAACATGGGAGTCCAGCAACATAGCCATCACACCAACTGCTGGTCCCTAAATGTGAATTTTTTATAAGCAGCTCATAGCTGGCTTTACATCTAATGTAATTACATTTAATGTAATAACTGATACATTAGCTCTTAAATCTGCCATTTTATTATTTGTCTTCTTTCCCCCCCTCTTTGGTTCTTATTCCTCTATTTCTCTTTCCTTGCTTTCCTGTCAGTTACTTGAACTTTTAAAAAATGATTCCATCTTGATTTATGCAAATTGTTTTAAAACATATTTCTTTGTATAGTTTTCATCGCATTGCTCAGGGTATTGCAATATACATATGTGAATCATAACTGTCTACTAGTATCAATATTTTACCACTGTTAATTTTTTTTTTGAAATTGAAACATAAATTTTTCTCCCTTCTTGACCCCTCTGGAATTGGAAACTATTTGGGAGTATTCTTATTTTGTGACAGAATGGTTATTTACATAAGTTTAATAATATCTATTGCCTTGCATCAGGAAAAAAAAAAGAACTTTGTAAAACGTATAAATCACCAGATCATTGGTTTACCATGTCTTCACTTTTAAACATCCCTTTCCAATTTTGTTTTATATTTGCTTTTCAAGGACTTATTTCTTTATGCAGAGTACAGTAAACGGTCTTACAGTAAATGGTCTTACAAGAACTCAAAGTGTGAGTAAAAGTATTCTTTTTCTGTCTCTTCCTAATGAGCTGTTGTTACATGCATTTTTACCTATCTCTAACTGGACCAATGATTGATACCCACCGATTATTTTCAGATTACAAACTCTTAACTCCCACAGTATCTATATGGAAATTACAAATTCTTCTTTCATTGACTATGTTAAAATTATCTTTGTTAATTTATGAGACAGTTGCCTAATTTCTAATCAATATGTTTTACTTTAGAACTGTATCTCACAGTAAAGAATGTCATAGACAATTCCGTACATACTTGCAGAATAACCACTGGAATGAGTTTTTAATGTTCATAACATAATGTTAAATGTTGAAGGTGGTCAATATGTTTATATCTTCAATCTGTTTATTACACACTGTATACATACTTTTAAAGACCATTCTGTACCCTATATGATATGTAATGTTTAAATGTAAATCATCAATTACAATAAATATTGTTCAGAATTATTTTATTTAACTTTTTTTGAGAGGTTTTTAATATAGGGCATGTATGCTCACCAGAAAGACAGAGAGAGACAGAGAGACAGAAAGTGAGAAATCACCCCCCAGAGGGGATGGCCACACCACAGTCCCTTCTTCTTCATTCTCCTCTCGGGATCTTAGGCACGCAAGCACACATGCCTGGCATGAGTTTAAGCCACCTTGTCCGGTACTTGAACAGAGGTCGACTATATGGGAGTCCAGCAACATAGTCATTACGCCAACTGCTGGTCCCTTATTTAACTTTTTATTTATTTATTCATTTGTTTATTTTAATTTGGCCAGAGAGGGGGAGAGAGAGAGAGAGAGAGAGAGAGAGAGTGAGAAAGCAAGCCACCAGGTCTGGGACTTGAACTGTGGTCAGCCATGTGTGAACCCAGTGCCTTTAACCACCACACCACCTGCCGTCCTCAATTACAATAAATATTTAAAGAGAAAAAAATATTTTACCACTGTGAATGAAATATGTAAACCTCACTTCCATTTACCTTTCCCACTTTTAAGTATTAATGGCTAGAGTATAAGATTATGTTATAACTTTTGTTCCTGCAGTCAAATATAATTTATAAAATTCATGAGTTAAAGGGTAGTGTAGGGTTAGCCTCAAGGCCTGGTGGTTAAGTGATTAAGAGAGCCAGATCCCACATGACTGACCTTATAGTTCTTTTTTTGAGAGGTTTTTGCTATAGGGCGCGTGCGCTCGCCAGACAGACAGAGAGAGACAGAGAGATAGAAAGCGAGAAATCACTCCCCACAGGGGATGGCCACGCCACAATCCCTTCTCCTCCATTCTCCTCTCGGGATCTTGGGCACGCACGCGCACGCGCCCGGCGTGAGTTTAAGCCACTGCGTCCGAACTCGAACTGCTGTCGACTACGTGGGAGTCCAGCGACATAGCCATTACGCTAACTGCTGGTCCAATGACCTTGTAGTTCTAATTCCAGCACTGGCAGCTTGAAAAATATGCTGTGCACATGTCCATACATGCCCCAAATTGCAATAGGATGGAGAAATAAGAGTAGGCATTGCAGCATGATGATGCCCCATTGAGGGCTACTTTCTCCCTCTTCCTATCTCTCTTTCTCTGTATCTCTCTGGTAAGTGTACACACCCACTGGCAAAAAAAAAGAAAGAAGAGAAAAGATCGTGGATTGTACAAGAGTACTACAAAATATTAATGGAAAGTGGAATTAAATTATGAGTTTGTTTTGGTGCAAAAATTTTGAAATCCATATATAACTTTTTCACAATATTCATTTTCCCTGAACTTTTTGAAATTATCTGACAAGAATTTCAAAGACTGTATTTCTGCTTTTTCTGGATTTTTGTTTCTTAATTTAAATTTTTATTTGTAATTAACAAATAATAATTACATATATTATGAGATATGATGTGACAATTTTTTATGTGAATACATTGTGAAATGTTTATATCAGGCTAATTAACATATCTATTACCTCACATACTTAACATGTTTTTGGCAGTGAGAACATTTAAAATATATTTTTAAAGTATTGAAATATATATTGCTATTAAATATAATAGATCACTTTGCTGTGCAATAGGTCTTGAAAACTTATTCCTCCTGTCTAACTGGATTTTTTTGCCCTTTGGTCAACTTCTCCCCACTCACTCACTACCCTTTCCCCCACCCCTCAACTGGTAATTTCCATTCTATTCTTTGCTTTTATGAGTTTAATTATTTTTAATTCCACATGTTAAGTGAGATCATGTGGTATTTGTTTTTTTGTGCCTGACTTATTTCATTTAGCATAATGGCCTCCAGGTTCATCCATTGTGGCAAATGACAGAATTTCCTTCTTTGAAATATTTTTATAACTTTTTCCTTTTTTGAAATTTTCTAACCTTTACCTGTTCTAAGAGAATTTTTAATTGAGTTTTGAAGCATTTTTCTGATAGCTACTTTGAAATTCTCATCAGATAATTCCCACATCTGATTAACCTTAAGGTTGGCATTAGTTGATTATCTTTTCTCATTCAAGTAGTAATTTTCTTGGTTCTTGACATAGCAAATTAATTTTGAATGTACGTTTTGTCTTTTATGTTAGGAGACTTCTATGAAATCTTTTATTTTAATACACAATCTCATTTATATTTCATACAAGGTTTTGGCCTATATTTGTGGACTATGCTTTTAATGGTGGTTTAATTTTCAGGGTTTATGGAGTGTTATTTTATTCTATTTGGTTTATCTGCTATCACTGGGCTTTCAGATTGTCTCTGATATTGTTGCCTAACAAAGCAGAAGGGTTTCTTTAATTCAGGCTTGTGAGAGATGAGTATCACGACACACTCCTCCTCTGCTCTGGTGTTTCTGGTTTGGGAGTGGAGGAGTCATAAACCCACAGAGATAAAGAGGCTTCCCAGACACGGCCATTTTCTACAGCTTTATCTCTCTTGTCTGTTGCACTCTCCCACTTTGTTATCTTTAGGTGAAAGGAGGATGTCTCAGGCCCAGTGGAGAATGATTCTTTTGTCCACTATTGGTAGAGCTCCTGATGATTCCCCATTGCTGGTGGTGGCAGGCCCATCTAATGTTCTGAGAAGGACTCCTATCTAATCTTGGAGTGAAATGAACTTACCTACACTGCCTTCTGTTGCTAGATTGGGGATCAGAAAATAGAAGGATCAAGTCTCCTTCTCCTGTTGAGTGAAAGACACAAAATACCCCACATCTTTGTTTTTCCCAGAGTCCCAAACCAGTTTGCTTTCTTTTACCACTTTTATCCCTTGGTTGTCTTTTGCATTATTTCCAGGGAGAAGCAAGGAAAAACAAATCTATACCATATTGACCAGACCAGAAATCTCCCTCAATTTTTAAGAGTATAAAATGATCCTAAGACAACAAGTTTTGAGAACCGTTGACCTTACAAAGGAACAGCAAAAATTACTAAAATTCTTAGTACTATTCGAGTACTTTTCAAATGCTTGTGATTGGTGACAATACTTTAGGTAACACTTTAGAGGTTTTGGCTTATCTAATTAACTGGTTATTAAACACTGTACAGTCAGAGAGTATAAAAGTTCTCCAGGATGAGACATAGAACTGGCAGATTAAGTATTAGAGAAAGTCAAGTTCAAGAGATGTTCTTAGGGTGCTGGACAGTGATACAGTGGTAAAATGTGATGTTCTGTGAGGCTGACCTAGAAGGTAAAATTCCAGACTCATGTCTGAAGACCTTCCTGAGTATTCTGAGTGTGTCCATGCCCACAATGATCCAGGGCTGGCTGAAGCTGAGGGTGGATCACTGTGTTGGGCCTATATTGAGGGGGATTCTCTCTCTCTCTTTCTCTCTCTCTCTCTCATGAATTAAATAACTAAACTTAAAATATGAGAAAGGTTCTCTGCTGCAGAGAGACTGGAGTGAGAACTCTGGCTACCTGCAGAATTACATGGCTACAGATGGGAGCTGGAGGGGTAAAGATTCAGACATCATGGGAAACTCAGAGGAAATAATACAGAAAGACAAATTCCTTCTCTCTTCCCAACTTTACAAATGCATAAACTTCTTTATTTCTTATTTTTCTCACTTAACAAGAGCAGTCAGACAAATGGGACTTAGGGAATTAACAACATTTTGAAAAAGTATGAAAAAAAGCAAACCATCTTACTGATTAGACCTAGTTTCCTGGATTCCAAGCTGTGTTCTTTGTCACTGCCAGACCACCAGGTCCAGCTGCTTCCTGTCAGAAACTGACCGTTTACATGGCAACCGATGTTTTCAACTGAGAAAAGTGCTTTAGGGTAGATACAAATGCAGCACTTCCTAACTCCATGCAGTTTGCCTATCCCCAGTGTTCTCCTTATGCTTTCCTAATTTCCATAGTGTCTTCTTACCCCTAAAAGGAGACTGGATTTCAGAAAGCAGCTTCTCTTTCCAAAGAAAACTTTATGAGAGAAAGCTGGTTCCCTCCATTGGAGGGAAAAGTGTTTTCCTCCTGCCCCTCGAAGAGCCCATTTCACTTCTGCAAATTAGCCTCATCTGGGCATTTGGTTAAATTATGACTTCCAAATGTCTTTCAACTGTTTAAAATAAAAAGGATAGAACTGAGGATTTGGTGTCCATTAAAGTTCTAAGAAAGTTTTCCCCAAAATCAGGTTTTTAGAGATAAAATCATTCCTCTATATCCATGGAACATGCACGGATTCAACCAAGTGCAGACGCAGCCAGACCACACCATTGTAAAATGGGGGAAGACGTGACTTCTTAAAAGAGAGATGATGCTATGTGAAAGACTGGAAGGTATAAAAGCAGGGAAAGAGGCCAGCCAGTAGGGTGGTGGTTAAGGCGCTGGACTCCCACATGGTCAACCATAGTTTGAGTCCCTGACCTGGCGACTTGCTTTCTCATTCCCCTCCACCCCCACCATCTCTCTCTGGTGAGTGCACATGTTCTATAGAAAATTTAAAAATAATAATAATAAAATTAAATAAATAATTCTTTAAAAAGCAGGGAAAGCAACTGTAGATACTAGAGACTGTGTTGGTAAGGACATGGAGGGAGAGGGAGAGGGAATGGGGGAGAAAAAAGCAACATTTAATGGAGAAAAATGAAAAGTTATCTGTTGATAATGTATATGGTAACATATTTGGACTAATTTACACGTATTTACACTGGGAAAATAATTTTGTGTGCTATAAAGATAAATAGTGATTAAATGTAAAATAATAATAATAATGTATTAGAGTATTTTTTTATCTTTTTTTTTGGAGAGGATATTGCTATAGGGCTCATGCACTAGCCAGAGAGACAGAGACAGAGAGACAGAAAGCGAGAAATCACCCCCAGGGGGGATGGTCACGCTGCAGTCCCTTCTCCTCCATTCTCCTCTTGGGATCTTGGGCACGCATGCACACGCGCCCGGTGTGAGTTTAAGCCACTGAGTCTGGGACTCGAAGTGCAGTCTACTACATGGGAGTCCAGCGACATAGCCATTACTCCAATTGCTGGTCCCTTTTTTCTTTTTCTTTTCTTTCTTTCTTTTTTTTTTTTTTTTTTTTTTTTTTGAGAGATTTTTGCTATAGGGCACGTGCGCTCACAAGAGAGACAGAGAGACAGAAAACGAGAAATCACCCCCCAGGAGGTATTGAGTTTTTTTTAAAAAAAGGCAATTCTGAGAATGAAAAGAAGAGATGATGAAGTATGAAGTTTATCTATATATTTTCCTTTTGACTTATATCTCATGCTAAGCTTACTTATAAGTAATCTAGAGGTGATTTAAAGTATACAGGAAGATATAGCTAAGTTATATGCAAATGCTATGCCATTTTACATAGGGGACTGAAGCATCTGTGGATTTTGGTATTCACAGGGAGTCCTAGAACCAATTCCCCATGGATATGGAGGAGTCACTGTGTTATTTGGACACCATTTTTTTCCCTCTAGTTTTGGTCCCAATATCTCTAATTATGGGGTTGGGTAATGGTGGGAATTTATTACCAGATAAGGAAAATGAACAAGCAAATAAACAACAACTACAATACTGATGGCTACTCTCAGCAAAAGCTCTTGAAGGGAGAGTAAGCTCAGTTCTCACCCAAGGCAAGTCATGAAAGAAGCCTTGGATCCTAGCAACAAACATCTGTTGAGCATTTTATTGTTTTTAAAGAATTATTTATTTAATTTTAAATTTATTATTATAATTTTTTTCTTTCTTTTTTTTTTTTTTTGGAGAGGTTTTTGCTATAGAGAACATGTGCTCACCAGAAATACAGAGAGAGATGAAGAGACAGCAAGAAATCACCCCCCAGGGGGGATGGTCATGCCGCTTGAGTTCTTGGGCACACACGCACATGTGCCTGGCATGAGTTTAAGCCACTGGGTCGGGACTCAAACTGCGGTAGACTACATGGGAGTCCAGCAGCATAGCCATTACGCCAACTGCTGGTCCCATTAATATTATTGTTTCTTAATTTGGCTATAGGGTGCATGTGCTTGTCAGAAAGACAGAGAGAGACAGAAAGAAACGGGGGGAGAGTGAGAAAGCAAGCCACCAGGTCCAGGACTTGAACCGTGGTCAGCCGTGAGGGAGTCTAGTGCCTTAAACACCATGCCACCTGCCAGCCCCTATTTTTTTTTTTTTTTGCCACAAATAGTGCTTAACATTGAGGAAACAATAATGAACAAGATAGATACAATCTCCCTGCCATGTCAATGAGGGAGGAACATTTTATAGAATGGAGATAAATGAAAATCAGGGATTCAGAAACTATAAATCTGATTCGAACATTTCCAAAATTTAAAAAAATAGATAGTAGAGGGTGGGCAGAAGGGCTCAGGGAAAAGAAAAAAACAAACTTAACAGACCTAAAGAATGTAAAGTTCTCCACTGAAAATGATATATATAGTAAGATGCTTGATTTGATTTTCATATTCTGCATCATACTTTTTTTTTTTTGGAGAGGTTTTTGCTATAGTGTGCATACGCTTGCCGGAAAGACAGAGAGAGACAGAGAGATAGAAAGCAAGAAGTCAAGAAGCACCCCCCCCCCCCCCCCCCGAGGGATGGCCACGCCGCAATCCCTTCTCCTCCACTCTCCTCTCGGGATCTTGGGCATGCACATACACGTGCCTGGTGTGAGTTTAAGCCACCAGGTCTGGAACTCAAACTGCGGTCAACTACATGGGAGTCCAGCAACATAGCCATTACGCTAACTACTGGTCCCCAATTGCATGCATACTTTGAAAAACCATATTGTTTGCTATAGAGATGTACAACAATTAAATGTGAATAAGAAATCATAAAATAAAAAATAGAAGCTATATAAACGTATAACTAACTTGAGCTATGTTAAAGCTCAGTATTATCACCTTAAAATTATGATGGTAATTTCAAAATTTAAAGTAAAACAATATTTTCTTAAGGGTAATTACACATTCTCCAGTAAATAGTAACTGGCTAGGCAAAACATCCAGACCATTCTACTGTCCTGATTCCCCAACACTCAGCACCATAACCAATTCTTAAATTCTGAAGAAAAGATGGTTTTCAGACATTGTCTCGCCCTAATTTAATGACAAAATACTTCAGAGCTGAGAGCTACATATCTCTGGATGTGCTTGTTAAAAGTGCCACGTCATTCAATTAGTGCACACTGTTTAAATATCTGAGGTCATCATCTAGCCCAGTGCTATACGATCAGAACTTTTTGTGATGATAGAAATGGTCTCTCTCTTTGCACTGTCCAGTTCAGTAACTAATTTTCACACGTGGTTATTGAGCACTTAAAAGTATGACTAAGGAAACTCAGGACATTTTTACTTAATCTGAATTAATTTAAATTTAGATGGCCACATGTGCTTAGTAGACAGTGCACATTTAGTCTTAAACTGGACGTGATTCTATGAGTGTCAGAGGGAAAATGTTCTCTTCCTTTAGATTAATTCTTTCTAAACTGAGAAATTATACAAAATTGAAAAAGTTAGAAAAAGTTCTACGTTAATAGGCCTGTGAATAAATAGCAAACTAGAGATCGGTACCTGATTTAAACAAAACTGAATATTGCAGTGTTCTTCGTTGACCTGACTGAATTAAAAAAAAAAAAAAAACACATCAAGATTATCCCACTTAAATTACTCGGCATTTAAGAAGATTTGAAAATGTTTTGTATTTTGGTAATGATAATTCATTGATTGAAGTCTACAGTGTGACAAGCATCTTGCTAATAGGAATATTATTCCCCTAATAAACCATACTAAAAATTTCCCCCATATAACCATATTTAACCTGATGCATTTGAAGTGAGTTAGCTTCCAGCAACTTGATGTATTATTGCTTCATTTTTGAATTAATAATATAAACAAATGGTCACTCACTTTTTGATTTCACTGCAAAACCAAAATTCAAATATATTTCTGCTTTAAAATGCATAGTACATACCTACAGAAAATGAAAATAATTATTAACATATCCTTCCAACCAGTGACTAACATACATTATAAGTACCTAAAATAATATGTATGAATTTTTTGCAGAAGAAATTTGTGAATAAAATTAGTTTTCCTGACTTGGAATTTAACCCAAGACTTCCTAAGAAGTCATTGAAAATATTTTGATTAAAATAAAATCTGTCCTGCTTAATTACACAGCAAATTGATTTTAAATATATATATATATATATATATATATATATATATATATATATATATATGAAGATTATTTCTGGATGTTTGGGATTTGAGAAGGTAATTTATTCTTTCAATAAACATTTACCACGGCCCACCATGTGTCAGGCACCATGCTTGGCACCAAAAAGTGACGTTCTCTCTGAACCAGGTCTAGGTATCATATCAAACTTTATGTTTATGGAAACATCATCTGCTGTTCCACAGTCAGATCTGGATCAATTGATGGACACTGCCAATGCCAGGTATGGATTACCTAAATCTCCCTTTCTCTAACTTCCATACATGTGTAGTAGAACAAAAAATAATATGCCATATTTCCATTCCATCTACTGCATTGATACTAATATATTTTGCCTGGGACCAACTAGATCATATATGTATAGATATGCAGTATACATGACATGCCAACAAAATCAGTTAAATAATTTCAGAATAAGTGTTCTGAAGTATTTATTGGTCACTCTAATTGGACCTTGTTCTAAAAGTCACAATCAAGTAAGATCTTGACATCATGCTGGGACCGGCAGTTAGCGTAATGGCTATGTCGCTGGACTCCCACGTAGTCGACCGCGGTTCGAGTCCTGGACCCGGTGGCTTAAACTCATGCTGGGCGCGTGTGCGTGCGTGCCCAAGATCCTGAGAGGAGAATGGAGGAGAAGGGATTGCGGTGTGGCCATCCCCCCGGGAGGTGATTTCTCGCTTTCTATCTCTCTGTCTCTCTCTGTCTGTCTGGCAAGCGCACGTGCCCTATAGCAAAACCTCTCCAAAAAAAAAAAAAAGATCTTGACATCATGCTAAACCATATTTTAAACAATAAAAACATTGTATACAAGGTATAAACCCAATTTTTGAATATAATATATACACTTACAAAGAAAACAATGATAAATTCATCCTAATCTGAGTGATAAGATTGCAGGTGATTTTTATTTTCTTATGTATACATTTCCATCTTTGCCAACCTTTCTACAATGACCATACATTAAATTTGTAATTAGTAAAAATTTTATATATGTTAGTTACAGTAAAAACCACTCCTGTAACTGTTCCCAACCTTGTGTCTAGTATAGGTCAGGAGAAGGCCTCATGTAGGAAAGTAGGTGATGACTGCAGGTGTGATTGAGGGGGAGCTGGTACAGAAGGCCAAGGGTAGACCCAATTGGCTAATGACTGGAAGTCCTTCAAGAAGGGATAGACTTTCACTGTCTAAAGTTGAATTTAAATGTCTATTCCTGGGGAAGAAAAAATAGCAACACGTTTTTATCTCTAAGACCTGTTTAGGTCATGGGATAAATACAGTATTGTGTTCTGGTGACTTTTGACTCCATGAAACATCTGTGTTTAAACATTTAGTAAAAAAAACATTCAAAGAACTATTACTAAATAACAGATAGTTCTGACAAGTAGAACTTTTAAATAATTGTACAAATAGAATAATGATCTTGTGGAAAACCCGGAAAGTAAAAAAGCTGAGGAATGAAAACAGAGTCATCTAATTCTACCACCCAGAGGTAGCCACTAAAAACACTTCAGTATATAAATTTCTAGTAATTTTTTTCTAGACATGTATGTAAGTATCCCATTTTTCATTTAATATTTTACCCTGGACATTTTCTTATGTCATTAAAAAATATGGTTAGTAAACCTCATTCTAATGACTACCTAATATTGTTGATGACCTAAAAATGTCTACCTTCTTTTTTTAATAAACAATAGAATATCTAACATGAACTTAACTTATCATAAAGACAGATTAAAAATGTAGCTTGTATTTGAAAAAACTAGCCAAGGGATTTTCTGAGTTAGTGCTTTCTCCTGGGCCTAACCAACATCAGGATTTTGACTCTAAGAATGATTTAGTTCTGCTCAAATCCCTAAAATCACCCATAACATGCACAACGATAAATCAATTACGTATTTTTCTAAATACAATCTTAGGATTGGAAATCCACAGCTCCCCCAAAAATATTAGACAGAAAAGCACTCAGTAAACGTCTGCTCTTTCCACGTGTAAGCCACAGCAGGCCCTCTAACCTGGCTCTGCCTGCTGTAGCAAGGCTAGTCAATCACAGAGAGCATACAAGAAACAGTAAGACAGGAAACAATTATTTTAGCACAAACTTTGGCTTCTGAATAAATTCACTTGTCCACCTTGTAAACAAAGTGAAGAAAGATACTGTGATATTTTTTCCTCAGAAAATTTTAATTCAGAAGTTCCATAAAACAATTATGTTACAGACTGGTACCCCAAAATATCAGCATGACACATTTACTAAGCAAGAGTTCTGAAAATTCTTTTACTCAGCATACTAATCACAATTCCTTTGAAGTACAGGAAAAGAAAATTCAATGTAAAAATTTGCAATTTCAGTTTAAAAGGAAACTCCATTTCCAATTATCCTTGGTGGTTTGGCAATCCTTTCCTTACCTGCAAGGCAGTTTAGGATCAGAAAGACCTTCCAAAATGCAAAAACCATTGTGTCCCGGCTTGCTGAGATCTTCAAGTGCCAGTGGCTTGCCTGACTAGGCTGAGTCTTAAACTGGCTTCTTCAGTCACACCGAGCTTTGCTAGGCTTATCTACTGGGCATCACCAAGCAAACATGCCTCTTGGGGCTTACTTATTGGGTACAGACCTTTCTCAGTGTAGATTTGTGTTTCTTTGAAACACTTTTCATGGGGCGTGTTTCCCTGATATATTTGCTACTGTGTTAATGATAAACCCACATATTTAAATTCTTCAAGTTCTTTGTACACAGATTCTCTAAGTCTCATTGTTTAAAATCAAGCTTATTAAAAAGTTATACTTGGGGGGATATAGTTGGAAGAGAGCCTATATAAATAAAAGCTGACAAGGCTAATTAATTTCAGATATTTCCATGAAAGTCTTACAGCACTGTTTCACTAACCTCCTTTTACAAATTAGGTTAGTAAATTGGTGTTATAAGGTTTCCTGGGGAGAAGGGGTTCATAGGAAGGGCAGAAGGGGTTATTAAGCGCAAAAGTATTACTTTTATGTGAACAAACTCTGGATATGTCACATTTTTTGAAACACTGGCAGTTGTCACTGCCCTCCACCAAGACTGGTAATAGAATGAATTGCATGCTTATATCTCCCAGGTTAGAAACCTTATAGTACTTACTAACATAATTTTTTGAAATTAGATTAGTAAACAAATGCTTTAAGACTTCTGTTGGACAAGTCCAAATTTTTATAGAATTAAGTTACTGAACATGTGCTATAGGGTTTCCTTGGAAAGAGAAGTTCACTAGGAGGGCATGAGAGGCTGCATAGGTAAGAAACCTTCATGTTATCATGAACTTTCTAAGTTTCTCTTTTGCTTAAGTTACTCTGAGAAACCTAAGGGTTTCTCTGGCTCTTCTTTTGTTGTTTCCATCTCTACAGTGGCTATAGATTTGTCCCTTCTCCAATCTGCCACTTTCATCCTGGTCCTGTTACTCAGCTCCTCACCTGGTCCTACTCTAGCAACTTCCTAAACAATCTCCTTGACTTCTTTCTTCATCCTGTATATTAGCCACAGACCAATGTTCTAACTCTAATCAAGCATTTTCAATAATGCTAAATATGGACTCTCTCATTGAGCTCAAAGTCCTCAATTTGTATGCTCAACTTTCCAAGACCTGGTCCTCACCTAATCTGAACTTTAGTCATGTTAAATCATCCACCAGAAAAGTGTTGTCAAGATTTACTGCCTGTAAGTGTTCAGTCTCATGAATAGTATGCAGGTTTCAAGTGATATATTTTACAAACTTTCATTTATCACAAATGTCTGACCCCCAAAGAACTTTAGCCAAGCCAATTTCCCATTAATTCCCAGAAAGTCATTTTGCTTCTAGCAGGCCTGATTTCTTCTTGTAGCCTTTCCCATTCATGTTCATGTTTGATGCCAAACCTTTACTCCAGGGGACTTCCATCACTATTTAGAATTTTCTCCTCTCTCCTCTTGCTACTCAAGCATATTCTTAGTGAAGATTAATCATGCTATGCTATGTGAAGATTTCCATCTCCAATATACCTCTCCATTACTAGAAATGCCAGTATTACTTCCAGGGGAGCCACTGTGAAAACTGTGGGTCTTTTGAAGATGTGGTGGACTTAGAGGTTGAGCCAGAACAGAGACTGAGAGGAGATGGTATAGACCTCCAGAGGGCCATTCTATAAGTTGTCCTCCTACAACACCTCCTCCCTCAGAAAATTTCTCTTTATTGTCATTCCTAGTCCTCCTGGTCAGAGATTTATTTGGGGGGAAACAAACATTCTTTTCTTATCTTTTTTTTTTAATTGCAGTAAGGAACATTACTCACCAGAGAGAGAGAGAGAGAAAGCAATAAAGCATATGTGCTAGATCCCCCCTAGCATAACTGAGCATTCATTTATATTGTACTCAGAGGCAGTCTCCTACAGTTGGTATGTGATTGTTCTCCAATAGTTTTCTGTTTATTAACTAGGTATTCCCCTAAATTCAGTGACTGTGAATCCCTTCAGTGAGGAACCAGGTTTTATTTTTCAAGAATTATTTATAAAATATTATTATTATTATTATTATTATTAATTTGCTATAGGGCATGTACACTCACCATACACACACACACACACACACACACACACACACACACACAGAAAGTGAGAAAGGAAACCAGGTCCGGACTTGAACCACAGTTGACTATGTGGGAGTACAGCACATTGACCACTATGTCCCCAGAACCAGGTCTTATATAAGCAGTTCCCAACTTTTGAAAGGGTACTTCCTCAAATGAATTGGTAACTGCATTGATTAAATCCAAGAATACACACTCCTGCAGAAGCAATGCTATAATGGAAGTCTTATTCGCAGACTTGGTGTAGCACATAGTCTAGCACTGGCTTAAATTCTGGGTACTGGGCCAAACAGGGCAGGGAAAGAGGAGAAGGAGCAGCAGGTGGCTGAGAAAGAACCTTCTTTTCCTTTCCCAAGACATGGGTTGTGCTCAAAATAATGTTTTTTCCCCAAGTAACTGTTGCATGTCTCTAACACCCACCTCTTTTTCTGCCCCCACTTTCATGGCTCCCTGCCTCCTTGTGTCCCTAAGCAGCCCTAAGGAAGAGTATTAATCCCCAGTATATCCCATGCTGCACAATTACTTTTTCCTTTCTCTTCTTATTTCTCCAAGGAACAACCCCCTTCCTCTGTACAAGTAGACATCAGCTCCATGACAGAAGACAGGAAAATCAAGATTCATGAACATTCCTCGACCTGTTTGCGCTATTAAACATAGAATGATTAGGGATAGTCAGGTGGTATGGTGGCAAAGGAGGCTGGATCTCATATAGTCTACTGTGTGATTTGAGTCCTGGACCCCATGGCTTGAGAAACATGCCAAGCATGTGTGCATGCATGCCTCAAATCCTGAGAGAATGGAGGAGAAGGGATTGTGGGGTGATCATACTATCGGGGATGTTTTCTCACTTTCACTCTCTTGTGTCACAAGCACATATTCCTTATAGCTATTAAAAAAAGAAAAAAAAAACTTTTAAAAAGCAGAAACTTTAAAAAAAATTTAAAGAATGTTTACTTTCTCCAAATAAATCTCTGACTAGGAAGACTAGGCAAGGGAATTCAGAGAAATTATCAAAAGAAGAGGTATCATAGGAAGACAACTTGTAGAGTGGCACTCTGGAGATCTGAGTTCAGCACCTCAGCCACCATCTCTTTTCAGTCTTGGTTCTACCTTAATCTCTAAATCCACTAAATCTCCCAAAATCCCACAGTTTTCACTATGGGTCCCATGGAAGTAATACTGGCATTCCTAGGAGTGGGAAGTTGTCATGGAGAAAGAAATTTGTAAATCTAGTGTTTGTCAGCCAGGGCTTCTTGTGTTTCCTTCCATACCCCACAGGTGACCATAGTAACATGACCATATGATTGATCACTCGAACTAAGATACTTTTGAGGGAGAGAGGGGAAATATTAGTAATTACATAGGACAGGCAGCATAAATTGTGACAGTCCCCAATAAATAGGGATAGCTAGCTATTTAACCACGTGGGAGTGCTAGGCACGAAGTAAGTACTAAGTAAATAGGAGATTCCTAATTAATTCAACATTGTGGACTGGTTTGCCCTAAAGTGGGTGAGGTGGAGGGCATGATTTAAGGGTGCTGACAAAACCCATCTGCACCAGAATCTCTCATGCAAACAAAAAACACTTAGGAACATTTAAGTGAAATACTACACTGTTACTATATAAGATCTAATGGAGATAGCAAGAATTCTATTGAAATAAACTAAGAGTTCATCTAAATTCTCTACTTAGAACTGAATTTTGATGTCATTGACTAGAGCTCCAAAGAAATTGGCTATTAACTGGCATATTAAATAATAAATATCCTTTCCATTTCTGCAGGGCTTTAACACTTTTAAACTTCCCATTTTATCTTCACAATTGCCCAATAAAATAGGTAGGGCAGGTATTATCTACATTTTCTATATAAGAAAACTGAGGCTCAGAAACTCTGTGTCTTTCCCAAGGCTACAGAGCACAAATTAGAAACTGTTCCCATCACACTGCACAGAGGCACAATGTGATTCTAATGTAACAACTATGCTACGGCCCTCAGGATTCTTCCTTGGGAACTCTCAGAAATACACAGCACCTAATTTAGTCATCCTTCTTTTTTCAGTTAAAAGTTACAAAAGTAATACACTTTGGCTGTAAAAGGATTTCAAAGAACAAAGAAGAATACATACACTTTGATTGTAAAAGGGTTTCAAAGAACAAAGAAGTATACAGAGGAAAAATAGCCCCCATTCATTCACCCACATGTGTAATCCCATGCCCAGGTTTACAAATAAAAGATGTCAAGCAATTTTCTCAGAACTTTTCTGTGCGTTTACATACACACACACACACACACACACACACACACACACACAGGTTTTTTCTAAACATAAAAGTGATCATTATATATGTATGTATATGTGTGTGTATACAGTTGTATAATTTGCTTTTATCACTTTAAAAAAAAGGCGTTTTATGATCTTTTTCTGTCACTTTGCCTAACTACATCTGTAGATAAAGATGTATTTTATCTATTTTAAAACTGCATGGTATCTCATAGTATGAATGTGCCTTAAATTATTTAGGTATTCCTACTGGCGAATTTTTAGATCATTTCCAGTTTTTCTCTACTTTAAACAATGGTGTTGGGACCAGCAGTTAGCATAATGGCTATGTTGCTGGACTCCCATGTAGCTGACTGCGGTTCAAATCCCGGACCCAGTGGCTTAAACTCACGCCGGGCATGTGTGTGTGTGTGCCCAAGATCCTGAGAGGAGAATGGTGGAGAAGGGATTGCAGTGTGGCCATCGCCCCTGGGGGGGGGGGGGTGATTTCTCACTTTCTGTCTCTCTGTCTCTCTTTGTCTTTCTGGTGAGTGCATGTGCCCTATAGCAAAAACCTCTCAAAAAAAAAAAAAAAAAAAAAAAAAAAAAAAAGAAAGAAAAAACCAATGGTGTCAACATTTCTGCTCAGTTGTATAATTATTTCTGTAGATTATGTCCCTAGAAATGGAATTACTGGGTCAAAGAGTATAAACATTTCAATTATTAGTAGACCACACAATTGTCTATCAGAAATTCTTTACAAAGCTACACCTCCATTAAGAATGTATGAGAGGGACCAGCAGTTAGCATAATGGCTATGTCACTGAACTCCCGTGTAGTTGATCGCAGTTTGAGTCCCAGACCCGGTGGCTTAAACTCACGCTGGGCGTGTGTGCGTGCGTGCCCATGATCCCAAGAGGAGAATGGAAGAGAAGGGATTGTGGCATGGCCATCCCCCCGGGGAGTAATTTCTCGCTTTCTGTCTCTCTGTTTCTCTCTGTCTGTCGAGCACATGTACCCCATAGCAAAAAAAAAAAAAAAGAAAAGAAAAGAAAAGAAAAAAATAGAATGTCTGAGAGAACCTGTTTCTCCATATCTTATCAACAATAAAAATTATCAGCAGTCTTCTATATGGATTATATCATGATGGGTGAAAACTGGTATTTTATTATTTTAATTTGTATTTCTCTAATGAGGTCGAGTCTCTTTTCACAGGTTCACTGGCTTTAGTAATATTCTGGTATTCCTTTCCCTGTGCATTGCCTGTTTATAGTCTTAGCCCACTTTTTCATTGGATTATCTGTCTTTTTATATTGCATAAGTACTTTTTTTTTTAATGAGAGATAGAAAATGAGAAGGAGGGAAAGAGGGAGAGGAAATAGAACAGGGAGGGTAAAAAGAGTGTGAGAGAGATTGACAGGTCTTGCCTCATCCAGAAAGTTTGCCTCAGATTCAGTTAGCTGAGACCACAGGTGCATCTGTTTAGGTTGGACCCAGAACCGAATGCAGGCTTCCCATCACACAGGAGTACTATCACTTGTGGCATCATGACTAAGACTAAAAATATTCTTCTTTTTAATTTTAATGTTTTTTGTTTGTTTGTTTTCAGAATTTTGCCACAGGGCACCTGTACTCACCAGAGAGACAGAGAGTAAGTGAGAAATCATCTCCCCAGGGGGTATGGCCATACCATAATCCCTTCTCCTCTATTCTCCTCTCAGGATTTTGGGCACACATGCACACACATCCAGCATGATTTTCAAGCCACTGGGTGCAGGACTTGAACCACAGAGTCAGCCACGTGGAACACAACACCTTAACCTACATGCCACCTGCTGGCCCTAAAAGAATTCTTCATTATTATAAGTCTTCATTTGGGTTTGGTATCTGTTATAAAACTTTCTTCTGGTATATCACTTCTCTTTTTAATTTTATGTGTTTTACCATAAAGAAGTTTCCATTTTGCTGTAGTTAGTCTACCAATTTTTCCTTTGCAGCTTCTGAGTTTCATGGCTTTCCTAAGAAAGCCTTTCCCAATCCAAGACTAAAGAAATAGTCTATATTATTTGTTTGTAATATTTTATATTCTTCTAATGCTTCTATAATTTTGTCTCTATCTCAGTTATAGCACCTCTGTCCTTCCAGTTTCTCAGGAAAAAAGCCTTGGTGTTATCCTTGAGTCCTCTCTGCCTCTCATACACCACATCTAATATTACCAGCAAGTGCTTTTGGCTCCATGTTCAAAAACCTATCCAAACTCTGACCACTTCTCCCACCTTCACTGCTACCATCCTACCCTGAGCCACTGTGCCACTTACCTGGATCACTATGGTAGCCTCCTAATCGGTCTCTCTGCTTTCACCCGTGTCCCCTCACAGTCTAGTCTCATCACAGCAGCCCAAAGGATCCGCTTAATATGTAAATCAGATCATGTCTCACATTTGCTCAGATGCTTCAGTAGTTCCAATTGCTTTCAGAGAAAAAAGAACAAAAAACTTTAAATAGCTTAAAACTCCATAGCCCATATGCTGAGTGCTTTGGTTAACACATTTTAGGTGGTTGATTGGAGTGGGGGGTGGGGGAGTAAGTGCAAGCTCCTTAGTCTGCTAATGTCAATTCTATAGTCCTTTATATTTTTCTTAGAGCTATGCTATCTAAGATGGCAGCCGCAAACTATGCATGGCTTTTGAACTCTTGGAATGTGGCCAGTTTGAGTTCAGATGCGCCTGTAAGTGTAACATATACATCAGATTTCAAAGACTTAGCATTAAAATGCACAATATCATTTATTCTTATGCTGCTTTATACTGAGATGATGTTTGGGATCTATTGGTTTAAATAAAGTATGCTATTAATTTTTTAAAAAAAATTAATAATAAAATATCTTAAAAGGCCCTAAAATGATCTATCTCGTCCACTCAACCAAACGCTCTGACCTCACTTCCTGCTGTGCTTCATCCGCTCAATGGGCTCTAGCCACACTATTCTGCTTGTTGATTTTTTCAACTAGTCAGGAATACTCTCACTTTTTAGGACAGTTGATTCTCTAATACCTCTCCCCACAGCAGGGCTGACTCCTCATCTATGCTCAGCTATCAGTTCTTTTTTTTTTTTTCGCTCTTTTTTGTTAACAATTATTTTATTTAACTTTGTTCATTTCAATTTGACCAGAGGGACAGAGTGAGAGAGAGGGAGGAAAGGGAGAAAGCAAGCCACTAGTTCCGGGACTTGAACCGCGGTCAGCCATGTGGGAGTCCAGTGCCCTTTACCACTATGTCACCTTCTGGCCCCTCAGTTTGTCATTTTTCAGCAAATCATCCCTTATCTACAGAATTTTAAACTTCATTTCTCCACACTCCAGTCCTAATCCCCCTACCTTTTCCTTTTTGGGGTACCACTCATTATTTTCTTTTCTTTTTTTTTTTTGGAGAGGTTTTTGCTATAGGGTGCGTGCGCTCGCCAGACAGACAGAGAGAGACAGAGAGATAGAAAGCAGGAAATCACCCCCCAGGGGGGATGGCCACGCCGCAATCCCTTCTCCTCCATTCTCCTCTCGGGATCTTGAGCACGCACGCACACGCGCCCGGCGTGAGTTTAAGCCGCCGGGTCCGGGACTCGAACCGCGGTCGACTACGTGGGAGTCCAGCGACATAGCCATTACGCTAACTGCTGGTCCCGCCACTCATTATTTTCTAACATACTGCACCGTTTTTGTTCACTTTCCCACTCTGCTGGAATGTAAGTCTCAGGAGGCCAGAGATTTCTGCCTGTTTTGTTCACTATTTATCCTAAGGGCCTAGAACAGTGCCTTACTTATAGCAGACATTCAAGAACTATTTGTTAAATGGATGAATTTATGATTCTGTGTTTAATCCATTTGGACTTATCTTTGTGTATCCTGTGAGATAAAATGAAATACTTTTAAAATTCCCTAATGTCCTAAATAGTGGCAAATCGTTACCTTTTAAGGGAAATTTGCTCTTTGTAAACAGCTAGGTCATTCACAGCTAATTTTAATGAATAAGGTATGTGATCAAGTTCAGCAATTCTGTTTTGGTCAAGAAACAAGATCTTGGGACCAGCAGTTAGCGTAATGGCTATGTTGCTGGACTCCCACATAGTCGACCGTGGTTTGCGTCCCGGACCCGGTGGCTTACAACTCACGCTGGGCGCATGTGTGTGCGTGCCCAAGATCCCGAGAGGAGAATGGAGGAGAAGGGATTGTGGCGTGGCCATCCCCCCTGGGGGGTGATATCTCGCTTTCTGTCTCTCTGTCTCTCTCTGTCTGTCTGGCGAGCACACGCGCCCTATAGCGGAAAACCTCTCCAAAAAGAAAAAAAAAAGAAACAAGATCTCATCATAACGGGGCTGCTGTCTTTGTATGGCTTTGGAGCTAGCTCAGAAGGCAGACTGGAATTTCCAAAACGCAGGCTGAAGAAGGGAGAGATCTGGAGCTAAACTTTTCATATACAATAACTTCTTAATGACCTACCTGTTTAATGACTGCTCAGACTTACCAGTTTTCCAGCACGAAGAATCCCATCTCAGTCTGTATGTCTTAGGAGTTCCCTTTCTCAGTCTTTGTCTCATTTCTGCAGTTGGTTTTGTATTCACTACATAAAGCATTCACCGTCATGCAAGATTAAACATTTTATTTATAAATTTGTACTTTATTGTGCACTAACAGTAGTATTCAAAATAAATAAAAACTATTATGCTGGATTTATATTATTCTTTCATGTGTTTTGTTGCTTTCTGGTGCTTATTTAATGTATGCTTTTTTTTTTTTACAAATAGAATTATGCTAGTGTGTTGTCATGTGATACCTATCAAAAACTTCACACCCTATGGCACCACCATACACCACAAGACATCTGCCTTTAAGTTCCTCACTTACTGACCAATTCACTTAATGACCCAATCATAGGAACAGACCTTGGTCATTAAGTGAAGAGTGCCTGTACATTTTTTGATCATCAGCACCCTTACCCACCAAGCCACTGGCTGCCCCACATTTTTTGATCATCAGCATAGTCACCATAGAAAAATCAGAATTTATTGGACTTTCTTATACATGTTTTATAGTTTTGTATGATTTTAATATTTTTGAATTATATATGCAAGGGCACAATCTAGTCAATGATTAGAGTCTGAAGATTTGTATTTACTTCTATCTAAATGTGTCCCAAAAAGGGGTTTCAAAAATCCCTTGGACAATCACAGCACCATTGAAGCTTCATTTTTTTTTTCCAGCTGCCTGTATGACTTCTCCTCTTATAAGAGGACCCACTGGCACTTCAAACTCGACCTTACACTTGCCACTCTCTGTCTCCAAACCTGTGCCACTTTCTAACCACTGTTGGTGTTCCCATTATAACTTTTCACTGGGTATTCTTTGACTCCTATTTTTATTCATGCCATCATTCTATTGTACCAAATCCTACTGAGGATATTTCTGGAACTTCTCCTCAGTCCATCTTCTCCTTTCCATTTCCTCTGCCATAGTCTAGTTCAACCTCTATCAACTCTCATTTTGATTATTTCAGTAACCTCCTAGCCCGTCTCTTGGCCTCTGATATTCCTCTCTCTCAAATAAAATGCTCACTTCTCTGTATTTCCTACATGATGTGACTTCACCTTTACAGCACTAGTTAATACCTTTCACACAACACTAGAATATATCTGGCTATCTGTGTACTGGCTCTCTCCATGCCTTTAAGACTTCAAGTTCCTTAAGAGGACAGGGACTATGTTTTGAGAGTTTTATACACACACACACAAACATACGTGAATACACACACATGCATGCACACACACATTCATATTGGGGTAGGCATTGTGCTAAATGTTTCGTATGCATTATCTGACTTATTTCTCTTAGCAGCCTTATGAGTTAGGTAGTATTATTATCCTAATTGTGTAGGTAAACAAACTGAAACACAGGGCAATTAAGAAATTTGCACAAATCTCATAGATAGAAATAGGTGGACTCAGAATTCATATTCTAACCCTTCTCAACCCATCTCAAATATTCTTTTTATACAACCCACATCCTATTTCACATGTACAATGAGGTGGTGTTCTGTTCTTTTCAGTGAGTGTACCTACTGGCTTCCCCCTCTCCATCTTTCTAGCATACATCTAGTGAGCAGACGTTATTATCTTGCTTTACCAGGTCCCTGTTGTGCAATGACCATCAGTCACCTCCCAACACACAACTATGGCTGTTGTTGGTCAAAGTCCCAGTCCTTAGTAATCTTATGACTACAACTGAGACTAAGAGAGTAATTTTCTGAATATCACAAAAACACCAGAGCCAGGAGGACCTCAACCCAAGTCACCTGTTTCCAGAGTATGTGCTCTTAACTTCTGGGTAACTTACTGTAGCTTTGAAAGCCTGGCTTAGAATGGGCATATGGGAAGTACTAAAGACCTGTTCAGTGAATTCTTTGCAGGGTAGTACTCATTTGAATACACAAGATTAGTATAGTTGTTGAAAAACAAACCTAAAATTGTATTATCATCATCATGAACAACAATGACAATCAACTTCCCTATTCCAGGTCAAGAGCAAGTTGCCTTGCAAATAAGGGAATAGGGCCACACAGTGACATGGTGGTTAAGGCAGCTGGATCTCACATGGTCTACTGTGTGATTTGAGTCTCAGACCTGGCAATTTGAAAAACATGCCAAGCCCATGTGTGTGCATGCCCAAAGTCCCAAAAGGAGAAATGGAGGAGAAGGGATTACATTGTGACCATCCCCGATGGGGAGTGCTTTCTCATTCTTTCTCTCTTACTTTCTCTCTCTTTCTGTCAGGCACACTAGCCCTCTAGAAAATTTTTTAAAAATGAAAGCAAGACAATAAAAATTATGAAAGAGCAGTGCATAATTGTACATTCTCTAAATCAAAAAGTTGGAAGTCCTAAACTAGGGACTCTAGCAAAGGAAAGTCTCAAATGAATTTTATGGCATTGTCATGTAGTGAGTCTGTCTCCTAGCCATTCCCACATATAAGGACTGGAATTTCTCTCAGAGATGAGCCTGGTGTGCATACACTGTCCCTAAATGTACCCTCTGGACTCCTTACTAGGAGTCCTTCAGAGACCTCCAGAAAAATATCTGCAGTGGACCTTGTTAAGGCTGTGAAGCAGGGGTATTTCAGGGCTTTATTTGGGGTCCTTGAATGTTCCTGTCCTCTTGAATTTGGGAGACCTTTGTTTCCTGTACTAAAGGGAAGCACCATTGCAGAAAGTTCTCCCTTGGCAAGTTGCATTTTAGCAATAAGTTAAATGAGTCAGCTTTTGTTGCGTAGTCTGTGATTGCTTACCTAGCGATAGTAGGGAGGCTGGAAAGGGGTCAGTACCAGGAACTCTTATGTTAACCGATAATGTGACTCAATCTTTTGTGTACATTAAAGTGTTTGGGGACACCTACTCCTAGGCAATTGATGTTGACGCACTGTGCAAACACATGTCATAGACTCTGCTTTGAAAGAAAATTACATACATGCATAATCATGTGCATATCTGCTCCCACGAGCACACATGCACACATACCCCTCTGCAGCTCAGTGAGGTCTTAGACCCCCAGCTCCTTCCAGTTTGGAGAAGTCAAGCTTGACTTGAACCATGAAAGTCACATGCTAATAGCATAATTGCAGGATCCTGTTTTTTAACCAATCCTATTTGATCCTTCTTAGAAATACCATACCAGAGTGAAATTAATCTAAAATCCAGAGATCCTTTTGGAGCCAAGGGGTTGAAGCATTTCAGAGCTACCCAAGCTTGTTAATGGTACCTGTGACATAGCAATAAGGACTACTAAATGCCAAAGTCTTACTAATGACAGTTCCTGGGTTAAGTATTTTTCATACAGATGTCACGCTAATCCTATGAAGGAGCTATAAGTTATACTCCTCATTTTACAAATGAAGAACACTAAATTCAAAGAGGTCAATGACTTGTCATTGTTTGCATAGTTTGTAAATAACAGAACCAGGACTTGAGCCCAGGTAAGACTGTTCTAAAGCCATACCCTCACCTATTGTGTGATAAAAACTCCTAGTATTGGACAAGGGACAGTAGAATACACATTTCTTGCTCTCCAGGATGACGTTCTTGCTATAAAGACAAGACAAATACACAAAATAAAGGATTGATAGTAGGAGCTATTTAATTATATATATTTATATATATCTATATGTATCTATCTATATATGTGTATGTGTGTGTGTGTGTATATATATATATATATATATAGTACCTGTGACATAGCAATAAGGACTACTAAATGAATATCTATCTATATCTATCTATCTATCTATCTATCTATCTATCTATCTATCTATCTAATTGACCCAAAAGTGCTGGAATGTTGAGTACAAATCTTTCAGTTCACAGTGTTGCACTTGGCCTGGGTCTCACATTTTATTATAGAGGTACAGCAAGGAATAGAACATGGATCTCCCGACTCTTTTGGTAGGACTTTGTGGGAGAGTGAGAGGTGTGGAGGTGGGAAACTCAAGACATGTTCTAAATAGCACCATATCTGATGAATAACAGCTCTGGAGCCCTTTCCAACTGGGTGGAGGTGCGCAGCCTGGTCCCAGCCTCAACCAGCAGGAAACAACTTTGGCTAATCTCCACCAGTTCATGACCCTCCCAAGGCAAACAATGCCAGCTCTCCTGTGGAACCTGCATCTGGGAGTTTTGTGGGAGGAATTCTGGCTAAGGAGAAAGCTAAGGGAAGTATTTATCTGTAGGAAAAGCTATTTTGACCTATGTATACCTCCTTGGAACTGTCACCACTCATCGCAGCAAAGCAAAAATACTTTATTCCATTATTCAGATAGGGTGTTCAATGGGTGATTGGACAAGTTGATGGGAACATGGTATGGCTTTCTCTTGCCCTCTAACCACATGTCACACTACTCTCCCTTTTGCTCACTCCTTTGTAGTCATTCTGACCTCCTTGCTGGTTCTCAAACATGTCATGCCAACCATAGTCCTACCTCAGGACCTTTATATTCTTTGTTTCTTCTGCCTAGTATGCTCTTCCTCAGCTATCTATATGATTTACTCTGTCCTTTCCCTCAAGTCTTTGTTTATGTATCACCTCAGAGATCCCTTTCCCAACTACCCTAACTAGAAATGTACCTGTAAACCTCTAATTCCTTACCCTACTTTTATCTTCTCCATGTAGCATGTGTCTTAGTGAATTAAAATGCGAGCTCTGCAAAGGCAGGGACTTTGTCTGGCATATTCATTCCTGTATCTCCATCACCTCTAATAGTCCCTGGCACATCATAGGTGCTCAGTAAATATTTATTTTAAAAAATGGACGGTAGCTAGATAAGGAGACTTCTATATTTTTCTCAGTGCATGTTTACATATAGCAAGTGACACTGTAAACATACATTCATTGCATTTATTCATTTTCCAAACAAATATATCATGGAAACCCTTATGTCTCAGGCTTTCCACTCAGCCTAGTGGAAAAGAAAGATGATTAAACAGGAAACGACAACACATTTCAGTCAGTACTATTCAAAGGTTGTGAAAGCAGAGAGAAAGAACTGATGAAGTCTTTTAAATAAAATGGCAGGCCAGCCCTCTAGCCTAGTAGTTAAGAAAGCTGGATTCTAGTGAGTGAAGCCCAGTACATCAGGTTTGCCTTTGGAACTTGTGGCCCAGCCACCCCACCTTGCTGCTTGCTCCTGAGCCCCACCCATCCACCTATATACTTAGGTTCTTGGCCCAGCAGGCCTCGCCTTGAAAGTGGAGCCCAACACCCGAGATTTGCCTTTGGAATATGCAGCCCAGTAGCTGGCACACTGTATGAACTGAGTCTCTTCACTGAGTTATATCTCCTTAGCTCATTCCCAGTTCATCAGGAGGCGAAAGGTCGATTGAACAGCCAACCACTTGAAGCTACCTATAAAAACTTTATCTGCTATGATCTAGAAGACACAGCCCTCTAACAGAAACATACTTGGGATACATACATCTGATACTACAGAATCTACTCCAATAGGAAAGAAGCAAATACTGTATCAGATGATCAAAAACCAGCACAGAGACAAAAGAAACACAAGAAAACAAGGAAATAACTCTTTTCCTAGGGAAAACAGTAGCCTCACACTAACAAAGGATAGCACAAAAGAATTCACAGAAATGTCAGAAAAAGAATTCCAAACATTCATTGTGACAAAACTCAATGAGATGCAAAATAAAACAGGCAATCAATTCCAGGAAATGAGAAAATCATCCCAGGACATGAAAGAGGAATTTCATAAAGATATAGATACTCTTAAAAGAATCAAACAGAACTTCTAGAAATTAAGACTACAATACAAGAAACTGAAATTTCCCTGGAAAGCATGAACAACAAAATCAACTATGAAGAAGACAGAATTTCTGACCTTGGAGGGGAAATCTCCAACATAGACCAAACCACTAAAAAGAATAAAAAAAGAACCGAAAAATAAAAAATGAAGATAACATATGGGAAATTCTAGATACCATTAAATGCCCAAATATCCACATAATGGGTATTCCAGAAGTAGAAGAAACTGTTAAAGACATGGAAAACCTCTTCCATGAAATGCTATCTGAAAACTTTCCAAATATAGAGAAACATGTAGAAATTCAGACCCAAGGGACCAGTAATTAGCGTAATGGCTATGTCGCTGGACTCCCACATAGTCGACCGTGGTTCACGTCATGGACCCGGTGGCTTAAAACTCACTCTGGGCGTGTGTACATACGTGCCCAAGATCCCGAGAGGAGAATGGAGGAAAAGGGATTGCGGCGTGGCCATCCCCCCTGGGGGGTGATTTCTCGCTTTCTGTCTCTCTGTCTCTGTCTGTCTGGCAAGCCCACACACCCTATAGCAAAAACCTCTAAAAAAAAAAAAAGTAAAAAAATTTTTAAAAAAAGGAATTCAGACCCAAGAAATAAAAAGAACTCAAATAGAAACAACATAAAAAGATTCTTCCCCTGGCACATGATAGCCAGAGTGGTAAAAAATGAAATAAAAAACAAGATTCTAAAAACGGCAAGAGAGAAATGTCAAGTTACTTACAAAGGTTATTCTATTAGGCTACCATTAGACCTCTCAACTGAAACAATGCAAACAAGGAAAGAATGGAAAGACACATTCAAAACCCTAGAAGAAAAACCATTCTGACCAAGAATATTATACCAAGCAAGATCATCCTATAAATGGGAAGAATAAAGTCATTCTCAGATAAACAAAAAGTGAAAGAATTCACCAACACTAGACTAGTTCTTCAAAAAGTACTAAGAGGAGAACTATATCAGGGAAACTAAAGAGAGACAAACAGAAATAAGAACAAAAAACAACTAAGAAAATGGCTAACAGAATGACAGAGATAGATCCATAAATGTTAATAATGATGTTTAATGTTAATGGATTAAATTCTTCAATTAAAAGATATATACCACCTGAATGGATTTTTTAAAAAAAGAGTCCTCTGTGTGCTGCTTACAAGAAACATACCTGATTGTAAAGATATACCTAGACCAAAAAAATAATAATAATAAAATAAAAAGATATACTTAGACAAAAAGTGAATGACTGGGGAAAGATATTCCATGCAAATGGAAACCAAAAAAGCTGAGGTTGTGATACTAATAACAGACAAAGTAGATTTCAAGACAAAAGCTATAAGAAGAGATAAAGAAGGACACTATATAGTACTAAAAGGGCTAGTTCACCAAGAACATACAACAATAATAAATATCTATGCACCCAACACTGGACCTCCCAAATACATGAAAGACAGACTGTTAGATCTAAATGGAGTGATAGACTGCAACACAATAATCATTGGGGATTTTAACACCACTGTCTCTTCTGGACAGATCATCTAGACAAAAAATAAACAAAGAGATACAAGATCTAAATGATACAAATATCAAAAGGACTTGACAGACACTTATAGAGCATTTCACCCAATAACTAAAAAAGATACTTTTTTTCTCACCCCACATAAGGTGTTTTCAAAGATTACCCACATGATAGAGCACAAACCACGCTTTTACTGATTCAAATGCACAGAAAGTATATCCAGCATCTTTTCTGACCACAATGGAATCAAACATGAAATCAACAACAGAAAGAACCCTTGAAAATACACAAACACATGGAAACTAAAAAACTTACACCTGAAAGACTTCACAACAACTGAAGAAATTAAGATAGAAATAAAAAGACTCATTGAGGGACCAGCAGTTGGCGTAATGACTATGTCACTGGAATCCCATGTAGTCGACGGCAGTTCAAGTCCTGGGCCCAGTGGCTTAAATTCACACCAGGCACGTGTGCGTGCATGCCCAAGATCCCAAGAAGAGAATGGAGCAGAAAGGGATTGTGACGTGGCCAATTCCCCTGGGGGTGATTTCTCACTTTTTGTCTCTGTTTCTCTCTGTTTTTCTGGTGAGCACACATGCCCTATAGCAAAAACCTCTCCAAACAAACAAACAAACAAAAAGATTCATTGAAACCAATAATAATGAGCACATAAGTTGTTGTTGTTGTTCTTTTTTAGAGGTTTTTGCTATAGGACGCGTGTGCTCGCCAGGAAAACAGAGAGAGACAGAGAGATGGAAAGCGAGTAATCACCCCCAGGGGGATTGGCCACGCTGCAATCCCTTCTCCTTTATTCTCATTTCAGGATCTTGGGCGTGCACGCACATGCGCCGGGCGTGAGTTTAAGTCACCGGGTCCGGCACTTGAACCATGGTCAGCAACATGGAAGTTCAGCGACATAGCCATTACGCTAACTGCTGGTCCCAGCACATAAGCTGTCATAACCTACAGGACACAGCAAAAGCAGTCATAAGAGGGAAAGTCATAGCAATCAGTGATCATAAGAAAAAAATTGAAAGGTGGCAAATAGAAAAACTATTGGATTGTCAGAAAAGTCATGACACATTTTTGCATAGAAATGATACATTTTTCATACACTTTTCTAACAACCCAGTAACACACACCACAATAAATGGAGAAATAACAAAAATCCCTACAAAGTACCAGGAGAAAAGAAATAAAGATTTGAGGAAAATAAGTGAAACAGAGAATAAAAGAAGTATATAGAAAATAAATTAAACCAAAAACTTGTTCTTTGAGAAGATAAACAATATTGATGCATCGTTAGCTAGATTAATCAAGAAGAACAGAGAAAGGAACAAGATCAATCAAACTTTTTTTTTTGAAGAGGTTTTTGCCATAGGGCTCATGCACTCGCCAGACAGACAGAGAGAGACAGAGAGACAGAAAGCAAGAAATCACCCCTGGGGGGATGGTCACGCTGCAATCCCTTCTCCTCCACTCTCCTCTCGGGATCTTGGGCACACACACACATGCGCCCGGCATGAGTTTTAAGCCACTGGGTCCGGGACACAAATCACGGTCGGCTACATGGGAGTCCAGCGACATAGCCATTACGCTAACTGCTGGTCCCAAGATCAATCAAACTTTTAAAGAAGAACTAACCCTGAGTCTCCTCAATCTATTTCTATTCTTTGTATGTCTTCTTTTATATTTTTATTATTTTTATTACATTAAATCACTGTTCTTTATAGAATACAAAATGAATTTTCCGAGCATGGATATTACTATTGTTATTATTATTATTATTCCAGTCAAAGATATTACTCAACATATTATCATCAATGAATAATTTCCATTTCTGTGTCCATTAAATGCTTTGCTTTTTTACCCTTGATTCACTTCTTTAGAAAAGTATTTGGGGACCAACAGTTGGCATAATGGCTATGTCACTGGATTACCACGTAGTCTACCATGCTTCGAGTCCTGGAACTGGTGGCTTAAACTCACGCCAGGCATGTGTGTGTGTGTGCCGAAGATCCTGAGAAGAGAATGGAGGAGAATGGATCACAGCATGGCCATCCCCCATGGGGGGTGATTTCTCACTTTCTGTGTCTGTCTCTCTCTGTCTTTCTGGCGAGCGAATGTGCCCTCTATAGCAAAAAATCTCTCAAAAAAAAAAAAAAAAAAAAAAGAAAAGAAAAGAAAAAAAGAAAAGAAGAGTATTTGATCTTTTCCCATTTAATGCATACATTTATTTATTTGTAATGCATACGTGTATTTATTTGTTCGTTTATGCTATTGTGTTGTATAGCCTTCTTAAACATTTTAGATATTAATATATTATAAAGTGTATAATATTGAAATACTTTTTTCTTTACACTGATTGTGTCTTTTTATCTTAATGACTACTTTCTTTGCTTGCAGAAACTTTTTAGTTTAATATAATTCCACTTGCTTATTTTTCCTTTTGTTCCCTGTGTTGTTAGTTTGATATCCAAAAAGTCATTGCAAAGATCAAAATCCTAGAGCATTTCCCTAATGTTTTGGATTTTTTTTTTTTGTAATTTTACATTTCCATTTCCTTTAAGGCTCTGCTTCTTTCTTTTTCCTCTTCATTTCAGCCCTCTCACCCTCTCCCATTTCCCGCCCTCTTCCCACACTGTCTCTAATATCCACAGTTGCTCCCCATGCCTTTATACCTTCCAATCCTTCAGTTACTGTCATAGAGTGTAGACATTTGGTATATATTGAGTGGGGACATACAATACTTCTCTTTCATAGTCTGACTTGCTTGTAGATCTTCCATTTCATCCACTTTCTATCGAATGCCAGGATCTCATTGTTTTTTATGACTGAGTAGTATTCCGTAGTGTATATGTGTCACAATTTTTTATTCCATTCATCTGTTTGTGGATATTTGGGTTGGTTCCATGCCTTAGCAATTGTGAATAATGCCTCAATAAACATGATGTGCACATGTTTTTTTGGTTGAGTGTATTTCTATCCATTGAGTAGATACCCGGGAATGGAATTGCTGGCATGGTAATTCTATTTGTAGATCTTTGAGGAATCTCCATATTGTTTTTCACGATGGCTGAACCAATTTACCTTCCCACCAACAGTGTAGCAGAGTTCTGTTTTCTCCACAGTCTGACCAGCACTTGTCATTATTTATTATTTTTGTTTTTATCATAGCCATTTTGACTGAGATTAGGTGGTATCTCATTACAGTTTTGATTTTATCTCCATCATAAGTGATGTTGAGCATTTCTTCATATGCTTTTAGATAAAAAGCACATGTTCATATGTATTCCTTAGAGAGTTCTCTGTTCAGCTCATTTGCCCATCTTTTAATTGGGTTATCTTTTTTTTTTTTTCTCCAGGTAAGCTGCTTGAGTTCCATATGTATTTTGGTTATCAGTCCCTTATCTGAGGCATAGTTTTCTTGCAAATATATTCTCCCATTCTAAAGATGGTCAGTTCCATTTAATTATTATTTCTTTTGCATAACCCGATATAATCCCACTTCTCTATTTTGGGGATTTTGGGGATTTGTGCTTTGGCGGCCTTATTTAAGAAGTCGTTGCCTACTCCAATGTCCCCAAGAGTTTCCCCTGTGTTTTCCACCAGTAGTTTTATAGTTTGAGGTCTTAGGTTAGATCTTTGATCCATTTTGAATTGATTTTTGTTAATGGAGAGAGACAGAGGTCTGGTTTCACCTTTCTGGGGCCAGCAAGTGGCATGGTGGTTAAGGTGCTAGACTCCCATGTGATCTACCATGGTTTAGGTCCTGGACCTGGTGACTTGCTTTTTCACTTTCTCTCTCTCTGGTGATCATATGTGCCATATAGCAAATTAAAAAATGATAATAATAATAAATTAATTAATTAAATAAATTTTAAAAAGAAACTACAAATAGAACTACCATATGATCCAGCAATTCCACTCCTGGGTACTTACTCAAAAGATAGGAATACCTTCAGTTGAAAAAACACTTGCATATCATGGTCATTGCAGCATTATTCACAATTGCTAAGACATATTATCAGCCCAAATGTCCAAGAACAGATGAACGGATTGAGAAAGTGTGATATATATATATATATATATATATATATATATATATATATTATGGCATACTTCTCAACCATAAAAAAATGAGACCCTGGAATTTTATAGAAAGTGGATGAATATGGAGGATTTAATGGTAAGTGAAACAAGCCAGACTATGAAAGAGAAGCATTGTATGTCCTCATTTAGCATATACCAAATGTCTGTGCTCTATGGCAGAAACCAGCTAGAAGATATAAAAGCATGGACATCAACAGTTGACACCAGAGACAGTTTGGAAGCAGGGCAAGAAATCTGGGGAAAGAGGGGATGATCAAGGGGAAAATAAATAAATAAATAAATAAATATTTTTTCTTAAATAGAAATAAAATAGAAAATAATAATAGGAAAAAATATCAGTTGACTGAATATTTTGGGGGTTCCCAATTCTATTCTATTAGCCTGTTTTTGTGCCAATACAATGCTGTTTTTTTATTTTTTAATTTTTAAATTTCATTTTCTTTTATACATTCAATACATTATTATTTTGCTTACAAAATGGATATTTCAACAGGTGAACATTTCTCCCTAGTACAGTTGATAAAACATTTCTCCCTAGTACAATTGATAAAACTACAAACACAGTTTCATATTATATTTCATGGTTAGAAAGGGAAATGCCTCCTACTTTATTCTTTGTGTACAATATTGCTTTTATAATACAGGGCATTTTATTATTCCAGACAATGTTTTTTTCTGCTTCTGTGGGGAATTTCTCTGGTTGTTTGATTGAAATTGCATTGAATTTGTAGATGAATTTGGGTAGGATTGACATTATGATTATATTAATTCTTCCCATTTAGGAACATGAAATGTTTTTCAATTTTTTTGTATCATTTTCAATTTCTTTTTGAAGTTTTCCTTGTAGAGATCTTTCACTTCTTTGGTTAGGTTTATTCATAGGTATCTTATTTCTTTTGTGGCTATTGTGAATAAGACTGCTTTCTTCAATTCTACCTCAGTGTGTTCATTGTTGGTATATAAAACTGTTATAGATTTTTGTAAGTTGACTTGTATCCTGATCCTTTACTGTATTCATTTATCACTTCAAGGAGTATTTTTGTGGATTCTTTTGTATTTTCTATGTATATAATCATTATCATCTGTAGATAGAGATAATTTCACTTCTTTTCTTATTTAAATACATTTTACTAAACTTTCTATTCTGATTGCATTGGCTAGAACTTCAAGTTCTATGTTGAAAAGGAGTGGAGAAAGTGGGCAACCTTATCTTGTTTCAGTTTTTTAGTGGATGTTAGCTATGAGTTTGTCATAGATGGCTTTTATTGTATTGAATGTTCCTTCTCTGCCAATTTTGCCCAGAGTCTTAGTCATGAAGGGATGTTGTATTTAATCAAGTGCTTTTTCTGCGTTGATTGATATGATCATATGACTTTTTATCTTTCCTTTGGTTAATATGGCTTATTACATTTATTGTTTTGCATATGTTGAACCACACTTGCTGCTCTGGAATAAAACCTACCTGATCGTGGTGTATAATCTTTTTGTTCAAAATAATTTATTTACTTTAATTTATATTATTATTATTATTATTTAATTTGACCAGAAAGAGACAGAAGAAAAGTGAGAAAGTAAGCTGCCAGGTCCAGAATCGAACTGTGGTTGGCCATATGGGAGTCCAGTGCCTTAACCACCATGCCACCAGCTGACCCCATCATGTAGAATGTTTTTAATGTGTTGTTGGATACTGTTTGCCAGTATCTTATTGAGAATTTTAGCATCTGTATTCATCATGGGTATTGGTCTGTAGTAGTCTTTTTTTGTTACGTCGTTTTCTGTTTTAAGGATCAGGGTGATATATGCTTTATAGAATTAATTTGGGAGGGTCCTTTCTTTTGAAATTTTAGAATTAGTTTAAGGAGCATCAAGGCTAGTTCTTCTTTAAAAGTTTTGTAGAATTCTAAAGTGAAGCCACTGAGAAATTTGTACATTTCATCTAGGTTTTCTTGTTTGTTGGTATATCATTTCTCATAGTATTCTCTCATGATCTTTTTTACTTCTCTCATGTCTGTTGCAATATAGCCTATTTCATTATTGATTTGATCTAACCAGTTTCTTTCTTTCTTCTTCTTGATTAGTCTAGCTAACAGTATGTCAATTTTGTTTATATCCTCAAAAAACCTTTTGATTTCATTTGTTTTCTGTACAATTCTTTCATTCTCTATTTCATTTATTTCTGCTCAAATATTTATTATTTCTTTTCTCCTGTTTTTTTTTATTTTTGTTATTGTTTCTCCAGTTCTTTGTGGTGTAATATTAGTTTACTTGCCACCTTTCAGTTTTTTACTTATGAGGACTGATTGCTATGAGCTTTCCTCTTATGACTGCTTTTGTTGTGTCCTGTAGGTCCTGAAAACTCGTGTGCTAATTATAATTGGTTTCAATAAGTCTTTTAATTTCGGTTTTAATTTCTTCAGTGGTTGTGAAGTCATTCAGGAGGAGATTGTTTATTTTCCATGTGTTTGTGTATTTTCAAGGATTCTTTCTGTAGTTAATTTCAAATTTAATTTCATTATGGTCAGAGAAGGTGCTGAATATAGTTTTTATATCGTTGAATTTATAAAGCCTTGTTTTGTGCCCTGTTTTGAAAATGTTCAATGTGAGGTGAGAAAAATGTGTATTTTGTGGTTGTTGGGTGAAATGTTATATAAATGTCTGTCAAATCCATTTGATGTTTTGGTATAATTTAGATCCTATATCTCTTTGCCTACAATTTATATAGATGATCTCTCCAAAGGACACAGTGGGGTGTTGAGATCTTCAACAATTAGTGTATTGCAGACTCTCTCTCCATTTAGAACCAGTGGTCTTTCTTTCACTTATTTGGATGCTCCAACGTTGGGTGCATAAATATTTCTTATTGTTCTTATTGTTATGTCTTCTTGGTGGATTGGGCCTTTTAGTGTTATATAGCATTCTTCTTTGTCTCTTCTTATGTTTCTTGTCTCAAAGTCTATTTTGTCTGACATCAATATTGCCATTCCAGCTTTCTTTTGAATTCCATTTGCATGAAATAACTTTTTCTAGCCCTTCACTTACAATCTATGTATGTCTTTATCAGTGAGTTTCATTTCCTGCAGGTAGTATATAAAGTGTTCCTAGGTTTTGTTTTGTTTTATTTTATCCATTTAGCAAGTTTGTGTCTTTTAATTGGGTAATTCACTCCATTTACATTCAATGTTGTTATAGATTTTTGTGAATTTATTCCATCCATTTTGTTAACCATTTTCTTTGTTGCTTTTTGTTCTCTTATTTGTCTCTTTAGTTTTTCTGAAATAGTACTCTTTTCAGTATTCGTTGAAGAGCTGATCTAGTATTGATGAGTTCTTTCAGTTTTTGTTTATTGGAGAAAGATTTTATTTTTTCTTCCTATTTGAAGGGTAATCATGCTGAGTATAGTATTATTGGTTGAAATTTATTTTCTTTTTAACATTTTGATTATGTTGGCATATTCTTTCCTAACTTGCGTTTTTTCCGTTGAGAGGTCTGATGTTAACCTAATAGGATAACCTTGTACATAACTTGTTTCTCTCTTGCTGTTTTTAGGCTCTTGGCTTTGGCTTTTATTTTTGTCAATCTCACTATAATGTGCTGGGTGAGGATCTTCTTATGTTGATTCTATTTGGATTTCCTTTTATTTCTTGAGTCTGGATGTCTGATCATTTTCCTAGATTTGGAAAGTTTTCAGCAAGAATTTAATGGAATAAATGTTCTATGCCTTTATAAGATTCTTCGCTTTATGAAATATCTATTATCTGGATATTTGGGTGTGTTTCAAGAAATCTAATATTTCCAGTATGTTGTCTTCATTTTGAGAGCTTATTTTTTTTAATTCTTTTTATGGCTTTCTCTAAGTCAGCATCTTTGTCTTTTAGATTAGAGATTCAATCTTCTGCATGGTTTAATCTGCTATTTAATACTTTCAAGGATGTTTTGATCTCCTATGTTACAGTATTTATCTCCAGGAGTTCTATTTGATTATTTTTTTAGAGTGTCTATTTCTTTATGAAGGTCCTCCTTCAGGTTGTGGAAAGATTTCCTCTTCTCTAACAGTTGGTTATCTGGTTATTTTTTGTCTTTTGTTTTTTCTTGCACCTCATTTAGTTTGCCACTATGAATATTCTGCATTCTTTTATTTTCACAAAAATTTAATATATATTTCAGAATTTTCATCCAAGAGCAAGATTACATAGAAGACAAAAATTGGGAAAGCACACAAACAGAACATTTGTGCTAGAGGAAAGGAGATTAGCACATATGGAAAAATATTTAATCCCACAAGTTATTGTTAAAATGCTGGCTATACCAGCAATTAAATACCATTTTATAAATATTAAATCAGAAATATTAAAATTACCAGCCAGTACTGACTAGTTTGTGGTCAGATTGGCATACTATACTATATTGGTGTGTGAAATGATATATTTGTTTTGGCAAATAGTTTGAAATATAGCTGAAAGGAAACAAAAAAGCTTTGTATGTGTTACCTATGATACTGGACTTTCGACACCTCAGCATTTATAGCTTTATCTTCCTCCCTTCCACAATGGGCAGAACTAATTCTAGATTCAATCTTTTCCAATGTGTTCCATAGTATCTATTACTTGATGTTACCTGACATTTCAGATATGTAATGAAAATGAAGGATGAAAAATTTCAAATCTAGACCAGAAAATGTGGGCAGTTATCAGGCAAAGACGATAACAACACCAAGGAACTAAGACTCAAGTATCAAGAAGGGATGTGGGGCCAATATAACACATCCATGATCAGTTTAGACCACATGAAAGCTTTTAGGATTCAGAGTTTGGAGGTACTATTTTGGATATTTGAGTTCCAAGTGGCCCCATTCAGGGATCTCAACCACCGAAGACCCTCTGCCCAGACTTCACCCTCCTGCTCAGAAAGTCTAGCCAGGAGCCAGGTTAGAGCACCCCACTTATTCTCTCTCTCTCAAATTTAAAAAAAAAATTAAACTTAGCTCTCAGCTGCTCTTTTGTCTTTCTAATTCTTACCTTTCTCCCTGTCCCCATAGTGTAAGCCAATCAGCAGCCATCTAAATTTGAGTTCTGAGCAGCCCCATTTGTGCAGCACACTAGCACGCCATGTGATTTTCATTTTTTGACAAAAAAATTATTTCTTCTCTCTTACTTATTGTTTTTGTTCTTTTTATCTCTTTTTTCTCTATTCCTTTTCCTTTTCTTTTTACCTTTCTCACTTTTCTGCTCAGCCTCCATACACTGTATTTCTAGACAGGTCTAGGTTCAGTAACCAAATATCTAAATACATTTACGGTCATATTAATCCTCAATTTTCATTGAATCAGCTGTGCAAAGGGAGAAAAATGGTATTGCTTACAGACTGCAGGTTACCTCCTGCTGCATTCCTCTGATTGCTCAGATGTAACTCAAAAAAAAAAAATGTATAATCCATCAAACGGTCAGAAATTACCACAAAGACACAAGAAATATGGGAAACCAAGAAAATATCTTTCCTCTAATGGAAAAGAATAACTCTTCTTCCTCCACAGAGAATAAAAAGGAACTCATGGAAATGTCAGATAAAGAATTTAAGATATTCATAGTGACAAAGCTAACAGATATGCAAGAGAAGAGAGACAGCGAACTCTAGAAGCTGTAGGAGAAAGAGACACCAAGTTCAAGGAGGTGAGGAAGTTCTTCCACAATCTGAAAGAGGAGACACATCTCATAAAAAAGAATCAAACAGAATTGTTAGAGATGAAGGCTGTAATACAGGAAATCAAAACTTCCATTGAAAGTATCAAAAGCAGATTAGATTATGCAGAAGATCAAATCTCAGATGTAGAAGACAAAACCTCTGACCTAGAAAATTTCACTAAAAATACTGAGAAAATAACTCCCAAAACTGAGAATAACATACAAGTAATATTAGATACCATTAAAAGTCCAAACATTGGGAACCAGCAGTTAGCGTAATGGCTATGTTGCTGGACTCCCATGTAGTCGACCGCGGTTCGCGTCCCGGACCCGGTGGCTTAGAACTCACGCCGGGCGCGTGTGCATGCGTGCCCAAGATCCCGAGAGGAGAATGGAGGAGAGGGGATTGCGGCGTGACCATCCCCCCTGGGGGGTGATTTCTCGCTTTCTGTCTCTCTGTCTTTCTCTGTCTGTCCGGCGAGTGCACGCACCCTATAGCAAAAACCTCTCCAAAAAAAAAAGAAAAAAAAAGCCCAAACATCCAGATCATCAATATCCCAGAAAGTGAAGAAACTAATAAAGGTATTGGTAATCTATTCTATGAAATCTTGGAAGAAAGCTTTCCAAACCTAGAGAAGCACTCAAATATCCAGACTCAAGAAATACAAAGGACCGCACATAGAATTGACCCAAGATCTTTCCCAAGGCACATCATAGCCAGATTGACCAAAACCACAGACAGAGACAAGATACTAAAAATGGCAAGAGAGAAAGGTCAAGTAACTTTCAAAGGATATCCCATCAGGCTAATGTCAAACCTCTCTCATCAGAAACAATGCAAGCAAGGAAAGAATGCAAAAATATATTCAAAGTGTTAAGTGAAAAACAATTTCAACCAAGAATACTATACCCAGCAAAATTATCTGTCATATTGGAAAAAAAGGACAAAAACATTCTCAGATAAAGAAAACCTGAAAGAATTTACCAAAACCAGATCAGCTCTCCAAGAAGTGCTGAAGGGAGTGTTATACCAGAAAAACTTAAGTTGGACACACAGAAATAAGAATACAAGAAACAACCAAAGGAATGGCCGGCTTAGTGGTAGGGTCAAGTCTGGAGTTGAATGTTAATTTCCAGAGATTAAATGAAAAGATCAGACCACAGTAATGCTACAAATTAAATAAAAGAGAGATTAATTACATGAGTCTGAGGGGTGATTTCTTACTCTCCTCCAACTCTTTCTGTCTTTCTTTCTCTGGAGAGTGCATGTGCCCTGTAGGAAAAAAATTTTTTTTCTAAAAAAAAAGGGTTAAGGCAAAGAATTTAAATAGATATTTCTCCAAAGAAGATATACAAATTGAAAAAATAAAATGAAAAGATCATTATTCAACTGAAATGAGATACTTCAATAAGGTGCATATGCTAGGATGACTAGGATGGCTAGGATGGCTATAATTAAATAAATAGACAATAGCATGTATTGGTGAGAACATGCAAAAGTTGGAACCTTCATATGAGGGGCTTCAAAAAGTTCACGGAAAACTGGAATTACAGTAAAAAGCTTATTTTAGTGCAAAAAATTAAAATTAATTCTTAACTTTTTTATAATATACATTTCCATGAACTTTTGAAGATCTCTTAATATTGCTTTTGGAAATGCAAAATGCTTTGACAACTGTGGAAAAAAGTTTTAGCAGTTCTTCAAAAGTTCAACTTAGAGGCCAGCAGATGGCATGGAGGTTAAGGTGCTGGATCACACATAGCCAGCTGTGCAGTCTGAGTTTTGGACCCAGCTTGAAAATGGTCAAGTGTGCAGTGTGAGCCCCAAATCCCAAGAGGAGACTGGAGGAGAAGGGATTGCAGCATGGCCATCTCCCCTTGGGGATGATTTCTCACTTTCCCTCTCTCTGCCTTTCTCTGGGAAGTGCACATGTCCTATAGCAAAACCCAACAACAAAGATAGTTAAATGGAGAGTTATGAAATAACCTAGCAATTCTGCTCCTAGGTATATCCCCCAAAGAATTGAAAAGCCTAACTTCAAACAAAATACTGTGCACAAATGTTTACAACAGCATTATTCATAATAACCAGAAAGTGGATACAACCCAACTGTCTATCAATGAATGGATAAACAAAAGTGGTATAGCCATATGACAGAATATTATTTAACAAGAAAACTGAATGAAGTACTGATACATGCTACAACAGGAATGATCCTTGAAAATGGACAATAACATGTATTGGTGAGAATGTGGAAAAGCTGCTCTTTCCCACTACACAAGATGGCAGGTGGAGGGACCAGCAGTTAGTGTAATGGGTATGTCGCTGGACTCCCATGTAGTAGACTGCGGTTCAAGTCCTGGACCCGGTGGCTGAAACTCATGCCAGGTGCGTGTGCATGTGTACCCAAGATCCCGAGAGAATGGAGAAGAGATTGCGGCATGGCCATCCCCACTGGGGGGTGATTTCTCGCTTTCTGTCTCTCTATGTCTCTCTGTCTGTCTGGCGAGCACACGCACCCTATAGCAAAAAAGAAAAAAAAAGAAAAAAATCTCTCCAAAAAAAAAGATGGCAGGTGGAAAAGCTGCAAAGCAGGATACTAAGGAGAAGAAATCTGAGGCCAAGAAGGCTGATGCCAGTGCCAAGATTAAAAAAGGTGACCCCAAGGCTAAAAAGCCCAAGAAGGGGAAGCCCCATTGCAGCCGAAACTCCGTCCTAGTCCAGGGCATCGGCAGATACTCCCGGTCTGCCATGTATTCCAGGAAGGCCATGTACAAGAGGACATGCTCGGCCACTAAATCCAGGATCGAAAAGAAAAAGGAGAAGGTTCTTGCTACTGTCACAAAACCAGTTGGTGGAGACAAGAATGGTGGTACCCGAGTGGTTAAACTGCACAAAATGCCTAGGTATTATCCTACTGAAGATGTGCCTCAAAAGCTGTTGAGCCACAGCAAAAAACCCTTCAGTAAGCATGTGAGAAAGCTGCGAGCCAGCATCACTCCTGGGACCATTCTGATCATCCTCACTGGACGCCACAGAGGCAAGAGAGTGGTTTTCCTGAAGCAGCTGAGCAGTGGCTTGCTACTTGTAACTGGACACTGGTTCTCAATCGAGTTCCACTGTGTAGAACACACCAGAAATTTGTCATTGCCACCTCCACGAAAATTGCTATTATCAAAGTACTTTTTTTTTTTTTTTTTTTTTTTTTTGGAGAGGTTTTTGCTATAGGGCGCGTGCGCTCGCCAGACAGACAGAGAGAGACAGAAAGCGAGAAATCACCCCCCCCCAGTGGGGATGGTCACGCCGCAATCCCTTCTCCTCCATTCTCCTCTCAGGATCTTGGGCACGCACGCACACGTGCCCGGCGTGAGTTCTAAGCCACCGGGTCCGGGACACGAGCCGCGGTCGACTACGTGGGAGTTCTAGCGACATAGCCATTACGCTAACTGCTGGTCCCAGCAAAGTAAAAATCCCAAAGCACCTTACCGATGCTTACTTCAAGAAAAAGAAACCGTGGAAGCCCAGACACCAGGAAGGTGAAATCTTTGACACAAAGAAGGAGAAATACAAGATTTCAGAGCAGCGCAAGATTGATCAGAAAGCTGTGGACTTGAAAATTTTACCAAAAATCAAAGCTGTTCCTCAGCTCCAGGGCTACCTGCGATCTGTGTTTGCCCTTACAAATGGAGTTTATCCTCACAAATTGGTGTTCTAGATTTTTTGCCAAGAACCTAATTAAATAACTGATTATATATATATATATATATATATGTACATATATATGTATATTTTATGTATGTATATATATACACATACGTATACACACACACACACACACACACACACACACACACACATATATATATATATATATATATATATATATATATATATATATATACACACACACATACATAAAATGTGGAAAAGCTGAAACTTTAATTTGCTAAGTGAAAGAAGCCAGAAACAAAAGGCCACATAGTATATGATGTAATTGTTTATGAAATGTTCAGAATGGGCAAGTCCATAGAGACAGCACAGTAGTGGTGGCAAGGTAAAAAATGGGGAGTGACTAAATAATGGATATGTAGTTTTTCTTTTGGGCAATGAAAATGTTCTGGAATTAGATAGTGGTGATGTTTGTACAATTTTTAGTTGTGAATATTCTAAAAATGTTTGATTTGAAATGGTTTATTCATATGGAAGTATAACCTTAAAGATGGTTAATTAAATAATCACTGTTCTAATCTACAACAATAAGGCAAATCCCGCATTTCATTATTACACTATGGATCTCAAATTTCTTTACATTTAAGATAAGGATAAAATTGTTACAAAACAAAGGTTAAAAAAAGTATTTGAAGAGAGGTACATGGGGAAATTTGGGGAAGTTACACTTGATATTTTGTGATTTTATTTACTTATACATAAAGAAGATATGAATTATAAAAAAAATGTTTGATTTGCACAGTTTTAAAATGGTTACAGCAGTTAATTTTATGTGTCAATTTTATCTTTAAAAGCTTAATTTATTTTGCATGACTTCACTCATATGTGGAATCTTAAAGGTGATCTTATAAAAGTAGAGAATACAATAATTGTTATCAGAGGTTGGGATGGTCAGCTCAGAGAGGGAGATGGGAGATATTGGTTAAAGGACACATAATTGCAGTTAGATAGGAGGAATAATTTCAAGAGATCTAGTGTACAGCAAGGTGACAATAATTAATGATATACTGTGTTCATAAAAAAGGAAAAAGAGTGAATGTTAAGTGCCCTCACCACAAAAATGATAACTATGTGAGGTAAAACATTCGTTAATTAGATTTGACCATCTAACAATGTATGCATACCTCAAAATATCATATTATAAATGATAAACATGTATAATACCATCTGCCAGTTAGAAATATTTTAAATTTACTTTTTTAAAAACTGAATTTATATAAAGAGAAAAATGGAGATTTTTTTAAGAGTATTTACATCTAGGAGGTCTATGTAGATGTAGCAAAATAACTTCTTTTAAAAGTTCAGGAGGAGGGCCCACTGGTGGCATTGTAGTTAAGATGTTGGACTTCCATGTGACTGACGACAGTTCAAGTCTCAGACCTAGTGGCTTGAAAATCATGCTGGGCATGTGTGCGTGTTTACCCAAAATCCTAGGAGGAGAATGGAGGAGAAAGGATCGGGGCATGGTCATCCCCCTTGGGGAATGATTTCTCACTTTCCCTCTCACTATCTCTCTCTCTCTCTGTCTCTCTGGCACGTGCACAGACCCTATGGCAAACACCTTAAAAAAAAAAAGAAAAAAAAAGTTTGGGAGGAAAGCTTAGGGCAGCCTTCTCAAATTATGTATACTAGACCTTCTACAAGGGAACAGAAAGTCTTCCCAAAGTGTATTGGGCACTCTGTATGGACCAAAAATAGCACATTATTTTATCTTTTCTGTCTTCTATTTTCAAGATCTGGTTGAATGAAGATAGCCCATTGGTCACTGACCCCTGCACTTATGTTGTCTAGGGCTCCACATAAAGATTCCAAGGCCTTTGTCCATTGTTGCCAGGGCCAGGTGCATCTTATTCAACTGGGACACAGCAGTTGTCCCACATCCCCAGACCTATGTAGGTCCATGGTCTACAACTGAGGTGATCAAACTGACATCCACACTGATCCACCTTCTAGGACCTACAAGGCCCTCCAAAGCCCTTCTCTGAATCTGGGCTGACTCTATTCTTCTTGCCCCACTGGCTCATCGCCCAAAGTCACCACATCTTTGATAGCCTGGCCAGGCTGGGCCAGGAAACAAGAAGTAGCAGGCACTATTTGTGTGTAAGGAAGCTTGCAGCCATTAGGTCTTGTGGGTGTGCCACTTATAGACCAAATAAAAGTGATCCAATTTCCCTAATACCTAGTGACCATGTAACCTCTCTTAGACAGGCCGGTTTATTATCCCTAAATCAAATTACAAGCCGAATAATGCAAAGAGTTCTGAAATGAGATGGCTTATTGCAGAACATATATACAAGCAGAAAATACAGAAGGGAAATAGGTAAAAAGAAAGAAGGAAGGGCGCACAAACATACCTCATTAAGAATAAACTAAACTTCATGCATTCATCAGAGAACTCTTCCACTTGGCTCAGGAGATTAATCCCATCGATGTGACACTCAAACAGGTCTAGAATGTCTTCAAGTTATTAGTAATCATGTTCAGGGGCCTATCCAATCAGACAGGGCCTCTGGTTGCACCTGTCTTATGGAACAGATTACTCACAAAGAGTGGAGTCACAAGGAGAAGTGATTCAGATAGCTGTTCAGAGGCAAGATATTTGTAACACAAAAGACTTGTTATCTCAGCTTCTGGAATGTCAAAGGTGGGAAGAAGGAATATCCCATACCCACTAGCAATAATACATATTAACAAGATGGCTATTGTTTTGAATTGTTCTGTTATAGCAGGTATAACAAAGCAAAAATTCATATACTCAAAATGGAGTTATATTATCAAAACGTTCAAAATGGAATGAGTATTGGCAAAGCATAATCCTAAATAAAATGTAAGCTTTCAGATTCAATGGGAAATATCACCACAAAATGCACATCGTAACAGGGTGGGTGTGGGTATAGTTACCACTGCCTCAGGACCAGAACTGGCCCAACTCTGATGGCAAGGGTCCTAGGTCACTGAAGTACCAAAGTCACGGACCACCCCAAAGGCCTTCTCAATAAGCCTGGTTGAGAAGTCCCTGGAGGGAACCAGCAGTTAGCGTAATGGCTATGTCGCTGGACTCCCACGTAGTCGACTGCGGTTCACATCCCGGACCCGGTGGCTTAAAACTCACGCCAGGCGTGTGTGCGTGTGTGCCCAAGATCCCGAGAGGAGAATGGAGGAGAAGGGATTGCAGCGTGGCCATCCCCCCTGGGGGGTGATTTCTTGCTTTCTGTCTCTCTGTCTCTCTCTGTCTGTCTGGCGAACGCACGTGCCCTATAGCGAAAACCTCTGCAAAAAAAAAAAAAAAGAAAAAAAAAGAGAGAGAGAGAGAGAGAAGTCCCTGGAGTGGGAGCTCCAATTTTCATGTCATTCTCTGCTGAAACTGACTGAGGTTAATAGAATTTTAAAATTAAAACTTCCTCAACTTTGAGCTGATCCTATAGCCTAGTGGTTAAGGGAACTGGATCCCACATGGCTGACCATAGTTTGAATCCCAGCCTCGGCAGCTTGTAAACATACCAGGTACATTTGCAAGCATACCCTAAATCCCAACAGGTTGGACAGGCAGAAGAGAAGGGATTGTGGTGTGACCACACCCCATTGGGGGTTACTTTCTCCATTTTTCTGTATCTCTCTCTAGCAAGTGATACACCCTCTGGCAATTAAAAAAATATTTCCTCAACTCTGTAAATACTTACAACTACTTTGGGTAAAAATATTCACATTGGCTCAAAGAACAATTTAGTCCTCTCCATTTGGCAAACATTAATTGTCACCTTAGGAATATCAAAGGTGTTCAAAAGTTCATGAAAAATGTGTATTATGAAAACAACTATGCATGAATTCTAATTTTTGTACCAAAATAAACTTATAGTTTAATTGCATTTTTCTACAAATTTTTTGAAGTCCCCTTGTATGTCATAGGCGGACCAATGAAACTGGGCATTGTTCCCTGATTTTTGACTCTGTTTAATTGCCATGAAATAGAACTCAATACTGCAAAATACTAATGCAATATATTAAGACTTGTGACCAAGAGGTTTAAACTGTTTTTCTGAGCCTGGTAGCCTGTTCACATATGGAGGTTTTTACCCCCTGATTTTTAGAAATTTTATTTTAATTTATTATTTTTTTAAAGTTTATTTCTTCTATGAGTGAAAGAGAAACAGACAGTACCCCCAATAGGACCTCAGTGCCACGATCTACCCCCAGACTCAGCTAGCCCTGGGTTATGGTCAAGTGTGTGCCTGAAGTACTCAGGAAGGTCTGGAGACTTAAACTGGGAACCTTCCCATATGGGACTTTCTTTCAGAACATGGCATTTTACCACCGTACCACCTTCTGGCCCCTCCCTCTAATTTTGTGCCCTGGAGTTGAGAGCCCTGCAAGTATAAGTAGGACGACTATATATCACAGCTGGCCCTGGATAGTTCTATGACTTACTTCCCCACCAGGCAAGTCTTGATATATGGTCACTCTTTTTATGGCATAATGAGTAGTGGTGCCGCTTTTGCAGCAATGATTAATAGTGCTGCTTTTACAGCTTGGCTTGGGACAATAAACTGTGAGGTCACCACAGCTATCAACCTTCTTACACTAATACTGATGGGTTAAAGCAGCAAACCTTACAAATATACCCATGCAGACCCCTGGGGAGGAATCATGGAAATCACATGAACATATACACACCTCATGGAAAAGGAGGCAACACAGCTGCCACTGACCACTGCGCATATGCACTGAAGCTTAGAGGCAGGGGAGCAGGGATATGTGCAAAACAGGCCTTAAGGGCTTTTCTGACCAGATATGGGGGATGGGTGACTTGTAGTTTTGCACCTGATTTTGCGTACTTTAGTTGATTGTGCAACAGACAAATCTCCAAGTCACCAAAATGGATCTCTGATGTGTCAGGATAGGGGAATCCAGTTTCTTAGAAAGTGTTATTTGGGGAGCAGTAATTAGGCAAAAAAGTGAGGCAACATGGCTGCCCATTAGGCAACTGCACTTGAATAGTAAGGGTGGGACTGAGAGGTGCCTATGTGACCCAAGGAGAATAGGAGGCTCCCATTGGCAGTGGAGGACAGGGATAGATGAGAGTCAAGATATTTGGAGCCCAGGACCCTCTAACTCCAAAGCCCATGACACTCCTCACCTTTCTCTTAGAGCCTGGAATATAATAGATACCAGTAAACACAATTTGAATCAATTAATTCACACCATGCCTTCTTTCTGGAAAGAATTCCCTTCCACTCTGGGGAAATTGCATCTCATTCCTCATGGCCCAGCCTAAATATATCCTCCTCCATATAGCCTTCCCTGATTTGAAACCTCCTCTTAACCTCAATAGATGCAATCCGCCCTGTGGAAATGGGACAGGGAGAGGTGGACTATAGAATGGCATTAGTTATCAGAGGGCAGAAGAGTGTTGGATCCTCTGAATGGGACAAAATAGTTCTTCAGGAGGACCCTGAGTTGCAGAGATACAGAGATTTGCATTTGCCTGTTAGAGATAAGGTTGCTGGTTAAATTCATGGAATGATAACTCATACTGAATCCTATTGTGGGGAGGTTCCTGGAAATTTTTATTTTTAGCAAACTGCTCTGGTGATTGTTATTATCAGGCACATTTCAGAAACAATTTTAGTCTAACTCTTTCAATTTATGGAGAGGAAGCTGAAGCCCAGGAAATGGAACCGACTTACCCAAGGTCTAATAGCCAGTCAGTTAGTGAGGGAACCAGGACAAACGTTGATCAGTTATGTCACCGACAAAAACCTTATATTAAATTCGATACAGACAGTGCTGTGTCTCAAACATACTAGGTCATGTGGCAAATACTCACATGAATGAGTTAATAAGATAAACACATGTGTGTGTGTCAACTGGTAGCATGGTGGTTAAGGCAGCTGTATCCCACATGGCCAACTGCATGGTTTGAGTCCTGGACTCAGTGGCTTATAAAACACACTAGGCACATGTGCATGCATGTCCAACATCCCCAAAGGAAGGAGAAATGGAGGAGAAGGGATTGCAATGTGACCCATGTGGGAGAGGGTGCCTTCTTACTCCCACCCCCACCCAATCTCTCGACAAGTATATGTACCCTCTGGGTAATTTTTTTTTTTTTTCACTATAGGGCACGTGCGCTCGCCAGAAAGACAGAGAGAGAAATAGAGACAGAAAGCAAGAAATCACCCCCCAGGGGGGATGGTCAGGCCGCAATCCCTTCTCCTCCATTCTCCTCTCGGGATCTTGGGCACGGACACACATGCGCCCGGCATGAGTTTTAAGCCACCGGGTCCGGGACGCGAACCGTGGTCGACTACGTGGGAGTTCAGCGACATAGCCATTACGCTAACTGCTGGTTCCCTCCTCTGGGTAATTTTTGAAAACAAGATTAATACTTGTAACCTGCCTGGATTCTAGGGAATGATCTCATTCATACTCATAACCTCAAGTATAACCATACGCTGATATCACTAAATATGTACCTTCATCCAGATCTCCCTCCTTAGGGCAGACCTTTCTAACTATATGATTAAGGTTCTTTTAGACAGGTAAATTTTAATAGAGAACAGTAAGTGAAACATTATGTGGAAAGTGAGACAGCAGGCAGCTAAATGAATAAAGCAGAAGGCACACTGTTATAATCCTCCAAGTCCTCAATCCTTGGATATGACAACAGAAATTATGTTCAAAAAGTATTCTGAATAATAGTAAGCAAGTGACCTATGTGGCTATATTAGTCTGGAGCTCAAGAGATTGAAGTTGATATTGTAGACAGTGCCAAATGTCCCCTTTGGGGACAAAATGACCCCCGGTTGGTAACCATTTATCTACATAATCCTCTCAGCTCTAAAATCCAAGTTGTGATGAAACTTAGATAGTTAGAAGAGTTAGAATTGAGGGAATGGGTCTGGATGAGGGTACATATTTGGCAGTATCGACATATTGAAGCCTCGAGTATGAATGAGATCACCCAGGGACTATTACAGCATCAGAAGAGAAGACCAAGGACAGAACTCCAGAGAACACTGACATTTAAGGTAAACCTTAGAAAATAATTCAGAGAATTAGGAATAATCATATTTCTACTAATGCCACTACTATCACTTACTATCACTCACTGTACATCAGGAGGTATGATCATTCCCATTTTCATGAAAAGGAAACTGAGGCTCAGAGACCTGACCCAGTTTGTGCTGCTAGTCAGTGGCAAAACCACGATTCAAACTCAGATTTGTCTGCCTTTGCAGTACACATGTTCTCTGCCAGAAAGATTATGATTCTGGGATCCAAGGAATGAAGGAGTACAAGGAAGAACAGAGCAATCCACAGTATAGTATCGAATCTAGTGCAACAATTTGGTCAGGCCAGATAAAGACAGAAAAATAGCCAGTAGATTAGCAACAAGGATGGCACAGGTGACCTTGGTGAAGACAGTGTCGGTGGTGGGAGCTGAGGCCAGATATCAAACAACTGAGGAGAGAACAGGGAGGAAAGAAGTGGGGACAGTGAATGGAGACTATTCAAAAGTTTTGACTTGAAGAAAAGAGTGATAAGGTCGTAGCTCCAGGCAGGGAATAATCTAGTAAGATTATTTTTTGTTATTTCAAAAGATGCATTTTTAGTGTAGAAAACTTAGAATGTATTAGATGAAAAAAGATATCTCACAAACTAGAAATAATCACAGGTAACATTTTTGCATTTATCTTTCTGGTTCATCATTGTCATTATATGCACATTGCACACATTTTTTTTTACCAAAAATACTATCAAACTATACATACTGTTTTATAACTTGTTTTTCAGTTACAATACGTTGTAAACACTTTGCCATGTTAATGAATGTGTGAATATCGTTCTAATAGCTGTTTGATATTCCTACAGATCATATTAAAGCATCATTTCTTTCACTGTCATCATCTATCCTCTCCCCTTTCTTTTCTTCCTTGATCTTCTTTTTTCTTCTTTTCTCTTCTATTCCTTTCTCTCTTCTCTTCCTCTCCTTCTTCCCCCTTCCCTTCCCTCTCACCCCACACAAGATAATATGCAGTAGAAGTGTAATAACTTAGTTAAAATAGACTTAATAACAAATGAAAGAAATATCAGAGAAACCAAGCACTTGATGGAAAAGAGTATTCTTCAAGCTGAATAATACTTGATATTAATACTAGAATATTAATACCAAAGTGTGTGTGTGTGTGAGAGAGAGAGAGAGAGAGACAAAAAGAAGCTAGTATAAAGGAAAATGTTGAAAGCACAGGTGGGAGCAGGAGTAGTGTTGTCAATGTCTCAAAGTTGCTAAGAAGAAAGGAAAATACAGAGCCTAGAAGCCAGGGCTAAATTTAGATGCCTATATGTTTGTGTGGAGTATATTAGATTGGGTGGCAAGAAGTTGAGGTTATATCTGGTCTCTATATTTATGGTTAAGTGGGATTCCAGTTATCTGCTGAAAGATGGGGAAGGGAATTTAGGAAAATAGATGAAGGAATTCACCCACTTCTTGGGTGAATGGGATAGAAGAGAAAGGATCTTTGGGGAGACTAACACTATTGGTGATCCTTTATCTTTTCTGTTTTTTCAACTTTTCATTTTCCATGGGATCCTCCTCAGCAGGTTTAAATATTTTAAAGTATCTATGTAAAAACAAACAAGCAAACAAACAAAAAATACACACACACACACACACACACACACACCACACCAAGGGCTGGATGCTGGTAGTGGCACAGTGGTAAAATGTGATGTTCTGTGAGACTGACCCACATGGAAATGTTCCAGTTTCATGTTCAGAGACCTCCCTGAGAATGCTGGGGACTTGGGTGCCTGTGGTCTGGGGCTGACTAAAACTGGGGATGGATCTCATCATCAAGACCCTGTTGCAGATTCTCTCTCTGTTTCTCTCTCTCTTGCTCTCTTCTCTGTCTCCTTCACTCATGGAAGAAATAAATAACTTTAAAAACAAATAAAAGAAAACCAAACTACTTGCTTAATGCCATATCCCACACTTCACTTGAGCTGAATTCTCTCCTTTATAGATAAATTTCTTTCTTTAAAGAAATAAATATTTAATGGGTTATATTATTGGAACGTTGGAAAAGTCATGACACATTTTTGCATAGAGAAACAGAAAAATACATCATAACTTTTCTGACAACTCAATATATATGTATTATAGCTTGTTTATTCATGCATTGAAGGACATCAGAGTTGTTTCTATTTTAGTGCTGTTATGCATAAAACTTCAATGTACATGTTTTAATGTGAACATAAATTTCTATTTCTCTGGGACAAATGCCCAAGAATGCAATTTCTGGGTCATATGGTAGTTGCAAGTATAGTTTTATAAAAAACTGCTGAATCATTTTTTAGAGTGACTATGCCATTTTACATTCCCACCAGCAATGTGTAAGTGATTAATTCTCCACATTCTTGCCAGCATTTCGTGTTGTCACTGTTTTTATTTTAGCCACTCAGATAAGTGTATGGAGATGTTATTGTGGTATTATTTGCACTTCTCTAATGGAAAATAATTTTCAGTATCTTATTATGTGCTTATCTGACATCTGTATATCTTCTTTGGTAAAATGTCTGCTTACATATTTTTCCCATTTTCTATTTGGTTTGTCTAGGTTTTTTTTTTTAACTGTTGGATTTTGATATTTTTTAAAAATATATTTTGGTTATGAGTCCTTTGTCAGATAATTTGGTTTCTAAACATTTTCTACTGGTTTCCAGCTCGCTTGTCATCTTCTTAACAGGGTCTTTCATAGAACAAAAGTTTTACATTTCTATTGGGCCTAGGTTTTTATTTTATAGATTATTCTTTTGGTGTCAAATCTAAGAACTTTTGCCTAACCCTAGATATCAAAGATTTCCTCCTATGCGTTGCCATAAAGTTTTATAGTTTTATATTTTACATTAAGTTCACAATTCATCTTGAGTTCATTTTTGCACTTTTGTCCAAAAAATGTTGGGCATATTTATGTAGGTCTATTTCTAGACTCTCTATTTTATTCAGTGATCTGTGTCTCTCTCTCCCCCAATAATACACTGTCTTGCTGAGGACAAAGTTGAGACATATTCTGTCTAATAGAACTTTGTGATAGAATATCCTCTGTCTGCACTATCAGATACATTAGCCACCATCCAATGTAGCTATTGAGTACTTGAAATGTGGGTTGTGCAATTCAGGAACCAATTTTAAGGTTTTTTTTTTTTTTTTAATTTTAGCTAATTTAACCACCTGTGGCTAGTGGTTACTATAATGGGCTGCATAAGTCTAAAGGGTAGTCATGCAAAAGGTGACTAAAATTGAGACAGGTCAAAGTCATTAGGTTTTAAGAAGTCAGGTACTGCTAGGCCAAAGATTTGGATGAATAAGTCAGGTGGACAATGAAGCCCCCCGGGACTATGATATAAATGTTGGCAAGAAAAGCTGTATGTTAGATGCTCTCAGGTATGGATTAACTTAGGAACATGATCAGTGTCTAGGCAACAAAGATGAGGTGTTGTGATTGATTCGGCTGGCATATCTTAAATTCGTGGTTCCAACAGGGCAAAGATACAATGGCCTAGAAACCTTCTCAGAAAATTAAGGATGCCAGTCTCTCCTCCAGCCCCTCCTCCAGTCCCTGTAGTAGAATTGGCATCCTCCACTCTCCTCACATGTCAGGAGTGTTGTTGGGGAAATGCTAAAGTCAGGGCAAGGAGATGTAAATAGCACTCAGTGATGAGGATAAGCATGTAGAAAAAAATGTTTAATCATACAACGAAGGATCTGGGGAACCCAGTGGAGATATTTGGGAGGAAAGGAAACATGGAAAGGAGGGCTGGGGAGAAGTATACAAAATTATATGTGAATGTGAGAGATCATTGAGGCAAGGTTGCTCTCCAAAACTCGTCTGAGATGGTGGTGAAGTTGGTCTACTTGCCTCCCTGGAGAAAGGCTCTGTCACCCTGATTTTGAAGCTTTTGAAACATGTTTGCAGGAAAATAATTTTCTGTAACCACGTGATGTAAATTAATATTATAATAGAAGTTAACATTTTGTATAATAGTTTTTATTATGATAAAACATACATAAAATTTACCATTATAACCATTTAAAAAATTTAAAACTTTGCCAAAGGGCATATGTGTTTGCCAGAGAGAGAGAGAAAAAAAGATGAGAAAGTACTCTCCCCGTGGGGCATAGTCAAATTGTAATACTCTGTTCTCAATCTCTCCCTCCTTTTGGGATTTTAGGCATATACACACACATGTGCCTGGTGTGTTTCTCAAGCAGTCAAGTCTGGGATTTGAACCATGTGGTTGGCTGTATGGGATCCAGCCTCTTTAACTACCTGATCATGGGCTGGTTCCCATTTGAACTATTTTAATCTAGAATACTTGTTGACTATCCACTAAATGGTTTACCTTAGCATGACTATAGGCCCTGATAGATGCATTTCAGGACAGTCTTAAATGAATGCTTGGCAAGTGATGTTTTAAGGCAGAAATGTACTGATAGATGTTAACAACCAGCTCTCTGGGAGAGAGATCTCTGATTTGTGCATTTGTCAACTTTTATGATATAAACATTCCTACCATGGCTAATTTCAAGCTATCAGTGTGATATTACTGAATATGTAATAGAGAAGAGATGCAGAGCAGAACACAATTATTTAATATTTCCACCATACAGATACAATAGATGCAAATAACTTTAAGAGCACAAATAATAATAAAATGTACTACAACAATTAGGAAGTGATAAGTTTGGGGTATTTATTATCTTTATTTTAGTATAATTTCTTTAATTGCAAGTTTAAACGTTTTAAATTTTAATAAAGGCTTTAACAACCAATCTAAAACATTCCTGAAAATTTAGCCATCAGCTTTCAAGATGTATAAGTCAGTTCCAGCACACTACTGAAAAGATCCTGGGAAAGTCACCTTTTTTCATCATATATATGAAAAAAGTCTTTCTCACTAGTATGGCACATAATTCTGAAAATCCACCAAGTGAAATTTATTCCCTTGATTTGAGCTCTGCCTTTTATGTACTAAGAAGACCAAGACAAGGAATAAATTAAATTATAAACTTATTCTAATCCGAGTTTTATCATGACTTATCTGTGTGATCTTAACCTACCTGGACCCCAGGTTCATCATGTGTAGAATAAGTGGGTTAGGCAACTGGTATTCTTTAATGACTCTTTTAGGTAGGTTTATAAGTGTCTGTATTAAGTTTTATTGAAGTATAATTAATATAAAACAAACTGAACAGAATAAAAAAATACAATTTGATGAGATTTAACTGAAACTATCACCAAAAACAAGATAATGAGCATATCTATCACTCTTATAAGTATTCTTGTGCCTCTTTAGAATTCATCCCTTTCTCGTCTCAACTCTGTCCCCAAATAATAACTGATAAATTTTCCGTTGCTGTAGAATACTTTAAAATTTCCAGAACTTTATAAAATAAAGTCATATGTGTTATCCTTCTTGTCTAGCTTCTTTAACTCAGTATATTTATTCTAACATTCATTCATATTGCTTTATCACCAAAACACTGCATATGTCAACACTTAGTTCCTTCTCATGTGCTGTATTTCACTGCATAGATGCAGCACAATTTGTTTATCTATTCACTTGTTAGTGAACATTTGAGTAGTTCTCTAGTGTTGGGTATTACAAATAAAGCTACTATGAACATTCATGTATAATGTTCATTTCTCTTGGGTAAATACCCAGTAATAAAATGGCTTGTGGTAGGTAAATATTTAACATTGTGCATGTACAACTTAATATTCCCAACAAACAGTGTATGAGAATCCCATTATAAATACTTAATATGGTTCACTTTTTTTTTTAATTTGCCAGAGTGCACATGCACTTACCAGAGAGAGAAAGACAGAGAGAAGGAACATGAGAAAGCGCTCCTCCATGGAGATGGTCACTCTGTGGTCCCTTCTCCCTCCTTTCGGGATTTTGGCCATGCGTGCATACACAGGTGCTCAGTGTCTTTCAAGCTGCTGGATACAAGACTTGAACCACATAGTTGGCCATGTGACATCCAGCTGCCTTAACCACCAGGCTATAGGCTGGCCTGGTCAATCCTTCTAATTTTTGCCATTCTAGTGGATGTGTAGTGGTATATCATTGTGGTTTTAATTAACATTTTCCTAAGGAATAATGTTGGTGAGCATCTTTTCATGTGTTTGTTTTTAAGTGTGTATCTTCTTTGGTGGATTATCTGTATAAATTCTTGCCATTTCGAAAACAGAATTGTCTTTTAATTACAGAGGTGTACAAATTCTTTATATATTCCAGATAGCAAGTGCTTTTTCAGGTATGTGTTTTGCAAATATTTTCTCCTAGTCTTTAGTTTACCTTTTCATCTTTGCAACAGGGAATTTTGAAGTGATAACGTTTTAAATTTTGATGAAATCCAATTTTTTCTTTCTTTTTATGTTTCATTATTTTATATACCATATTAAAAAAACATATTTGCCAAATCAAGGTGTCTAAATCTTTCTCCTGTGTTTTCTTCTAGAAATTTGATAATTTGGGTTCCTATGTTTTCATCTATAATCCATTTAGAGTTAGTATTTGTGTATAATGTGAGTGAAGGGTTGACAGACATTCTTTTGTAAATGGCTATTCAACCGTCCCAGCCTCCTTTGTTAAAATTATCATGCCTTCTCAGCAGAATTTTCCTTGGTGGTTTTGTCAACTGTCCAAGGTTATTCTTTTTATGTACTTTCCAGAGAGACATGTGCACTTTCCAGAGAGACACAGGGACAGGCAGAGGAAGAGAGAGAAAGCAACCTCCTACTGGGGTACGGTCACACTACAATCCCTTCTCCTCCACTTCTCTATCCTGTCAGGATTTGGGGCATGCATGCACATGCAGCCAGTGTGCTTTTCAAGTTGCTGGGGCCAGGATTTGAACTGTAATCAGCCATGTAAGATCCACTTTCTTAACCCACTAGGCTCTGGGGCCAGCCCTATAGGATTGTTTTTTATTATGTGCCCATTCTTAGGTTAAGAAAGTTTCTCTATATTCCTAGTTCAGTTTAATTTTTTTTTGTCAGCAAAATATATTGGAATCTGATAAATTACACTCTAGAAATTAAAGATGATGTAATATACAAAAATTAATATAATTTGCCATTTGGGCAGACTGAAGAAAAAGTTATAATTATCTCAGTAGATGCAGAGATATATACTGAATGTGTAGACATTCAGTATATATTGAGTGGAATGCACAAAGTCTGTTTTTCATAGTCTGACTTGGTTCACTTGGCAGATCTTCTATACTCACCCATTTTGTATCAAATGACAGGATCTCATTATTTTTAAGAGATTTTTTCTATAGGGTGCGTGTGCTCGCCATAGGGACAGAGAGGCAGAGAGACTGAAAGAGAGAAGTCACACACCCCCAGGGGGGATGGCCACATCTCTTATCCTTCATTTTCCTCTTGGGATTTTGGGCACTCATGCACATGCCCCTGGGATGAGTTTAAGCCACTGGGTCTGAGATTCGAACTGCTGTCAACTATGTGGGAGTCCACTGACATAACCATTACACCAACTGCCAGTCCCAGGATCTCATTTTTTTATGACTGAGTAATACTGCATAGTGTATCTGTGCCACATTTTTTTCAGTCCAGTCATCTGTTCCTGGGCACTTAGGTTTATTCCATGTCTTAGCAATTGTGAATAATAGTGCAATAAATGTGGATGTTGCAAGTATCTTTTAAATGAATGTTTTCCTATCCTTAGAGTAAATATTCAGGAGTGGAATACTGGGTCATATGGGGGTTCTATTTGTATGTCTTTGAGGAACCTCCATATTGTTCTCCACAGTGGTTATATTAATTTACATTCTCACCAACAGAGTAGGAGGGTTCCTCTTTCACACCATGGCCATACGAGAATGAGTTATTCTTTACTATTTTGATTACAGCCGCTCTTCTTCTTCTTCTTCTTCTTCTTCTTCTTCTTCTTCTTCTTCTTCTTCTTCTTCTTCTTTTTTAGGGTTTTGACATAGGGCATGTGCACTCACCAGAGACAGTGAGAAAGAGAGTGAGAAGTCACACTTGTGGGAGATGGAGGGATGGCCACACTGCAATTCTTTCTTCTCCATTCTCTTCCTGGGATTTGGGGCATGCATGCATATATGCCCACTGTGATTTTCAAGCTGCCAAACACAGGACTTGAACCACAGTTGATTATGTGGGAGTCCAGCTCCTTAACTACCATTCTACCTGCTGGCCTGATCATAGCCATTCTTACGGAAGTTTTTTTTTTTTTTTAAATCTGATTTCACTTTTTTTTTTACATTCATTCATTGTGTATCATTACAGCATACAAATGAATTTTTCAAGCATGACTACACTGTATTAGTCCAGTCAAAAGTACTACCATTCCTATTATCAATTATCAACAAAAATTTCTCAATTTCATGTCCCTTAAATGTTTTGTTTTTTATTTTCCTCTTGATTCCCTCCCTTCCACCCACCCCATTTCCCACCCTCTTCTTACACTGTCTCTAGTATCTACAGTTGCTCCTTAGGTTTTTATGCCTTCCAATCTTTCAGTTTCTATCTCATTAAACTTTTTATTTGCATTTCCTTCATGATAAGAGACATTTAGCATTTCTTCATACACCTTTTGGCCATTTGTATGTCTTCCTTGAAAAGTTGTCTGTTCAGTTCATTTGCCCACTTTTTAATGGTTTGTTTTTTTGCTGGTAAGCTGTTTGAGTTCCCTGTATTTATTATCTTTTCAATGTCTGTAGGACCAGTAGTGGTTACCCACTCTTATTCTTAATATTGGTAAATGGTGTCATCTCTTCTTTTTCCTAATTACCTTGAGCTAGAGATTTATGAAGGATTATTATATTCTCAAAGAACCAACCTTTGATTTCCTTTTTTTTTTCTGTCCCCAAGTCTGAGCCACACTTATTTGCACAGGTATAGTAATGGGAAAACAGATACTCTAGGTTCATACGAATTTATAAAACAACAAAGTTAATAATCACTTGGTAAACTTGTGGTATCTTGCTTACACATTCATGTATTTTTATGTTTTTCTATTTCATTGATTTCTGCTCTTATATTATTTCGTTTCCTCCACTTACTTTGAATTAAATTTTATCTTTTTCTCATTCTTATTGTGGAAGCTGAGGTCATTGATTTAATATCATTCTTTATTAATATAGATGTTTAGTACTATATATTCCCCTCTGTATGCTGCAATTAGCTGTATTTCACAAATAGGTATGTCTCATGTTTCTTCATTCAGTTTAAAATACTTTCTAATTTCCCTTGAAATTTCTTCTTTGAGCCATGTATTATTTAGAAGTATGGTATTTATTTTCCAAATATTTAGAGTTTTTAATATATCTTTCTTTTATTGATTTTTAACTTAATTCCATGTGGTCAGAGAACATATTTTGTATGACTTGAATCTTTTAATTTTATTAAGATTTGTTATAAGAACCACATATAGTGACCAGCAGTTGGCATGATGACTATGTCGCTGGATCCCCATGTAGACAACCGCGGTTTGAGTCCCGCACCCGGTGGCTTAAATTCACACAGGACACGTGTGCGTGCATGCCCAAGATCCTGAGAGGAGAATGGAGAAGGGATTGCGGTGTGGCCAACCACCCAGGGGATGATTTCTTGCTTTCTGTCTCTCTGTCTCTCTCTTTCTGGAGAGCACACACACACTATAGCATAAACCTCTCAAAAGTTAATTAAAAAAAAGAACCACATATAGGGGCTGTCAGGTGGTGTGGTGGTTGGGGCGCTGGACTCCCACACGGCTGACCATGGTTTGAGTCCCAGATCTGGTGGCTTTATTTTTCACTTTTCCTTTCTCTGTGTCTCTCTCTGGTCAAATTAAAAAATAATAATGGTAAATAAAATAATTCTCAAGATAAAAGGACCACATATAGTCTATCTTGGTATATGGTCAATGTGCACTGGCAAAGAACATTTTGGGATGAGTGTTACAGAAATGGCAAGTTAACTTCTTGTGTTGTTCAAGTCTTCTACACTTTCTTTGTTGTTTTAAAGGATTATTTCATTTAATTTATTATTATTTTTAAAATTTTGCTATAGGGCACACACACTCACCAGAGAAAGGTGGGTGGTGGGGAGAAGTGTGAAAGTAAGCTACAGGTCTGAGACTCAAACCACAATCAACCATGTGGGAGTCCAGTTCCTTAACCACCCTGCCACCTGCAGGCTCCAAGTCTATATTTTTACTGATTTTCTGTTTCCTTGTTTTAGTAATTATTGAAAGAGAGGTGTTGACTAAAATCGACTGTGACTAATATTGTCAATTTGTCTATATCTCCTTGAGTTCAATCAGTTTTTGTTTCATGTATATGAATCTCTGTTATTAGATGCACATACATTTGTTATGTCCTCATGATGAGTTAGCCACTTTATCATTATGAAATTACTCTCTTTTTCTCTGGTATTATTTATTGCTTTGCAACCTACTTTCTCATATAATAACATAGACACTGTAGCTTTTTTAAAATTAATGCTAACATGGTATAACTTTCCCTATTTCTCTCTCTTTTTTTTTTGGAGAGATTTTTGGTATGGGGTGTGTGCTTGCTGGAGAGACAGAGAGAGATGGAGAGAGACAAAGAGACTGGAAGTGAGAAACCACCCCAGGGGAGATGGCCATGCCACAATCCCTTCACCTCCATTCTCCTCTTGGGATCTTGGGCATGCACACACATGCACCCAGTGTGAGTTTCAAAGCACTGGGTCTGGGACTCGAACCATGGTTGACCACATGAGAGTCCAGCGATGTAACCATTATGCCATCTGCTGATCCCATCCCTTTCTCTTTCTATTATTTTTTATATTTCTTTTTAAAATTTATTTTATACATTCAATCATTGTACATCAGCTTGTAAAATGAATTTTCCCAGCATAAATACACTGCACACTAGTTAAGTTAAAGATATTATCATACACATTATCATCAACAGTCTTCCATTTCTGTCTCCTTTAAATGTCTTGCCTCTCTATTTTTCTCTGATTCCCTTTCTCCCACCTTCCTCCACCTCCCACCCTCTTCCCACAGTCTCCGGTATCCACAACTGTTCTCCACACTACTATATCCTCCCTATATTTTATGTTTAACCTATTTGTATTTTTATTGGGTCATCAGAAAAGTCACGATATATTTTTTAATTAATTTTTTGAGTATGATGTATTTTTCTATGCAAAAATGTGTCATAACTTTTCCAATGACCCAATATTTTAAAATGGGTTTCCCATAGGTAGCACATAGTTAGGTCTTAAATTTTTTTCATTCTATTAATCTTTTAACTGGGTTGCTATGAAACTATTAACTTTAATATGATTATTAATACAGTTTGTTTAAATCTACCATATTGCTATGTTTTTTATTTGTACCAACCCTACCTGTTACTCAGTTTCCGAAATTGTTGTTTCACATGTTTTGCTCATTTTCTGAGTTAAGATGGGAGGGTAAATCCAGATACTGTTACTCCATCACTACTAGAAGTGGGAGCCATCCCAGTTTTTCTGTTTCTCATGCTGATTTTTTTTTTGTACTATGAACATTAGCCTTGTCTTTTATATGTGCGTCAGATATGTTTTTCCAGTTTATTAGTAATCGTTTAATTTTATTTATGATGCATTTTTTTCCTACAGGGGCTTTTAATTTTTATGTTGTCAAGTGTTTTATTCTTTCCCTTTGGGTTTTTACGTCATACTTATAAATGCCCCCCTCTATATTTTCTTCTAAATCATCATGTTTTAAAAGAAAAATAATAACTTCTCAGTAGGTTATTTTATTTTTAACATCAAGTTTATTAACTATAAAAGTAACATGCACATGGTAAAAACATCAAATAGAACAGAAGGCTAGTAATGAAAAATTCCTTCCCTCTTTTTCCCACTGCTCCTGCTTGCCCAATTTATCTTTCCAGAGGTAATCACTATTAGCAGTTTCTTATATATATCCTTCTGTACATTTTTGGGACAGATACATACACATGCATGCATGTATATGCTCTTATACACAAACTGAATACACACTTACACACAGAGTTCTGCAAATTTTCATTTAACTTGGTATCTTTGAGTTCTTAATGTGACCAGTTTTATCAGATGTTTACCAGACAAAGTGTCTAGGGCAATCAGAGAACATGATAGGGGAAATACACAGGAAAAGACATATTTATCTCTGTAAAGCCAAAGCTTAGCCCCAAACCTGGCACATAATAAATGCTAAATAAATATGTGTTAAATAACTAAAGGGGAAAAAAGAACTTAATAGAACTGGAGACAAACTGCTATCTTGACCATTCTTCTTAGGATAAACCTAGTCTCCTTAATGAGAGTTAACATCTTCTAGAATAGAGGAAAACAATTCACAATGATGGATAGCAGCTGGGCCACTCTACAACCTTTCACCTGGAATAACTTCCCACTGTGTGTCTCTTACCCCACTAGATTCAATGTCTTCACCAAACATATTTAGTTTAAATGCACAGTTCACACTACACAGCAAGAAAATCTAGGCGTTCAAAGACTACACAGCTGAGTTATAGCACAGGTTTACACTCATACAAATAGCTACAATTTACTGGTACCTACTGAGGGGTAGGCAACATGTTGGGAAACAGCCCTGTAAGGTTGATGTCGATTTATTCCCATTTTAGAGATGAGAAAACTGAGGTTCTAGGAATCCACATAACTTGTTCAGGGTCACATAGCTAGTGAAGTAACTTCCAGAGACAACTGTATACTTCAGTAAGGTCAGCCTACTTTGTGGTGATCCCACACTATATTTATAATTATTTGCTCTATTTCACTGACTTTGCTTGTGCTATTTTCCTTGACTGGCGTGCCCTTTCTACACCATCAGTTTTATGGAATCTAGGCAGTGATAGAAACAGGGTGTGGTGTAGGATCCATGTCAGCTGTGCAAGATACTGTCAGGGATGAGGAGTGAGTCAGTCTTAGGAGCCTATGAACAAATACAAACATTCTGAGGGGTATGGGACTTATTAAAAGTTCAGAAAGGGAATTGAGACTGGGAAGTGGAGAGCACCCTCAGAAGCCTAGGATTATGGATATTGTGGAAGCTCAAGAAATTCTAACACAAACATTTCTCTTTCTCTAAGTTTTTTTGATTAGCCGCTCAAAAACAGAGCCTTGTTGCCTTGTACTCTAAACACTGGCCTGTATATTTTTACTTATCTCAATCCTACTCGTTCCTGAAGAACCACATCAAATCTCACCTGTTCCATGAAGCCTTTCCCTATTAATCCAGTTCATTCCTCTCTTGTGAATCACAAGTTTGCTTCAAATCAGCACCATACGATTTTACATGTATTTATAGACTCTCTTGTCTTGCAATCATTTCAAGTACCTTGTTTCTTTAAGTGGACTTATTCATGTGTGTTGTTTTATTGTTGTTTATTTTCAGTTGTTTCCCTGCATGGTCTGGGTGTTGGGAGATCTGGCTGGATTCCAGTCTCAACTCTCCCACTAATGAGCTGTGTGACCTACAGCTTGTCACAACCCCTATGAGCCTGATCTTCCCAACTTTGAGGGTTCTTCTGAAAGCACAGTGAACATTGTAGTCCAAGATATGAATGTATGGTATTATTGCTGAAGACATTTGAACTAAGGTGCTTCTGCTTTTGACATCCTACTTAGTGGATGGTTCTATGTAAGAAATAGTAATCACTGCTGCTTGTTTCACACTAGTGTCCTCAGCAAAGGTTAACGGGTTTGAAAAATAATACTGTACAACTGTTAAAGATGTTGCCAGATGGAAGGGGTGTGTATGCAGTCAGTTCAAGGGTTCTCCTTGGGACCTACCAGGTGATTCCAGGCTTGCTTATTTTTAAAGCTTCCATCTTTCTAAATGTATCTTCATGTAAGTGATCTGTGTCAATGCTGTAAATAAGGAAAAGAATATTCCGTTAAGTCAAGTCAACAGGTGCCTCCAGTAACTTTCCAGTTCTCAAGGATAAGATTGTCATTCACACTTGTTCCATGGTACCACTCGGTTACTTCATCCACTTGGTTATTTACCTCCTCTCCCAGCGTTAGCTCTTTTTCTTGACCTCAAAGATAAAATGCTTAACTTCCCCTGGACTCTCACTTCTGTCCCTCCCTGCCTTGTCCAAGATTTCACTCCATTGGTTTACTAGTTCCCACTCCTGTAGCTGCCACTTCTCCCTCTCTACAGGCTCTTTTCTTCCAGCCTACAAATTTTGTCTATCTCAAAACAAGGTAAAAAAGAAAAACTCTCTACTTCCTCTAGTCCCGCAATGCTCTCCAGCTACAACCCCTCATCTCTTCTCCTTTTTATAAACTTCTTGAAAAAGACTTCTATTACTCTCTTTCTCTACTTCCTTATCTTCTATCATTTGAGGTCATTGCAATATGATTTCTGGCTCCACCACACCACTAAAACAGCCCTGGATAAGGTCATCTATGACCTCATTGCTAAACCCAATGGTTACTGTTCATAACCTATCCTATTGGACCTCTCTGCTGCATTTGGTACTCTTCAGCACTTCCTAGAAATTCACTTTTCCCTTTGCGTCTAGGACACCATTCTTTCCTGGGCTTCTCATGGATTTTCCTTTCCATACACAACTCTTATTTTAATTTAGCAAAGTGCATGTGTACTTATCAGAAAGAGATAGAAACAGAGAGAGGGAGAGAGAGAAAGCACCCCTCAATTGGGGATGTGGTCCTGCTGCAATCCCTTCTCCTCCATTTCTCCTTCCTGTTAGGATTTTGGGCACACATGCACATATACCTGGCATGTTTCTCAAGCTGCCATGGCCAGGATTCTAACTGCACAGTCTTTCATGGAGAATTCAGTTTCCTTAAACATTAGGTCACAGGGATGACCCTCCATACCCAACTCTTAAAAATTGGTATCACCCAGGGCTTAGTTCCCTGAGAGATTCATCAGAGGATGTTTTCTTCTCACTTGTCCCAGCAGATCTCACCCACTGTCATGCTTTCAGCTATCATCTTTATATAGATGATCACTTTCACAGCATACTCCTATATCCAACTGCCTTCCTACTAGAATCCTTCCCCTGAGTGTCCCCTCCAAGCACTTTGAACTCAGTATGTGTAGCCATGATTAAAATCCACTGACTACAGAAGAATGTACAAGCTCAATCAAATGTTCAGTGAGGTACAACTTTCGGTGTTTTTTTTGTTTTGTTTTGTTTTGTTTTGTTTTGTTTTTTTGCCCATTTGTTTAGTTTTGCTTTTGGGTGCATGTGCTCACTGAAGAGAGAGAGACAAAGAAGGATGGCCACACCACAATCTCTTCTGCACTCTCCCCTTGAGATGCATGCATATGCACCTAGTGTGTTTTCCAAGCTGCTGGGTCTAGGACTCGAACTGCTCAGTTGGCCATGTGGGATCTAGCCATACTAAATGCCATATCACATGCTGGCCCCAACTTTTAGTTTTTAATGGATATAAGCTAACTTTTATCTAGCAAAATGAAATGAGCAGCCCTGTTAGTTATGTAGTTATAGGGAAAGTGGAGATTTAATGCCACAGAAGTGTAACAAGACCGTTACAATTTTTTTGAGTGACATAGCAAAAGCTGCCTTAGCTCCTGATATGTAGAACTCACTACTGGGGAAGAGGTGGGTCAATTTTCATAGGAAGCCCCAATGTCTTCTGGTAGTTAAAAGACCAGTTACTCTCAATCCCTTCCTTCCAAATTTAGAATTAGGAACATGTATCAGGATGAGCTAAGGAGTTACATCCAAGGTCCAATGCCTGGAAAAGGCACCACATTCCCTAAAATAAAATTACCTTTAAAAATAAGAAGGTTTAAGTGCTATCTCTGGCTCAATTCAAGGGCCTACATCTTTTGTGGGCAAAGGCAGGCTTTGGCATATATATCTATACATGTGGCTGAATGAAGGAGCTCCTCTAGATCCAGCCATTCTAATACACATGGTACTTTACAGAACAATGGCTACACATTTGGGTATGGACTAAGACATCTGTAACCTTGAAGTACAAGTATAATGCCACATGGGGCTGGTAGGGATCCTGGATCAGCCAGTTTGTCAGTGTCAAGTCACGAAGCTTCTGGTGGACAGTGTAGAAACAGTTCTCAAGATCAACCCCAGGCAGCAGTGAGAAACAGCAGGAGCTAAGCTGGTTTGGGAAGCCAGTTTTGGAAAGGTGGAATAAGGAGAGGCCTCAAAATATATTATTACTAGAGCATATGAGAAAAATAGAAATGACTGAATTTGCACTCAGAATTCTGCTAACAGGTCTTAGTTATCATGCATGGTATAAAAGGCCTTGACTATCTCCCTGCCTCATTTCTTGGTACATTTTTGCTTTGCACTTTATGCCTCAGCAATACCAAACTTGTGGAATTTCCCACCCTTATCCCTATCAAGTACCATAAACTACACTGTTTATTGCATTGGTGCCTTTGCAGTGTTCTAAGCCTGGACTGACATTCTCATCTTTATCCACATTATCCTGAGCCACAGTCTTAAGACACCGTTCAGGCGGCCCTTTCTCCAAGAAGTTATCCTGACCCTTTTGGACAGGCTTAGTTGTATCCTGCCATGGCTTCCTTAATACCTTGTGATTATCTCATTGCATTACTCAGTTTATGGACCCGTCTCTATCCCTAGGTCCCTGAAACACACAGATTAAGTCTCATATTTTATTTATTCTTGTCTCTCTAGCACCTGGAACATTGGCCTGGCATATAAGAGATATTTAGCAAGTGCTTACGGAATAAATGAAGGTGAGTCTGTCACTCCTTTTTCCCTTGACCTCCTTTTACGTTTATTTATTTTTTCCATGAGTAAGAGAGACAGATAGAGGTACCCCAACAAGATCTTCATGCCATGACCCACTCCCCATTGTCAGCTAGCCCAGGTCATGGACATGATGCCCAACATACTCAGGGAGGTCCTGTGTTGCAAACTTGAGACCTGTCCCATGTGGATCTTGTTCTGTTACCATTGTGCCACCACCTGTCTCTCCATGACTTTCTGAATGTCTAGACATGTAGTCTGTATTGAACATATAATTAACTATCTCCTTGCCCTCAGATACTTTAAAATACTAACCTGTCTCTCTAGGTACTTACTATAAGCAAAGCACTGTGCCAGAAAGTTTATAGGGGAAAATACGGTGAAGAATAAGATTCAGACCCTGCATTCAAGCAGCTCTTAGAAAATAACCTTATTCCAGTTTTTCCAATTTCTATAGAAGACTATCAACTCTAGGAAGATCCCCTGGATTTACTCCTCTCCACTTCATCACATTGAATGATCCATATAGCTTTTTCTCACCTTACTTGGAGGAGAATATACTACTATTGATTTCAGTTTCCACTTATATACATTCTAACATTCAAAATTTACTTGAGATCAGCAAACTGTTTACTATGCGTGCATGTGTGTCCTTTATTTAGTATTCAGAGCTTCTGCACACTGCTATCAATTTGTTGATCGGTAAGTTACAAGGGTTTGAAGGTTGGTCCCAAAACACAATAGAAGCATACTGATTAAAACACAAAGCGTGAGAGAAATAGGAAATGGTGCCACAATTTGCAGTTTAAAAAAATGTCATGTCATCACTGACAAAGAATTTCTCCTTGCTGTTATTTAGGACCTTTATTGCAGCATACACACTGTGGAGTACTACCATATTAAATCACTCTACACTTAAAGAAACATTAAAGTTTATTGTTGAGTTTATTTCAAGTTGTTAACAATAAAAACTCCATCCACATATTTCTAAGAAAGACACCATAGAGAGCCCTAACTCCTGAGGCTTATCATGTGGTAAATAATCCCCACTGCTTGGGCAGTAATCACCATACTCTTGAGTCTTTGAAACTAACAGACTTCGCCTTGTTAATAGAGAATCAGCTTCTGGTTTAACCAGGCTTGTAATCAGGCCTTTTATGATGTTTTCATTTACACTTCAATCCATCAATTTGTCTTTGGAATGTGTCATTTTTGCACTAAGCCTTTACTTTCCATTATGTGGTTCAGTTCTGAATGCCAGAAATGAATGGCCATTTGGCCACTGGTTAGCTGCCAATGGTTATGTCCTAATTAAGAATTACTTTGTGTGTCATGCCAGCCTGCTGAGCTAGCAGATGACACTGACCAGAAAATGTACAGACCTCCACCTTCTATAACTCCACCATTATGGCTTCATCCCCTTGAGTCTTGAAGACTCTCAAAATGTATACATTAAGTTCTTTAGCATGTATAAGAAATAGAAACGAAGTAGGCCTATCATTTATGGAGTATCTGTTATGTGCCAAGGGTTGTACTCAGTACATTCATAATTATCATCTCAATTCAACCCTCATGTTACCCTCGAGTAGTCAGGTACTAGTATTATGCTCATTTTACAGACAAGGATACCGAAGTTCAGAGAGGTTAAATAAGCATGGTCATGCAGCCAGTAGGTGCCAGCCCTAGTGTTTGAACCTGACCTAGCAAAACATAGATCCTGTGCTCTTTCTCCTATATCATGCTGCTTCCTTTTGCAGTGAGATATAGAACTGCTTGTTCTCTATCTATCTCCCTGCCTCTGTGCTCAAAGAGGATAAGCCTATTGGTAATTTCACTTACTTTGCTATTTTGCCTAGGCTTGTCCTACCCTTGATTTTTCTTTTCTTTCTTCAATGCAATGGGTTGCAACCAAACACGGTACAACTGTCCTAACTCCCACTCTCCCACCTTCCCCACCACAGTGACCTACTAGAATGTCTGAAGTTTACATATTGGATGAATCAGCGCATCACACAGCATTTGCACTCCAAAATCCTTGAGGTCATTTCCACTTAAGTCTAGTAATGTTAGGTTGTCATTCCTGTTGAGAACAGAGGCGAGGGCTCCACAGCATGCATCTGTGAGATGACATTCTGCTAACCTGTGGGGGATCAAAGATTCAAAAAACAAATCAACATTACCCCAAGATCCCCAGTGACCCTCCTTTTCAAATACATCCAGGAACAAAATCTAGTAGCCAAAAAGTCCCTGTGCACTCACCACAAGGTCTGTAGTTTGCAGCAGGGGTGTTTTAGCCCTTCGCACAGCACCTGCATGCCTTTATCCCCTAAGGCATTGTCACTGAGGTCAAGGTCTCTCAGGTGTTCATTGGTGTAGAGTGCATTGCACAGATCCTGACAGCATGCCCCAGTCAGGTGACAAGTCCACAATCTGCCAGGAAGTAAGGCAGGGGAGGCTAGCATCATTTCATCTACATTGGGTCTCTTTAGGAATTGTGTTTGCCAACTAGAAAAACATGTTAGAAAATCAGAGCATCATGTGAAAAAAAAAATCCCTTGGGCCAGGACCAAGCAGAGATTATGGAAAAACGTTGATTTATTACCCCTAAATTATTCAGTTCTTCATTTATTGCTTCCTTGGAGATTCAATTATCAGGAAAAACAAAACAAAACAACAACAAAACTAATTTAGTTTTGGGAGTTGCTGAACATCAGAAAACTCTAGTGACTCTAAGTCCATGATACTTACGCCAAATCCTTTAACTGACAGTCAGGCTGTTTTAATCCTTCACACAGCAATTTCAGCCCCAGATCTCCAATTTTGTTATTAATTAGAAGCAGCCTTGTCAGGCTCTGGGTGGAGCTCAGCACTTGGGCAAGGGGCTCACAACAAGCTGCAGAGAGGGAACATTCAGAAAGCCTGGAGGTAGGGGGACACCGAGGAAGCAGTTAACTATGGCAGCAGGATGTCGTATTAACCCTCAAATGCCAAGGCCCGTGAAAAAGACAAGGACAAACAGACACTTACACAAGATTCTCAATTATACCCTTCGCATGCTGCAGACCTTCACAGAGATGTTGTACTCCTGTGTCCCCCAGGGCATTCGCAAACACAAACAGCTCTTTTAAAGTCTGACTCACTTGCAAGAAAGAAGAGAGCTCCACACAGCTAGCTTCTGTGAGGTAACATGTGCTTAAGCTACCCAGAGACAAAGAAAAGAAAAATCAGTCACTTCCATCATTGTGACTTCCTGGGATTTTCTGCCAGCCTACCCACTTAGCTAAGTCATAGCCATCCTTCTAAGCTCCAGTTCCTGCCCCAACTGCTTCACAGAACCCCTGTCTGAGGTCTCCAGCCCACAGTGCACTCTTTTTCAGGCATTTGTAAATGATTCCATTATTTGGCAACAGAACTTGCCGTTTTTCAATTCTTTTATATCTGCATGTCCTTAAGGGCAGCCTTGTCATTTGTAGAACTTCAGGTAACTCCATCCACATCTAGCCCAACTGTGGGGTCACAGTAGGTATACTTTATACAGTTAATATTTATTTATTGTCATTCCTATGAACACATAGAACATATTTTAGAACTACATCCTGACTATACTACTTGTTAGCCAAGTAACTTTGGAAAGGTCACTTTTCCCCCAATGCTCAGTTTCCTCATCTGTATAATGAGGATAAGAAAACCCACCTTATATGGTTATTGTAAAAAGTAAATAAAACAAAATAATTTATGGCAAGCACCGAGCACATTGCAAGTACTCAAGTTCAACAGTCATAAAATGATGCCAGACAGTTCTGAGAAACTTACTCTAGCTTCTCCAGTTTACAGTTGGAATGTCTGAGACCTTCACAAAGATACTTCACCCCTATGTCTCCCAGGGGATTTTCACTCAGGTCTAGTTCAGTGAGGTGTGGGTTGCAAATTAGAACAGAGGCAAGATACTTGCAAACAGCCTCTGAGTTTTCTGGGAGAAGGCTAGCACACAACCTGGGGGAAACATAGAGGGAGACAGCATTGACCACTTCAGTGTTCTACTCACTTCCTACCCACGATATCACATCAGCAAATAAAGTCCCACAGATATAAGAACTCCCAGTCTTGGGCATGACACAGCCCCTATCTCCTACAGCAAAGACCTGTGCAAGGCTTCCAAAACAATGCATCTCACAGTGGGAACCCAATAAATGTTGACTGCCTGAAGAAAGGAAAGGGTTGGGAAGAAACATTAAGATGATTTAATCTCATTTTAAATCCCTGTATGAATTTAGTACTCTATCTCATATTTTCTTTCAAATCCCAGGGTGAGAAATTCTACGATCATCATTAATACATTTTACAGTTAGTAAAAGGTCTTTTTTGGGTAAGCCCATGGCATGGCAGTTAAGGTGACAGGATCCCACATGGCATGGTTTAAGTCCTAGACTTGGCAACTTGAGAAACTTGCTACATGCTTGTGCATATGTGCTCAAAATCCCAAAAAGAGGAGATATGACAGAGAAGGGATTGTGGTGTGACCATGAACCATGAGGGTGGCACTTTCTCTCTCTCTCTCCACTCTCGCCAGCAAGCACAAGCACTCTCTGGCAAAAATTTAGAAAAAAGTAAAAGAAGAAAAGAAAAGGTTTTTTTTTTTTTTTTTTTTTTTTTTTTTTTTTTTTTTTTTTTTTACCTCTTATCTAAACATCCCTTATATGTTATTTTGCCATCCTAAAGCAACCCAGCCCATCACCATCACCCACATGACATTCCTTCTTTTCCATGAAGAAAGGTTTTTACTGACATTCTTGTCTTCTCAATCTTTGTTACTTTATATTAAATAGTCCAATTTCTTGAATCATTTCTCTTCAACTTTTTCTTCCATCATTTTCAAGCATTTGTAGATATATACTACTTTTGAATCCTACATTTTTTTTCTTGACTTACCAGGCTCTAGGTTCAATCTGAAAAAGACTCACAAGGAAATATATCTATATCTCCCGCATCAAGAAATTTTAAATAGAGGAACTCTGCATAAAATAGTCTTCAAGGTGGGTTACAAAAAGCTTTACTGCTAAGAATTTGTAGCTTTTTTTTTTAAATCCACATATATGAGGTCTTCATAAAATTCATGAAAGATGTCTATTATGAAAAAACTATGCATCGGGACCAGCAGTTGGTATAATGGCTTCGTCACTGAACTCCCATGTAGCCAACCGTGGTTCAAGTCCTGGACCCCCCTTGGCTTAAACTCACGCTGGGCACATGGGCGTGTGTGCCCAAGATCCCAAGATGAGAATGGAGGAGAAGGGGTTGCAGCATGGCTATCCTCCCTAGGGGGTGAGTTCTCACTTTCTATCTCTCTGTCTCTCTCTGTATTTCTGGCGAGCACACGCACCCTATAGCAAAAACCTTTCAAAAAAAAAGAAAAAACAATACATGAATTTTAATTCTTTTGGACCAAAACCAAACAAACAAAAATACATTAATCCAATTTTCCACAAACTTCTTGAAGTAATCTCATATATTATTATGGTCATCTTATGTGCAATTTGGCTAGGCCATGGTGTCCAGATATTTATTCAAACATTATTCTAGATGTTTCTGGGAAGTTTCTTTTTAGAAATTAACATTTTAATCAGTAGACTTTAAGTAAAGTGGATTACATTTCATAAGGTGGGTGAGTCTCATCCAATCAGTTGCAAGTCACAATAGAAAAAGATTGAAGAAGCCCAGATCAGAGACTGCCTCAGGGAAACTAAATGTTTCCAATGGGGAAGTCTGGGCACTGGGAAAAGCAATGACCACAGCTGACATCCTTCTGTCCCCCACTGGAACTTGGTTCTAATGTTGACGAGCTGGCCACTGGAAATGGAATGCTCCAAGCTTTGAAGGGAACCAGGATACCTGAGTCCATTATAGCCTCTAGAATAGAGGACTGATGGGCCCAAGAATCCCAAAGGCTCCTTTGACATCTAGAAAACTTGTCAGATAAGTCTCAGGTAATACTTGAAGTGACAAATAAGAATGTGTTCTTTAAAAAAAATTATTATTTTTTGTCTAAATCACAGGTTAAGACTGTTTCCAAAAGTAAAACTTTATAAAGAAAGGGAAACAAGGTAGAAAAGAAAACTGTAAGTAGAAAAAAAGATGTGGAAAGAGTTTTAAGGGTGAAGATATATTGTTGGTAAGGAAGGTTAAAATGTAAAGAAAGGGTTTTGATGTAGAAAAGGATTCTGTGTGGTAAAATTTTTGGCTTTAAAGTAAAAGGTCTGGAGTATCTCAGAATATAAAGAAGGAAAGAAGGGACACATACTGAAAGAGTTGAGTTAGGGACCAGCAGTTGGTGTAATGGCTATGTCGCTGGACTCTCATGTAGTTGACCACAGTTCGAGTCCCGGACCCGGTGACTTAAACTCATGCCAGGTGCATGTGCCTGAGCACCCAAGATCCCGAGAGGAAAATGGAGAAGGGATTGTGGCATGGCCATCCCCCCTGGAGGGTGATTTCTCACATTCTGTCTCTCTGTCTTTCTGGAGAGCGCATGCACCCTATAGCAAAAACCTCTCAAGAAAAAAAAAAAGAAAGAAAAAGAGTTGAAGAGTTAAAGGGTCTAAGAAAGAGTTACAAAAATTAAATAAAATTAAATTTTTTGTTGATATGAATGTTCTAAATTTATGTAAGACAGCTCTGATGGAACTGTTGTGATGCAGTCAGTCACAATTCTGGCTGTTATCTTTAAGTGTTGTATGCAATACAGATCGGTAAATTTGTCTATTACATCATTATTCTAATGAACTGCTATCACATTATTAATTGTGGCTGCTTTAACTTTTTGTCATCCATAGTTCCAAGATTGTTTCCCAGACTCTAACAAGTACTTAGATATGAGTTCCTGATGGCTGAAAAAAAAGAATGCTGCTTCTTTGTTAATCAATCGGAAAAGGTCCAAAACAACCCCAAAAATATATTAGATAGAGCCAATAAGTTTTATGAAAAAGAAGCCCCAAGTGGCCTTGATTGGTGGAACTTTAAGATTAACTTAACATCTGGTCTTGATTTTCCTGATTAGCCCCCTTTCTCAGTCCCATAGCTGCCTTTTTCTTCTCTTCTCTTTTGGGCCTTGCCTTTTGTTTAAAAAAAAAAAAAAATCCAGGCGTTGGGAGACTCCATTAATAAGAGGCCTCAGGCTACAGCCCTAGCCTTCCAGATAGTCTGAATCTTCTCACTCCCTTTTTAAGAATTATTTATTAAGGGACCAGCAGATGGCATAGTGGTTATATCACTGGACTCCCATGTGGCTGACTGCAGTTCAAGTCCTGGACCTGGTGGCTTGAAAATCACACCAGAGTCATTCACACGTGTGCCCAAGATCCAGGAAGGAGAATGGAGGAGAAAGAATTGCAGCATGGTAATCCCCTCAGAGGGTGATTTCTCACTTTCCCTCTTACTGTCTCTGTCTCTCTCTCTCTCTTCAGTGAGTGTATGCACCCTAAGGCAAAAACATCTTTTTTAAAAAAGATTTATTTAATTTGATTTATTATTATTATTATTTTTAAATTTGCTATAGGGCACATGCACGAGAAAGAGAGAGAGATAGAGGAGAGAGAGAGAGAAAGAGAAAGCAAGCTACCAGGTCCAGGACTAAAACCACCGTCAGCCCATGGGAGTACAGTATCTGAACCACCATACCACCTACTCCCCCACTCCCCCCACCCCTGCACTCTCACTCTCTCTCTCTCTCTCTTAGTAACCTCAACCCAGATCAACAGGCAGGACTAACTCAGCTATCCTAACTCAGTTACAGAAGAGATCTTTGCCTCTGCTTACAGGACTCTCCTAGTCTAGTCACTAAGACTAAGTTTATCATAAAACCAGAAAGAGGAATGAAAGGGCATATTCAGTACCTCTTAGATGCTTTAAGCATTTTAATGGGAAAGGCACAGAAGCCCATATCCAATGCCTCCCAGTTGCCTTAGGCATTTTCTTTTTTCTTTTTCTTTTTCTTTTTAAGGGATTAACATTTGGATGTTTGTCTCTTATTTGGGCTCTGGTGGAGTGAAGTCAGGATCTCCAGTAGCCTTTAGTACTGCTAGCTGGAAGGTAGGAAGATTTAAAGGGTCAAACCCAGTCTGACTGGTCTTGTGGGAAGGGATCTGCCCCAGTGGGGAATTCCTCAGAATCAGAGGAAGATTCCCACTTGAAAGGAGGGAAGAAAGGAGGGCTACTTAATTTATTCACAGAAGGCAATCTCAAAACTAGAAATTAAATAAGAAATTGACACATGTATGGAATATTTGGATATTTTATAATATCTTATTGATATAATTGATATGTTAAGTAAATCAAAAATCGTTAAGGATACAACATATTTAAAAAGTACTATGGAGCAAAACACTACAACTGGTAATAGTAGAATTTACATGTTTTAAGTGCACATGGATACACAAATATAATCCAAAAACTGACCTATAAAACTATCCTCAATGGGGCCAACAGGTGGCGTGGTGTTTAAGGTGCTGGACTTCCACATGGTTGACCACAGTTTCAGTCCCAGACACTGTGACTTGAAAAATTACACTGGGCATGTGTGCATGCATCCTCAAAACGCCAGCAGGAGAAGGGATTATTGTGTGGTCATCCCTCCTGTGGAGTGATTTCTCACTTTCCCTCTCACTGTCTCTTTCTGTGCGTCTATAGCAAGCACACAGACCCTATGGCAAAAAACCTTAAAAAAAAAAAAAAAAAAACTATCCTCAATGAATTTCAAAGGACTAAAATCATATAGAGCATCTTGTATTACTGTTAAACCATTTTGGCCTAAAACAGCGGTTGTACTCTCACACTTTGATTCTTAGAGATAAGCCAAAATCGTACCTGTTAGGCTGTTTTTCTGAGTTGGTTGATAGGTTACAACCAATCACAGCAGCTAGGCTTCAGTCAATCACAGGCATCCAGCCTTTTAAAACATGTTAACGCAGACAAACTTCAGAACATAACCAATGATTTCTCTACTTCACTCCCTCACTTACGTTTTTTGTAGACACTTTCCTGTTCCACTGACTTAAATGCCAAGTTGACCCTGAGGCTGGTTGGAGTTGTCCGGAAGTCTGGGGACAACTTCCTGATTTAAATCATGGTAAATTTGCTCGATTAAAACTGTACTCTATTAAATTGGCTGGTTTATTTTCCTTTTAACAGTTTTGGTGTTAGAAGTGGGATCTGAAATAGAGCTTTCAGTTACCCTCAGGAGCAGCAAGTGACCAATTGAAGTACCCAAGGGACCCTGTGTCATCCATTGCTCTCTTGCAGCCGGGGACTGTGGGTGCTCTCTCAGATTTGAGCTCCATGGACTAGTGTTTAGAGCTCTCTGAGTTTTAGATGAGCAAATTTTATCTCAAACTGGGTTTGGAGTTGCAATAGAAACAGGACTGGGTCCAGGATTAAATTAGATTAAGTAATTAACTAGATTAGATCCAGTTGTCTGACTGGGTCAACCAGAAACTAGCAGTAAGTAGCTATTACTGTGGTGGTTGCAACAAAGTTTTAGGTTAAAATTTTTTCTTCTCACGAGATTTTTATGTTCAACATCTTATTTTCATTTGTTGTATGCCTAGAGATCAATGACTAAAAAAGATCAATGACTAAATTGGTAAAAGAGGGTTCAGAGCCAATGCCAGTATAAATTATTTCCCACTTAGTTATTCTTGGCTTGAATAGACTCAAAATTTATGTAAAAAATGGAATTCCTAACTCTAAAGATCAAAGTACTTCCTGGAAGCACCAATATATACAAAAGTGGTGAAATCTTAGTAATGTAATTTGAAATTACTTTGGTCATTATAAAGAACATTTTATATAAACAAAATCACTCTTTAAAAAGCATAATTAAAATTGAGGTTTCCAAATTTAGGTCCATCCAGGGATGCCCATTGATATGTAAAAGCTTCTAAAAGATTTAATTCTATTTTTATCTCTTTTAAGATTCTATAAAAGATAAATGATAGGCTTAAGTGGCATAAAAAAGTTTGACCAAAGTGTTTACTTTATTACCAGCCTGCCCAAAGCAAAAATAAGCTAGATAAAAGACTTATTAGAATGGTTTAAAATACACCTACAGGTCAAACTGGGTTGTTCCTTGTTAAGCAATATCAAGCAACATCCATGCTGAATTGCAAGCATTAAAAATGGTTACTTTGCCTTCATTAATGGACTCTATTTTAAAATCTGTAGTTAATAGGGTCACATATCAATTAAACTGGTCTTCAAAAATACAACTTTCTGGGAATTTAGTGGTTTATTTAAACATCTTAGGGAAAATTCCACATATTTATAAATACATCCCTCTTAGGTCACTAAAGTTTCTTACAGTAGAAAATGCGTAATTTTAGGGACCAGCAGTTGGCGTAATGGCTATGTCAATGGACTCCCATGTAGTTGACTGCGTTTCAAGTCCCGGACCCGGTGGCTTAAACTCACGCCGGGTGTGTGTGTGTATGTGCCCAAGATCCCGAGAGGAGAATGGAGGAGAAGGGATTGCAGCATGGCCATCCCCTCTGGGGAGTGATTTCTCACTTTCTGTCTCTCTGTCTCTCTCTGTCTTTCTGGCGAGCACATGTGCCCTATAGCAAAAAACTCTCAAAAAAAAAAAAAAAGAAAAAGAAAAAGAAAGAAAGAAAAAGAAAATGCATAAGTTTAAATGTATAGCATAAGCCAATATAGTACAATTGTTCAGGGCATTGCTTTTTTAAAAAAAATATGGCTCAATCCCAGCCCCTGCATGCTGCTTGAAAAAGGAATATGTATACATACCTCTAAACCTCCACTTTTAAGAAAAAAAAAATGGAGACACAGGGATTGCTGTGTGACACCTCCCTGAGAGTGCTTCTCAGTCTTAGAGGGACATCTGCTCTCTGACAATTAATCTACACAACAGTTCTTACCTTTAATCATCCTGTATCTGTTATGTGCCTTTAAACTATAATCTTTCTACCAAATATAAACTTTCTACCTTGTTTAACATGCAAATATTTAGGGTTAAAACAATTAATGGCAAAATTAACAATTAAAAAGTAATGCTAAGATACTTGTTATTAAGGGTATATACAAATGTAAAAGCAAGTTATTCATTGTTTTGACAGACTCAGGAAAAATCTCATTATATCAGTCACAGCATTAAGGGGTTTCTTCTCTGAGCAAATGGGGAGAAATGACCAGTTTCAGTTCTTTGCAAGGAATGCAAAGATAAGCAATGACCGACAAGGCTGCAAAAGCCAGGGTAGAGCTAATCAAGACAACTCTTAGATCTTCAGTTTGATACAGGAATCTGTGAGGACTTGGCAGGGTTAAAATATTAAAGATTCTCATTTTTGGGACCAGCAGTTAGCATAATGGCTATGTTGTTGGACTCCCATGTAGTCGACCGTGGTTCGAGTCCCGAACCCAGTGGCTTAGACTCACGCCAGGCACGTGTACATGCATGCCCAAGATCCCAAGAGAAGAATGGAGGAGAAGGGATTGCGGTGTGGCCATCCTCCCTGGGGAGTGATTTCTCACTTTCTGTCTCTGTCTCTCTTTTTCTTTCTAGTGAGTGCACGTGCCCTATAGCAAAAACCTCTCCAAAAAAAGATAAAAAAAATTCTCATATTTTAGGGGGAGGGAAACAAAGAACTTTTCAAAAAACTATAAAATATTTTGTTTGTGTGTGTGCGTATGCATATATATTATGTGGTATGCTGTATGTTTATGTGATAAAAGGCCTTCACAATTCCATTCAATTTATAAAAAGAGCACTCATACAAATTAATTTAAATGCTTTTTAAGCTCATGCGACTTAAGTAAATAAGCTGGTTTCAAATATGATTTTTAAAAAAGATTTAATAAGTAAAGATCTTCATATAGTTTGTTGAGGGCTTATTGATCAGACAATATCATAATTATCTTAATATGATTGGTTTAATAAAACAGCTGATATTGGGAACCAGCAGTTAGCGTAATGGCTATGTCGCTGGACTCCCACATAGTCGACTGCGGTTCGCGTCCCGGACACGGTGGCTTAAAACTCACGCCGGGCGCGTGTGCTTGCGTGCCCAAGATCCCAGGAGGAGAATGGAGGAGTAGGGATTGCAGCGTGACCATCCCCCCTGGGGGGTGATTTCTCGCTTTCTGTCTCTATGTCTCTCTCTGTCTGTCTAGCGAGCGCACGCACCCTATAGTGAAAAAAAAAAAAAACCTCTCCAATAAAACAGCTGATATTTATGTTATATGTTACATGTATGGTGGAGGTGAAGATCTGAACCAACAGGAAAAAATGGATTAATGACTAGCCTTCTCTAATATTTTGTTTCTCCCAGACAATCACGGTAAAAATGGTTTAAAAAAAGTTTTTTTTTTTTTCTGGAGAGGTTTTTTGCTATAGGACGCGTGTGCTCGCCAGACAGACAGAGAGAGACAGAGAGACAGAAAGCAAGAAATCACCCCCCAGGGGGGATGGCCACACTGCAATCCCTTCTCCTCCATTCTCCTCTCGGGATTTTGGGCATGCATGCACACGCGCCTGGTGTGAGTTTAAGCCACCGGGTCCAGGACTTGAACCGCAGTCGACTACATGGGAGTCCAGTGACATAGCCATTATACTAACTGCTGGTCCCTAAAAAAAAGTTTTAAGTGCTTATTTAAATAAGACTGATTTTCCTAAAGTTTGATTTTTGGTTCTTTTATGGTTCAGTTATAAGACTAATGACTAAAAGTGGTAAAAACTAAATCTAAAATTTTATATGTGATCCGTATGTTGGTCTGGTCTTTGGGTTATTTCATTGTTATCCCTGGATGTCATATCTAGATTCTGTAGTCGGCCATGTATTCTGTTTTTAGTTTTGGTGCCAATAGACACTGAGTTAACGCTTTTTTTTTTCAACCCTAAGGTGCTTAGAGAACATTTAACTTTCATTTTTTTTTTAAATCATGCACTCGCCGAGAGAGACATAGAGAGAGAGTGAGATGGACTAGATGCCGCAATCCTCCAGCCTCCATAGGTTTTTATGCCATAGGGCGGGCGCCACCACGCCCCTAACTTTCATTTTTTTTGCTGACAGTTATGTCAAGTATTTAATCTTTTTGCTATATTTGACTGAAATCAAATTCTAAGTAATTTTATCTTAAATAACTTTTGTATGTTTACAGAGGGCCCCTGAAACATCCAAAAGAGATATCTTTAAATCAGATTTATTTTAATATGATAAACAATAGGGAAAACATTGTCAAATTTAAAAATTTGAATTTTTTTACACTGTATTTCCATTATGTGTATGGACATGTTATATGTATATGTATGTGTTTTTTGTGTATTTATGCATGTACTGTGTGCCAAAATAAATTAAGATTTCCAGAAATTTATAATGTGATATTTATCAGTCATGTTGTAGGTTATTATGTTAAATTGGTCCATGTCACAAATATAGCCAAATTTCTTTTTCAGTTGTAAACTCTTGTCAGATCTTTAACTTTTTTTTTTTTTTTTTGGAGAGATTTTCACTATAGGGCGCGTGCGCTCGCCAGACAGACAGAGAGAGACATAGAGACAGAAAGCGAGAAATCACCCCCCAGGGGGGATGGTCATGCCGCAATCCCTTCTCCTCCATTCTCCTCTCGGGATCTTGGGCACGCACGCACATGCGCCTGGCGTGAGTTTTAAGCCACCGGGTCCGGGACGCGAACCGCGGTCGACTACGTGGGAGTCCAGCGACATAGCCATTATGCTAACTGCTGGTTCCCACTTGTCAGATCTTTAACTATGGTTGGTTCAAGTCTTTTTGCCTATGGGTAATTGCTTTGTTTGGTGCCTTTCTAAAAGCTTTTGTCAAGTGTCTACAATTCTAATGTGTTATGTCTTTATAAAAACTCACAAAGAAGATAGAAAATATATTCTTACAAGTACAGGTTTTTTGATAATCTAAACATTTAACTGAGTAAACGTTTCCACTTTCTATGGAAAAACTAGTCAGTGTTCTGATCTGCTAAGCCAACCATTAAACAAAACCAAAATTACCCAAAAGCAAAAAATTACATGCTAAGTAGCCAATAGCAAAATTGTTCAGCTTCCTGGCCTACTGTCGAAGATCAAAAGTAAATTGTTAAGGTCTATAATTTAAATACATTCCATAAAACTGATCTAAGTCAAATTACCTGTGGCAATCAATTTCATAAACAAAGCTTATATACATCTAAATTAAAGAGGTCAAATTAGTATAAAAATACATAAATCCAATGTCGAACATGGACTCAGAGAGAGCCTATGAATGGCTGCCTACTTCTCCGAGTCCTCCTTATAGCTCATTATTTAAAATCTCTATGCTCCATGACTCACAAAATAAAAAAGATTCAGATTTTTAAAAATTAATAATTTATGTAGTACTCTAATACAGTAACTTTTAAAAAATTGATAAAATGTCTTATAGCCAATATTTAGTTTGTCAACTTAATATTAGAAACACAGTAAAAACTACAGGTACATTTCTACTATCTGATATGCCATTTAAATATTATAATAAAATTTCAAGAATCAGCAGTTGGCATCATGGTCATGTTGCTGGACACCCATGTGCCCAAGATCCCGAGAGGAGAATGAAGGAGAAGGGATTGCGGCGTGGCCATCCCCCCTGGGTGGTGATTTCTCACTTTCTGTCTCTTTGTCTCTCTCTGTCTTTCTGGCGAGCGCATGCACCCTATAGCAAAAACCTCTCAAAAAAAAACTAAGAAGGGACCAGCAGTTAGCATAATGGCTATGTTGCTGGACTCCCATGTAGTTGACCGTGGTTCGAGTCCCGGACCCGGTGGCTTAAACTCACACCGGGCACGTGTGCGTGCGTGCCCAAGATCCTGAGAGGAGAATGGAGGAGAAGGGATTGCGGTCGTGTGGCCATCCCCCCTGGGGGTTGATTTCTCGCGTTCTGTCTCTCTGTCTCTCTCTGTCTTTCTGGTGAGTGCACGCGCCCTATAACAAAAAGCTTTCCAAAAAAAAAAAAAAAAAACTAAGAAAAAAAAAAAAGTATTTCATTTATTGTCATTTTCATTACATATTTTTAATTTTATACAGACTTTTCCATATAAAAGTAATGCTATAACAATAATCAAAAGGTTATTTAAAGATGTGTTTCTTTCATGAGACATTTCTGGACAAATCTGAGATAATTAAACTCTGCCAAACTTTAATATATTATGTCAAAATATATTTTCATCAGGTAAAGAATGCTGTTTGTAATTCACTGACTAAAGACAATCAAACCCTTCAGGGTCCAGAGTAGGGGTGTTCTAAAAATAATAACAAAAAATGTTTGCTTGTGAGCCCTATTGGAAGACATCATACCAAATTCTTCTCACCAGCTGCACTGCAGTAGAGCTTCAAGAACTTGAACTCTGGATTCACAACTCAAAAGAGGTACTTTAGATTTTTAAAACTGTGCTTACTGGGGACTTAAACATAAAGCTAACCAAAATATATTTCTTCTTCAAAACAGACATCTTAAACATAGAAAGCTATGCCTCAGTATCACAAATCAAGACATCTCTGCCATCATAAAAACTTTATGTTGTTTCTTTTTAAAAAAAAAAAAATCTCAATACCAGGACCAGCAGATGGTATAATGGCTATGTCGCTGGACTCCCGTGAAGCAGACCACAGTTTGAGTCCCCGACCCAGTGGCTTAAACTCACGCCGGGTATGTGTGCATGCGTGTCCAAGATCCCGAGAGGAGAGTGGAAGAGAAGGGATTGCCGCATGGCCATCCCCCCTGGGGGGTGATTTCTCGCTTTCTGTCCCTGTTTCTCTCTTTCTGGCAAGTGCACACACCCTATAGCAAAACCCTCTCAAAGAAAAAAATTCAGTATCTATTTTCTTAATTCTTTCTTCTGTTCTACAAAAAAAAAAATCCATGGGACCATTATCAATAGTTAACTTTAATTCGAACTTATGTCCTAACACAAAGCCAGAATAGTTGTTAAGTTTATAAACTAATGCAAAAAAGATTTCTATAAGCTTCCTAAAAATTAAAATTGGCAGTAATGAGATACAGGTTGTATTTTAAGGCTTATCCATAAACTAGAAAAAATTTTCAATTTATAGCCAATAAGACTTCCTGGGGTTTCAGGTGGGTAAAAGCCACTCTCCAAAATGTAAATGATTAACATACAAGTTTAACAAAACACTTAAAATATCATCCAGCTTCAGATATCCTTTTGTTCAAGTTAGGGCTTATGTTTAATAGTAAACAAAACTAAACATTATACCTATCTCTCTTATAACTTTAATGCCACAAAAAGTTTAATTAAAAAAATGGCTGATACTGCTGGTCCTTAGACTCAGCCACCAATTATACTAAAAAAGTCTCTTAAAAAAAAAACAATGTGTTTAACAGATGCAACTAATAGTCAATTTACAGACATCCTAAGTAGTAAATAACAGGCTTGTATTTTTTAATCTTTATATTTCTCCCAGTAGGCCTTAAGTTGTTATGACTTATATTACTAAACTAACAAAAAAATAAGTACCTTTTAAATTAGGCCATTTCCCAAAACAAAACAAAACAAAACAAAAACTATAATCCTCAATTGTCACGCTCTGGACAACTAAGCTCACATACTGTTAAACTGACTATGTGGCCTGAACCTTAACCTGTTCAAATTTATTTCAGCTTGTTTCATGAAAACTTTCATTATCAAATACACCTTAGTGGGTCAGCAGGTGGCACGGTGGTTGAGGGCGCTGGCTGACTGCGGTTTGAGCCCTAGACCTGGCAGTTTGTTTTCTTACTTTCTCCCTCTCTGTCTCTGTCCCTCTCTGATCAAATTAAAATAAATTAATAAATAAAGTTAAATAAAATAATTCTAAAAAAAATACACTTAGCCATCACATTAGTCCTCCTGGTACACTCTATCCTCTCAAGTCCTAAATATTTAGTACACAGCCATCCGTCAAACACTAAACAGTCTTGTTTCAGCCAGATTCATAAAAACACAAAAAAAGACCTGATTGACCTATATGACATCATGTTTGACTTGTGTAATATCATGACCAGTAGATCCCATGCTAAAGACCGAAAATACTTCTAATTTCTATGCTAAAAGCAAATAAACTTTATAATGGTGACAGAGAATGGTACAAATGCCCTAAGTTTTGGTCAACCTCTCAAATTTGAGAGGTTGACCAAAAGGGGGAAAAGTATTAAACTATTTTGGCCTATAACAACTGCGTACTCCCACACTTTGATTCCTATAGATAGGCTGTTTTTCGGAGTTGGTTGCTAAATTACAATCACAGCAGCTACACTTCAGTCACTCACAGACATCCCGCCTTTTAAACCATATCAATACAGACCAACTTCCATGTTTTTGTTGTTATTATTATTATTATTATTATTTTAAATTCATTCATTGTACATCATTTCAGTATACAAAATGAGGTTTTCAATTGAAAATATACTGTATATTGGCTTAATTAAGGATATTACCATCAGTATTATCATCAACAAATAATTTCCCATTTCTTGTTTCTTATATATTTTGCCTCTCTTTTTTTTTTTTTTTTTTTTTTTAGAGGTTTTTGCTATAGGGCGCGTGCGCTCGCCAGGCCGACAGAGAGAGACAGAGAGACAGAAAGTGAGAAATCACACCATGCGCCATGCCGCAATCCCTTCTCCTCCATTCTCCTCTCAGGATCTTGGGCATGCACGCACAGGTGCCTGGCGTGAGTTTTAAGCCACAGGGTCCAGGACGCGAACCGCGGTTGACTACGTGGGAGTCCAGTGACATAGCCATTACGCTAACTGCTGGTCCCAATATTTTGCTTCTTTTTTACTCCCTTGGTTCTCTACCTCTCACCCTCTGGCATTTCCCACCCTTCTCTCACACTGCCTATTCCATGTTTCTTTTGTTGTTGTTTGTTAGTTTTTTAAAGCATTATTTTATTTAACTTTATTTACTTATTTATCTTAATTTGACCGGGGGGGGGTGTAAATAAAAAAGAGAGAGGGAAAGTGAGAAAGCAAGCTGCCAAGTCCAGGACTCGAACCACTGTCAGCCATTGGTAGTCCAGCGCTCTTAACCACCATGATACCTGCTGGCCCCTCTTCCATGTTTTTTAACATAATAATGGTGGACCTCCATTCCTTCATCTGTTAAATTGGGAGTAAGAATCCTGACCTTCCAGAGCTGTTGTGTAGATGAAAAGAAATCATGTACAGAGCATTCAGCACAACTTGGAGTACAAAGAAATCTTTCAGAATTGTTCGGTTAGGTATGAGTTATTATTGTCACTGATATTGCCACTTAAAATGAAAATTCTCCTCCTAAGGTTGTTACATAGGAACAATTTTAGGGACTGCCACTTTTATTCTTCTTCTCCACAATTCCTTGTCATGTGTTTTGATTATATGACACCCATCTTGAGTTGCATATTTTAAAAATATTCCTGCAAAATGGAAACTAATAGTTACAACTTACTTGAGCTTCTGTAATTTGCAATTTGGATCTTTTAAGCCTTCACAGAGCAATTTCAAAGCTGAAGCTTCCAGTTTTGTTTCACTAAATTCCAGCTCAGTAAGCCACTGATTGGTGCTAAGAACAGCTGCTAGTGCCCCACAAGAAGCAGGAGAGATAAGGCACCTGTACAACCTATAGATAACAGAAAAATGACCTTATTACCTTATTCATGCTCTCCCACCAGAGATACAGAAACTGACAAAAGACACCCTGATATGAATACAACCAACAAATTATCCAGCTATACCTTAATGCCTGTAATATACAGTTTGGCTGTTTTAATCCTTCACACAGAAGCTTCATTCCTGAATCTTCCAGTGTATTTTTTACAAATTCCAAATCTGTAAGATATTGGTTGGTTTCAAATACCAAGGAGAGGTCTCTACCACAAGAAGCTGTGAGGTGACAGAAAATCAGTCTGTGCGGAGAGAAACACATTTCATATAAGATATTGAATAGGACTCTCTTTAAAGGTGCTTCTTTGCACATCATTGATGTAATAAACTCAATTTATTCAACAATTCATTCATTGGGTGTTTACCACTGTGCTAGCAATTGAAAGCACAGAGAAAATTAGACACAATGTCCTGGAGGAATGCCCAGTAAATGAGAGAAAAAAAGCTAAGAAAGTTGTGGATTATCACACTGCGTAAAAGTACTGCAAGAAGTATGCATAGGTATTATGAGGACACAAAAAGGTTGCACAATTCAGCCTAGCTTGAGGTAGAATTTGAAGGATCAAGAAATACTTAAAAGAGAAAGAAATGTTTGAGCACTATTGAGAAAGGGGAATAGAAACTGAATTGGAGTTAGGTGTGAGAAGGAAAATGGGAGTGGAGAGAACAGAAGGGCTGAGGGGCAATCCTAATACTGAGCAGTCTGTGCAAAGGTCAGAAGACAAGAGAGAAGATGCTTCATTTGAGAAACTGCAAATGATTTGCCTTATTTTTCTTTTTCTGAGAGAGACAGTAATCAAGAGATCATCCCCCAGGAATGATGGCCACACTGCAACCCCTTCTCTTCTGTTCTCCTCTAGGGATTTTGGGTATGCAAGCACACGTGCCTGGTGTGGGTTTCAAGCTGCCAAATCAAGGGCTCGAGTGGCAGTTGGTCATGTGGGAGTCCTGCAATGTAACTATCACACCATCTGCTGGTTCCTGCCATTGCCTCTTCTAAAAGTTCTAAAGGCTATATTTCATGCTATTTCATTCCCCAGACTGGGGAAAGGGTAGGATTATAGGAAGACACATACTTTCCAGGTACTTAAAAATGATTTATCAAGATCAGATATTATTGGGGAAATATTTTTTTAAGACAGACTCTCACTATGCTAAGATCTTCCTACCTTAGGCTCCTCATAGCTGGGACTACAGGCCCAAAACCCTGGTGGACCAAGAATCAAACCTGGGGCTCCTGGGACCAGCAGTTAGCATAATGGCTATGTAGCTGGACTCCCATGTAGTCGACCGCGGTTTGAGTCCTGGACCCAGTGGCTTAAACTCATACCAGGTGCGTGTGCGTGCGTGCCCAAGATCCCGAGAGGAGAATGGAGGAGAAGGGATTGCGGCGTGGCCATCCACTTTGGGGGGTGATTTCTCGCTTTCTGTCTGTCTGTCTCTCTCTCTCTCTCTCTCTCTTTCTCTCTCTTTTTGGCGAGCACATGTGTCCTATAGCAAAAACCTCTCAAAAAACAAACAAACAAACAAACAAACAAACAAACCTGGGGCTCCTATGTGGTCTCAGCCCATGGAACAGCAGCATTTTACCAGTGCACACTACTATGGCTGGACCAACTTTTTAAATTAAAACAAAACAAAACAAAAAGACACCGCTATACAGGCTTATTATAAAACATTTTTACAACAGAGAAATATAAAGGTTTTTTTTTAAGTACTATATTTTTACCACCCCAAAAATAACTACAGTTAAAATACTGGTATATAATTTTCTAGGGACCAGTGGCTGACATAATGGCTATGTCACTGGACTTCCATGTAGTTGACTGCAGTTTGAGTCCCAGATACGGTGGCTTAAACTCACACTGGGTGCATGTGTGTGCATGCCCAAGATCCCAAGAGGAGAATGGAACAGAAGGGATTATTGTGTGGCCATCCCCCCACCGGGGGGGGGGTGATTTCTTGCTTTCTGTCTCTCTGTCCCTCTCTTTCTGGAGAGTGCACATGCCCTATAGAAAAAAAAAAGAAAAAACACAAAAAATAATAATTTTCTAGTTTTTTAAAATTTTTAGTTTTGCTATAGGGCACATGCACTTACTGGAGATATATACATACAGATAGGGAGAGAAAAACTGAGAAACCACCCCAGGGGGGATGGCCACACTGCAATCCCTTCTACATTCTCCTCTGGGCACTTTGTGTACACACACGACATGCACCAGCTGGGCTTCTGAAGTTACTGGACATGAGACTCAAGCTGTGCATTTGGCCATGTGGGATCCAGCCGCCTTAACCAGCATGCCACTTGGCTGGCCCAGTTTTCCAGATTTTTAATATTTGCATGCATACATATAATGATCTGTTCTGTATAATAAATGAAATAAAATGATGTATTTTTACTTTAAAAACATTTTTAAGAAAGATTTTTGCTATAGGAGAGACAGAGAAAGAGAGACAGGGAGACAGAAAGGGAAAAATCACCCCCTGAGGGGATGGCCATGCTGCAATCCCTTCTCTTCTATTCTCTTCTCAGGATTTTGGGTACATGTGCACACGTGCCTGGTATGTTTTAAGCCACTGGGTCTGCAACTTGAACCAAGGTTGACTATGTAGGAGTCCTGCGATGTAGCTATTATGCCATCTTCTCATACCAGAAGATGTATTTTTGAATGTTAAAAGCTTTTTTCTATGCCAGCAGATGGCATAATAGTTATGTTGTCGGACTCCCACATAGTTGCCTGCAGTTTGAGTCCTAGACCCGGTGGCTAAAACTCATGCCAGGCACGTGTGCATATATGCCTAAGATCCTGAGAGGAGAATGGAGGAGAAGTGATTGTAACATGGCCATCCCCCCCCCAGGGGGGAATTTCTTGCTGTCTCTCTGTCTTTCTGGAGAGCGCACACACCCTATAGCAAAAATCTCTCTCTAAAAAGCAAACAAACAAACAAAAAAACTTTCCTAACCTCCTGTACACTACAACCTTCCAGAGATAACTAATGTTAAGTCTAGTCTTGTGTATACCCTCCCCCATATACACACATATATATATGTATATATATATATACACGTGTGTGTGTGTATGTGTGTGTGTGTGTGATTTGTACATTTTACTAAAATAGTATCAAAGAAAATATTACTTCTTCAAGTCTACATGCACTTTTGTCATTTGGTCCATCATAAGTCTGATAGGTAGAAACAGATTGTTAAAGCACAAGGTCATATATAAATATCGTAAAGTAGGACTAAACCTGAGATCTGTCTGGTTTATACTGTAGGCCTCAGAAAATTATTGGAGGTTTTAAGGGATATGGTCATATATCTCTGATGACAGGGTAGGGCAGGTGTAAGAGGGCTATAGTGGAGGAGGGAAGAAATGAGGGAGACTGGATTAGGATTAGGTGGTGAGTGGGAGGCAGACAGATTCAAGACATGGTTTTGGCATGAAAATGGCCAGGACTTAAAAGCATTTAGGGTGACCAGTGTTCGTTCTTGGGCCAATGAAATAGCGTTGTTCCCTGGTTCCACCTTCTTCCTCCAGGGTGCTACCTGAAGCCTCTGAGGAGCTGAGGCTATTTCTAGGTCTAGAACATGCCATCTTTAGGAGGAGAGGATCCCCTAGGAATGGGACAAACCATTGTGATGGTGAGGGAATTGTTCTGACTTAATTGCAAGTGCTTCACTTCGGTGGGGTTTAAGTCTTTTCTGACCACTCCTATTTCTTCTCCACTTTAAAGTCTTTCAACCTATGGCAGGTTCCCGTACCTCAACGAACAGGAGAGGGGCCTTCTTTGTACACTCTCTCCTACTCCTACAGTCCTTGGAAGTCAGAACAGCCCCAGAGTAAAATCCTCTGGGTCTGGTCATGAGGCTCCCTTTCCTGGCAGCCTGTCGAGTGAGCAAGATCTCATTCTTTCTTTGGGTCTGGAGGTGAGCATGGTTGGCCTGCACCACTTCTAGCCCCTGGCTGGAGAGGTAAGGCTATGTGGATGGTGACGCAGGGTGGGGCTGGCTTGGCTGAACTCATTACAGATGGGGTTAGAGAGGAAGGACAAGAGGACAACTTGATCCATCCCAGAAGGGCCAGTGAAGCTAAGACCAACTGCCATCATGGCCTATGAACTCCAGAGACCCCTGTGGTGGTGGGTTCCAGCATGGCAAAGTGGTGGTCTTTATCAATGAGAAGATGGCCAGGCAGGTGAAAAGCCACAAGCTTTGTCCTGCGATAAGGTGGAAGAAAAGCTCAGGGCTGTCCTGGAGGACACAGATATGCCCAGTGAGGCCAAGGAGGCCTGCACTTGGGACAGCCTGGCCCTGCTCATGTGCTTCACCCACAGGCATAAGGAGCAGTGGCTGCGTGACTTTGCCAAGATACACAGATCTGCCTGCATGCAGGTTTTGGCCGCCAACGTGAAGGAGCTCAACCTGAAGGAGATGGAGCACAAGGCAGGGGCCTTTGCTATGGCAGGTGCAGGCCTTCCTGAAGGAGGTGCACCAAGAGAAGGACCTGCTAGAGTGAAAGCTTCTCTGGATCATATTACCCAGACTGGGTCATGTCCAGGGCCTGGCCAGTTTTGACTTCTGCCCCACCCTCCTCCTCTGGCCTTGTCTTGCTTGTCTCCTCCCTCATGCCCTTGCTGCCCTTCTCCTTCCCCATATCCCATTCTTTCCCTCCTCCACCCTTCTTTGCCCCACCTCTACCTCCACCCTCAGGCCCTTTATCCTCCCCACCCCTTACCTTCCTGGCCCTTCAACCTTCCTACTCCCACCCTTCTCCCCCCTTCCCTCACCTTTTTTCTTGAGAGAGATTTTTGCTATAGGGCATGTGCACTCTCCAGAAAGAGAGAGACAGAGAGACAAAAAGCAAGAAATCACTGCGGGGGGTGGGGGATGGCCACGCTGCAATACCTTCTCCTCCATTCTCCTCTGGAGATCTTGGGTATGCACGTACATGTGCCTGGTATGAGTTTTAAGCTACCGGGTACTAGCTGTGGTAGACTACGTGGGAGTCCAGCAACATAACCATTATGCCATCTACTGGTCCTCTCCCCTCACCTTTTATTTCCCACATTCCCTTCCTTTTCACTCTCCCCTATCTCCCCTCTTCCTCTTCTGCCTTTCTTCCCCCCACTCCTTCCATTCCCCCATTCAGGGTGCCAGCCTCACCCTTCTCCATGTTGCCAGAATGCTGTTTAGCACTGCTCACTTTTCTCTAGGAGCTGGGGTCTCACCAGAAGACAGAAGAGGAGTGGGAGCAGGCAGCAGAGGGGCTAAGCCAGGCAAATGCTGGAGGGACTGGGACACAAGGAGCAGGTGAGAAGGAGGAGCAGAGCACTGACCCCTTGGAACTGCCCAAGAACTGGATGAGGCCTTCTGCAACTTCCCAGAGCTGTAGGGCAGACAAATTACACCTTGCAGGGTGGGCTGGAAGGCGGACAGGCAGAGGGAGGGAGATCTCAGGTAGGTGGAAACAGCTATGCATTCCCTCTGGGACCCTGAGGCCAGGTTCCATAGCCTCACCAGCATCCCTTCCTGATCATCTCACACATACACATACTCATGCCCCCTGCTCAGCCCCACCCACACCAGCTCCAACAGCAGCAAGGGTCCCAGCAGCAGCTCCACCTCAGATGCCTCCCTCCTTGAGAGCTTCTGTTGGCCTGTGGTCTGATGTGGGGGCTCAGGGAATAGATTCTTGAGAACAGGAGAGAGACCAGAGTGACTCTGAAGCCCAACAGCAGGGAAGATTTCCAGGGTTTTGCAGTCCTGGGGATTGGGACAACTCTTGGTGTAAAGCCTTGAATTTCTCACAGGGGAGAATTTGCTTTTGCTGTGGGAGGGAAATCTGGGTGCAAAGTTCATGAATTCAGGGATAGGAAATTCTAAAACATATCCTAGTAGGAAATCAATTTTTGGAGGGAGGGGGGAGAAGTGGAAAGGGGACTGGGTGGGGTGGGGGAGAATTGGAGAGGGGGCTGGGTGGGGTGGGAGAAGGGGTGTACTATGATTTGAATGTGCACCCTAAAATTTCATGGATAAGAGACCAGATAGTAGAGGTAAATATGTGGCTCTGGGAGGCTGACCTTCATAGGAAGGTTCTCAATTTTGCCTAAAAACCTCCCTGAATATGCCTAAAAATCCTATGTCCATTATCTGCAACTGGCTGAAGCTTGGAGGTAGATCAGAGTCAAGATCCCATTTAAGGTGCTGTCTCTCTACTTCCATCTTTCTCTTGTTCATGGAAGAAATAAACTTTTAAAAATGTATGTATTAAAATTTGGTAAACTTGGGACCAGCAGCTGGAGTAATGGCTATGTTGCTGGACTCCCATGTAGTTGACCGCGGTTCAAGTCCCAGACCCGGTAGCTTACACTCAGATCAGGTGCACGTGTGTGCGTGCCCAAGATCCCGAGTGGAGACTGGAGGAGAAGGGATTGCGACGTGACCATCTCCCCCGGGGGTGTGATTTCTCGCTGTTTCTCTGTCTTTCTGGCGAGTGCATGCACCCTATAGCGAATACTTCTCAAAAAAATATTTGGTAAACTGTTAATGCTGGTGTTGAGGCTGGGAACTTAATCCAGTTATGGTATTAAGAAGTGTGGCCTTGGGAACCAGCAGTTAGCATAATAGCTATGTCGCTGGACTCCCACGTACTCAACCGTGGTTCACGTCCCGGACCCAGTGGCTTAAAACTCACGCCGGGTGCGTGTGTGTGCGTGCCCAAGATCCCGAGAGGAGAATGGAGGAGAAGGGATTGCGGCGTGACCATCCCCCCTGGGGGGTGATTTCTTGCTTTCTGTCTCTATGTCTCTGTCTGTCTGTCTGGCGAGCGCACGCGCCCTATAGCGAAAACCTCTCCAAAAAAAAAAAAAAAAAAAGTGTGGCCTTTGGAAGACAATTAGGATTAGGTAAGGTCATCAGGGTGGGGCCCCTGTGATTGACTCCTGGTAACTTTATAAGAGACAGATAGGCATGCACGCTCCTGCATTTTCACTATGTGATGTCCTGCACCATTTCATGCCTCTGCAGAGAGTTCCCACCAACTAGAAGACCCTTACCACATGCAGCTTCTTGACCTTGAACTACTCAAACTGTGGGTTAAATAACCCCTATTCATTATATTGGGTCACTGGAAAAGTTGTGATGTAATTTTGTTTTTCTATGCAAAAATGCATCATGACTTTTCCAACAACCTAATAAACTACCCAGACTCAGGTATTCAACTATTAATCAACAGAACAGACTAAAAGAGGGTAGGTGGCAGGATGGGGTGAAAGGGGTAATGGAAAGAGAAGGTATATATTGGGAATTTGGGGAAGAGAGACATAGACACAGGGACAGAGACTTGTTTTAATGACCCTCTGTGTTCCAGCACATCAGAACTCAAAACCCCAGGCTGCTGCAGCTTCTATTTGTGTGTGTGTCTCTCTCTTCACCCTAGTATCGGGTGATCCTGGGCAACCACGTGTGTAACACCCCACTCTTCCCCTACCTAGGCCCTAGCTGGAGCAGGAATGGACATTTGACCCTTCCTTAGCCAATCAGATTCTTCCACGAGATAATGTGAACAGATAGGAAATTCCACAGTCAGGATGGTTATGGGACAATGAAGTAGTGTGACACTGGAGTTGAGGCCAGGCCCTATCTATGGAGGAGCAGATTGAGTCCTTAACAGAGGCAAGTATCTTGGAGGACACAAGCATGAAGTTCTCAGGAGCATACAGGTACAGAGAAGTGTCGATCCTGTAACTCCAGAGAGATGGATAAAATGGTTCTTCACCACTTTCAAATTCCTGCAATCGTGGACAAGTGAAAATCCACTTTACACACATACCCTTGAATGTATGACTTGAATGGGTTTCTGGTCTGGGCAACAGATGATTTTTAAGTCAGAAATTGGTACCAGGAGAATAATTTCAAACAACAGACCATCAAAATGTTGGAACTGGTTAGGGAGTTGCACTGGAGTGTGGCAAGAAATGGGGATCCCTGCATCCCAAGAGTCCCCAGGAATGAAGAACAGAGAACTCACGCCACTGCCAAAGAGGAGAGTCTGCCAATAGTGATGGATAGTGTCCAGAAGGTTCTCTAGTCTAGACCATGGGTCAAAGCATGGTGCTGTCTTGAGAGATTCTTTCCCCTAACCCACCACCAAGATAAATGAGAGAAAGGAATCTTACCACAGCACTCTCAATGAATTCAGAAACGTGAAATATATAGAACAGAAACACATCTCAATGGGAAATCAACTTCTAGAGAAAGAGGGAGAAGTAGAGAAAGATGGGAGTGGGTAGGAATAAGGGTGGGTGGGAGGATGGTCCGCTTCACCCTCCCAATGAAAATATGCTGTGTTGATGGGGGTTACACAATTGGCATAGCCCATAGGTGGAAAGGTAGGGAGGAATTATACCTGGACACAACTGGAGGAGCCCTTGACAGGGCCTGGGAACCTAGAAACTGAGAAGTTGTCATGGCCCTGGTATATCTCTGCAGGTGCTGGATATGACTTTGGGCTGTCTTTTGTTGGGAAGGGTGTAGATAGTTATTGGGATTGGGGTCGGCTCGCTTGCCTGCATTATTCAGATGTGTCTTTGGGCTTGTTTATGAAGGCGGGGGATCTTTCAAAAGTTCTTGGAAAATACACATTATGGAAAAACTGCACAGGTTGTTTTTTTTTGTTTTTTTTTTTTTGAAAAAAATTTCCATTTTCCATGAACTTTCTGTCCTATTCCTCCAGAACAGAGTTTGCAAGCTTCAGTACTCTTGACATTTCAAGTTGGGTAATTGTTTTTTGTAGGATGTTTAGCAGAATCCCTGGCCTCTACCTACTAGGATGCCAGCAGCACCCGCTCCCTATCTCTCTAGTTATGACAACCAAAAATGTCTCACAATGTTGTCACATGTCCACTAGAGGGCAAAACGGTCCCCGTTTGGAAACCATGTAGGCAATGAGCAGTCAGAACAGGGGAAGAATCAGAAGAGGTAATGGTCATGTAGGATGAGGGGCCCCGCAAGATAGGAGCTGAGGACTGTCATTGGGTTTGACATTTACGGTGGATCCTGGAGCAGATCCAGGGAGTGATGAAGGCACAAGCCAAACTGCATGACTGGGGATACAGGAAGTAGAGCCAGTGAGAAGAGGTTCTTCAAGGACTCTTGGCTGTGAAGGGATATACAGTTGAGAAAGAGTTATTCTGATATGGAAGAAACTTGAGCAGTGGAGAAAGAGAAAGATAGATACAAAAACAAAAAAGAAAAACCTTAAAAATGCAAGAAATATGTGAAAGAATGAGATCCTGCTTGCTGTACTAGAGGCATAGTCACTGTATTGTTAAATAAAAAAACAAATTCATACGATAAGGTCAATTAAATAAAATCAAATAAAGTACATACCCCCCAAAGTATATACAGTAAGTCTGTTCCATGCATGTTATACATTTTATAGATTTATGTTTACCAGATGTTATGGACTTATGTTTGAATAAGCATAGCAAAAGGTCTAGAAAGACATTCAGCAAACAAGGCAAATTACTTAGGGAGGGTGGGCTCAGGGCTAGGATGGGAGGTAGTGAGGTATGGTGATATAGAGTAGGGTGGAGTATGGGGCAGTTGGATGGAGGACCTTGATTTCTTCTTATACTTCTGTGTTGTGAAAGTAAAATAATTAAATGTTCACCCAAACACAAAAATTAAAGGAAGTGAATTTACTGGTTTGAGTGGGTTTGGCAAAACCATCTCTTCCTTTGGGACTGGAGAGGAGGAAAAAAGACTGATCTATCAATATGTGGCAAAGGGGTAGGAAACCAAGGAAACTCTGATTTGTCTGTTCATGATGTCTGAAGCACCTGAGAGTGAGTGAAGACGCAAGGCAGGGCAGGGCAGGGGAGGGACTGCTTTGAAACTTCTGGAGAATACCTGGGCAAGGCCAGGCAGGAATGGAGAAAGAACTGGATCATCAAGAGACATGACAGGACCTACCTGAAGGAAAACTGAAAGAGAGGACAGAGGGAGACTGGCCGATAAAGGAAAGATGGGGGTAGATTCAGGAGGGATACCAGACAGAAATCTCGCAAGCATTACAACTTACCACCCACTCATACCAACAGAAACAGCACATACAAAGAGGGGAAAAGGGAAGGGGAGGCAGAGATCTGTGTCTGACTTCCCCCTTCTAGATTAGTAGCATATCATTTCATTTGCTGTTTCACTTTGGAGAAGCTGAGCACTGGTTTTACCTTTCTTTCAGATACCAGCTGGGAGTGCAGTTTCTAGCAGCCCAGTCACCTATAGATACCTACGAGTTTAAAGCAAAGTTCAACTTACTTCAGGTCCTTGATTTTACAGTATGGATTACGCAGTGCTTGGCAGAGGAAGTGTAGCCGTGACATTGGCAAATTGCGCAGCTGGAAGGACCTAAAAGAGATGAGAAAATAAAAACACTTTAAGACGAAAATTTGAATAAAAGGCTGATTTTTGGCTTCTATTACTGTGCCATTACTAACTTACTCCTTCCAAAAATCTTAGGGGGTATTACTCCATTTTGCAGATATGGAAGTTAAGGCATAGAATGTTAAGTAATTTGCTCAAGGTCACGTAGGCAGGTACAGAGCTGAGGTCATTACTCAGGTCTGACTCTAAAGCCATGTTACTATATGCCAAGCCCCAGGGTAAGTACTTTACATACACAAAATATCTAGTCCTTAACCCAGTGAGAGGTATTTGAGTCACTGTTTCGCAGGTGCTCTGCGAAGTCAAGTGACTTGCCAAAGCTACCTTTATGATATAACTGATTGCTGGTTGTCAACACTAATGGAAGAATTGATGACAATAATTGAAAACCAGGAAAATTCAATAGTAAACTCTCCCTTAGCTAACATGCCTGAGAAAGGAGTGTTTTGGATTAAATGTCTGACAAAAGTTTAAGTTCTACAAAGGCAGTGAGGGTTAGGGGTGGGTACTTCATCTAAAGCTAAATTATGGAAACCCAGCATGAATCAGAAGTCTTTCTGTTTCATCAGTCTTTTAAATCTCTCAAATGTATCAACCTATTATTTTACTTTATAAATATAGCTGGATTGAAGCTGTCATTAATTCATCAAGACCTGATAGCCAAGGTCCTTTTTTTTTTTTTTTTTTTTTTTGGAGAGGTTTTTCGCTATAGGGCGCGTGCGCTCGCCAGACAGACAGAGAGAGACATAGAGACAGAAAGCGATAAATCACCCCCCAGGGGGGATGGTCACGCCGCAATCCCTTCTCCTCCATTCTCCTCTCGGGATCTTGGGCACGCACGCACACGTGCCCGGCGTGAGTTGTAAGCCACCGGTCCGAGACGCGAACCGCGGTCGACTACGTGGGAGTCCAGCGACATAGCCATTACGCTAACTGCTGGTTCCCGATAGCCAAGGTCCTTTGAAAAGAGTCCATTAACCTCTTCTACCCCTTACCCCCTCTAGTTCCAAACACAAACTCTTGCTGCCCCCCACCCTACTTCCCTCAAGCACACAAACTCCATGGGGGTTTCCAGTTCCATGTTGTTGCTCAATGGGGAAGTGCAAATTTAAGAGGAAAGACTTGGTGGGATAACTCAAGTAGAGCCTTCTGCTCACTCTCCTCTCCTCAAGTTCCCCTATTCCTCAGCTCTCCTCACAATTAAGGGAGAGTTATTAATACTGAAAATGGATCTTTGGCATTTTATAAATAACATAGATATTAAGGCTTCTTTTCTGCAGTCAATAAATAAATCAATAGAACTTTATGTGATAATGTATAGAGTCCATATTATAAAAGTGGCTTACCTAAGCATCTTGAAATTTCAGTCTTTAAAAAAATAAAAAACACTTTTTTTATTTCCATGAGAGAGACAAAGACAGAAAGACAGGTATCCCCAGGAGGGTCCTTACACCATGATCCACCTCTAGTCAGACATGGCAGAGATCAGGGGCACATCCGTGCACCTACCGTGCTCAGGGAGGTCCCAACAGGATGCAAATCTAGGACCTTTCCCATCAGGGTCCAGTTGCACTCCTACTCCACCACCACCTGGCCCCTGAACTTCAGCGTTTGATTCTGTGAAGTTGCAGGTTTTGATGGAGAGTTCAGGCTTTACAGCAAGATACATAGGCGTATAGCTCTGGCCCTTACTAATCTGGAGATCTTTGATGTCACAGTGAAAAAAAACATGTACTGGAATGTGACAACCAATCTAATGTTAAGTTTACAACCTTTACCAGAATGGTCCCGTATATATCAGTAGCAGAGTCCTCAATGATAATCTTAATGACTTTACACTTTATAAGGTATAGCCATAGCATGACAATGAAGGCTAATAGATATACACAGAGTTAAGGTTGCTAGTGCAGTGTCTGGTCCATAGTTACTGCTCAAAAATGTTAGCTTTCCCTCAGTGTCTACATAGGCCAGTGTTCAATACATGGAAGATATTCAATATTATTGTATTATTAACATAAGGTATGGAAGGCTGAGATGATTAACTTTATTAACAATGATAGAAATGTTCATGTGCCTGAATACATGAAATAAACAAGTAGGAATATCATTTGTGAAGGCCAAAAACTGGAGGAAAGACATGAATATACTCACTGATTAAGCATCAAGGCTGGTGGCATGAATGCTGAGGCTCGCTGTTCCTCCTCAAATCCAAGTAGGTGCTGACACTTCAGAGATACTGACAGGTGATTGTGACTGCTTTTAACACAGAATGACATGGCTAAAATGTCCATTTTTGTATAGGTAGGTTGAAGTAATATAATAGACTGTAAATCATCAATTATCCTTTTTGCATATTCTTCTTCCTGAATCTCATACAAACAGTGAAACAAGTCTACTGGCTCAATCTGTAACCTCGAAGACTTATCTTTTATCTCTTTCTCAGTCCATTTCAGTAACTCCTCTCGAAGTCCTGGAGAGACTTTTCTTCCAAAAGTTGTTTCTACAGCCTTCCCTTTTCCTTTATGTAAGAGGCCAAATAAGAATTGTATCATTAGTGATGAAAAACCTTTTCCATACTGTTGGAATATTTCTTGCCATGTTTTCCCCAGATGATCAAAAAACATCCAGCTGTTGTCATTCTTCAGGGCATAGAACACAGCCGTCAAGAACTCCTGGAAACTGTAGTGAAGGAAAGTGTAGACGTTGGCACCTCCTTCAGCTTTTTTCAAAAAGTGATTGAGGAAAGTGCAGTTGGTATCATACACTCCTATCCCATGTCTCCTGAGGTCACTGACTGCAAAAAGTACTTGATGGTTCTGAAGTCCCTCTGCAGCCAAAGAGCAAAGGCCCCACAGACAACTTTGTCCCTTCCACACTGAGATACCTGTAAGGGTTTTGAGGCACTTGGAGAAGTAAAACAGATACACATCAGTCATGGTCTGAAGTGACCTCAAAAGAGTCTTGTCACAATCTCCCTGTGACTGCTGGACACTGCATATCATCCAGGATATGATGGGAAGAGAAGACATAATGTCAAGGCCTTCATTTTCTCGCAGGCCATAAAAGAGTTTCATTGCTGCATTGGCAGCTGAAAACTGACTCAAGAAATACGCTCTCTTTTCAGCATCTGTAAACCATAAGATCTCTGCCTGGATAGGTTGTTTTAACAGAGAGTGGAGCTTCTTCATGGCTGTAGGCCGGGCAGTTATCAGCAGGGAGGATTCAGGGAACAGTTTTTTCCTCACAAAACTGCACAAGAGGGTCTCTACTGGCTTCCTTTCCTGAGGGTTAGCAATAAGATCCTCTTCTTGATCACCCACAGGGTACTGAAGCTCAGGAAATCCATCAAGAATGAACAGAAGCTTCTCTGGGTATACAAGAATAATATCCAGGATTGGTCCATTTATATCTTGAAAAGTGTTAGTGATCAGGTCAGCAGCACTAAGGACAGCCACATGACTTATTTCTCTGCAGTTGACGTAGATGAGATAGTCAAATCTGCCTGGAGTAACCATTCCTGCTGCCCAGTCAAACATGAACTTGTGCACCACAGCTGTTTTCCCAATTCCAGCACATCCCTGAAGCACCACGGTTCGGGATGAGCTGGAGCCCTCTTCGTCAGGATCAAATACATGTTCCATCTCAATAAAATGATCTTGTTGAGGAATTCCACACGGTGTCTTTTCTGATATACCATGTTCTTTTACAATAAGCAGTCGTGACTCTATATGCTTGCCATGGTGATAACATTTATCAACTCCTATTTTTAGGTATTTTTCTTTCAAATATTTTCTGAATACTTCTCGGTAATCTAATGAGGTGACACCAAGAGTTAGTAACCACAGAATCATAGACAACAAACAAACAACTCTAATATCACCATCACTATCATCTCCACTTGGATGTCTCAAAGGCTCCTCAAACTTTACATGTCTAAACTCGAGTTCCTGATTTCTACACCACCACCCACCCTACCATCCTCCAAACAACCTTCCCTGGGCATCTTAATTAAATGGTGCCATCTAGTCGCTCAGAAAAACATTAGGAGACATTCTGTATTTTTTTCCCCTGTAATCCTCTACATTCAATCAGTTAGTAACATCTATCATTTATATGTCCAAAACAAGCCTCAAGTCCATTTATTTACCACTATGTCCTCAAATATCATTCAAGACCAAGGCACTATCAACTTTTTTTCCTGAAATGTTGAAAATGTCATGACTTATTTTTCTATGCAAAAATGTGTCGTGACTTTCCAAACAACCCAATATTTATCTACTCTAGCCCATATACTGGATCCTCTTCACAAAGCAGCCAAAGTGATCTACGAATATCAGTTAGATAATATCATTGCCTTGCTCAAAACAGTTCGAGATTTTCATCAAACTTGATATAAAATCCAAAATCCTTACCTCATTCTGCAAGGTGTTCCATGATCTGGGCCCCACCTTTCTTCCTCCCCTGCCTCATTTATATAATTCTCCTTCTCACTCCCTATGCTAAAGCCACACTGGTTTAGTTTACCGAAAACACCATGTTCTTTTTAATTACAGGGCCTTCGCACTAGCTATTTTCTCTGCCTGGAACCCTCTTTCTCCTGTTCCGCTGTGAAGAGCTCCTTCTCATCTCTATCTCAACTTATATATTACTTCCTAATGAGGACAAAAGTCCGACTGTTTTTTTCCTATTTCCAAAATCCTTTACAGAGGGCTTGAGAGTGGGGGAATTGACTGATAAACATTAACAGATCATTTTTGCCAATTATCCTGTCCTTGGCATAGTGTTTTTTGTTTTTTGTTTTTTGTTTTTTTTTTTCTTGGAGAAGCTTTTGCTATAGGGCATGTGTGCTCACCAAAAAGACAGAGAGAGACAGAAAGCGAGAAATCACCCCCCCACACACACCAGAGGGGATGGCCAGGCTGTAATCCCTTCTCCTCCATTCTCCTCTCGGGATCTTGGGCACACACGCACACGCGCCTGGCATGAATTTAAGCCACCAGGTGTGGGACTTCAACCATGGTTGACTACATGGGAGTCTAGCAGCGAAGTTAGGCCAACTGCTGGTCCCTTGGCGTAGTGTCTTTGTGATGTATACTAAGCCTCCTTATCTCTTTTAAAGTATATTCTTTTGCTGATCTCTTCCCAGACATAGACCTTCCTTTCTAATTACCAACCTAAAAATTGTAAAACCCACCTATAACTTATAAGCCTCCGCTTCCAGATATCCTACCTTTTCACGCCAGACCAATGGAAAAACCCTTTTCACCTAATTCCAAACTTCCTCTCATTCTCAAAACCAAATAAAAGGAACTCCCTTATCTGAGAACCCGAGAAAGACACACTTGCCTCTCTCTGGGTTGACTACTCACACTCCTGCTTAGAAATAAACCGCACTAATTATTATTCTACAGAGTTGATTATTTCTGTTGACACTAGAATAAGATTTGTTTGTCCACCCAATTTAAAGCAGATCCTCTCTACTATTCCCCTTCTAGCACCCTATTTTTTCTTTAGACCACTTACCACAATTTATAGCTGTCTTTTGTTTATTTTTTCATTGTTTGTCTTTCCCAGTAAATAATCTACATGAAGACAGGGGCCTTATCTGTCTCTTCCATCACAGAACCCTGAGCACTCAACACATAGCACTCAACACATGGTGCCTAACACATAGTAGATAATAAATATTTATTAAATACTAGTATAAATGCTTTGAAAGTTAAAAAGTCATACATTATTGTCCATTCTTGCCAGATACTAAACTAGGCCCTTTACATGTATTTCTGACTTAATTCTTAAGAGTAGTTCATCGATGAAGTAAGTATTATGACACTTGAGAGTTGAAGAAATTGAAGCTTAGAACAGGGCCAGCTTCATGAGTGTGGAATCTATGTAGTTACACAGGTCTCCAAGCTCAGAAGGACCCATGCTTAGTTTAGTGCTCTGCTGTTGCTGTGTTGAAATTCTTAATGTTTGAATGAGTGGTCCTGGGTTTTCATTTTACACTACACTTTGAAAATCATGTAGCCAGTCCTGCTTATAATATTAGGTAACTTGTCCAGTGCTAGTAAGTGGCAGAGCCTGAATTGAGATTCAGGTTTGTCTGATGTGCTTAAACACTATATTTGGTAACTTTTCATTTTCTATAGCTAGAAAAAATAACCCAAAGGAGTCAGTCATCAAATACAAACTTCTATTAAGTAAACATCTAAGCCAGCATTGCCCAAACTGGTATTCCTTAGGACATTATTCTGCAAGATTTTAATAGAGCTGTGAAAAAGGTGTTTGTTCTATGGTCAAATCAGAGAGGAATGCACTCTCAGTCCTCTTAGAATCATATTAGCATATGAAAGGCACTTATATTAACATAAGAAAGGGGTTTAACTCCCCTACCAAAAAGAAAAAAAACTGTTTAACTTTGCTTAATCCAACATTTTCTGGCCTTAAAGGGTGACAGAACCCTTTTCTAAGAGCAAAATCATTAACTCTTAGAAAACAGTGTTCTGTAGAACTAGATTTGGGGAATGCTTATTTAGATAGAGCTGGCAAACATTTCTGTAAAATTTCATAAGTTTTTCAGTTTTTGTTGCAGTTACTCAACTCTGCCAACTTCGGCATGAAAGTAGCCAGAGACAATACATAAAGGAATAGCTGTGCTCTGGTAAAACTTTATTTACAAAAACAGGCAACTAGCTGGATTTGGCTCACTAGCTACAGTTTGTTGACCCTGATCTAGATAATGTGAGAAGAAGACTGGTCTTTTCTCATAATTTAAATCACTATACCTGGCTGCTGACCACCACCATCAGTAGCATTCCCAGTATGAGGGGACTTCAAAAAGATGGAGGAAAAAGTAGAATAAGTACAAGTTTATTTTGGTGCAAATACATTTTGAAATCCATACACAGTTTTTTCATAATATGAATTATCCATGAACATTTTGAAGACCCCTTGTATTCAAGTACCTATTCAAATATATCTCATATGATACAGAAGTCCTATTTGTTATGGCCATTTGGGGCTTCATATGTACTAACAAAGGAGAAAACACCATTTTTTTAAAAAAAAAACAAGGGGGAATTTGAGATATGAGTGGGAATGCGCTTCTGGGTTATGGGAAACACTACTCTAAGAACAGAAAAAGAAGGCAAAACAGAAAAATATCTACCTGTAAGCTCCCTCCAAGAAAAAGAAGCCAGAGAACTTGAAGTAGCTGTGGGAAGCAAAGAGCTGGGGTTAGGAGCAGTACAAATATAACTTCATACCGAAACATGAAATACACAGAAATTCAGCCACAGTTCTACAGCCATTCATGTTGTTCTCCAACAAAAACACAAAAAAGAATGTTAGTTCTATTATATCTTTTTTTTGGGGGGGAGAGGTTTTTGCTATAGGGCATGTGCGCTTACCAGAGAGACAGAGAGACAGAAAGGGAGAAATCACCCCCCGGAGGGGATGGTCAATCCACAATCCCTTCTCCTCTATTCTCCTCTCAGGATCTTGGGCACACATGCACACACACCCAGCATGAGTTTAAGCCACCAGGTCCAGTATTCGAACTGTGGTCGACTACATGGCAGTCCAGAGACATAGCCATTACACCAACTGCTGGTCCCTACATCTCTTCTAACTTACCCATAAAAGTATTTTATAGCTAATATCTAACAGAGTAAAACATAAGAACTTCTTCTACATATATTTAGGGTGTGAACATTTAAGTTTATATAGTCAATAAGGAAATTTTTGAACATAAACTTAAAGGGGCATACATTATTTAAAGAGACTGCTTTCTGGTATTTTTCTTTCCATCTAACACTAGCCTATTGCTACTATTGAGGCTTCTGTTGATCCTAACTTGTTAATATGAAGGGCCTTCAAAAAGTTCACAGACAATGCACATTATGAAACAAATATGCATGAGGACCAGCAGTTAGCATAATGGCTATGTCGCTGGACTCCCACGTAGTCGACTGCAGTTCAAGTCCCGGACCCGGCAGCTTAAACTCACACCGGGCGCGTGTGCGTGCGTGCCCAAGATCCCGAGAGGAGAATGGAGGAGAAGGGATTGCGGCATGGCCATCCCCCCTGGGGGGTGATTTCTCCCTTTCTGTCTCTCTGTCTCTCTCTGTCTGTCTGGCGAGTGCACGCACCCTATAGTGAAAACCTCTCCAAAAAAAAACCAAATATGCATGGGTTTCAAAATTTTTGCACCAAAATAAACTCACATGTTAATTCAATTTTTTAGTAAACTTTTTGTAGAAAAGAATAAGGTATTGTTGAATACTAGTTCAACAGACAGAAATAATAACTTACATCCAAATGCATATACATATGCACACACTGAATCAAAACACTTGCACATGTAAGTATATAAATAAAAACACACAACATACAAACTCCACATTCCTAGTTTTTTATAATTTTCACACCTTTACAACCTTTACAAGCAAGAGCGAGACTAATAATAGGGCAAAATGTGCGACTAAATGGATGGTGACGCATGGGAGGAAGCAGGGTTTGGAAAGGCAGACATTAGAATGTCACTGAAATGGGCAAGCAAATGAGCTGTCTGTTGAGGATAACTGTTTTCTTTCTATTCTTCACAACTAAACATTTCTTGGAATTTAGGAATCAGCTACAAGGGGAAGGATTCCAGCTACAAGGGGAAGGATTCCAGCAATCTTCACCCTTTGCTCTTTTCTACTGTGTCCTATGAAAAGCTGTGGCTAGAGCAAATGGAAAAGACTTAGAGACTGTTAAGATTATACATATTTTGGGGTTTAAGGAAAACAACAGAAACTACAGTTGTCTCTTCTCATTTTTCTGTCTTATCCTCACTTTGGGCAACACAAAAAAATGTGGAGACAGTTTCAAAAGATTATATATGGGTAAATTTAGTATCCATGTATTATCTTCATATATACACACACATATACACACCCAAAACAATTTTTAAGATTCATAAAAATACCAAAGGCTATGAGGAGAAGAAGTGGGAGAAAGAGAATGAACAGGCTAACCTAGAATATACCATCTTTTACTTCAGTTACTCACCTTTTTCTTCAGACAATAAACTCCAGGTACAAGCAGGTTCCATATCTTTTCTTTTTTTCTGACTGTTCATCCTGACAAGTCAAGAAGGCTATAATCCAAAACAGAAATGATGACTGCAAGGCCTAGTGGCTGCTCAGAATAAAAAAGTAACCCAAAAAAGACTTCTTATTCAAAATATTACAGAGGTGGGAAAGAGAGAAAGCCCAATAACCAATAAGATAGCAGAGGTGGGAATGGAGGGATCACATAAAAACAGAACAAAATTAACGCTCTTCAACTTGAAGAGAAAAAAAGCTAAAGGAGTATAGAATGTCTATAACATTTTAAAGGGTATAAATATGGGGTATGTCAAACTGGGCTCTGAATTGCATTACTAAAGAAGCACAGAATTTAGGGAGTTCTATCTCTGGAGTCAAGATAAGTAAGAATGACTATGCCTTTCTACAACATATTTTTGGTGCTATCAGTAAAGGGAGAACTCTAAGACTATAGATTGGAATAATGTGGTATAAGAGAAATAATCTAGAGAGTCAAGAGACCTAAGACCTTATTCATTTTTATGTATGGATCTTGATTGATTCATCTTCTTTTTGGGGTTCTTTTATTATTACATTTTCAAAATGGCTGAGAGAATGTTAAACTAGGTCACTTTCCAAGTTTAACACTATAAGATCAATGTATGCAGTCTTAACCATACATTAGAATCACCTTTGTACCACCCTTCAGAATTTTTTTTTGAGAGGTTTTTGCTATAGTGCGTGTGCGCTTGCCAGACAGAGAGAGACAGAGAGACAGAAATCAAGAAATCACCCCCCGGGGGTACGGCCACGTCGTAATCCCTTCTCCTCTGTTCTCCTCTCGGGATCTTGGGCACGCACGCACACGCACCCGGCATGAATTTTAAGCCACTGGGTCCGGGACGCAAACGACGGTCGACTACGTGGGAGTCCAGCGACATAGCCATTATGCTAACTGCTGATCCCCAGAATTTTTTTCCTTCTTCAAGTTATTACTTATTGGCTTCTTTTTTTAAAGAATTATTTTGTATAACTTTATTTATTTATTTTAATTTGACCAGAGAGTGAGAGAGCGAGACAGCAAGGGGCGGGGGGGGGGGGGGGGGGGGAATGAGAAAGCAAGCCGCCAGGACCAGGACTCAAACCACAGTCAGCCATGTGGGAGTCTAGTGCCCTTAACCACCACACCACCTGCTGGCCCCCTTATCACTTTCTAACATATTTGGTAATTTACTTATATGCCATGCTTATTGTTCTTTTTCATAATTGCTCACCTAAATAGAATTATTGGCCCTGATCCTCAGCCTTTGTCATGAATCTTTGCAATCAATTCCACACAAGAAAAGTGGAGCTCATTTTTTCACCTCTTGTCTTTGAGCTCAGCTGTGAGACTTGCTTTGGACGTGTCCTCTCTTGTGATTCTGTCACTGTCACAAGAGGAGCCACAAGAGAAATAAGTCCCAGCTAGTTCACTGGCCCAAGGAGAGTGAATACATGAAGCAGAGCCATCCCAGTTTACTCACAGTCCTGCAGGAAGAAACTAGAGCCACCAGTGGGAACAAGTTGCCCAACAAAGCTGTCCGAGTCAGCTGAGTACCAGCTTACCTCCAGATCTGTAAGAATAAGTGCTTAATTTTTTCAATGCCATGGAAATGTTGTTTTTACTGTTGTTTCATTGTGGCAATGGCTACCTGATACAACTTGCTAGCACATAAATGCCAAAATATTTGGTACAGAGTAGATATTCATTAAATATCTACTGAATCAATTGGATAATGAATACAAGCTTTTAAAAAATCCGATTACTGGGACCAAAGGATGGCTTACATCACTGGATCCCATATAGTGGACCATGGTTAGAGTTCTGGACCCAGCAGCCTAACCACAGCCAGGCACATGTCTGTGTATGCGCAAAATCCAGAGAGGAGATTGGAGGAAGGGATTGTGGCATAGCCATCCCCCCGGGGGGTGATTTCTTGCTTTCTGTTTTTCTCTATCTCTTTGGCGAATGCACATGCCCTATAGCAAAAATATCTCTCTCTCAAAAAAAACATCAAATGCTTAGTCTGCATTCCTGATAAATTAAATCTGAATTTTTGCTGATGAAGACTGGCATCATTTTTAAAAAATTCTCCAAGTGATTCTAATATGCAGCCAGAGAAGAGAGCCACTATTCTAAGATTTGCTTATTTTTGATAGAAGTGTATTGGTTTGCTGATGTAATGTACTGGTGAAGCTCATCAACTTTAGAATCAAACAAATGTGTCTAAGCCCTAAGTCTACCGCTTACCGACTGTATGACAATAATGGCATTTTGAGTGAGATAATTCGTCCTTTAGCCTCCCTAGTCCCCATCTTCTAAACACTAGCAGGACTTCCCACACACACACACCAATGAACTGTGACAACCAAAAGCACCTCTGGGTATTTTCAAATGTCTTTGAGTTCAGCTGTGAGACTTGCTTTGGACATGTCCTCTCTTGTGATTCTGTCACTGTCACAAGAGGAGCCACAAGAGAAATAAGGGTAGTTGAGGCTCAAATTGAGGATCTATGGTATAGGCAATCTTACTTATGAACACATATACAAAAATGCTACGAAAAATTAGTCATTCAAATCCTACAGTAGATTTTAAAAGATTCATCACACCCCAATAGGTTATTCCGATCTTTCAGGGAAGATTTAAAATTTAGAGATCTATCAATGTAGAACAGGGCACTACTTACTTGGAAAATTGGCAATTAAAGGGAAAGAGTTAGGCATTTATCCTGTCTTTTCTACAAAACCTTATTTTAGGCTTACCAAATAACCCTAGCATATGAGGCATAGTTCTGACAGAGGAATTCTGGCTAAAAGATCTCAAAAGAAAGGCAGAGTTAGAAAATAATTACTTTGGAACCCCTAATGAAATAATTGATCAAATAACAGTTATTAAAGGAATGGTAAAGACATTGGGTTAAAAGATAATAGAGAATCTTACAAAGAATGGCTCAGGCTATTACCTCAACCCACTTGTAGTATGACTGAAAACGAGGCACTCAGACATTATATAATAGGACGTACATAGTATCACTATGAAATATTCTTGGCAAATAAAAATAAAAGAAACTTGAACTGGTGGCACAGTATAAAACATAGCTTTGTGAGGCAGATCCATATGGAAGAATTCTGGGTTCCTGTCTAGAGATTTCCCTGAATATGCCAGGCATGAGTGTGTCCACGATCTGCAGTTGTTTAGAGCTGGGGTGGAGCCTGCTGAGGGTGCTGTCTCTCTGTGTCTCTCTGTCTCTTTCTTGCTTTTGCTCATTGATGACATAAATAAATAAAGTTAAAAAAAGAACTGAGACTAATCAAGTCTTTAAATTTACCCTCCAGTCTACAAGAAATACAAGCAATACACAAATGAGTATGATAACACCTCAAGAAAGTAATCAGCTCAATCCAGAATGTGGGAGAGCCTACATAACAAATGCCAGGTTTCTTCAACAAGCCAATGGCACTGAAGTAAAAGGAAAGAGGTAATGTTTGGTTTTTGCTTTTTAAAAGTCTTAAATAAATTTAAGAGCTATAACCTAATATGGTAAATTGATCTTTGTTGGATTCTGATTCCAACAAACCTCAATGGAAAAACATTTTTTAAATAATTAGAAAAATCTGAATATTCACTGGGTATCAATGTGATGATGGTTTTGTGATAATATTATAATATGTCCTTTTATTATAATCTTTTTGTTATGCATACTGAAATATTTAGGAATAAATTCATATGTTGTTCATGATTAGCTTAAATTCTCCAGCATGAAAGTAGGAACGGAGATAGTTGAAACAAATATGACAAAATATGAATGGCTATTGAGACTGAGTTATAGGTAGGTAAGAGGTTATTGTACATTTGACCATTGTGTATAGTTGAAATTTTTCATAACAGAAGCAGTCTTTTTTTAAGCTATCAATGCAATTCAGTGCATTAACAATGTAAAGGGAAAAGAGTTGTATGTCCAACTTAGAGATATAAAAGCAATTAATAAAATTTTACAACCATGATTATTTTTAGGAAGTCTCAAAAAGGTAAGAGTTAAAAAAAATACTAATTTAACAATAAAGGGTAACAGCCAGAAACCTACAGTAAACCTAATACTTAATGAAATTGTAGAAGCATTCCTATTAAAATGGGGAGGGGATAAGATAAGGATGTCTGACTGAAATCTCATTGTGGTTTTGAGTTTCGTTTCTCTGGTGAATAGCAATGCTGAGCATTTTTCTTTTTTAATTTGCTAGAGGACACGTACACTCACTGGAGACAGAGAGAGCAAGAGAGGAAGAGAGAAAAAGAAAATAAGAAAGCACACCCCATAGGGCATGGTCAAACTACAGCCATGTCTCCTCTAGTTCTCCTTTTGGGATTTTTGGGCATTCAAGCACATGCACCTGATGTGTTTTTCAAGCCATCGGTTCTGGGACATGAATTATGAAGTCAGTCACATGGTATCCAGCCACCTTAACCACCATGCCACTGGCTGACCTGAACATTTTTAAAATGCCAATGGGCATGTGCATGCTCAAAAGACAGAGAGAGAGAGAGAAAGCACCCACCCAGCCACAGAACCTGATTGCAGTGCAATCCTCCTTCCTCTAATTCTTCATCCTTTCAGAATCCTGGGTGTTGTGTGTGCACACCTGTTGTGTTTTCTCAAGCTGCCAGGGCTGAGACTCATAACTTGGTGGGCTAGGGGTATCTGGCCTTCTCTCTGCAGTATTTAACCACTTCATTACAGGGCCATCTCAATTGAGCATTTCTTTTATATACTTACTGGTCATTGGTCTTTTTTAATTTTTAATTTTTTAGTTTCCTACAGGGTGTGTACATTTGCCAGAGAGAGCAGGAAGGGGAGGGGGAGTGAGAAATCACCCTCCAGGGAAGATGGCCACACCAAAATCCCTTTTCCTCCATTCACCTCTCAGGATTTTGGACACTCATGCACACATGGCTGGTGTGTTTTTCAAGCCACTGGGTCTTAGACTTGAATTGCTCAGTCACCTTAACCTCTATACCATCTGCTGGCCCCCATTTATGTCATCTTCTGAAAAATGTCCGTTCAGATGATTTGCCCATTTTTCAATAGGATAATTTGGGGGAATTTTGTTGTTCAGTTGTTTGAGTTCCTTGTGTATTCTGGATATTAGATGAATTGGTGAATATTTTCTTTCATTCTGTTGTTTTTTCTTCTCACCCTGATGATTGTTTCTTTTGCTGTGTGGAAACTCTTCAGTTTGATATAATCAGACTTGTCTATTTTTTATTTTGTTGTCTATGCTTTTGAGGTCTTTTTCATAAAATTTTTCTGTATAACAGTGCCCTTAAGCATTTCCCCTACTTACCTCTAGTAGTCTCATAGTTTTGGGAATGGCTATTACATTAAAAAAAGAAGAAGAAGAAGAAGACAAAAATCAACAAATGCTGGTGAGGATGTAGAGCAAAGAGAACCTTTATATTCTATTGGTGGGATGTAAATTAGTAAAAATACTTTGAGAAACAGTATAGAGGGTCCTCAACAAAGTAAAAGTAGAACTATCATATGATACAGCAATTGCACTACTGGTTGTATATCCAAAGGAAAGAAAATCAGTATGTTGAAGAGGTATCTGCACTCCCATATTTATTGCAATACTAGTCACAATACACAATAAATGAAATCAATCTAAGCATCCATCAACACACGATTGAATAAAGAAAATATAGTATATATACACAAATGAATATGTAATACATACATACTATTCTTACAAAAATAAAATTAATCTTGTCATTTGTGGCAACATGGATGGGTCTGGAGGACATTATGTTAACTGAAATAAGCCAGGCATAGAAGGAGAAATAGTACATGTTCTTTCTCATATGTGGAAGCTAAAAATGTTATCTCATGGAAATAAAGAGCAGAATACTAGTTACTAGAAGCTGGAAAAGATAGGTGGGAGAGGGAGATTGGCTGATTAACAGATATTAAATGACAGCTAGACAGGAGGAACAAATTTGAGTTCAGTAACACTTCAGGATGACGATATATGACAACAATCTGGGGGGCCTGCAGGTGGAGTGCTGGTTAAACCGCTGAACTCTTACATGGCCAACCAGGGTTCAGTCCTAGACCTGGCGGCTTGCTTTCTCACTCTCTCTCTCTCTCTGTCTCTCTCTGGTGAGTGCAGGTGCCCTATACCAAAAATTCAAAAAATAAAAATAAATAAAATTAAATAAATAATTATTTTTAAAATGTACTGTACATTAAAAAAAACTTATAGAAAGGATTTTGAATGTTTCCAACACAAAGAAGTAATTAATGACTGAGATGACAGATAACTGATAATTACCCTGATTTGCTCATTACACTTTGGATATATGTATCAAAATATCACATCACATCCCATAAATATGTGTAATTATGTGTCAATTTAATATAATAACAATAAAAAAGACAAAAATGTCTGATATTATTTATTTTATTCAATATCATACTGGACGTTCTAGCTAATTCATTGAGCCAAGAAAAATGCACAATACAGTACGCAGGTTGAAGACAGAGACAAAATTATTAATCTTTGCACATAATCTGTTTTCCTACCTAGAAAATCTAATAGAACCAATGAAAAACTATTAGAAGGAAAATAGAATTCAGTTAAGTTGTTGGATACAAGATTATATACAAAAGAAGTCTTTCTTATACACCCATAATAATTATAAGATGAAAAGTGTATTCATGTGTCACATGTGAAATTAAATCAATAAATGAGAAATCAAAAGGCTGCATAACAATATGAAAGATGAATCTCATTACATATGAATCTCATTACATAAAAATAACATATATGTGTAAGTACTTATTTATTCTTACAAAATTCATAAAAAGGGTACTATAAGGATACCCCCCAAAACTGTTGACAGTTGGTTGTTTTGGGGGTGGGTTTTTTTCCTTTGGTAGGATGGCAAACAGAAGCAGAAAATGCAAGTTTCAAGCTTTACTCTCCTCCCTCCATATCTGTGTATTTTTTTTTCCTTCTTTTCTGGAGAGTTTTTTTTGGTTTTTGGTTTTTTTTTCTTTTTTCTTTTTTTGCTATAGGGCGCTTGCGCTCACCAGAAAGTCAGAGAGAGACAGAGTGGCAGAAAGCAAGAAATCGCCCCCTAGGGGGGATGGCCACGCCACAATCCCTTCTCCTCCATTCTTCTCTTGGGATCTTGGGCACGCATGCATACGCCCCAGTGTGAGTTTAAGCCACTGGGTCTGGGACTCGAACCGTGGTCGACTATGTGGGAGTCCAGTGACATTGCCATTACGCTAACTGCTGGTCCCCCGTATTTCATATTCATATTTCACCACAAAAATATTTACATATCATTGACTAATTAAAGAATACATACATGGGAAAAGTCGAAGACAAACTGTGATATGAAAAAAAATTGTTGCAGGTTAACACAGTATCAACCTATTATTAATAAAGCAAACCAAAACAAACGAACAAAACTAAATACTTTGCATGCATTTATATATAGGTAGATAGAGTTGCAAATAAAATTAATAACAACTGTGGGGTGGGGCATTGGATTGGGGTAGGGATGAAGAAAGATAATGAGGTGATTAAGAGCACAACTTTGGGTAAGGCGCAATGGCACAACAGTAACACACAGCTGGATCCATATGGAAGATCAGGGTTTGATTCCAGGTCAGCCTTGTGTCTATGATCCTGGCTGAGAAGGCTGGGGAGAGGATTGCAGCATGAGATCCTGTTGAGGGTGCCCGTTTCTCTCTTTCTCCCTTTCTTTCTCTCCTTTCTCAGAAGAAATAAACTTTTTTAAAAAAATACAGCTCTAGCAATCATCAGCTGTGTGACCTTGTGCAATTTATCTGACTGCTTTGTGACTCAGTATCTCCATCAGTAAAATGGAAAAACTAAATACCAATTTCAACATCTGTAAAATGGGAAAACCAACAGTACTAATCTCATGGAATGTTTCAATGAATAAATGTTCTGATCTATTTAAAACACTTAGAATGATACGTGTGGTAAAGTAATGACTATATAAGCATTTACTCTCATTATTACAAATTTCTATTAAAAATATTCATGGAGGGACCAGCAAATGGCATAGCAGTTACGTCACTGGACTCCCACATGGCTGACCACAGTTCAAGTCCCAGACCCATTGACTTGCAACTCACACAGGGTGCATGTGACTGCATGCCCAAGATCCCAGGAAGAGAATGGAGGAGAAGGGATTGCAGCATGGCCATCCGCCCCAGGGGAGGTGACTTCTCACTTTCCCTCTCACTGTCTGTCTCTCTCTTAGAGTGCATGGACCCTAAGGCAAAAAACCTCTTTAGAAAAAGTTCACCTTTCTGCCTGTGAACACCACTGGGAAAGCATGTTCAAGTCTCTCTTCTCACTGCAGTCATGTCTAAGTTGGAGTCTCCTGAAGAGCCAGAACAGCTGTGGAAACTCTTTATTGGAGGGTTGAGCTTTGAAACAACCAATGAAAAACCAAGGAGCTATTTTGAGCAATGGGAAGCGCTCATGGACTGTGTGGTACTGTGAGACCCAAACACCAAGCACTTCAGGGGCCACTATGGAGGAGGTGGGTGCAGCCATGAATGCAAAGCCCCACAAGGTAGGTGGAAGAGTTGTGAAACTAAAGAGGGCTAACTCAAGAGAAGGTTCTCAAAGACTAGGTGCCCATGTAACCGTGAAAAAGATCTTTGTTGGTGGTGTTAAAGAAGACATTGAAGAACATCACCAAAGAAATTATTTTGAACAGTATGGGAAATTGAAGTGATTGAAATCATGACTGACTGAGGCAATGGCAAGAAGAGGGACTTCGCTTTTGTAACTTGTGATGATCATGACTCTGTTATTCAGAAATACCATAATGTGAATGACCACAACTGTGAAATAAGGAAAGCCCTGTCCAAACAAGAGATGGCTTGTGCTTCCTCCAACCCAAAAGGTCAAAGTGTTTCTGGAAACTTCGGTGGCGGTAGTGGAGGTAGTTTTGTTGGTAATGACAACTTTGGTTGTGGAGGAAACTTCAGTGGTCGTGGTGGCTTTGGTGGCAGCCATGGTGGTGGTGGATACGGTGGAAGTGGGGATAGCTATAATAGATTTGGTAATGATGGAAGCAATTTTGGAGGTGGTAAAAGCTATGATTTTGGCAATTACAACAAACAGTTTTCAAATTTTGGACCCGAAGGGTAGAAATTTTGGAGGCAGAAGCTCTGGCCCTTATGGTGTTGAAGGCCAATACTTTGCCAAACCATGAAACCAAGGTGGCTGTGGTGGTTCCAACAGCAGCAGTAGCTATGGCGGTGGCAGAAGGCTTTAATTAACTGCCAGGAAACAAAGCTTAGCTGGAGAGAGAGCCAGAGAAGTGACAGGGAAGCTACAGGTTACAACAGATTTGTGAACTCAGCCAAGCACAGTGGTGGCAGGGCGTAGCTGCTACAAAGAAGGCATGTTTTAGACAATACTCATGCGTATGGGCAAAAAATGCAAGGACTGTGTTTGTGACTAATTGTATAACAGGTTATTTTAGTTTCTGTTCTGTGGAAAGTGTAAAGCATTCCAACAAAGGGTTTTAATGTAGATTTTTTTGTACCCATGCTATTGATTGCTAATTGTAACAGTCTGATCAAGACACTGAATAAATGTATCTTTTTAAAAAATTCATGGATTCCTCATGTGCTCCATGTGTAATTTTTAAAAATAAAAATGTAATATTAAAGAAAAATGAAAAATTTATAAAATGACACACTACAAAATTAATATACAATCAGAGACAATGTAAATGTCCATCGATAGGGCAATAATTAAATAAGTCATCATACATCAAGAACGTGGTGTATTTCTCTAAATATGGAAACATAATTTATAAATTTAAACCTTTTTTAGAGAGATTTTTGCTATAGGGCATGTGCACTTGCCAGAGAGACAGGAGACAGAAAGTGAGAAATCATCCCTTCTCCTTCAGTCTCCTCTTGGGACCTTGGGCACACATGCACATGCACCCAGTGTGAATTTTAAGCCTTCAGGTCTGGGACTTGAACTACAGTCAACTACATGGGAGTCCAGCGATGTAACCATTACGCCATCTGCTGGTCCCAATTTAAACATTATTTAAGTAGTAAAATGGTATATATTGGGGCCAGCGGATGGCGAGTTGGTTAAGGTGGCTGAATCCCACATGGCCAACTGTGTGGTTCAAGTTCTGGACCTGATGGCTTGAAAACGTGCTGGGAACATGTGCATACATGCCTAAAATCCCAAAAGGAGAATGGAGAAGGGGTTGAGGTGTGGACATCCCCCCACCAGGGGTGCTTTTTTAGTTTCTCTCTCTCTCTCTGCTGTCTCTCTCCAGTGAACACACACACCCTATAGCAAAAAGTTTTAAATGGTATATATCATTTTTACGTATTATATATGTGTGCATCATTTTATGTATTTACTATTATACATGTGTACTTCATATATGTGGGTGTAATATACACACACTAGCATATACATAAACTAGCCTTTCGAAATATAGCCTATAAATTCTGTGTTGCTTGATTTGTAAAATAATGACTATATACTTATACATTATTTAAGAAAAAACACATAAATACAGAGAAATTTGATCATGCTATCCACTTAATTAAAACCCTTTAATAGGAATATACCTACTGCTTCTAGTATAAAGCCCAAAATCCTTAAGGGGGCCTGATATCGGCTCACAACTCTCTCCTATGGCTAGAGATCATTGATTACTATGCTCTAGCCATAGGAGTATCTTTCAGTCCTTCAAATCCACTGTGTATGTTCTAGCTTCAGGCCTTCGCAAATGCTGTGTTTTTGTTTTTGTTTTTTACCTGTGACACTTCTTCCATCATCTACCTCCGTCTATCCCAATCTATCCTTCAGTTCTCATCACTTCTTCAGGGTAGCCTTCTCTGGCCTTCCAGACTGGGTCAAGTCCTCCTGTTACAAGCACTTAGAGATCTCTTATTTTTCCATCAAAGCTCTTATCATAGTTTGCAGTTTTGTATCTATAGATAGGATTATCAATGTCTGTTCTCACTCTTATTAAACTCCATGAAAGTATGACCCTTGCCCATGTTGTTATAGCCTGACATCTAGTAAAAATTTAGTAAATACGTGTGAAATAAATGATTGCTTCCCATTCATCAGGATAGATTTAGACTTTGGCAATAGCTCCATTTCATCTCCATTCCAATCCCTGCCATCATATAAGCAACATTGATTTCTATGGATGCCACCCAACACACTAGCCTCACTGTCCCTTGATCTCCTCTACTTCAACAACCTCTGACCACATGCCAATTCACATACCATTTCTAGACCTTAGTGTCCTAGATCACATTATGAAGATGGAGCCACTCCACTTTAGAATTTCTGAACTCCACTACCATAATTGCTGGCCAAAATCTCCTACCTCTTATTTTTTGGTTCTTAGCATGCCCACTTCTTATTCTCATCAAAATCTCCTATACTTTGGGCCAATCCCATATGCAGTGGTTAAGCACTGTGCAAAGAGAGCCGGGTGCCACATTGCTGACTACATTCAAATCTTAGCCCCGGCAGCTTGAAAAAAACATGCCGGACATGCGTGCTTGTGCCCCAGGATCCTGATGGGTTTAAAAAAAAATGGAGGAAAAAATTATTATGGAGATACCAGGTCCCAGATGTATGCTTTCTATCTCTTTCTCTCTCTCTCCCCCCCCCCCCCAATGTGTACACACCCTCAAGCATAAAAAAAAAATCTGTCATGCTTTGATTTCTTCCACTGTCCAGCTCATTAGTACCTCATGGCACTCCCTATCTACTCTATGTGCCATGGTGCATCACTTCAGGCTCTTTTAAAAATTATAACTGTTTAAAATATGTAACTGTTTAAAAAATTTAACCCTAAAACTATTAGGGTTAGGGTTGTATGTGCTTGCTGGAAAGAGAGAAAGAAAGAGAGAGAGAGAGAAAATGAAAAAGCACCCCTACAGGGGCGATGGCCATGCCATAATTCCTTCTCCTCTATTCTCTTGGGATTTGGGGCATGCATACACACATATCTGGTGTGTTTTTCAAGTCACCAGGTCTGAGACTTAAACCATGCAGCTGACCATGTGGGGATCCAGCTGCCTTAAACAACATATCATGGGCTGGCCCTTAACCGTGCTTTTGTTAGTAGTATCACTCCTATCATGTATTGAGCAGTTACTTTGGACCATTCTACATGCATTATCTCTGAGCTCCTCACAGATATCACCCTTGTCCACTTTAATAGATAAAGAAAAGGATCCTTAAAGAAAGGAAGTAATCTATGCAACATTACACAGCTAGAAAGTGCTGGAGCAGCACAATTGAGATATGAAGGAGATTTGTCTAATTCCAAAGTCTGTGCTCCAAACCAGGTTATTCTGTGTCTCAGAAGGAAAGAAAGCTCTGACTGTGACATGGGGAATGAAGAAGACGGAAGCAGGTAAGTGTGAAGGCTTGGAGAACAAGACAACAATCCAAGTGAGAGTTGATGGTAGACTAATCATTACCTACATGAATATAGCAAATAATTCCCACTTACTTCAGGTGTGTGACTTCACAGGATGGACTCAGTAGGCTTTAGCTGAGGATTACACAACTAGGTGTGCCTATAAGAAACCAAAAATAAATCAGCAGTAGTTTAATAATTATATATATATGTACACATATATACACATATATGTGTATATATAATATATATACACACATACATATATATGTGTATATATAATTAGTAAACATATATATATATGTATGTGTGTATATATACACACACACACATAGGTATACAAAAGGTGCTCTATAAGCTACAGTACCATCCCATTTTATAGATGAGGAAAGTGAGGCACAAGAAAATAAGAAAAATTGTTTAAGGTGACACAGTTAATGATAAAGAGAGGATCAGAACTCAAATCTTCTGATCACCTTCTAGCTACTTAACCAACAAAGTCTCAACCTAAGACTCGGGTCACCCATACTACCAATAGGCCATTGAGATCATTGGAGAAAAAAATTACACTAGGATTCTCTATGCTCTGACCTTAGCAACAAATAAGGAAGGAGCTGACCTGCAAGACCTGAGGCTGGTGAGATTTCATAGGACAGGCTTCAGAAGGAGCCTTGAGGGACCAGCAGATAGAAAAATGGTTACATAGCTAGACTCTCACATAGCTGACTATGGTTCAAGTGCTGGACCAGGGGCTTAAACTCCTCACACCAGGAGTGTGTGGTCATGCCCAAGATCCCAAGAAGATAATGGAGGGGAAGGGACTGTGGCATGGCCATACCTCCCTGGGGAGTGATTTCTCGCTTTCTGTCTGTCTCTCTGTCTCTCCCACCCTAGTACACCCGCCCTATAGCAAAAATGTCTAAAAAAAAAGAACCTTGAATGCAGTGAATTGTAACCAGGCTTTATCTTGAAGGACATGGGGTACTCTCTTGCAATCTTAACTCTGGGAAGTGATCTTATTTTACAGTCTTCACTCTGAAGGCATGCTGTACCATAGGAGCAACACATCTAGGCTCCATCCCACACCAAGCCAAGAACAGACCCACAGAAAGATTAGGCAACAGCTCAGTCACCTGTTCCATTTCTTCTCTAACAGAATAGAAATACACAATAGGGCCAGCTGCATGCAATACTCATACTATGCTCAAGAAAAGCTGGATTCCAAATAGCAACCAAGGTTTGAATCCCTAACCCGGTCAGTCTGAAAAAACCAGTGCCCAAGATCCAATGAGCTGGAGGACTACATACAGGAAGGGGATAGATCTTTCCATGATCAGACTCTGTGGAGAGTGCTCACCTCGCTCTCTCTCATTCACTTTATCATGAATAAAGAAAAATAATAAAAATAAAAAGACACAATGGCAAATGTCCAAGTAACCTATTTGGGTCTTCTCCCCCCATTTAAACTCTAATCTGGGGTCTACAGATGGCAGTCTGTTAGTCCACCAACCTACTATGCTTACATACAAACCCTGGGTATAATTTTTGAGGACACAGCCAAGAGTTTCCTGCAGATTTTCAATGGGTCCATGTCCATGTCCACCTTCCCAGCCCGCCTCAAACAAGCACACACACAAACAAAAAAGAAGAGCTTAAGAATCATGACTTCAAGCTGTCAGCCAGGGCTTCTCTCGCTTCTCTTTACCTCGGTCCTGTGCAGGCAGTGTCAATCCCTGTTCATGCCGGCTGTCAGCCTTCCCTTTCGTTCTCCCCTCCCCCTCACGCACGCCTCCACGCACGCACCCCCACGCACGCAGCTCCCCATACGCACGCACCCCCACGCACGGACCCCCTCGCACGCACGCATCCCACGCACAGTCCTGTTACACAGCCCCCTACACCACATGGTTCTAAGTCAGTACAGGCACACCCCCATATCCGCACCTGTACAAAGCACCACAGACTTGCATCTCCCCACACACCTCCATACGTATGCACACGCATTTCCCCATACACACACCTTCCCGCACCCCGCCCCTTCCCCACACACACACACGCATGCCCCTCCACACACCCTCTCCCCTCCCAGTGGCTGGCTGCTGAACCGGCTCTCCACGCCCCGCGGCAGCGGGATCCCTCCCCAGCGCGCTGAGCTCACAGAGCCACAGCCCCGCTGGCCCTTCTGACTGGGCCGCTGCTCCTTCCCCATGTCCCTGGAGACAACCGGGCGGGGCGTGGCACCTTTCAAGCTCTGCGACCAGGACCTTCAGATGGCAGGGGACGCCAACTGCTCAGCCTTGGAGAACTCGCTTGATTTCCCATCCCTTATTTGTATCAGGGGGGTGAGGGCAGGCATTTCTTTCTCATCCTTGCTGGGGGAAGTGCTCACCTGGTTCTCAAAGCCAATTTGCCTTTCCTTTACTTCCTGCCATCGGGGTTGGGATTCCCAGGGAGAGCCAAGGTCTTTGGGGCGGGGAAGGGGAAATGACTCAGAGGAGGCGGCTCAGAGGGAGGGGCCGGGCTGGAAAGGGGGGGCATTTGGGGAGTGGCAGGGAAAGGGAAGGGAAAGTGAGGCTAGAAAAACTAGACTGGGGACGGTTTGGAAGGTGTCTAGGGAAGACCTGGAAACCCCTGCTGGTCTATTCTGACTCCAGGATTCCGGAGGCTAGGTTATTTCCTTAGTACTGGGCTTTAAACTTGGTTACCAACTATGTCAAAGGCAGCCATAGCTAAGACCCCAGCTAGCAGCTTGCCAGGCGTCTAGGAATTTGCTGGTCTAGGGAAGGTTTAACTCTTGGTGTCCTAGGAAGCCAATACTTTTTATCCCACACTGTTGCTGGGAAGATTAAATGAGTCACTCCATCTAAAGTGTTTAGCATAGTGACAGGCACGCTATTAGCAATCAATCAATAACAGCACCTATAATTAGAAAAGCATTCGTTTATTGATTGTCTTCCATCTCCAATATGAGTCTCATGAGGGGAGGGACTGTGTTTTATTCATCACTGAGCTCTAGCACCTGATACAAAGAGACTATCAAGAACTTATTTGTTGAATTAGTGAATCAATGAATGATTAAATGAATAACTTGGACTAGTGACTGTACCAAGATCCTTTCTTTTCTGGCATATAAGAGGTGTATTTGTGGGAGTTTGGGAGGGTCATGACTGGGGAAGGTGGCACACAGGACCTCTACGGATTTATGTATCAAGTGACCTGCTCCGTCCTTGGACAGTGGAATGAATGCCTTTGGCAGTTCCCTACATGGATACATGGAAGGGGGACACATGGGAGACTGTTAGGCAGCTGACCTGAAATCCGAAACTGAGGTATGGCTAGCCAGAACAGTATTTTAATCTTGTATAGTTAGTGAATAAAACAGGATAAGGGGAGAGGGCTAAAGTGGAAAGCTCAAATAATAATGGTGGCAAATATGAGGGGGATTGGTAGTGGAGGTCCAAGTAAAGTAATGTGTGTACAGAGAAGAATAATCATCCCAAAAGGGAATTTGACTGCAGTCCTAAAGTAACAGGGATGGCAACCAGCTTTCTGTTCCAGTCACAGGATTCTTTTTTTTTTTTTTTTTTTTTTTTGAGAGGTTTTTGCTATAGGGCGCGTGCACTCGCCAGACAGACAGAGAGAGACAGAGAGACAGAAAGTGAGAAATCACCCCCCCCTCAGGGGGGATGGTCACACCGCAATCCCTTCTCCTCCATTCTCCTCTCGGGATCTTGGGCACGCACGCACACGCGCCCAGCATGAGTTTTAAGCCACGGGGTTCGAGACGCGAACCGCGGTCGACTACGTGGGAGTCCAGCAACATAGCCATTACTCTAACTGCTGGTTCCCCAGTCACAGGATTCTAATGATCTACCCTGATGTCCCAACAGTCTTGGAGTAGGTATGCAGATTAGGCTTCCATCACTACAGTCATTGAATTTGGATTTATGGAAATCCACATTGTTAGGACTGGAAGGGACCTTAGAAATTAATTACCTATACACTTAAATTTGTAATAGCCAGAGGTAGTTTAGAACAGGGGTCTTGGGATTCTCTGGCCTTGGTACTGAATTTTTCAGGGCCTGAATTTGTTGTACATCCCTCCATTCCTTTAATCTCTCTTCATCCCAACCCTCAACCATAAAAAGACTGAGAAAAATGAAAGGACATTAATGGAAGGTCAGTAGAAGGAAAGGACCAAGGCAATTCCTCAACAGCTTTGACTCTATTTTTGTTTGCCTCCCCACTTTCTGGAGAAATTACCTGGACTTTCAGCTAGCTTCTGTAAGAAAATGGCACTACTCTGGCACCCTGGCAACCTTGCTCTATTCACATAGGTACTTCAAGTAAAGGCTTGAACTGTAGTTAATCAGAGTCTTAGAAGAACACCTATGATCATTCCAGAGCACAAGAGGATGGGAGACTTGAGAAGAGCTGCTCCAAGGTCACCTCCCACTCACCTCCTTATCTCCCTTAAGAGACTGTCATGGGACAGTTTTTGATCTCCTTCTACATCCTGGCTTCTGGATTCTTGACCTACTTCCCTCAGAAGAAAGCTACAGATTATAAAACCACTTCGCTGCAGTCTAGAATTGGCTTCTTAGCAGTGGGCTATCCCACAACTCATTTGGAGATCCTCTGACTCTTTTTATTTCAGTGTTGTCTTTTTTTTTTTTTTTGATATTTAGGACAAAGACCACTACAATCTGGAAGCTTTGACTGTGCTTTCACTGTATAAATAATAAACCGATCAAATCTAAACGTGATTCATTTTATCTTTACTTGCTGAAACAGTCAGGCCTCGAACTTGGCCTTACCTTGTGTGCTTGACAGTTGTTTGCTGTGAATTTCACATTTCTGGTATTTCACAACACAGTCCCTTATTGCTGAGGGAGTGGAGCTGGGCAAAAAGATATACATCATAATGGCTTTTTCCTGCCACTTAACATTAAAGGGAAAATCAGACCAAATTCCATTTTCTAGGTCTTTCAATCTGGCCAGAGAAGTAGCATATCCTCTCAGCAATCTGCGTACAAGGCCAACCCTACAGAGAATAGAGTTGGCACCTATATGTCATTTTTTTCAAAGACTTCTCTTGGTCTAAAATAGATCTCCTACAAACCACCAGGGCATTGTCAGCTGACTCTTATAAATCTGAAAGTCTGAAGCTTTACCTGCCCCTCACCTTGTCACTGCCAGGTTAGACAACAAAAGCATTGTCTCTACAAGGCCCTTGTTATGTCTTGTTTCCTGAGTGTGAGGTAAGAGGTAGAGTGTGAGATAGGATGTGAACTTTGCCTCTCTTCTCTATTAGCACATTTTTCAAATTTTATTTATTTTCTTCAATGAAAGAGAGAGCGAACGAATGAGAGTAAAATCCCACCAGGGTCCTGATTAACCCCAAGCCTTCAGCTAGCCCCAAATCATGAACACATTCATGCCTCGTGTACTCAGGGAAGTCTCCAGACTTCAACAGAGAACCTTCCCATGTGGGATTGTGTCATACAGCACTGTGTTTTACTGCTGTGCCAGCATATAGCCCCTATTAGCACATTGTTGTTGACTGATTTACTAATTATTTCAGTGGTTCCCATTGAAGGAGCCCAACCTTAAAGAATAATAGCAAGCAATAATGGGAGTGTTAAATCAGGAATACGTGTCTGAGGTATATTGTATAGTGTTGGTGAGTCTACCTAAGAAAAACCTCACAATGTACGCTTGCCACTCTGCTGATTAGGCTGTAATGCTAGGTCCTGGTAAGAGCTTCCACTCTTAGAGACCCTGTGTCTCTAATAAATACTACCTTCTTCAACTACCAGTGGTAAATCAAGTTCATAGATCTGAAGCTATTTAGGAAGAATTACTGAATTAGGTACTCTCTTATAACTATTAGGAGTATTTTTGCAGCTTAATAACCCCCCTAAAAATGAGAATAATAGTAGGAACATAATAAGTGGTCAATAAATGTTTCTTGAGTGACCAGGCCAGATCAATCACAACTGTAATTTGTATTCTATGCCCATCAGTTATAGGAAGACTACTTTGATCTTCAACTCCTGAAAACTCATGGTGGAAGAGAGCCATTCTCATTAGTTCATTAGCTATCATGCTATATAAAATATTGCTAATATCCATGTACCAACCTATTTGGTCTCTGTTACTCCTATTCTTCATAACTGAAATCACCTTGTCCCCAGCTACAGGATCAGCTTCACTGAGCCTCTGGAACCAAACCTATCCATATGCAGAGGAGCATAAAGAATCCCATGTGTGTTCTGCTCTGGCATATTAGATGGAGCTGGCCTTTCCAAACATCATATCACAAAAAATAAAATCTTACTAATCTCAGCTTAGCAAATATGGAGGTAATAGTCCCATACTTGGCATTTGCACAGGATGTTCTCCAATTAAACCACCAAAATTCTGATATTCCAAATTTTTGTCTTCTTTATATTATAATTACTCTTACCTTTGGGCTGTGGTTTCTGTAGCCCTTAGTCTGACTACCTGCTTCAAGTCACTTCTCTAAGCTGCCACCCTTGACTACCCTGCTTCACTTCAAGTCACCAGATCCTTTGAGTCTGTGTCCAATCTGGGCCCCAGAAGACTTCCTAACCCTTCTGGCCTCCTCCTACAGGTTATATGTTTAACAGTAAGTCAGCTTACTTGTTTCTGGTTCAACTCTGACCTTAACCAATGAGTTCCAACCCTGAGATTTTATTCATTCTTCCTTAATTCTCACCTTCTGCTCCAATCCCTGAAACTGCATGTGTCATGCTTCCTTGGACCTTATACTTTCATTTCTTTAGTCTTTTTGACTGTATGTGGCTCCTAAAACCAGTCTTTGTGATAGAATTTCAAATTCCTGACTCTCTGGACTCTCTCTGCCCAGATCTCTACTTATTATATGACGATTTATTTCTACTAAATCACTTACCTAATTCCAGTAACATACAGCCATCTTCCTTTTAGTCTTCCCCAGTTAAACCCCAGTGAGAGACAACAAAGAACTCATGAATACATATATATTTATTTAATTCATAATATAGCATTTTGGATGGGTCAGGATATTTTGGAGAGGGATGAGGCTGTGTAATCCGCAGATGTTCATATTTTGTCACTAGGAAAGACACTATTGGTCCAGAACTCCCAGTGCAAACAGGCCTGGAGTAGAGCATTTGATAAAAAATAGTCCAACAATAATCTAATAAATATTCTAGCCAATAACAACAGCATAGCATTTGTCTGAAACTGGCAGACCACATCATAAAAGGCAGTTTTGCCTGACTTGATGGCAACCAGTCTGGCCAACCTGTAACACATAGCCTCATACAGCCCAATGGCTCCAAGGCTGCAATCGGCTTCAGGATCTAGAAACAAGTGTGAGAGTGTTCTTATCTACCTGCCTCGCATTCTTTATTCCTTGGAGGAAAGGATATCAAATATTTCAGCTTATTCAAAAGTCCATCCATGGATTGCTCCATCCAGGTATTCATTTATAAATATGTAAACCATGAAAGCTTAGAAAATTTATCTAGTATGTTTTAGCTGAAAAGAACATATAGGTGATTTTACTGCTATCTGAATTTCACTGCATCCAAAGACACATAATGGAATTACATAATAAAAACATATCCAGATGCAGTTACTCTTACAACCGAACCTCAATGTGGCATTAAAATTCTTTTCATATTCTTAAAGCAAGTCTAACTTTATTTTTAATTAGTTTTGTGCTTTCTTCAAGAAGATAATATAAAAAGTGGAAATAAGCATAAATTGCGGACAGAAAATAAATTTTAGCAGAGAATGTTGTGCAGAATAGATTGAGTAAAGCAAAACAACATACGCTTATGGAGTCACCTTCCTTGAAGATGTTAAATACAGATCCTATTTCCTTTGTTCAGCTGGGTTTAGCTAGAGGTAGCCAGTGACTTCTCTTAAGGTCCCTGGTATTGCCAGGGTTCTTTGAAAGTCTTAAGTTTACTAAAGTAAATATCCGGAAGTACTTTGCCACCACATTGTATCTTGGAAATCACTTTGCATTGTCTGGCCCAGAGGTTGGGACTTTAGCAACTTCATTGCTTACCCCCAATTCATTTTAATTTCCCACTTTATTCAGTAGGCTTACCCCTGAGTGATTTTTGGCTATAACCAAAACTAAAATCCATCTTCAAAGAACAAAGTTTGAAATGATTGGAAATGCCATAAAAAAGAATGGTGTCACGTGCTCCAAAGAAAATTCCTCAAAACAACTGCCAAAGAGTTTCTGAGGAAAACGATGTTCATGTATATGTATGAGCCTTGATACATCTGCAAACCGATACCAATACAGCCCAAATGGGGAAGTAACCAAGCTTTTCTGCCCAGGACATAACAAGCACCACTATGGATATCAGAACAAGTGAGAAACTTTGATTATTCATTTGTTCATTTATACATTCATTCAATAAACATTAGCCAGGCAACTACTCTGTTCCAGACACTGTGCCAGGTATTCAAAATACAATGACAACAACAACAATAAAAGACACAGTCCTTGCTCTCAAGGTATTCACAGTTTAGAAGGGAAGATGATTATTATACATTAAACTTTTGTGTGCATCAGAATCACATGAGGAGCTTGTCAAAAATATATTCTCACCTATGTCCCCAGATAGTCTAATTAAGTAGATCAGGAGCAGGGTTCAGGAATCAACTATTTTAACAAACCCCATAGTTTTCTAACATAGGTGGTCTAAGGAAAACACTTTGGAAAACACTATTGTATGATGTGATTATTGCTGAGAGAGGGAGGGGCTCAGGGTGCCATTAGAGTTTCAAGATGGGCACATAACCCAGTCTACGGGGTCAGCAGTTAGTCTGGTTTGGAGGGTCCAGGATACGGAAAGGTAGTCCAGGCTAGAGTCAAAAACTTTGACTCAGGGTACTAAAATCTAAAGGACATAAAAATAAATGAATGGCTTCTAAAGAGCCAAAGACAAGGCAAAGGAAACTGGACGGGATTGGAGGTAGAGTGTTTTGTATTTTTATAATGTTTTCATACTATTCCCTTAATTTAGGAAAATAATCCTATTGTTTATTCTGGGCATTAAAATAGTTAATAACATCTCTGCTTCAGGCCCAAAGAACAACTTGTGAAAATAGTTCAACTTTGCTACAATAACCAGTGTGAGGGGGAACATGGCAAAAGATGAATCTGGGAAAGCAGAGACATGAAAAGTCAAACTCTAAGAAGTTGAGATAATCTACCGAATGGTGAGGGAGCCAGTGAAAGATTTTATGAAGGAATAAAAAAATCCTCTCTTGTAAGGATTTGAGGATAGATCCTAAGGTAGAGAGACCAGGTAACTGAGAAATGAAGGTCATATATTTTACATTGCATTGGGTCTGAGGGTAGATGAGGAGATTAATATTTATGGTATACTATACTTACTAAATGCCAGGCACTGTGCTAAGCAGTTTACAGATGTTATCTTTTTAAATATTTGAAGAAGCTTTGTGAATTAGATACTATTTTACAGAAGAGTAAACAGAGGTTCAGAGAAATGTATTACTTGCCCTAGGTTGTATCACTAGTAAATGGCAGAAAAACTAGGATTGGTTTAATCCAAAGATTATGAGCTTTCCAATACAGCAAGTTATTTACCAGCACTCTGAATCTTACTGAGGTTGCTCATTTCCCAATTAATAGTAAGTACATACAGTCTTTCAAACAACAGCAACAAAAATGCTGACTTTGCCACTAGATATATAAGTGTGAGCCTTCTTTCTGCATCTGCATCAGTTTGGGTTTCTATGTTAGGTGAACAAACAATACATAACTGGTATTTGGGAGGATTTATTGTATTCAGTCGTCGGAAAAGTCAGGACTCTTTTTTACATAGAAAAATATGAAAAATATGTCATGAGTTTTCTGATGACCCAATATATAGATCATCTCCTTTTACAGGAGAGTAAAGCCATTTGACAGCAGGGACTGTGTTTCATTTATATGTGCACTCCCATGGCAGTAAGTGTGGTACCTGGCATTTAATAGTTTATTGAACAAATTAATAAATGAGCATCCACTAAGCAGGTAGAAAGGAAGAGGGAAGACGTTCTGACATTGTTTGCAGGCTTCCATCTGGGGGATTGTTACAGTCACCATTTTCTAATTGTATAACAGTAACATTTTCCCAACTCCCAAGGTGTAGACTCCTTGAAGCAGATTTAGCACCTGGGAAGGAGAAAGCTCTGGTCCTGACATCCCCAATCCCTACAATGGAACTGACAAAATCACGGACCATAAGGCTCTGTTCCCTTCAACTATATTAATGAGAATTGGGATGAAGTTTATGTCTGCACTCACAATGAAGAGTTTAGATTAACAATGAATAGTGTAAATAAGATTGCAACAGGAATGGGTAGTGTCTTAAGAACACAAACTGTTCTCAGGCATTCATAAGCACTTCAGAAGTGTTTTATCTGAAAATGCAAGTACATTTATATGCAAATAGTTGTTGCATCTACAACACTTCATTCTCAATAAGTAAAGCAGGTTCCTAAAGAAACTCCATATGCAATACTTTTTGGCCTAATTCTAGCAAATGTATGTACTTGAGGGTAATACAACTGTATTTCTTTGAAATATTCTGTGACAGACATTTTAACAATTCAGATGGACCTCTTCTATTAGGTAGCATCAGTGAAATTGTGCTATATAGGACCCTTCTACCTGAATTATATACAGTGATAGCATCTTTTGTGCAATATTTTCCCCAAATCTCTCATAATCCAACCTAGAGCTCTTCTCATTATCTATGTCATGACTGTGTGTGTATGTGACAAGAGGAAGATAAGGATGGATGAAAGGAAGGGAGAAATGTTGATTGATTTTGATGCTTCCATTAGGGGACAAAAATGCATGATGTAATTTATTTTCCCTCCCAGTATATTTCTTACTCAAATGAGAAAATTAAAAAGTTATTGTGTGTACACAATATATTAAAATGAATTATACATGAGTGTATAATTATACATGAGTGTATAATTCATTTTATATACACATTCACGGTTTCCTTATAATAAATCTTTGATTATAGTTTTTTTATCAAAAGTGGCATACAATATGTGATAATTTGACACCATTTGAAATTATATTTAGCCTAAATGGCCAGTATTAGAAAGCCTAACTTCCCTCCCCCCCACTTTCTGGTTGGCTAGCCCCTTGTTCAGAGTATCTTTCTATAGCATTTACCTAGAATCACCCTAATTCCTTCTGAAATCATTTCTATTTTTAAATCACTGGGAATTTTAAATTTTCCAATGACAACAGAAGCATTCTCTAAATTTCTTTTCCAATGGCTTGAACCCAGATTGCTCAATTTGTTCTGAGAATTCAATGCGTTGATTTAAATACAAGCTTTAATGCACAAAAATTAAATCTACAATATCTAGTTATTTTGGATGCTTCAAATAAACTTTATTTTGTATCTTGTATATTGAACACTAACTGAGGATTAGGAGGGGAAGAACTGCTGAATTGGAGAGCCAGTGAATTATTTGCTCTCTTGAAACTTAATGGCAAGCTTTCATCCCAGAAACATAGGGGGACTCTTGAGGCCTGCAGTTACATTCCTGCCGCTCGGGGTAATCAATAAAATCTGGGGCAGGCAAGCCAGACAGGATCATTAGAGATTTGTTCCAGATTGTGAATGTTGGACAAACTGGAAGAATGAAGGTCACATCAAAAGTATGAAGATGGAGAGAGTTAGCTGGGTCATAGAAAGACAGCATGTTGTTGTCATAATCCAGGAGGACACCCAGACGCTTCAACTGTGGGGGTACATCCACCAGCATTTCCTTGTTGTTATGTCTCACCACGAAGTTACTATTGCAGCGTGAGAAGACCCATGAGGAGGCATTTTTACCAATCCACTCATTCTTTGGAGCTGATTTGTAGGCAATACCAATTGCATACCTGTGAGATAGCAAAAAGGAGAGAGAATAAAATTCATGCATGATCTGAGTTGTGCTAGATACTATGTAATAAATAGAAGAACTCGAATACGTTTCTTCCCTAAGTAGTTTACATTGTGGTGCTTAACGTTAATATCACTAGAGCTTTACAAAGTTAGCAATTAGGCTCAGCTGTTGTGGTGCAAAGATAACACAGTGTCCCAAAGGCTGGAAGTTGTATGGTTTGGGTCCCCAGATAAGCCTGAAAACATGATGTACACCCAGGATTCTGAGGAGCTAAAAGATTGGAGAAAGGGATGATGAGACTCTGTCAGGGGTGCTTCTCTCTCTCTCTTCTCTCTCTCTCTCTCATGTGTGCAATGCATTCTACCATAAAAGGAGAAAAGGTAGCAATTAGGATAATTTCCAATTCCTGGCCCAGAATATTTTCCACAGTTTTATAAAAAAATTGGCAAATTTTTCCAGGAGTGGTTTTCATCACATACATTTTTAAAAATATTTGAACTTCTTTTTGTTTTACTTAAAATTTTTCACTTGCTTTGCATTATGAATTATGCCTCATTTAAAAAGGGAAAAGGATTTAAAAACATATTCAATATGATTTTATTGTAAGATTTACAATAAACTTAAGCTTTATATTAATAGGGCTTAAGCCTCTGAACCAAGTTACTTGTCATTTTTGAGGTTCACTTACACTGTTCATAAAACTTTAAAAACAAAAACAAACAAAATATAAAGAATGCCTGTAGTCTCAGCTACTAAGGAGGCTGAGACGGGAGAAGAATGATACAGCAAAACTACTGAAAATGCCACACACAACACAAATCCACCCCCAATACACACACCACACTACCCCTAAAAGAGAGTGTTTTTGTCCTTAATTTCTTCTGTCAAGCACTTATGAATTAAATAAGAAAATAATCACTAACTTATATGCCTACTGTGTAATAATGTATTAGACTTTTTAAAAATTGCCATTTTCTTTTGATGTCACTATTTTTTATTTGAGACATTTGAATAGGAATGTAGGAATATATCATCATCCGTCACATATCTTTGAACCTTAACGTACTCATATTATACTTGTACTGTAGAACTGAATAGCATAGTTATAGAACTTAATCTCTCAGGAAAGTAACAACAGAGGAGAAAAGAGACATGGAATCCACTCACCATGTCGAGGAACCCATGACAACCTCCCAGTAGTGGCAGCCACTGTCAATGAATATATTTCCTGCAGCCCCGTAGCACCCTGTACCACTAAACCTCTCTGGGGTATGGCTCTTCTTCAGAGAGCTTTCATCCTTCTCCATCTGCAGTCCATCATTGGAGATCTTCAACTTTTTGTGAGTCATTTTGGGATCCAGTTTAAAGGGTTGGCCTGAAAAAGAATAGAAAAAAAGAAAACGCATGATGAAGTATTTATGAATTCTCCCCCTATCCTCCAGAACAATCACTATCAGGAAAGCCTTGATATGATCATTCCTGGGTCAGTGTAAGTTAGCTGCTGTTTAGATGATATTACAGAAGGAGTTCAGAAGCCACAGTTTTCAATAAGGTAAGAATAGAGGTCAATATCCCATAAGACAACCTTCATGGGGGTATTTATTTTCCCTCTGTGGAAAACAATGTGCATTATTCATATAAGCATTTTGTTAGAAGTTATAATCTAAGCATACAAGGAGCTAATAAGCTGCCCCCATCATATACTATCAAATTAAAAGGAAACTCTCAAAGTCTCAAGTTCTAAAATATGTTTTGTTCTTTATTTCAGTGGGTGGTTTGGGATTTGAGCAGACTTTTTAAAATTAAAAAAAAATTACATTCAATCACTGTGTATCATTACAGCATACAAAATGAATTTTCTCAGTATGAATACACTGTATATTAGTCCATTCTAAGATATTACTATATCCATTATTATCAACAGATAATGTTCTGTTTTTGTGTCCCTTATATGTTTTGATTCTTTCTTTTTCCCCTAGATTTCCTCCCTCACACCCTCCCCCATTTCTCACCCTCCTCCCACACTGTCTATAGTATCAACAGTTGCTCTCCATGCTTTTATACCTTCTAATCTTTCAATTTCTGCCATGGAGTGCAGGCATTAGGTATATATTGAGTGGGGACATACAATGCCTCTCTTTCACAGTCTATCTTGCTTCACTTAGCAATAAATCCTCCATATTCATCCACTTCCTATCAAATGCCAGGGTCTCATTGTTTTATGGCTGAGTAGTATTCTGTAGTGTATATGTGCCACACTTTTTCAATCCATTCATCTGTCTGTAGATATTTGGGTTGGTTCCATGTCTTAGCAATTGTAAATAATGTCACAATAAGCATGGATGTACAAGTTCTTTTCTAGCCAAGTGTATTCCCATCCTTTGGGTAGATACCCAGGAGTGGAACTGCTGCATTATATAGTAGTTCTGTTTGTAGGTCTTTGAGGAACCTCCATATTGTTCTTCATAGTGGCTGTACTAATTTATATAGAGCCCCTTTTTCACCACAGCTTTGCCAGCACTTATCATTCTTTCTTAAAAATTTTAAATCTTAAGACATTCTGATTAGATTTGGGTAGACTTTAAGGGAATGAGTATTGTGATGCTTGAGGTGAGATAAAGTCAGGTGAATTGATAAGGTAATTGCTACTTAGTGGCAGAACAAAAAATAAAGCCTAAGAATTCAGCAACATAACACTTGTTTCCCCATCACAACTGGGATGTAATCAACATATAATTAGGCAACTTTATTGAAATGACTGTTGCATTATCAGTGATCAGAGAAAACATTTGTTATATTGATCATTCACAACAGAATTTCGTACAAAGCATTGTTACTGGGGCTGTTGTTGGGTAAGGCAATAGCTTTATTATACAAATTGCTCCTGTGACAGACACTGCTGGTTAACACAACACCCATTCCAAAGTTTTATCTTTACCCACTTTCACTATAGAGATGGGGAAAGTTCAATCTTCCTGCCTCCTGTGCCCCTAGGAGTGGCTAATTAAGATGGAAACAGAAACACAAGTCAGACAGAGTTAGGGAAAATCCTAGGAAAGTTTTTGTTCCAGTAAAAGGGGTAGTCATCAGATATACTAACCCTGTCTTCCTTCTTCCTATCTTGAAAGGAAATATGACAGTTGGAGGTTACAGTGTCTATCTTGCAACCATGTGGCAATTGACAAATAACAAAAGAGAGAAGGAAGTTGCCTCTCTTACAATGTCAGAACTGCTGCTCGAGCCCTGAACTGAGTACTTTCATACTTCTTGCTATGTGTATGTGAGAACTAATACTTGTTTAGCTACTGAGAGATGCTATTTGTTAAGCTAAATTAGTTGTACTTCCTATTATTTGCGATCAAATACATTCCTAATATATACACCTTCTCTGCAGTAGGATTTTACTGAATCATCACAAATAATACTTTTACTCAACTGTCTCCTAAGCCTTGGGAATAGCGTGAAAAGAAAAACTCTGTACTGGGACTAGCAGTTGGCGTAATGGCTATGTTGCTGGACTCCCATATAGTTGACCGTGGTTCGAGTCCCAGACCCAGTGGCTTAAACTCACGCCGGGCACTTGTGTGTGCGTGCCCAAGATCCTGAGAGGAGAATGGAAGAGAAGGGACTGCAGTGTGGCCATCCTCCCTGGGGGGTAATTTCTCACTTTCTGTCTCTCTGTCTGGCGAGTGCAAGCGCCCTATGGCAAAAAAAAAAAAAAAAAAAAAAAAAAAAAAAAAAAAAAAAAAACCTCTCCAAAAAAAAAAAAAAAGAGAAAGAAAGAAAAACTTCACTAACCTCCTCTCAATCTACCAGCTATTTCATGTATATCCCCATATCCACAAACTTCCCAGGAAGTACCAATAAACCCCTTGCCGAAAGCACAAACTACAATGGTAAAGCTCCTCTACCCCATGCAGCTGTTTTCATGCCCTGCTGTGGGTGCCTGCCCAGGCTAATTGTACTCCTTGGCATGGAGAGGAAAGCTGATCTTTTCTTTCAAAATCACAAACAACGTACTGTTTGTTTTCAGTCGGGTAGGTTCACTGTTCCGGCTGCCTGCTTGGTTTATGGCTTTAACAATGAAGATGTAGCGTGTCCCACTCTGGAGTCCATGCACCGTGTAATGGTTCTGTTTAATGTTGGGCACAATCATCCAGCTATCCACTGAGTTATACAGGCCTGTAAAGTAAGGAAAGACAAAGACATAAGCAGGTAAGAAGATAGGATGAAAACACACTGAAAATGCATTATAAGTTTCCCCACCCCAAACTGAATTCATTTTGTTTTCTTTTGAGTGTTAGACATAATGAGATGAACCAGAACTTATTATCCCACTCTGTTTCTTTTCTCCCACAGAGCTAGGCTTATGCCAGGCTCCTTGCTTCTGACAACTGAATGCAACCACTAGCAAAAGTTAGGATGCTTCATCCCCCCCCCTCCCCGCAAATAACACAGGAATGGTCACTATACAAAATTCAGAATCATCATTCTTATGGAGGATCTGTATCTTTACCCCAAATTGTCCACTCCTCAAAAGCTGAGTCTGGCCTTGTATGGATGGAATGGTCCTGTGCAGAGCATAGAAATAGGGAAACTTGGAGCTGAAAGGACACCTGGACATCAGATATATCCTCATTTTACAAATGTGAAACTAGGATGAAGAAAAGTGACTTGCTTAAGACTACATATGGTTGGCGATAGTGCTGAGAGTAGAACCCTGGTATCTTTTAATCCTTATCCAATGTTCTGTCCACTACATTCCAATTACATGGGGGTGGACCACAATGTTCCTTTGTCTCTGCAAGGTAGTGAGGCTTTCAAGGCTTCTTATCCCACTTTCCCATCCCATCTTCACCCTTACTTCCCAAACTAGCTGAGCTCCAAGCTATCATAAGGAAGTCAAGGAGATAACATGATATCAAAGTGAGACATTATCTCCTTGTTCTGACACTACACATTTTTACCCCTTCCCAGCTCTGATTCCCATACTCATTTGGGGTTGGATAATCCAGAAACACGTTATTGTCTGGAATATTCTCTCTTCCCAAGTAGGGAATGAGATAAGATATAGGCTTTTGCTTTTGAGAATCTTTATAGTATAAACATTGATTTAACAGGGGTAAAAAATACATAATTAAAGACATATTTGGCTGGCTTCCTGTGAAAAAGGAACCAACAATCTAGTCTGTGGATTATCTAGATTTCTCTCTTTTATTATCTGCTTCAATCAGTTTACCACTTTTTCGCCACAGTTCTGCAGAGGGTGGAAAAGAACTAACAAGGACAACGAGCAGTGAATTTAGTCTTCTGTGAAGCTCTAGTAAGGGATTTAGTAATGTTGAAGACTGAAAGTGCTAAGTCATGAGTGTTTCACAAAGACCTAATCAAAAGGGTATTATTACTGATATGAGGACAAGTAGAAAGAGCCTAAATTAAAACGTCAAAAAACATGAATAATAGAGTGTAAGCAGGTCTGCTATAAAAAGAAGAACTGGTAAAGATGCCCTGTAATTTATATGAAAAATCAATAAAGAGCCAGAGACAATGTTTGAAGCCTTGCATATCTATGTACCAATGCATGGTATGAATCACAGACTGCACAGAAAAAGTTAATACAAATAAGAAAATACATGATCTTCCAGATACACTTCCAACAATAAAAAACAAGCCATAATAGACTTTGCAGTGAAGTGCTATGCAGTTGTGAAAAAAATTTAAGGAAGTTCTCTATGAAGTGATATAAAATGATTTCCAGGATATATTGTCAACTGAAAAAAAGCAAATTGTAAAAAAGTACATAGCATGCCACTTTTTTTGAGAGAAAGAAAGGCAAATAAGCAAGCATGCATTTATTTACAATAATAACAATAGGAAGGATAAACTAGAAAACAATAAAGGTGGTTACTTACAAGGTATGGGGCTAGGGAACAGATTGAAAGGATATGGGAAAGAATGACATTTCTTGAGTATACTTTTTCATATAGTTTTTCTTTTGGGAAACATATTGTTGATTTACAAAACCAAACATTTAATTTTAAAACAAAGATGGGAAATGTGGGGACTAAAACTGGAGACAAACTGAAATAAATGAACCCAGCTACATTTTAAATGAATAATAAACCATACTAAAGCAGTGGAGACAGGAGAAGAACTGCAAACAAATCCTGAAGTATGTTAGGAAGGTTGTTTTTGTAGTGGTATGTCAAAGCAATTCTGTAACTGTTATGAATGAATTATGGGATTGAGCTAATGAATACATATGCATCAATGTTGTTAAGCCAGAATTCTCCCTGTCGAAGAAGGAACATACAAATATGGAAAGAAAGAAAGCACCCAAAGAGAATGGACTGGAACTGGAGATGCTGATGTAAACTCATGATTTCTAATATATGTATATGCATGAATACACATAGACATATATGTGTATGTATATGCATATATATGTAGAGGCATGGATGTTTATCTAGTACTTAGGACTTGGTCTTTTGGTCTTTAATATCATTCTCCCACTAAAAGGAGTCATGATTTCTTGAGGGGAAAAATGTCTTATTTCGAGGCTGGAACAGAATAAGGTCAAAATGAGCCTATGCTAAGCCAAAAAAAAAAAAAAAAAAAAAGAAAGAAAGAAAGAAAGAAATTAAGTAAGGAAGTGCTCAAGAAAATGATGGGAGAATATCACGAGGACCCAGGAGGACCTGGGAAGGCTCCCACTGGCTAAATCTGGAGAATTTGAGCACCAAAATAAGCAAAGGCAGTAAAAAAAATTTATAAACCATTGCGAGAGAGAGAGAGAGAGAGAGAGAGAGAGAGAGAGAGAATGTATGAGTCCATACTGATAAATAAATAAATAAATGGGGGAAAACCAGTAGTCGGGCTGTTGCTTGCAGAATACCAAATGTCAACTTGTAAATGCTAGAAAATCGCCATTTTGCAATTAGCATAAAAGAGATTGGATCAGACAAGAATCATTAATTGATGCTGAAATGGTGGGGTAGGGGGATGAGATGGATTTGATGAGGAAGCAGGATATTTTCATGGTCTTAAAGTATCACCACACAGATTTGCTTAACTAGTGGCAAATGAAAAAATAGTAACTATACAGTGAAAAATCAGACATCTTGACCATATGATCAAAACTGACATCACCAATGAAGGACAAGTAGGCATTAAGTCCCTTCAGATATGATACCCCAAGAAGGACACAATATCATTTATCAGTATTCCAGTTGTGAATACATAACCTGAACATAATTGTGAGAAAACTATGAGACAAGCTCAAAAGGAAGAACCATATAATAGAGAAATAAAAAAATGTTGATGTTGGGGCCAGCAGATGGCGTAGCAGTTACATCACTGGACTCCCACTTGGCTGACCGTAGTTTGAGTTCTCGACGTGGTGCCTTGAAACTCATGCTGGTTATGTGTGCATGCATGTCCAAGATTCTAGGAGAAGGGATTGCAGCGTGGACATCCCCCCTTGCGAGGCTGACTTTTCACTTTCCCTCTCACTGTCTCTGTCTCTGTCTTTCTCGCTCTCTCTGGTGATCACATGCACCCTAAGGCAAAGAAAAAGCTATTAAAAAAGTCAGTGTCATTAAAGATAAAGAAAGGCTGAGGAAATGCTCCAGATTAAAGAAGGCTAAAGCAATATGATGATTAAATGTAATACCTGATCCTAGACTATATAGAACAACACTGAGTTCTTCACACATAAAAAAGAATATTACTGGGTCAATTGTCAAAATTGGAATATGAATGGTGATTTATTTATTTTATTTTTTTATTATTTTTTTTGGAGAGTTTTTTGCTATAGGGTGCGTGCGCTTGACAGACAGACAGAGAGAGACAGAGACATAGAAAGCGAGAAATCACCCCCCCAGGGGGAATGGCCACGCCGCAATCCCTTCTCCTCCATTCTCCTCTCGGGATCTTGGGCATGCACGCACACGCGCCCGGCGTGAGTTTAAGTCACCGGGTCTGGGACGCGAACCGCGGTCGACTACGTTGGGAGTCCAGCGACATAGCCATTACGCTAACTGCTGGTCCCTGAATGGTGATTTATATAAAAGTATTGCATTGATGTTAATTTTTTCAGACTTGATAACTGTAGTGTGATTATGTAAGAGAATCTTCTCATTCTTAGGAAAAACTTGAAGAAGAATTTAGGGGTAAAAGGCCATGATATATGTAATTTATTCTCAAATGGCTCCAAAACAATAAAGAGAGTTAGAAAATGCTAGAAGGTGATAAAGGAGTGACCAGCAGGTGGTGTAGTGGTTAAGGTGCTGGACTCCTATATGGCTGACCATGGTTCGAGTCCTGACCTGGTAGCTTGACAATCACTCCAGGCACGTGAGCATGTGTGCCCAAAGGCCCAGGAGGAGGTGTGGCAATCCTCCTTGGGGGGGGGGGGGGCTTGGTTTCTCACTTTCTCTCTTACTGTCTCCCTCTGGCAAGCACACATGTCCTATGGCAAAAAACTTAAAAAAGAAAATGATAAAGAAAATGGGGCAAAATATTAACAATAGGTGAATCAGGATAAAGAGTATATGGGTGGAGGAACCAGCAGTTAGTGCAATGGCTATGTCACTGGACTCCCACGTAGTCAACCTCGGTTCGCGTCCCGGACTCGGTGACTTAAACTCACGCTGGGCACGTGTGCATGCGTGCCCAAGATCCCGAGAGGAGAATGGAGGAAAAGGGATTGCAGCATGGCCATCCTCCCTGGGGGTGATTTCTAGCTTTCTGTCTCTCTCTGTCTCTTGCCTTCTCCAAAAAGAAAAAAGAGTATATGAATGTTCTTTGTGCTAGTCTTGTGACTTTTCTGTGATTTTGAAATAATTTCTCAATTTAAAAGGGTAAATAATGTGATCCTCTTGGTATCATTGAGACTTGGTGAGAAGGAACTTCTGATTGGATTATGGTAATGAAAGTATATCTCTTGTTTAAAAGGAAAAGACCACAATACTGAGATCCATAAACCTGAGTGGAAATGTGTGGTGGAGAGTATGGGTATGAGAATGAAAAGGAGAGGAAACACAAGTTATAGCTTGATGGCAGTATGTAACCAGTATGTTCAATCACCTGGGCAGACAGGTTATAGCTAATGCTTTTGTCAGGCAAAGTACAAAACTGAAACAGAGGAAAGATAATACGGTAATCAGGAAGACAAACATCTAACATCTGCTGGAATTCTCCAGCTAACAGCATCATCTGAAACATATTGGATGTGATCATTTCAAATCTTGTAAGATGTGCGAAGAAAGTTAAAAATAAAGAAGGGAGTTGCAAAAGTAGGGGGGAGGGGAAATACTTTCCAGACTTAATTTTAACCAACAAGGATGAAAATTCTGGATAAGGAAAATATGACAGGGTTAGCCTTGTAGCACAGCAGTTAAGCATTGTACATAGAAAGCCCAGGGCCCATATGGTTGACTGTGGCTCAAATCCTGGCCCTAACTACTTAAAAATCAATGCCAAGCATGTGTGCATGCATGTGCAAAATTCAGATGGGTTGGAGAAATGGAGGAAAAAGGATTATGTTATGACCATCTCCACTGAGGGTGCACACTCTTTCTCTTTGGTTAGCACACATGTCCTCTGGCAATAAAAAATAAAATAAATAAACAAGAAAAATAAATAAATAAATAAAATGTGACAAAAATCTCAAGGAAAAGTAATACTCAGAACCGGAGTTCAGTCACTAGTGGCTGGCCAGACTGGTAAGTAGGATTGGGACCAAGTATCTTCACAAATATTTGTTTCTAATAAAATAACTACCCATTACCATCCAAAATTTTGCTACAAGGCACTGCCCTTGTCCCTGCTCTACTGGACTTTTCTATCAATGGCTAGAGAAAGACATAGAAGGCAGGACGGGAGAGAAGGCAAATATATTAGAAGGTAGAATTTGGGGGACCAGCAGATGATATAATGGTTACATCACTGGACTCCCACGTAGTCAACCACAGTTCAAGTCTCAGACCCAGTGGTTCAAAACTCACACCAGGCACACATGCATGTGTGACCAAAATCCCAAGAGGAGAATGGAGGAGAAGGGATTGAGGCATGGCTATTCACCCTTTGGGGTGATTTCTTGCTTTCTGTTTCTGTCTCTCTCTGTCTCTCTGGTGAGCACACACACCCTATAGCAAAATTCTCTCTAAAAAAAAAAAATTAGAATTTGGATCCAAAGGGTGTGGGCATGCTGGAATGAAAAGGCAAAACTAAACAGATAAAATGTAATAAGAATAAATTCAAGGTGTCATATTTCAGTTTAGACACTCAATTGTATTATATAAATATAGGGTTTTGAATACATAGGGATTCCAGTTGAGTATAGTTCAGTAAACAGTAATAAATGTGACTGCTAAACATAAGATACAGGGCAAGGAGGCATCAGCTGATACACAAGAGAAATAATCCAGCTATCCTATGTAGTGTTCAGAACACTTATGGAGTATTGTATTCACTTGTTTTGATAGTGCATTGTATAAAGCACTTTGACAAACAAAAGTCTGCCTATAAAAAGAGTACCATGATGGTTAAGGATCTTAAAACCATGATATACGAGGAACAATTGAAAGAAATGAGGATGTCTAGCCTGGAGAAGAGAAAATTTAGAAGGGACATATGAGCTACCTAAAATGATTTGAAGAATTGTTATGTGAAAAATAGATTAGATTTGTTACTGAGGCCTTTAGTGCCTAACTAATAGCTGTTGTTTAATTCAAGGAACATTAACTTTGAAGACTGCCAGACTTCCATTTCAATTTTTACTCCATTATTTGTAGCACTGTGACCTTGGGCAACTCACTTAATCTGAGACTCAGTTTCTTAATCTATAAAATATAATTATGGGTGGGCCTCAGTCTAGTGGTTAAGAAAACTAGATTCCTTGTGTCTGACTAGGGTTTGAATTATGGCCCTATTGAGGGGATCCTTTTCCTTCTCTCTCTCTTTCTCTCTCTGAGGAGCTCACACACTCTCTGGCAACTAAAAAATATTATAGATAGATAGATAGATAGATAGATAGATAGATACATGCGCGCGCGCACACACACACACACACACACACACACATAATTAATATCGCCTGTCTCATAGCACATAAGTAAGAATTCATGTGGACTAATGGAAATAATGTATGGAGGAGTGTTCATAAATGGCAAAACATCATACATACGTAAATTATTACTGCCATTGTTATTAACTAATAGAGAGATTTTGGCCTCTTGTATGGAAGCACTGGCAATTATTTATAGCTGCACAACAATTGCACAGGCTATTTGTTAGAAATGAGCTCTCCATCACTGGAAATGTTCAAGCAGAGACAGGACAATCACCTACTGGGTGTCTGGCAGAAGGGAAAAATATGACTAGATGACTTTTAAGGTCCATTCCAATTCTAAGATGCTATGATCCCATCACTATTAAGAATTATCCTTTAAGCTTTTCTTTACAAAAGACTATATAGCCTTGAAAACAGAAATGATAATCTTTAGATATTTGTCAATTCTTGGATTTGTTCTCATCTCCCAAGAGAAAACTGCTTTTCCTGTATCGGGAAGAAGCACAGTTGCTGGCTCTAAGACTTTGCAAAGTAGGAGAGACAATTACAAAAAGCACATTACTAAGGCCTTAGAGTTTGTGACTTCATAACCGGAAGAAACAGCTAGGAACACAGCTACATGGGCCAAGTGGCTTAGGTTGTAGCTGAACAAGGCAAGTGTTTTTTAGAGTTAGATCCCAAAGGTCTTCTCATCTCCCCAACCCACCATTGTTACAAAACATAATCATGTCCTAGAATGATCACAAAACAGGAAAAGGAAGCCTATCAGAAGGACTTAGTTGGATAAACTCCTCTCATGCTGGCCTGTGAAGCCTGACATAAAAGCATAAACACAAAGGTGAAAGAAAATACTAATTTGCAGCTATGCAAAGATGACTTTAGGGTGGGAATCAGTTCCAATCTTGAATCTGACCTTTAATTCTGTGTTTGTTTCCCCCCAGAACTGAGGAGAATATTCAGCTCACCCCCTCTTGACTGGCAATTGATGAGTTAAGGTCCTACTCTGCCCTGTCTAGCTCCTATTCGCCAGAAGGTAAAACCCTAACATGTGGGGTAAGCAACTACTTTTCAAAACATCTTTCATTTTGTGGTCCCATGACATATTTTTATACTTAGTGCAATCTTTGGTAGAAAGGGAGAAAGAGTTAAGGAAACAGTGATAGAGGCAGGAGACTTGCCACTATATTCATTGATACAAACAGGAACAGAAAAGTAACAGTCTTTGAACATAATATATTTTACCATGATAATGAATTGAAGAAGAGTCAAGGAGAGAGATGTTCACACACATATACTGGCAATAACGGTGGCTTATCTACCCAGGAACAAATAGTAAGCTTTTATCTCCTTGGAATAGTGGAATGACATGGATTAGCTGAGGAAAGGCTAAGGATTACATGAACAAATGGAAGTGGCCCCAGTGACTGCCCAGCAAGGAAATATACAACTTGCTTGTCACCCATCAGTGAGGTTTTTGCAGTGCTCTGGGGAGCTTACACTGTCTATGAAACACTGTACTAAACAACCTAACATGTCTTACAAACACTTGCCTCGTGGCGCCCCGGCCAATCTTGAGCAGCTTACTGCTTCCTTACATTTCCTTATCTCTGGCCACAGGCCCCAACTACACCATGACTTACTGATGAAGTTAGCCTGGCCAGTGAATATGGTGTACTGAAGCTCATAGGAGCTGATGCTGAACTCATCATCCGAGATCCAGTGGACTGTAATCGTGTCATGGGAGGCAGTACAGAGTTCCTCTCGGATAGATGGTGGGTTTGGGGCTGTAAGGAAAGGTGGAAAAAAAGGTAAGGAAAGCACATTCTCTCTTCTGGAATTTTACAATCAATATTTTTCCTGCTTAACCCAACATCTCTTGGAGAAGAGGTTAATAGAAAGCTTTTGACTGTATGAACCATGCAACCTGAAGCAAAGTATTGAGACCTCAAGCTCCCCCAAACCACATTTTGCTTCAAAGATAAAGCTATTTTAGGCAAAGATATAAGTCTAAGTGATTGTGATGATTGCCCCAGTTGTCTGGTCTGCTAAAGCAAGGAGACCGAAAAGTCTGTGGAAAAAAATTGATGAAAAACACAAGCTTATTTCAGTGCTAAAAATTCTAAAATCTATGCATAGTTTTTCTTCATAATACACATTTTCCATGAACTTTTTGAAGACCCCCATCATATAAACATCTATATAGAGATTAGAGCAAAGTGGCCACATGGTTTTCTTATGACATGACCCTCAGCTTATTTCTTTTTATTTCAAAATAAATTTTATATATTTTTGACAATGTAGTGAAGTAGAAATAAGAGTTACCTCATCTGTAAAGTGGGGATGATAATTACCTCATAGATTTGTTGTGAGAATGACTTATATAAAATTAATAGTATCTGGCATAAAGTAGATGTTCAATAAATGACAGCTATATTGATACACTAACAAAATAGTTATAAACATAAAATTAGTGTGTGTATATTTTTCTCATGAAATGATAATTCAATAATCCTGAAGGGTGGCTGCATTCCCCATTTTCTAAAATTATCTTCAAATCAGATATTTCTTACATTTTTTTTTCTTTACCTTCTAATTCCTAAATTTCCTTAAAACTATTTGAGTTGGGACCAGCAGTTGGCATAATGGCTATGTCGTTGGACTCCCATGTAGTTGACCGTGGTTTGAGTCCCGGACCCGGTAGCTTAAACTCATGCTGGGTGCGTGTGCGTGCGTGCCCAGGATCCCAAGAGGAGAATGGAGATGGGATTGTGGCATGGCCATCCCCCTGGGGGGTGATTTCTTGGGAACCAGCAGTTAGTGTAATGGCTATGTCGCTGGACTCCCACGTACTCGACCACTGTTCGCGTCCCAGACCCGGTGGCTTAAAACTCACACTGGGCACATGTGCGTGCATGCCCAAGATCCCGAGAGGAGAATGGAGAAGGCATTGCGGGGTGACCATCCCCCCTAGGGGGTGATTTCTCGCTTTCTGTCTCTATGTCTCTGTCTCTGTCTGTCCGGCAAGCGTACGCGCCCTATAGTGAAAACCTCTCCAAAAAAAAAAAAAAAAACTATTTGAATAGGGGACCAACAGATAGCATGATGGTTACATCGCTGGAATCCCACGTGGTCGACTGAGGTTCAAGTCCCAAACCCGGAGGCTTGAAACTCACATTGGGCCCATGTATATGCATTGCCAAGATCCTGAGTGGAGAATGGAGAAGGGACTGTGGCATGGCCATCCCCCCAAAGGGTTATTTTTCGCTATCTGTCTCTCTGGTAGTACATGTGCCCTATAATAAAAATCTCTTGCAAAAACAAAAACAAAAACAAAAACAAAACAAAAAACTATTTGAGCAGTACCCATTCCCAATGAGGCATTGTCTAATATTCCCTAATTTCTACCTGAGTTCTACCCTCATAACAAGCAACAATATGTTACTGACAGTCATAAAGAGAAATCCATCAACAATTTCTTGTGTTTTACCTTTAAATATGGATGGTATACCCATTCTGACCCCAGAAATACTTGACAAATCATTCTTCTTTTCTATTACATGACCTAAAATATATTCTACCTAGAGAGATTACATATATCAATTTAAAGATTATAAAAAGAATTTCATTGCAAACATCTTTTTCAGATTACTTTAAAAAGTAAAAGCATGCCAAAATAAAATAAATAAATAAATAAAATAGGAAGGAAAGCACAGTATTATCACACCTGTTAAATAATCTAGCCCCTCCAGCAGTTTCTTTTCTCTGGAAAAATCTAAAGCAAAGTTTTCAAAGGCATCATTAAAATTGATGTCTGGAATCAGAACTTGAGAAGATGCAGTTGCCATAGCGACCCTGAAAAAGAGAAAAGTACATCAATATACATCAAAATAGGTTTGCAACCTTCATCCAGTTTGATTTCTGGTTTAACGAGGTATGAACAAATGACTTGTAAGGCTTGATTCATTAAAGGAAAATAGTATATCGGTTTTTCCACTGGAAACCATTTACGTTTTAATCATCAGGAACCAATTAGGACTTATACCATACTTCTTCACATATGTTCACCCCTCAAACACACTCCTCCATCCTGTCTTAATTTTGAGAAGTAAATACAGAATTTTTTCCCTTCTGCATCATTTTCCATCTGGCAGGCACGATCAAAACTAGACCTCTGAAGGCTTGCTAAGAGCCATTTGAGAGATTTTCTTCTGGCCTTCTATTTTTTTAACGCTAATCAACAAGTCAGCATGCTGGGTTAACACCTTGCCCTAAATACTGTCCTTTATTTGATCTTTTATAACATTTATATTTTACTTTATTATTCTTTTTTTTCCAAGAAGGCTTGTGCACTCACTGGAGTGAGAGAGAGAGAAAAAAAGAAGAGAGGAAAAGTGAGAAAGCACCCTGTATGAGGGATGGTCATGTTGCAATCCCCTCTCCTCCATTCTCCTTGGGGATTTTGGGCACACTAGCACACATGTTTGTGTTTCTCAGCCTTGCAGTCAGCCAGGTGGGATCCAGCAAACTAAACCACTGTGTTATGAGCTGGCTTGATTTTATTATTCTCTAATTCTATAATGCTATGATATTTTATCTCCCCACCTAATTCTTTTTGTTGTTGTTGGGGGGGGGGGGGTAAGAAAGGGAGAAAAGAAAAAGACATTCTACCTTAGAAGCATGACAAGAGATAAATTTTGCATTCAAAATCATGTGGTCTGCAAGAGATTATGCAGAATATCAGCATACTGTGAACCTTGCCCTTAAGCCAATAGAAGTCAGACTTCATGAAGATCGGAGAGATTTGATGAATGTCCACAAGCCACACAAATCTAGGTAATATTTCAAAGAGCTAGAACTGTTCTGCTTACACGTTGCCTTCAGGGATTATTTCAAGCTTTATGTCCTATAAATCGAGTTGTCCAAGCCTATGTAAGTCGTTTTACAGTTAACCCACTGGTGTAAAGAAATTAACACTGCACTGAGACAAGTCACATTTCATTGTAATTGAAAAGCATGTTTTTCATAATTTTCATATTTTTATTATTATTAGTTTTGATTGGGCAACTTTTCAATATTTTTCTTTTTTTGTCATTATTATTTCCCATGTGTCAAACGTTTTCCCCTCTTGCGGCTCACACCCACCCCCCACCACCCACTTTCCACGAATCACTTTTGCCCTTACAGTCTCTAGCATCCACACACTCAGTACAAATTGAGTGGGGATATATAAGGAGTATCTTTCAAAGTCTGGCTCACCTCACTCAACATTAAGTTTTCTATATTCATCTATTTTGAGTCAAATGATAGAATCTCATCCTTTCTCATAGCTGTGCAATATTCCATAGTATATATGTGCCACAGTTTTTCAATCCACTAATCAGTTTTTAGACACTTAGTTTGGTTCCATGCTACAATAAACATGGATGTGCAAGTGTCTTTCTGATTGAGTGTTTTCCTATCCTTTGGGTAAACACCAAAAGAAGTAGGAAAACTGGGTCATATGAAAATTTTATTTATAGGGTTTGAGAAACCTCCTGTTGTTTTCCACAGAGGATGAACTAATTTACATTCCTATCAACACTGTAAGAGGGTTCCCTTTTCACCACAGCCTCCCTCGCCAGTTCATGTTGCTCTTTATTTTTCTGATGCTCACCATTGTAAATGGAGTTAAGTGGTATCTCATTGTGATTTTTAATTTGCCTTTCTTTACAACAGGAGACTTTGAACATTTTCTCATATGTCTCTTGCCCATTCATAAGTCTTCCTTGGGTTGTCTATTCAGTTCATTTGCCCATTTATTAATTGGATTATTCATTTGCTTATGGGTGAGCTGCTTGAGTTCTCTATGTATTCTGGATATCAATCCCTTGTCTGAAGAATAATTTGCTAATATTCTCTCTTGTTCTGAGGGTTGTCTTTTCACTCTATTGTTTCCTTTGCTGTTAGAAAACCTTTTAGCTTGATGTAATTCCACTTACATATTTCGGAGACCATTGCTTGTGCTTTATTTAAGAAATTTTTCCCTTCTCCACTATCTTCAAAAGTTTCCTCTACATTTCTACTAATAGTTTTGTAGTTTGAGGCTTTATATTTAAGTCTTTGCTCCTGTTTGAGTTGACTCTTGTTATTGGTGAAAGATAGGGATTCAATTTGATTCTTCTGTAAGTGAATATTCAGTTCTTCCAGCACTATTTGCTGAAAAGACTTTCTTTTCTCCATTGCATTGTATTGCAACCTTTATTAAAGATCAGTTGGCTGTATGATTTGGGGTTTACTTCTAGATTCTCTATTGGGGTTTATTTCTGGATTCTCTATTGGGGTTTATTTCTGGATTCTCTATTCTGTTCCATTGATCTGTGTATCTATTTTTGTGCCAGTACCATGCTGTTTTCATTATCACTGCTTTGTAATATATTTTAAAGCCAGGTAGTGAGATGCTTCTTATTTTATTCTTTTGGCACAATATTGACTTGGCGTATGGGGTTGTTCACAATTCCAGACAAATTTCATAGTTTTTTTTTTTCTATTTCTGAGAAGAATGTCTCAGGTAACTGGATCAGAATCACACTGAATATGTACATTTATTTGGGTAGAACTGACTTTTTTTTTCAGGTTTTTGCCATAGGGCACATGTACTCATCAGAAATAGACAGTAAGAAGGAAAGTCAAAAAACACTCCCCAGGGGAGATGACCATGCTGCAATCCCTTTTCCTCCATTCTCCTCCTGGGATTTTGGGCACATATGCACGTGCACCTGGAGTGATTTTCAAGCCACCAGGTTTGGGACTTGAACTATGTGGGAGTCCAGTACTTGAGCTATGTGGGGGTCCAGTACCCTAACCACCATACCACCTGCTGGCCCCAGAACTGACATTTGGATTATATTGATTCTTCCAATCCAAGAGCATAGGGTGTCCTTCCATATATTTTTTTTTTGTATCATACTCAATTTCTTTTTTTTTAAGGTTTTCATAGATTTCCTTATAGAGGTCTTTCACCTCTTTGGTTAGGTTTATTCGTAGATATCTTATTTGTCTTGTAGCTGTTGTAAATGAGATTGTTTTCTTCAATTCTCTTTCAGTCTGTTCATTGTTGATGCATAAAAATGCTACAGATTTTTGTATACTGACTTTGTATCCTGCTATTTTACTCAGTTCCTTTATTACTTCTAGGAGTTTGTTCATGGATTCCTCAACTAATTCTAAGAGTCTCAAGAGCAAGGTTCGTATTTTGAACCTCTCATATTTTGTATCTCCATGGTTCCTAACACAGTGTTGGACACAGTGAATACATAATTGTTGAATGGATAACTAATAGACCAACAACACAACTAACATTTATTTACTTTTGAGTTTATACAAGGCATTGTGCATGCAATTTACCTACATTATCTATTTTACTCCTTACTGTAACATTGTGAAGTAGATGTTATTTCCATTTCACAAATGAAAAAGTTGACACATTGAAAGGATAAGTAATTTTTGCAACCTCACACAACCAGTAAGGGTCAGAAATATTTGAACCCATGTCCTTCTGATTCTAAATTCTGTACTCTTAACCATTTACACAGTCCCTTCTTAAATTCTTTTTTCAAAGTATATTTTACATACTTCAGCAATTCTTAGTCATGGTTATACATCAGAATTATCTGGAGAAGATTTAATCAAAATATACATGTTTAATTCCTGTCAGACCTTCTGAATCAGAGCCAGTGAAGATAGTTGAGCAAGCAAATGAAAGGATGGAAAGAAACATTAACTTGGCAATATTATGCAGGTGAGATTGGATGGAAGTGGCATTAAATGTAGGAAGACTAGGGAGGAAACATTTATGGTGAACTAGTTGTAAGGGAATGAAGAGTTGAACAAATACATATCTTCATGCTTACCTATCCTGCTATACATCTACCAACAACATCTTTCAGCTGTTTCTGAAAATAGGCTTATTTCAGGAATAAATTGCAGGTCAGTACAAACAGATGAAAGACTAATTTAGTATAATCTTAAAGTCTCATATGAGTACTTAAGTCTTCCAGGATTGGGTGAGTAAGGAGACAGCAACCTCTTTAGGTTAAGAGTCAAACCAGAAGATTAGATCGTGAAATTTTTTCCTGGCCTCCCTAGCCCTCTTCCATCCCTCCATTCAATATCTGATAAACACAACCAATGTGCTAGGCACTGTACTAGGCACTGGAGATACACACAGAGAACTAAAATAAAGGACCTATGAACAAGGCATCTTGGTTAAATTTTGGAAAAAGTTGGTTAAAGCTGAGATCTTAGAAGTGTCTAAATTTTAATGGCTATTATGAAAAGTATGAGTGTTAATGTGTTAACAAGAATGTAGAGAAAAGAGAATTCTTGCAAACTGTTAGTGGGAATATAAATTAATACAGTCATTATAGTAAATGGTATGGAAGTTCCTCAAAAAACTAAACATAGAGCTACCACATGATCCAGAAATCCCACTTTTCAGTATATATCCAAAGGAAATGAAATCAATATATCAAAGAGATAGCTGCACTCCCATGTTCATTGCAGCCTTATTCACAATAGCCAAGACACAGACTCAACCTAAGTTTCCATGAATGAATGAATAAAGAAAATGTACAGTAGTTCTCCCTTATTCACAGTTTTCCTTTCCAAAATTTCAGTTACCCACAGTCAATTGTAGTCTGAAAGTATTACATGGAAAATTCCAGAAGTAGAAAGTTTGTAAGATTTTTTTCAAAGAGATATTTGCTATAGGGCATGCGCACTCACCAGAGAGACAGAGAGAGACAGAGAGACAGGAAGTGAGAAATAACCACCCTGGGGGATGGCCACACTGCAATCCCTTTTACTTCATTCTCCTCTACGGATTTTGAGCATGCATGCACATATGCCTGGCATGAGTTTAAGCTGCTGGGTCTGCGACTTGAACTTTGGTTGACTATGTGAGAGTCCAGCAACATAATCATTATGCCATCTGCTGGTCTCAACAATTCATAAGTTTTAAATCATATGCCATTGTGCCTAACATGATGAAATCTTACAGTGTCCTGCCCTGTCCTCCTGAGAACGTGAATCTTTTCTGTGTCCAGTGTATCCACATCATATATGCTACCCAATGATTAGTCATGTAGTAAACTTCTTAGTTATCAGATCGATTCTCAAGGTATTATAGTGCTTGTAATCAAGCAACCATATGGCACAAGAGCAGTGATGCTGGCATATTCTTACAATTGTTTAATTTTATTATTAGTTATTGCTAATCTGTTACTATGCCTCATTTATAAATTAAACTTTATCCTAAGTATGTTTGTGTAAGAATAAAACATAGTATATATAGGATTTGGTACTGTCTTGTAGTTTTAGGCATCCACTGGGAGTCTTGGAATGTATCCCCCATATATAAGGGAAGACTTTTGTACATATACAAAATGGAATGCTATTCAGCCTTTAAAAAGAAGGAAATTCTGTCATTTGCATTGATGAACCTAAAGGATATTACACTAAGTAGAGTTAGCCAGGTACAGAGAGACAAATACTGCATTATCTCACTTAAAGGTAGATGTTAAAAAAGTTGAATTCATAAAAGTAGAGAGTATAATGGTTCTTATTAGAGGCTAGGGAAAGGGGTGGAGGTGCAGAGAGGAAATGGGAAGATGTTGATCAAAGGGTAGAAAGTTTCAGCTAGACAGGAGGAGTAAGACTGCCCTTCCCTCATCCTGGAAAGAGATGTAAAGTTTACTTTCTGTAGAGTTCTGATATTATACAAAAAATAGTCTTAACTCTCGGCTCCGTTTCTCTGCTTAGTTTTTGAGATCTATTGCACAGCAGAGTGACTATAATCAATAAAATATGTTGTATTTTTCAAAATAGTTAAGAGTAAATTTCTAATGTCCCACCCCCCATAAAAGATAAGTGAGGCAATATATATGTTAATCAGCTTGAATTAATTATTCTACATTGTGTGTAAATATAAATATCACATTGTACCCCATTAATATATATAATTATGATTTCTAAATTAAAAATAATACTAATATTTTAGAAGCTTACAGATTTTAAAATATAGGTCATATTTGAAAGATCAGGCATCAAAATGACAGTGTACTACTTCTCAACACTACCCTGAAAGTCAGGATACAATGGACCCATGACTTCAAAGTTATAAAGAAAACTGATTTCCAACCTATCTAGTATGAAAATTAATTAAAATATTTCTAAACAAAAAGTTCTTAAAATTTACTTCCCATGTATTCTTCCTTAAGAAGCAATATGAGATATTATATATAAATTAGAAATTTAAATTTGTCATAGGGTGCATACACTTACAGGGTAGAGAGAGAGAGAGAGAATGAGAAATCCTCCCTCAGGGTAGATGGCCACACTGCAATCTCTTCTCTTCATTCTCCTTTCAGGATCTTGGAAATACACACATGTATTGTGCTTTTTCAAGCCACCAGGTCTGGGACTCAAACCACACAGTGGGCCACATGAGATCCAGCTGCCTTAATCAACATGCCACTGGCTAGCCCTCCCAAAACAAATGTTTTTAATTAAGGTAGTAAAAATGGTACAAGGGGAAATCCCAATAGAGCCTAGTGGCCTCTCTAAAATTGAAGAGACAGATTGAGAATTCAGAGGGGAAAATTGCTTCAGAAAGAATTATGGAGACCCTTCTGAGGGGTTTCCTCTAGTATTCAACAGAATACTTATCAACCCATGCATGTGAGGAAACTATCCAATGCTGGAGAAAGAGCCACCCAAAAATATTAAAGGGAATAATCACTGGTGCTCACGGAGGGCCAGGAATAGTGTTTGTTCCCAACAGCTAAACTGGAAAATCTCATGATTCATGGGACACTGGGTCAAATACTCAAGGAGTTTGCCTCAGTCATGGGGAAAAATTGTCTGTAGACTAAACACTTTTCTGATCTCAACTAATAAATCTTAAAAGCAAGACTTGAAAGTATCAAGTTATTGTCAAGTAATTTAACTGCATCCCAGAACAAAGCTTAGGAATATTTATAATACAAAAATATACAGCACCAAACAAGAGAAAACTCATAAAATCTGGCATCTAATAAAAAATTACCAGACATGCAAAAAGTCAAGAAAATACAGCCCATAATGAAAAGTGACCAATCAAAACTGACCCAGATCTGACATAGATGTTAGAAACAGTAGGTAAGGACCTTAAAAATTCATTATAACTGTATTTCATATGTTCAAAAGCTAGAGGATGGCTGAATATCTTATGTAGAGATATGGAAAAATATTTTTAAAAGTCCCAGCCAACTACAGTGGTAATGCTCTGTGATTCCTTGTGTTCTGTGATTCTTTGACCACATAAGAAGGTCATAGGTTCTCACGTTGAGGTCTCCCTGTACATGTGTTTGTGTCCCCTATGATCCTGGTTGCGTGAGGCTAGAGGTAGGTTATGGTGTGAAGACCCCATTGGAGATTACTCTGTCTCTTTCTCTCTCTTTCTCATATGGAAGAAATAAATCAATAAACTTCTAAAAAATAAGAACCAAATAAAACTTCCAGGGATAAAACTATAATATCTGGGATGAAAAATAGACTGGTGAGGCCAACAAATGGCAAGGTGGTTAAGGCACTGGACTCACACATGGCCAATCACTGTTCAAGTCTTGGAACTGGTGGCTTGCCTTCTTGCTTACACTTTCTCTGGTAAATTAAAAAATAATAATAAATGAATTTAAATAAATAACTCTATAAAAATATGCTGGAAGTGTTAATGGCACATTAGGCATTATAGAAAAAAAAGGTCAGTGAACATGAAGACCTATCAATAGAAATGATCCAAAAAGAAATGTACAGAGGAAGAATAGACTCTACAATACTATGGTGGGACACTGTTACAGTTTGATAATGGTTTGTCCCCCAAAGGTTCATGTTTTGGGACTTAATTGTATTGTTAAGGTATAAGTGAAAACTTAATCTTTTCATAGTGTCCTAGGGTGGGGTCTTTTGATATGATAAGGTCATTAGGATGAGGCCTCTATGACTGAGTTCTGGTTTGTATATAAGAGAGGAAAGATGACCAGAACAGACAGAAACTTAGGGAAAGCTGCTTTGCTCAAAATCCTGCCTTCCACCATTTTATGGTATCTTTGGACCTTCCACTGGGCCAGAATTGTGAGTCAAATAAACCTTTATTCTCTTCAATTCAACCAATTTCAGATATTCTTGAAAGCAACACAATAACAGTCTAAGGCAGAAATGATTTGTCCCCCAAAGGTTCATGTGCTGGAAACTTGGTCCTCAATGTAATGGTGTTGAGAGCTGATAGGACCTTAAATAGGTGGGATGACCTAGTAGATAGCATTTGGATAGTATTTTGATGTCTTGAATAGATTAACGCCATCTAGCTATCAAAGGAATGGGTTAGTTCTTGCAAGAGTGGGTTATTATAAAAGTAAGATGGTTACCCAAAGGGGTCTCTCTTTTTGCACACACATGCTTTCCTACATGCTTCTATAAGCCATGTTGTTTTGTGGGACAAAAGAGAAGCCAGATGTTGGCCCTATGCTCTTAGACTTTTCAGCCACCAGAATCATGAGCCAAATAAATCTCCACTCTTTATAAATCATCCAGTCTCAGGTGTTTTTGTTTAACAATGTAATAATAGACTATAACAGACTCAAAACAAAAGAAAGAAACAAAAAACCAGAGTACCAGTGAGCTATAGGACACCTTCAAGCAGCCTAATATACATGCAACTGGAGTCTCCAAAAGAGAATGATGAGGCATAAAACATATTTGAAGATGGGACCAGCAGTTGGTGTAATGGTTATGTCATTGGACTCCCATGTAGTCAACCGCAGTTCGAGTCCCGGATCTGGTGGCTTAAACTCACACTGGGTGTGTGTGTGTACGTGCCCAAGATCCCAAGAGGAGAATGGGGGAGAAGGGATTGTGGCGTGGCCACCCCGCAATCCCTTCTCGCTTTCTGTCTCTCTGTCTCTCTGTCTTTCAGGAGAGCGCATACACCCTATAGCAAAAAACCTCCACAAAAAAAAAAAAAAAATATATATATATATATATATATATATATATATGAAGAAATAATGGTCAAAATTTTTAAAATTTTCAGAAGTCAATTGATAATGTATAAAATTGAAAAAAATATATAATAGCAATGTTATTTGGTAACATGATGGTCACATCAATACCAAAAAAAAAAAAATACCAATAGAGTTAAAATTGTTTTTGCTTTATTTAAAAAGTGTAGACTATTGTACTAGATTCCCTAAATTTTAATCCTGCCTCTGCCCCTTGATGGTTAGGCAATCTTAGGCAAGTCTCAAATTCTCTGAGCCTTGTTCTCTCATTTATACAATGGTAAAAATAGTCATGTGTACGTCATAAGGTTTTTGAGAGGATTAAATGAGTTAATACTTATAAAGGCCCAAAATAAAGTCTGGCACAAAGTAAGTGCTCAGTATTATTATTATTGGAGAAATAATAATAAATTGGAGATGCAGAGATTAATCATTCCTGTAATACAAGTTCTGATAATATTTTACGTTGTTAATTGAACAAATTATTTAATTACAAAATAGTGTACAATGAAGTGATATTTTAACTATGTACAAGGGGTCACCTCCATATAAATAAGTTTTAAATATTTTAGAAGAATAAATTAGGGGTGAGAAAATGGAAAATGTTTCAAGAAGTTTACTGTGAAGGGAAGAAGAGGGAAAGGGGAGGCTATGAGGTAGAAGAAAGTTGTTTTGTTTTGGGTAGGAGAGACATAAATGAGTTCAAAAGTGGATGTGTTTCACCCATGCTGCCCAGCAGGCTGAGGCCACACAGGAGGCCTGGGTTTAGTTCCTAGCCCACCCTAAAAAGTTGGGTGAAGTGGCACATATCTGTAGATCCAGCCACTTGGGAGGCTGAGGCAGAGGATTGCAACATCATTAAGCCTCTGTCTTAAAAAAAACCGACACAAGTAGATGTGAAATCAACTAAAAAGGGGGGAGAAATTGAAACTGTGGGGAAAAGAGAAGGCATATGGACAAAGCACAAAGGGACAACTCTTCCACTATAAGTAGAAGAAAGGTAAAGTAATGGATATGGATGTAGATATGACCAGTAGTTTGGAATGAGAAGTTGAAAAACTTACCATTTCATGAATATTATTCTTTATGAATTATGAGGGCATTTGCTGAACAAGAGCAGAAAGGTGGCAGGGTTGGAAGTTTGAGGTGAGTATAAAAGATCTGAAGCAACCATTATGGGGACAAGTTAAAAAGAAAGCTGATGGAAGCAACACAGAAATATTTCAGGTCAGTACAGACAACCTGGGTAAGATAAGTCATAAATTTGTGGTACAGTAGCACCATCCTTTCCGGTTATGTGATTTGCTCCAGCAAGGCTCTACACCTGAAACATACACACGGAAAAGATGAGAATAGCTGGGCTGATTCATGATTGGGGATTGTACCAGGTTGGTGTGATAAAAAGGACACCAGAGCAAGGGAACTGAGGACATTGAGAAGAGAGTAGCTAAAGTAAGAAATCACAGATCCTAAATAGGCTAAAGAGTGAAGTGAAGCTAGGAGGAAGCTGATACATAGGAAGAAAGTATAGGCACCAGGACTCAGATGTCTCAGATGTATTTGAAGAAAAAAATAGACTTTTAAGCATAGAAAAGTTGTAGTTTGAAGCTGGGATGCTGTGATTTATGATGTTAGTGCAATTCTGAGTGACAGTGAGGTTCAGTGTGTGATCCATGGAAGTGGGTGGATGAAGTGGAGCAGAAGTAAAAGTCGCTGAAGGAGGGGATGTTAAGGAGGCTTGACGAATAGAACATTAGATGGATCAGCATGTGATGCTGCCGAAGTCACCCCAAAATAATGGCAGAGGCAATAGGAGGAAGATTGTGTCTGGAGCAAAAGTCTTAAATGAATGAGAGGGAGATACGAAGAAGTGAAATTTGACCCAAGGAGCCACTGTAGCCCCTTGAAGCTTTGGTGACTATACTGAACAATATTTCACTTTAAACTGTGGATGGGCTTCTACAGATCCATGAGTCCTCTAAAATTGTATACAAAATACTATATGTCTATATCTAAAATGCATTCCCTGCCCCTCCTGAGGAAGGTTCACGACTTTCATCAAAATTTCAAGGAATGGGGACCAGCAGTTAGCGTAATGGCTATGTCACTGGACTCCCACGTAGTCGACCGCGGTTCGAGTCCCGGACCCGGCGGCTTAAACTCACGCCGGGCGCGTGTGCGTGCGTGCCCAAGATCCCGAGAGGAGAATGGAGGAGAAGGGATTGCGGCGTGGCCATCCCCCCTGGGGGGTGATTTCCTGCTTTCTATCTCTCTGTCTCTCTCTGTCTGTCTGGCGAGCGCACGCGCCCTATAGCAAAAACCTCTCCAAAAAAAGAAAAAAAATAAAATAAAATAAAAAAAATTTCAAGGAATGAGTAATTTAAAAAAGTCTAAGAATGACTGGTCTAAAGGATATATGTGAGGAACAACTAAATGAAAACAATAGAAACTGCACATAGACTAGGAAAAGCACTCATCCATCAACATAATTAAAAATTTCTCAGACCCTGCACCAATACCATCAGAAAAAGCTCAAGACCTGAGCAAGCAGTGGGGATATATGGCAGTAAACAGAGCTGGTGCATGGCTATGCAGTAAAAGAACTGACAGGGGACAGCTGAAGTGGCACAGCAGTAATACAACACTCCATGTTGCTTAGGTCACATGGGAAGGTCCTAGGTTCACATTCTGCGGGTTCTATATGTGGAGATGTGCATGTAGGTGCCCATGATCCTGGCTGGCTGAAGCTGTGGTGGATCACATTGTGACCCTATTGGGGGTGTCCCCTTCCTCACAGAAGAAATGAGAAAATAACGTTTCAAAAAGTAACCGAAATTTAGTGAAATAAATAAACAAAACAAAGTAGAAGACTGGCAAGCTGAAGAGATGGAGGGAAGGGTCCAGAAACCCACAGGGCAGTAACTACCTAGCTGAGGCTCAGTAACTACCTAGCTGGTAAAATCTTCAGGTGGTAGCTACCATATATGCCTAAACAGAGTCAAGTGACTTTATGCTGGCCACTTTTCGAAGGAGCAGGCATTTCAAAAAAATATAAGGAACTCACCTCTCAGCAATATTTTTTGCAGACTGTAGAAACCGTGCCTGGTCATTTTCTTTCAGAATATGCTCGGCTTGGTTGATGAGGACTGTTGACCGTTCAAGACACTGGCGGCAATTAGCAACCTGCTGTGCCAACTTTCTCAGTTTCATAACCTTAAAGGAATAAGTAAAAGGAAAAAAAATAACATAAAGCATACAGTGCTTTATTAAAAGCAATAAAACTACATGAAGGAGATCTGCTGCAGTGACTCTAAAAATAAGGCTTCTTCATATCCCATGGTTCCTGTACCAAGGACTAACTTTCTCACCCTACCTACTAAGTATCTCTTGTCAATTCCTTCTTCTCCCATCTACTTTGCAACACTGTCATACACCCTCATTATGTACCTCCTTTTTATATTAATAGCATTAATTTTTCTGATTATAAAAGGAAGCTCATTATAGAAAATTTAGAAAATAAGTAGTATAAAAAGAAACCCTACCACCCAGAGATCATCATTGCTTACATTTTATTGTCAATATATTTTTACCTATTTGTTTAGTAAACAGTACCTCCTTTTTTCTTATAAGTACCTACATTTCTACGTATACATTTCTCTAAATATATACATACACATGTGTATGTATATATTTCTCATACCTGTGTGTTCAGAAATCTGTGTTCTTGGAAACTTCAATTTCTGTTTTAGTTGGAAGCACTCAGCATGGCACAAATCACTGGCAATCACTCCAGGCTTTCATAACTTCACCATGTATACACCACATGAGCTTAAAATTACTAACACTGACTAGCAGGGCAAGTCTAAAAACCATATAGCTGCATTGGGGTTTACACCTCAACTTCTTGCCATAATTCTTCAGTTTCCAGGTTAGAAACCTAGCAGCCTTCATTGAATCTTCTCTCTCCTTCATCTTATATATAAAATAAGTCAATGAGTCTTAATCATTTTCTTTCTAGCAATGCCTGTTATGATCTTCTTTTCCATTTGTGCTGCCACTACTGTGGTTTAGTTCATTAACTCATAAAAAGAATCATTCCATAACCTACATAATTTGCTTCCTGACTTTGGAACCATTTCTTTCTCTACACTTATGCCATAGATATCAGTTTTCTCCCTTCCCAAGAAATGAGAATGGCTTCCAAATATCTTTTGGATTAAGCCAAAGTCTTCATACTGGCACTTAAGATCTCTCCATAATTCTGGCCTATATCTGTACTATTACTTTTTTTTTCTTTTCCTTTTTTTGTATTGGCTTACATAATAGTAAAGCATTCACATCCTAAGTGTACACCTTAGTGAATTTTTGCACATACTTACACCCATGAAACCACCAACCAGGTCAAGATATAGAATGTTTCCAACACCCTAGAATTGCCATCATTTTATTGGATTCATAGCACTAGGCCAAACACTGCTTCTTCTTTTCCTCTCTCCCTACAGCCTCATTTCTTCTTGCTTGTATGATCCAAGTTCAAACTAGAATAATCAGGAATAAAATTTTGACATTTGTAAAGGCAACTCTTCCTTGGTTTCATGGAAGTGTTGTGCTTTACCTTTGTCTCTTTGATTTTGACAGCAATCATTTGCTTCCTCTGCTGGATGATCTCTACCAACTCGTCACATTCTTCCATAAGTTTTGCCTCATGCATAGCAGTATTCACCTGCCAAGAAATTCCAGAGTATTACACAGTGATTCTTGCCTTTGTCTCCTGCTGGCTCTAAAAGGTTCGGACTGACAGCTAAGCATGCACAACTTCTTCCATACCTCCCTCTTAAGATCCACTCCTAGAAGAAGGGTAGAGATGATGATTAAATGATGCAAGGGCATTGAAGCACCACAGATAGGAAGCTCTCCGGGCCTCTGGTAGATCATGATGGTTAATGGAAGGCTGGGCAAAAGGACAGATGAGATGGGGGCATGTTATTCCCACTGTGCAATTCCCTTGACTCCAGCACCCTGCAGTCCTGCCGTTCTTTTAGAAAGAGGGTAAGGAGATTTAGGTATGTTAAGAAAAGAAGATTCCCCTCCACAGGCATAATAATATTAAGATAACATTACAAAAACTTATTTCTACTGAGTTAACCATTTTTTTTGGTTTTCCTTGTTCTTTTCTAATTATTAAATATATAATTGTGCAGATACAATTTCACATTAAATATATAAATGTGTAGATGTTTTTCACATAGTTATGTTTTAGTGGATATTTCTCACTTTGGACTGTCCAGTATTTGAGTACCTTTCTTATTTTGGAATGCTGACTATATCAAACTATTTCTATTGCAAAGTCAGGCTGAGATTGAAAAAAAAAATCACCATGCTTCATAGCCTTTCCAGGGACTGATTTATCCTTCTCCTTATTTCAAGTGTTATCATCAGTGGGTAGGACAGAATCCATCTCACCCCTCCAGAGGGGCTAAAATGAGAGGAGGGTATCTTTGGGTTGTGCAAGCACAAAGGAAAATGAAGGAGAGAGGAACTAATCTCTTTTAACCACTTGATGTGTCAAATAGGAATTATTTAATGTAAAAACGATTTTATAAGAGTCATTTTATTCCCATTTCACAGATGGGGGAACTGAGAATCAGAAAATTTTAGTGACTTTCTGGAGAATCACACAGCTAGTTAAGTGGTAAACCATAATTCAAACCAAACTCTGTCAAGTGAAACCCCTGGACTGGCTGGGTGAGCAGATGAAGTTCAGTTCCATTTTAGCAGCACACAGACCAGGCACACGGAGAAGCACAATCATTCTAAGAATATATTCAAGGATCACTCGAGGTGAGCTCTAGAAGGCTGAGGAATAGACAATGAGTTACTTGAGAATATGAAATATGAAAACTCAAGGGCTAGCAAGGTAGGGTTGCATTTTCTTTCTTTCTTTCTTTCTTTCTTTCTTTCTTTCTTTCTTTCTTTCTTTCTTTCTTTCTTTCTTTTTTAGAGGTTTTTGCTATAGGGCACGTGCGCTTGCCAGACAGACAGACAGAGAGAGAGAGAGAGAAACAGAAAGCGAGAAATCACCCTCCAGGGGGGATGGCCAAGCTGCAATCCCTTCTCCTCCATTCTCCTCTCGGGATCTTGGGCACTCAAGCACACGTGCCCGGCGTGAGTTTTAAGCTGCCGGGTCTGGGACGTGAACCACGGTCGACTACATGGGAGTCCAGCGACATAGCCATTACACTAACTGCTGGTCCCAACAAGGTAGGGTTACATTTTCAATTGCTATCTCTCTTAGAGAGTTTCTTATGTATTCCAAGCCAGAAGAATACCTGTCACTAGACCTGCTGCCTTGTTTCTCATCCTCTAAGGTCCCTGCTGGTTAAATTTTCTGGTTTTACTTAAGTAAAGTAAAATACATTTGTGGTGTATGACAACTTCATTTTGCTTTATGTATTTCCACTTTCTGGGCAGAGTGCCACAATGGGAGCTTGTACTTACTCTAAATGAAGTCCCCTTCTGGCCCCCTTTTTTCTCGCAGACGTTTCTTCCTTCCCCTAAATTGGATCTACTTCTCTAAGGCAGATACTGTATCATCTCAAGGAATTTCCACTCATCTAAGAATAAAAGATTCATCTGTCTCTCCCTGGGTCCTTGCTTAGAGTATGTGAAAATTTAGGCACTTTTCACTTACAGTTTCTTTTTTGGGCAGCGGCAGGTGTAGTACGCCTTAGACCTTACTGCGATTTGGAATTTGGACTAACTTTTACATAACAGTCACTATATGCTAGGCACTGCTCCAATCAGTTTGCATATATTAGCTCTCTCAGTCCTTGAAACAGCACTGTGAAGTAAGTACCATTACCCCATTTGACAAATGAAGAAACCTGAGCACAGAGAGATGAAGAGATTAAGTGACTCAAGGCTACACCGCTAGTAAGTGGTAGAGATGGGATTTGGACACAGAGAGTATGACTGTAGAATCCACACAGTTAACCCTTACAATTACTGTCTCTTCAGTCTAGTGTTAACGACATCCCTGTTTTCGGTTTCTGACCATCATTCTCTTTTCCATCCACCTTTATTCTGTCATTTTTCTCTTCAGTCATTTCAGACTCCTTTGTTGGTCTCCTAGGATGCCATACAGTTTCATATCCCGTGCCTTTATCTGAGACTATGCTTTTACTCAGAAAGTCACCTCCCCATTCATTTATTAGACAAATACCTAGCTATAGCTTAAGGTTTTGCTCAAACATAGTCCACTTTTGTAACTTTTTTTTTATTTGCCAGAGGACACATGTACTCTCCAGGGAAAGAGAGAGAGAAAGAAAGAGCAAGAAAGCACACCCCATGGGGGATGGCCATGCCACAATCCCTTCTCCTCCATTTCTCCTTTGAGGATTTTATGCACACGTGCACATGCATCTGGAGTGTTGTCTGGTCTAGGAACAAAAAGTACAAACCATACAGTAGGCCATGTGGGATCTAGGCTTCTTAATCACCACATCACCTGTAACTTTTCCTCACCTGCTTGGACAGAAGCAACTGGTTCCTTTTATGGTCCCATAGCCTTTTATATTTTTATAATTAGATTACATCATTTACTAACTTATGTCATAGTAACATATTAGTTTGTCTTCCTGCTCAGAACATGAGTTCTGGAGGCCAGGAACAGTGTCTAATGTTTTCTTTTAGAGTGTCAGTACATATTTATTAACTTGATATTATCTGGGATAAATGATAGACCTAAGGCTATGGATTTCTCTTCAGACTAGATTCCAAAGGGTACTTCACAAGATGTAGATTTTAAGGACATATACAAATTAACAACACATCCATCTCCCATTGCAATTGATCATCCTCTCTTAATTCTAGTCTCTCCTTACCAGCTCCAACCACTCCTACCAGGATAACCTGAGATATTGTCAAGGGTGAAGTAACTGTCACACTGTGGCCTTTGTCATTAATTCAGAAATTTCAGTACTTAGAAATGTTCTATATTCTCATGAGCTATTGCTTTCTTGTGACCTACTTACAAGGACAGTTTGGGTTATCTATTTATTTATTTTTAGAGAGAGATTTTTGCTATAGGATGTATGCATGTGCCAGAAAGACAGAAAGCAAGAAATAATTCCCCACAGGAGATGGCGATACCACAATCCTTTCTTCTCCATTCTCCTCTTGGGATTTTGGGCATGCACACACATGCCCCTGGCATGAGTTTTAGGTCATGAGTCTGGGATTTGAACCAGGGTCGGCCATATGGAGTCCAGCAATGTAACCATTAGGCCATCTGCTGGTGCCAACAGTTTGAGTTTTATTAAATATCAACTCCAAGGTATTGCTTGAATCCTCCTCAAAATCTTTATCATTTAAATAAGGTAAATATACATATGCATAGATAGTATTTATGAACTAGGGAAATGTAAGGATAATGAATATCAAAATAAGAGACAAAGACTTATATGATAATAATATATTTAACTCCAAATCCTTGTGGCTTTATTTGGGAGCCAAGAAAGCTCTTTCAACAGATTTCTATCTAATAACAGATTTCTTACCAATATAAATTCTGTCATATAATTTAGAGATAATCTCTGACAAATGTTTTCTTACATTTGTTATATTTGTGGGATTCACTCCAGCATAACTTCATGGACGTTGAATGAATTCTGCATTCTGACTGAGGGTAATACTTCTTTCTTTTTCAGAACTTATCTCGAGGGTTAAGTGTTTGGTATTTAATAAATTCTGAACTCCTGCTGAGGGTTTTCTTATATTCCTTACATTTGAAAGGTTTCTCTCCTGTGTGAATCATTTGTTGCTGAGCAGGGTAGGAGCGCCAGTTGAAGGATTTTTCATTCAACACACTAGTAAGGATTACCTTCAGAATGGCGTCATAGACTTTATCACTATCTTCACTCCTAGTGAAGGCTTTTTCACATCTATTGCTTTCACAGGCCTTTGTTTCAGAATAAAGTTTTTGATGCTTAGTAAGGTTTGTACTTTGGTTGAAGAATCTCCCTCATTCATCACATTTATAAGATTTCTCTCCTGTATGAATGATTTGATATCAAATAAGGGATGAACTTCAGCTAAAGGTTTTTCTTTTCTTTTCTTTTCTTTTCTTTTCTTTTCTTTTCTTTTCTTTTCTTTCCTTTCCTTTCCTTTCCTTTCCTTTCCTTTCCTTTCCTTTTTCTTTTTCTTTTTTTTTTTTTTTCTGGAGAGGTTTTTGCTATAGGGCTCATGAGCTCACCAGAAAGACAGAGACAGAGAGATAGAAAGGGAGAAATCACCCCCCAGGGGGGATGGCCACGCCACAATCCCTTCTCCTCCATTCTCTTCTCGGGATCTTGGGCACTCGTGCACATGCACCCGGCATGAGTTTAAGCCACCGGGTCTGGGACTCAAACCACGGTCGGCTACATGGAAGTTCAGCGATGTAGCCATTACGATAACTGCTGGTCCCCAGCTGAAGGCTTTTCCACATTGATAACACAGGAATTTACTGAGGTATGACTTTTTTGATGTCGAGTAATATCTGTACTCAGGCTCAATGCACTTCTACATTCACCATATTTTACAAGTTGCTTACCTACTAATACTAAATTTTTAAATGTAAAGTTAGGTTTAAATTTGTCATATTTTGGAGACCGCTTTCTCATTGGAAGTACTTGTTGTGTGTCATAAATTGAGTTAACTGACTTAGTATCAAAGCTTGTATTTTCACTGCATTCAAAATCTCCCTCCTCAGTGTTGATCATCTTCTGAATAAAAATGACTTGTGGCAAATGAATGTCCTGTTCCCTCTGGTTCCTATATAACAAATCATCATCTTTCCAGACATCTAAAGAGAGGTGTAGGTAACCCTTCCCATAATCACTCCATGGGATGATTCTTTCCCTGAACCTGCTTTGTAACTGAATCTTGGTGTTCTGAAACAATCTCCATATCAAAAATGATACTTCTTGATATTTTCCCCTCAATTATGCATCTTTTTTTCTTGCTCTCCAACTTGGGGATCTCAACTGGTTTGGGAAGTGGATGTGCTTTATGCAATTAATTCAGGTTCCTATAGTTCTCCCACATCACATCCCTGTACAGGTTCTTTACAGCAGTGTCCAGTTGCCCCCATTCTTCCTCACTGAATTCTACAATCACATCTTTGAATATCATAGGTTCCTGAGGTTTCTCTGTTAGTGAGTCAGCATCCATTTTCTGGAGGACAGAATCCTTAAAAGGTATATCTTGATTTTTAAGTGTTTCAATCACATTCTTTGTAAGAGTCACTACAACTTTGCTGTTCTTTGGATGTCATAAATTCACCCAAGTCTTGACTTCTTCAGGGAGGATTGCCAGGAATTGCTCCAGCACAAGTAGTTCTAGAATCTGCTTCTTTGTATGAATCTCTGGTTTCTACCACTGAACACAGAGCTCCCAGAGTTGGCACAGGGCCTCTTGGGGCCCAGATACTTCCAAATACTGAAAATTCTGAACTTCTGACAGATGGTTCAGAATCATACATCTTTACCACGGAGATGGCTTCCTGCTGGTCACAGACAACTGCTCTCAGGACCTCACTTTGTTCATTCAGAGCCAGCTTCTGAGGTTTTCAGATGGCCATCAGCTTGTTCAGAGGCTGCATTTTCCTAAAGAGAACTCCCAATATAGTTCAATTCCATCTTACTAGAGGACTTTAATAGTTCTTGGGCTTGAGCTAAACTTCTTTGTACTAAATGCAGTATGATTTGAGCCAAGTTACATCGCAGTAAAGATGAAAGTTCCAGGAGCTTCAGACACAAAACCATTATTCCACTACCTGGCAGAGCCTAGCAGTGAATCTCACCAGTGCCCTGGTATAGCTCCAGCACACTCTTGGCTCAGGTGCACCAGCTATCGAAGGAGCCCCCCAGAAACCTCCCCAGTGGGGGTTTTTAGGATTTTGCCAGAAGATGTTTATGTGGTTTTTTGCTTTTTGTTTGTTTTGTTTTGTTTTGTTTTTGGTACTTTTGGGATGGTCCAGCATTTCTTGTTTAGATGTGTCTTTTTATTTTTTTAAATTTTTTTGTTTTTATTTAAATTTATTTATTTACATTCATTTACTATACATCATTATAGCATATACAATGAGATTTTCCATCCAGAATACACTGTATATTGGCTCAATCAAGCACATCAACATACGTGTTATCATCAACAAATAATTTTCCATTTCTAGTTTCCTGTATATTTTGCTTTTTTTTCCATCTTTGATTCCCTATCTCTCACCCTCTGCCATCTCCCACCCTCTTCCCACACTGTCTCTGGTATCCATGGTTGCCTTCTATGCCTTTTCCCCCCTACGTTTTATTGATTCACTAAAGATCTAAATTAATCTAAATGTTTTCAATAGCAAGCACAGCTGATATATACATATCCATGAACACAAGTCTGACTTTGGGCATAAACCTCAGTGAGTAGAATGAACATACTATAAAGTAGCACCTAGCTGGGACTACATAGCTTACTGCAGTCATCAAATAGGCATTTTTAATGCATTTTTTTAAATTTCAAGAAAAACAGTTTTTGTGCTTTTTTTCTGAAACCTTTTTTAATTAATTAATTTGTCTTCATTCCCTAACATCTTCACAGCATACAAAATGTGATTTCCCATCCAGATTATACTGCATAGTGGCTTAGTCATGCATGCTATCCTCAATAATTTCCCATTTTTAGTTTCGTATGTGTGTGTGTGTGTGTGTGTGTGTGTGTGTATATATTTTTTTTTTAACCCCTATTTCTGACCCTCTGTTCTTTCTCACCCTCTTCTCACACTATCTCTGGTGTCTACAGTTGTCTTCCATTCCTTTTCCCCCCACATTTTATTAATCACACAATTTCATAAATAATCTAACTACTTTCAATAGCAAATTCAGCTGTTAATTTCAAGAAAAGCAGTTTTAACTTTAATAAATCAAAGAAATGCTACGGAGCTTTGCTTAAAACTTAAAGCCAGGAAACAGGTTAGGATTCTGTTCAAATAGTAGGTACATGAACCTATCAACAGCTCAAGACAGGACAAAAATTTTTTAAATCGGACAACAAAGCCTAGAAGAAAATCAGCAATGTTTAGTCAAAAGTCATAAAATGCTATTTCACCAGTTCAGTCTCATGTACTTAATCTATCTTCTGTTATGGTTCGATCTTCCCGATTGAATTCTGTGATGTAATATTCAACTCCAGACTTCTCCCTATGATTAAGTTGGCCATTTTCTTAGTTTTTGAACTCTTGTTTCTGTGTGTCTGTATTTAATTTTCCTAATATATCACTCCCTTGAGAATTTCTTGGAGATCTGGTTTGGTGCTGGTAAATTCTTTCAGGTTTTGTTTATCTGAGAATGTTCTTGTCTTTTCTTCCCATATGAAGGATAGTCTTGCTGGGCACAGTATTCTTGGTTGAAATTGTTTTTCCCTTAACACTTTGAATACATTTTCCCATTCTTTCCTTGCTCACATTGTTTCTGATGAGAGGTCTGCTGTTAGCCTGATGGGATATCCTTTGTATGTAACTTGACGTTTCTCTCTTGCCAATCTTAGTGTCTTGTCTTTGTGGTTTTGGTCAATCTGGCTATAATGTGACTTGGAGAAGATTTTCTTGAGTTGATTCTATTTGGGTTCCTTTGTATTTCTTGGGACTGGATCTTTGAGTGCCTCTCTAGGTTTGGAATGTTTTCTTGCAGGATTTCATGGATTATAGATTATAAATGCCCTTATGAGTCTCTTCACCTTCTAGGATACCAGTTATCCAGATGTCTGGACATTTGATGGTATCTAGTATTTCTTATATATTACTCTCACTTTGGGGGGCAATTTTCTCAGTCTTCATGGTGGATTTTTCTAGGCCAGCAATTTTCTCTTCTATGTCTGAGATTTTATTTTCTGTATGATCTAGTCTGCTTTTAATACTTTCAAGGGAGATTTTGACTTCCTGAAGGCTATAGCCTTCATCTCTAAAAGGTCCATTTGATTCTTTTTTAAAGTGTGTAATTCCTCTTTTAGATCTTGCAAGAATTTCCTCACCTCCTCAAACTCGTCATCTCCTTTCTCCTTTGTCTTCTGCAGTTCATTGTCTCTTGTCTCTTCCATTTCTGTTAGCTTTGCCATTATGAGTATTCTGAAATCCTTATCAAACATTTCCATGAATTTCATTGTACTGTCTGAGGATGAAGAGGTCTTATTTTTTTTACCTTGGAGGAGAGGTATTGTCTTGCGTTCCCATATTTTTTGTGATCCTGTGGTGATTTCTAGTCATCTGGCATTGATAAGCTATCCCATGAAATAATGCAAGAAAACATTCCAAGCCTAGAGAGGCACTCAGAGATCCAGTCCCAAGAAATACAAAGGACCCCAAATAGAATCAACTCAAGAAAATCTTCTCCAAGTCACATTATAGCCAGATTGACCAAAACCACAAAGACAAGACACTAAGATTGGCAAGAGAGAAACGTCAAGTACCTACAAAGGATATCCCATCAGGCTAACAGCAGACCTCTCATCGGAAACAATGTGAGTGAGGAAAGAATGGGAAAATATATTCAAAGTGTTAAGGGAAAAGCAATTTCAGCCAAAAATACTATACCTGGCAAGATTATCCTTCATATGGGAAGAAAAAACAGGAACATTCTCAGATAAACAAAACCTGAAAGAATTTACCAACACCAAACCAGATCTCCTAAAAGTTCTCAAGGGAGTGCTATATCAGGAAAATTAAATACAGACACACAGAAACAAGAGTTCAAAAACTAAGAAAATGGCCAACTTAATCATAGAGACAAATCTGGAGTTGAATATTATATCCCAAAATTCCATCAGGAAGATCAAACCACAAGAGAAGATAGATTAAGTACATGAGGCTGAACTGGTGAAATAGCATTTTATGACTTTTGACTAAAACATTGGTGATTTTCTTCTAGGCTTTGTTTTCCAGTTGTAAGGATTTTTGTCTTGTCTTGAGCCATCAATAGGTTCATGTACCTACTATTTGAACAGAATCCTAACCTGTTTCCTGGCTTTAAGTTTTAAGTAAAGTTCCTTAGTATTTCTTTGATTTATTAAAGCTAAAACTGCTTTTCTTGAAATTAAAAATACACTAAAAATACATTTTTAATGACCATAGTGAGTTTTTTTGTTTTTTGGGTTTTTTGGAGAGGTTTTTGCTATAGGGCACGTGCACTCGCCAGACAGACAGAGAGAGACATAGAGACAGAAAGCGAGAAATCACCCCCCAGGGGGGATGGCCATGCTGCAATCCCTTCTCCTCCATTCTCCTCTCGGGATCTTGGGCACGCACGCACACACGCCCGGCATGAGTTTTAAGCCACCGGGTCCGGGACGCGAACCATGGTCGACTACATGGGAGTCAAGCGACACAGCCATTACGCTAACTGCTGATTCCCATGACCATAGTGAGTTTTATAGCATCAGCTAGGTGTTATAGTATATTCATTCTTTTTTTTTTTTAGAGGTTTTTGCTATAGGGCATGTGCGCTCACCAGAAAGACGGAGAGAAACAAAGAGCTAGAAAGCGATAAATCACCCCCCGGGGCGATGGCCACACCACAATGCCACAATCACTTCTCCTCCATTCTGCTCTCGGGATCTCGAGCACGCATGCACATGCACCCAGCGTGAGTTTAAGCCACCGGGTCCAGGACTCGAACCGTGGTCGACTACATGGGAGTTCAGTGACATAGGCATTACGCTAACTGCTGGTCCCAGTATATTCATTCTACTCAGAGTTTCACACCTAAAGCCAGGCATGTATTCAGTGATACGTACATACCAGCTAAACTTGCTATTGAAAGATTATTTAAGAAATTTTGTGAATCAATAAAATATGTGAGGAAAAAGCAATAGAAAACAACTGCAGACACCTAAGATAGTGAGGGAGGAGGGTGAGGAATGGCTGAGGGTGAGAAATAGGGGTAAAATAAATAAATAAATAAATATATGTGTGTATATATATATATATACACACACACACACATACATGTGTATACATATGAAACTAGAAATGGAAAATTAATGATGATAATAAGTATGATTAAGCCACCATGCAGTATATTTTGGATAGGAAATGACATTTTGTATGCTGTGACAATGCTCAGGGAATGAATTTAAATTAATTAATTAATTAATTAAATATGTTTCAGAAGAAAATTATAGTGCACTTGTAACTAGATTCTAGCTTTGTCCATAGTTGTAATTTAAGGTATTTTGTGAATCAATAAAATATGGGGAAAATGTAAAAATAATAACAAAATTAAATTAAAAAATTGGAGAAGATGGGACCAGCAGTTGGCATAATGGCTATGTCCCTGGATTCCCATATAGTCGACTGCAGTTCGAGTCCCGGACCCAGTGGCTTAAACTCATGTCGGGCGTGTGTGCGTACGTGCCCAAGATCCCAAGAGGAGAATGGAGGAGAAGGGATTGCGGTGTGGCCATCACCCCCGGGGGGTGACTTCTTGCTTTCTGTCTCTCTGTGTCTTTCTTTCTGGCAAGCGCACACACTCTATAGCAAAAAACTCTCAAAAAAATAAATCAAAAAATAAATAAAAATAAAAATTAGAGAAGAGAGAAATTTTAGGCTAAATGATCAAAATTAAACTTATTCTTTAGGCAACATGGTATATTTTAAAAATATGTTCGAGGGACCAGCAGTTAGCGTAATGGCTATGTCGCTGGATTCCCACGTAGTCGACCGCAGTTCACATCCCAGACCCGGTGGCTTAAAACTCACGCCGGGCGCGTGTTTGTGCGTGCCCAAGATCTCAAGAGAAGAATGGAGGATAAGGGATTGTGGCGTGGCCATTCCCCCTGGGGGGGGTGATTTCTCGCTTTCTGTCTTTCTCTGTCTCTCTGACGAGTGCACGCACCCTGTAGTGAAAAACCTCCCCCCCAAAAAAAATTATATATGTTTGAGAGGATGGAGAGTAAGATGGTGGGAGAATAACTATAACCATAGTTTTCCTTTTTAAAAGATGACCTAAAGCAAGCTGGTGTCATGGTGATTAAGGTGGCTGGATCTCACCTGGCTGACTGTACAATTTAAGTCTTGGACCCAGTGGCTTGAGAAACATGCAGGGCTCGAGTGTGTGTGTGCCCAAAATCCAGAAAGAAGTGAAGTAGAAAGGATTCCTGGGAATGGAGAATACCTTCTCACTTTCTGTCTCTCTTTCTCTTTCTCTTTCTCTATATCTCTTTGGTGACTGCATGTGCCCCTCTGGTAAATCAAAGTAAGAAGAAAAAGGAGAAGGAAGAAGAAAGAAGGAAGGAAGAAGAAGACCTGGGATTGATATAGGAGGCTATTGCAATGTGAAAAGATCCTAGGCAAGAGGATAACAGGAAGAGAAAGGAAAGGTCAAATAAGAGATGGATTCCTTTGCTCAAAAATCTTATTAGGCAGCATGCACCTTAAGTAAAGTTTTTTTTTCTTTAAAGAATTATTTATTTATGGCCAGAGCAGCCCAAGATGGCTGACTTCGAGGATCGGGTGTCGGATGAGGAAAAGGTATGCATAGCTGCTAAATTCATCACTCATGCACCCTCAGGGGAATTTAATGAAGTATTCAATGATGTCCGGCTACTACTTAATAATGACAATCTTCTCAGGGAAGGGGCAGCACATGCATTTGCCCAGTATAACATGGATCAGCTCACACCTGTGAAGATAGAAGGCTACAAAGATCAGGTCTTAATTACAGAGCATGGTGACCTGGGTAATAGCAGATTTTTAGATCCAAGAAACAAAATTTCCTTTAAATTTGATCACTTACAGAAAGAAGCAAGTGACCCCCAGCCAGAGGAAATAGATGGAGGTCTGAAATCATGGAGAGAGTCCTGTGACAGTGCTTTATGAGCCTATGTGAAAGATCATTATTCCAATGGCTTCTGTACTGTTTATGGTAAAACTACAGATGGACAACAGACCATTATTGCCTGTATTGAAAGCCACCAGTTTCAGCCTAAAAACTTCTGGAATGGTCGCTGGAGATCAGAGTGGAAGTTCACCATCACACCACCTACAGCCCAGGTGATTGGAGTGCTTAAGATTCAGGTTCACTATTATGAAGATGGCAATGTTCAGCTGGTTAGTCATAAAGACGTACAGGATTCAGTAACTGTTTCGAATGAAGTCCAAACTGCCAAGGAGTTTACTAAAATCATAGAGAATACAGAAAATGAGTATCAGATGGCAATTAGTGAAAACTATCAAACAATGTCAGATACCACATTCAAGGCATTGCACCGGCAGCTTCCAGTTACCCGCACCAAAATCAACTGGAACAAGATACTCAGCTACAAGATTGGCAAAGAAATGCAGAATGCTTAAAAGAAGAAAGAAAGAAATGCAGAATGTAAGATTCCTCGATATATGGAAAGAAAAGAATTCAACACCAACACATGGTCATAAGATAAATAAGTGATTTATAAACAAGAGTGATATTTTGCTAGGGCTTTCAAAGTTAACAGGTTTTCTAGCCTCATGAAATACTGTTGATCCTATAGCATTGTCTTGATTCTTTTGTGTTCTCTGCCTTGTAATTTTCTGTTACCACCATATCTACTTGTAAATCTTTTGTTGTTAATTTTGCTACATTTAACGTTGGAGAGATCGATCGATCCTGGAGTCATTTTACTGTTAAGAAAATTTTCCTAGTCATAAAGTCCTGTTACTGACTGAGACAGGTAATACACTCCTTACTCTTCTCCTCCTATCCTTTAAAGCAATGCTGGTACTTGAATGGTTTTTACTGATCCACCAGTGACTGAAGAAGCAATGCTGCAGACTACAGCTAAGTGGAAGACAGGGCCATCCTTTTCCCTCCAACTGCCTTGATCATCATTTATAGCATCTCACAGCTGTAGTTTTCAACAGTCTGGATTGGAATTTTCAAGTCCTTGGTGGGACAGAGGGTGTACAAAGGAAGTTTTCTGGTAATTCCATGATAGCCAGCTTCTCTGAGGAACTTGTTTTTAAATCCAAAGACATGAACCACATTCCCTGCACGTTTGCTTTGTTTCCCTTCCCTCACTGTCTCCTCCCACTCTCGTACATTGTAGTTAATAGGCATCTGCATTTTAGAAGAGTTTTACCCATTTATGGTTGTTTTATTTTTAAAATTTTTAAGAACTGCTGACATACTGTGGATGTTGTAGAGCATAAAACTTGAAAAATGCAGATATGGAAGGAATACTATGTACCTTGCGCTTTAATATTTTGTGGCAGGATGTACTATAAACAGATGAATCAAATAGCTATGTAAATCACAAAAACTAAAAATGAACCAAAGTGAAAGGGTTATTTCCAGGTGTCTTTCTATTGTAACCGGTTATTTAAGGGAATACTAGTGATTTCTTCTAAATAGGATATAAGACTTGTCTTCAGTTACTCATCCTCAGTCCTGCCTGCCAAGGACTAAAATGTAACTGTGATAAAGCAACCCTTCCCAGGTATATTGGCAGGCATGTATGGGATCTCTGAATACACAGGTGACATACAGATGGTATGACAACTGGTAATGGTGGATTCGTTTACATTGTTTACATTTCTATGACCAGGCCTTAAGGGTAGGTCAATTTTTTAAAAACCAAGTAGTGTCTGCCTACCTATCTCCAAATACATGTCAAGAAAGAAGAGTGTTGTGCTTCAGCTCTGTTTTTGCTCAGTAATATAGTCAAGCAAAAGTTTGTTTCCAAGTGACCCATTGAGCTGTGTAAGCATTTTTGTTTATTTTGAATAAAATATATTTGTATTGGGACCAGCAGTTAGCGTAATGGCTATGTCGCTGGACTCCCATGTAGTCGACCGCGGTTCGAGTCCCGGACCCGGTGGCTTAAACTCATGCCTGGCACATGTGCGTGCATGCCCAAGATCCTGAGAGGAGAATGGAGGAGAAGGGATTGCAGTGCGGCCATCCTCCCTGGGGGGTGATTTCTCGCTTTCTATCTCTCTGTCTCTCTCTGTCTTTCTGGCGAGCGCACGCGCCCTGTAGCTAAAACCTCTCAATATATATATATATATTTGTATTATTTGTCATTCATACTATTCATCCATACCACACTATCTTCTGTATCAGATAGCCAATAGAAATATACCTGTTTTGTTCTAAAAAAAAAAAAAAAAAAAGAATTATTTATTTATTTAACTTTATTTGTTAATATTATTTTTTAATTTGACCAGAGGGGGAAAAAAAAGAGAGAGAGTGAGAGAGAGAGAGAAAGTGAGAAAGAAAGCCACCAGGTCCAGGACCTGAACTGTGGTCGGCCATGTGGGAGTCCAGTGTCTTAAACACCACACCACCTGCCAGCCCCCTTGAGTAAAGGTTTTACGTTACGGTGTTCCTCCCATTGTACCTTGCACAATGCCTTACACACAACAAATTTAAGAAGCGTCGACTGATTGATTTAGCACAGTAAAAAGTCAAAATAAGGATGCAAGATGTTAGAAAATACACTCTAGAAAATGTTTTTTGTAGAGGAAAAAAATAGGTTGCATTGAGGGAAACGTGTTTTGAATAGTCAAATCAGGGAAGATAAAACAATCAGGTACAACTAATAGAGTGGAAAGTTGGCTGAAAAGATAAAATCCCAAACTAAAGGTAAAGCGCTGACTTTAAAATCTTTCCATGTTAAGAAACAATACAAAAGAGCAGGGTCTTTAGGTTTTCCTGAGCAGGAAATACTCCAGGGAAAGCCTGTCTTCATGATGTGAATAAAGCAACTCAAATTGTTTGGAAGGCACTTGAAAGACCTGGTATTTTCTTTGTTTGCAGTTTTGTTTGAAAATACAGTGTGCTATTTCACTAGCTTTTTAACCCTTAGCTGAAAATAACTGAGGTTATCTTGATAAGCACCCTTGGTCGGTTGGTTATTTTGTAGAAGTCCCCAGCTCTTTATTTGATCTTTGCTCTTTGTTTTGAGTTATTCAGTTTGACTAAATTATATGTGTGGGAAAAAACTCTATTCTCCTTGAAAATACCACTAAGACAATCTTGAAAACCTACTTATGTAAATCCACACATCCCAAAAGATTTTAAGGGGCAGTATGTGATGTTTAAGAATACTACTAAAACATGATACTCTGTGATGCTGACCTACATGGGAAAGTGGAGACCTCCCTGAGTAAGCCAGGCACCTCATGTACCCATGATTTTAGTCAGCTGAGACTGGGGGTGGGTCACGGTATCAGAGCCCTGTTGGGGTGCTTCTCTCTCTTAAGAGAAAGAAAGAAAGAGAAAAAGAAAGAGAAAAAGGAAGAAGGACAAACTTAAAGAAATAAAAACACTGGTCTAGCAGATGACATGGATGTTAAGGTGCTGGATCCCACATGGCCAACAGCACTGTTTGAGTCCTGGAACCAGCAGCTTGAATATCACATTGGGCATGTGTGCATGCATGCCCAAAAATCTCAAGAGGAGAATGGAAGAGAAGGAATTACAGTATGACCATCTCCCCTATAGGGTTTCTCACTTTCCTTCTCTCTGACCCTCTCTGATAATTGCACAAACCCATAGCAAAACTAAAAAAATTAAAAATTAAAAAAATAAAAACACTAAGGATCTCAGTCTCTATCTTCCAAGTCCTAAGCAGTAGGCAACACAAGCCTCCCTGGCAAGTGTCCAGATCTGTTCTGCCCTGCGCATTTACTTTCTTCCCAAAGGCAGCAAAAATCTGGCTTGCACACTTTTTTCTAATTGCCCATCCTACCTGATTTCCTGAAGTTCTTTCTTACCTCCCAGACCAAAGACTGATCGCAGAGTAAGACCTAGTCTTCCCTTTCCACCTTTCCCTAATACAAATACACAAGTTCACTGTCGGAAGGATTTTACTAATGTTCACTACAAGGAAATAAATACATGGGACTTCATAAAAGCCATAAGTCACAAAGATTTACAAAACTGCAAAAAAGTTATTTTGGCCATTGTTTTTATTCTATATTGAAACATAAAAGGGCTGGACCTTTTTACACTTGGCCTCCTTTAGAGAGTATATTTGTTAGGTTTTTGGGCAAATTTCACATGTGCTCATTCTATAGGTCTTTTATTCCTGGGTTTAAAGTTCATCAGCCTTCCCTCCAATTTAGCCCTAGAGAAATTTCTTCACTCATACCCTACCCTCAACTCAGTCATATCCATCAGTCCTATCAAGCATTGCACATGACTTCAGAAAGCACTGAAATTCCTTATTCATGTGAAACAGCATCTATGCAGTAGTAGATGATCCCATATCCCCAGACTCGAGTGAAATTCATTTATATGGCAGTAGAATACCTGGTTGGCTTCTCCATCTCAGTGTTCCCTGCTCTACACAGGCAACACCAGCCTAGTTCATTTCCTGAAATCTTCTACCTAAATAGATATTCTGCTTCCACCTAGATCTGGGATCGCAGCATTAAAGATCATTTGGGGAAATTTTTATGTCAGCAAATTTTTTCTCCTTTAAATATATATATATATATATATATATATATATATATATATATATATATATATATGTTTTGCCATAGGGCACACACACCTGCCAGAGAGAGAGAGAAACGGAAAAAAGGAAAGTGAGAAATCATCCCCAGAGGAATGGCCATGCTGCAATTCCTTCTCCAATGTTCTCTGAGGACTTTGGGATGCATGTACCTGGTGTGTTTTCTGACCTCTGGGTCCGGAACTCAAACCACATGGTTGGCCATGTGCCTTAACCACTATGCAGCCTGCCTGCCCTCATCAAATATTTATTGAATGCCTAATACATAATAAGGCACTCTGCTGGGTTCCTTGAGTGAGTTATACTGATAAAAATGACTCAGCCTCCACCTTCAAAGCACTTGCAATCTAGCGGGGAGGATGAGTGTGAATACAATTAATTGTATTGAGTTGATGGAAAAGTCATGATACATTTTTTCTGTTTTTCTATGCAAAAATGTGTCATGACTTTTCTGACAACCCAATAATTTAAGAAACAGGAGAAGAAACAACACAATAGAATGCAAATAAAACCCCAGGAATAGCAGATGGCATAATGGTTACATCGCTGGATTTCCAGGTAGTTAACCGTGGTTCGAGTCCCAGACCTGGCGGCTTAAAACTCATGCCAGGCACATGTGCATGCTTTCCCAAAATCTCGAGAAGAGAATGGAGGAGAAGGGACTGTGATGTGGCCATTCCTCCAGGGGGTGATTTCTCACTTCCTGTCTCTCTATCTCTGTCTCTCCAGTAAGCATGTGCCCTATAGCAAAAATCTCTCTTAGAAAGAAAGAATACAAATAAAACTCTGAGAGCATATGATGATAAAAGTAATTTTTCCTAAAGCAAAAGGAAACTCAGGGGATTAGGGGAAGGGTTCATGTACATGAGCTGTTATCGAAGGATGAACAAGACTTGGACAGGCAGAAATAGGGCTTAAGGCTAGAGAAGTCCAGGTGGAGAGGCTAACATGAGTAGCATGAATAAAAGCATAGGCAGAAAAGTAGAGAATGAGTTTGGGTAAAGCACATCAGCCTGACAGACGCAATGAAGGGAAATAAGGATAGAAACGGTGATTGCTCATATATTACAGAAAGTTTTCTTTTTGCTTTTTTTTTTCTTCTTCTTCCTTTTTTTTCTTTATTGAATCTCCGGGAGTACCTGGATAAAATGTCAAGATCTTAGCATTACAGTAACACTTTAAATATTGTTAATTAACATTTTAGTTGAGAATAAGGTGGAGATAGAAGGCAAGAACAGTGCTCAAAGAAGTGGGAGGGCACAACTGTCCCACTGTCACCCAGGACCACTCATAGGACCACTATTCCACCTTCTAAGAATCCATAACATTGGAGAAAAGAGGCTGAGTTGGGCTTCATCCTACATGCAGTCACTTTCTGTGCAAATGAGGTAAGCAGGAGAAGTGAGAGACAAATTGGACATCTGATGAATTAACTATAAGAAGTTGTTATGACCCAGTTACTGTGTTGCGGGAGTAATACAAGTGACCTGAAGGCTGGAAACCTTACAGTCGTTCACAGGTTCAGTTTTCTGAGTCGTCCTGAAAAGTTGGCACCCCAGGATGCTAGGAGCAAAAGGGCTGGGGAAAGGGATAGCAGCATGACAAGACCCTGTCAAGGGTGTCTCTTTCTCTTTTTCTCTCTCTCCCCTCCCTTCCAATCACATACACACACACATGCACTCTCTGTCATTAAAAAAAAAAAAAAAGAAAGAAAGAAAAGAAGCTGCTCTGAACAAGTTTGTCACCTTACTGATCTGCTAAGAATTAATTACTTTCTTACAATGATGTATTCGAGAAAATGCAATGTTTATAGCAGACATAGCACTCACTGTGGTAGCATCAATCAAAGGTAAGATGTACCCAAATTGCACTTTAAGGATTATCTCTCTCTCCCTCTCTCTTGCTTACATACACACACACACACACACACACACACCACACCACACCACTGCCACCAATGCCACCAACACCACAGCCCCTGTTGTATTAGGAAGGTTCATAAAAGGAAGAGGAAGAAAAGACACTTGCTTTTTGTTTTCTAAAGGAAAACACTGCAACATTTCAAAGATGGCCCAGGTCCTGCCAGCTTTACATAAAAATAACTAAACAAAGCAGATTTGTGTGTGTATGTGTGTGTGTGTGTGTGTGTGTTTTAATGGGTTTTATTGGGCCAGCTGCATACTTTATTGGTTAAGGGAGCTGGATCCCACATACGGACCAAGCAGTTTGATTTCTGGCCTTGGTGGCTTGAAAAACACATAAGATGGGACCAGCAGATGGTGTAATGGTTACGGTGCCAAACTCCCGTGTAGTTGACTGTGGTTTGAATCCCAGACCTGGCGGCTTAACACTCGTGCTGAGCGCATGTGTATGTGTGCCCAAAATTCCAAGAGGAGAAGAGAGGAGAAGGGATTGTGGCATGGTCATCACCCCAGGGAGTGATCTCTTGCTTTCTGTTTCTGTCTCTCTGGTGAGCACACGTGCCCTATAGCAAAAAATCTGGAAAAGAAAAGAAAAGAAGAAAAGGAAAGGAAAGGAAAGGAAAGGAAAGGAAAGGAAAGAGAAAAGGAAAGGAAAGGAAAGGAAAGGAAAGGAAAGGAAAGGAAAGGAAAGGAAAGGAAAGGAAAGGAGAAAGGAAAGGAAAGGAAAGGAAAGGAAAGGAAAGGAAAGGAAAGGAAAGGAAAGGAAAGGAAAAAGAAAAGAAAAGAAAAGAAAAGAAAAGAAAAGAAAAGAAAAGAAAAGAAAAGAAAGGAAAAGAAAAGAAAAAACACAACAGCCACATGTGTGTATGCACTCAAGGTCCTAGCAGGATGGAGAAATGAAGGAGAAGAGATCAAGACATGACCATGCCCCATTAAGGGGTGCTTTCTCCTCTCTGCCTCTCTCTGTCTCTCTGTTCCTCTCTGGAGAATACACACAACTTCTGACAAAATAAATGGGCTTTACCTGTTCCTTTAGATTTGGAGTTTGACCACTTAAAGCATCAAGGGATATGGGAAACTTAATAGGAAGTATATCTCCCTGTATTAGAGTAACTGCAGCCTAGGAGACAAAAATAATTACTATGTTATAGTTTAGCAATCTATGGCCTCAGCATCTAAGTTTAGTTTTTTGTCAGGGGAGGAAGTAGAGGTAGGTAAGGGGTGGGATGTTGAAGTTAGAAAAGCAATGTGGATTGGGAAGTGGCAGCCAAACCATTCCTAGAAGTGTATGAATCCTAGTGAGTTGTGCTCAGGTCCTCATGCCGTAGGAGGCTTCCAGATAGACATCCTAAAGACAAGTTTCCTGTCAGCTTGTGGGAGGAATATGTAATAGTTAACACTTTTACAAAGCTTATCACATGCTAGGCATTGTTCCAATTGTTCCATATATAAATGTATCTGTGTGTGTGTGTGTGTGTGTGTGTGTGTGTGTGTGTGTACGTATGTATACATACTATTAGGCTGTCAGGAAAGTCATGAAGTAATTTTATATGCAAAAATGCATCATGAGAGACCAGCAGTTAGCATAATGGCTATGTTGCTGGACTCCCATATAGTCGACTGTGGTTCAAGTCCTGGACCCAGTAGCTTAAACTCACACCGGGTGTGTGTGCGTGTGTGCCCAAGATCCCGAGAGGAGAATGGAGGAGAAGGGACTGTGGCATGGCCATCCCCCCCCTGGGGGGTGATTTCTCGCTTTCTGTCTCTCTGTCTCTCTCTGTCTTTCTGGTGAGTGCACGCGCCCTATATCAAAAACCTTTCAAAAAAAATGCATCATGATATTCCCAATGACCCAATATATATGATATACATGTGTATATATGTACATGTATATAATAATATATAATCACATATACATCAATATATGTATACTCATGTATATGATCATATATACATACATATATATGTATATCATTTATTTCTTCTGTGAGAGAGAGCGAGAAAGAGAGGCATCTACAACAGGGTCTTCACACCAAGATTCACCCCTAGTCTCAGGTGACCTTGATCATAGACACATATGCCTGTGAACTTAGCATGCTCAGGGAGGTCCTGAAACATGAACCCAGGACATCTTCCATGTGGGCTCAGTTGCATTACCACTGCATCACCACGTAGCCCCACTTCTTGTATTTTAACTCATTTATTTCTTCTATAAACTAATGAAGTAGGTTCTTTTTTTTTTTTTTTAAAAAAAAGAGATTTTTGCTATAGGGTATGTGTGCTCAGCAGAGAGACAGAAAGAAAGAAATCACCCCCTGGGGGGATGGCCACACCATAATCCCTTCTCCTCCATTCCCCTCTTGGGATTTTGAGCACACGTGAACACGCATGCCCAGCGTGAGTTTTAAGTTGCCACATCCAGAACTCAAACTGTGGTTGACTACATGGGAATCCAGCGACATAACCATTATGCCATCTGCTTCTCTCTGAAGTAGGTACTATTTTTTTAAAAAATTGCCAAAGAGCATGCATGCTCTCTAGGCAGAGAAAGAGAAAGAGAGAGAGAGAGAGAGAGAGAGAGAGAGACAGGAAAGAGAGAGAGAAAAAGAAAGCACTGCTCCCCATAGGGAATGGTCATACCACAATACCTTCTCCTCCATTTCTCCCTCTTGTCAAAATTTTGGCCACACAGACACACACATGCCTGGTGTGTTTTCTAAGCCACTGAATCCAGGACTTGAACCACACAGTTGGTCATACGGGATCTAACTGTCTCAACTACCACACCACCAACTGGCCCAAGGCAGGCACTATTATTATTGCCCCTATTCCATAAAAGAAACAGAAAAATGTCGTAGGAAATATATAACTTGCCCAAGGTCATATAAATAGTAAACATCAGAAAACGAGAACAAGATAGAGAGGAACTGTGCATAAAAAACACATACTTCTCTTAGAGTTACCTCTCAAGATAATCACTTTCCCTAGAGTTAATCATCAAAACATTTCACGCATTTCTTTCCTGATTTTACATATATATATATATATATATATATATATATATATATATATATATAAATAATATACATAATCTCTTGGTTTATATATATATATATATATATACACACACACATATATACATATATTTAGAGAACATAGATAATGTACACCCATGTACATGCATGCACACACACCTATTCCATGCTTATTATACCCTGAATTTAACTAATAAAAATACTAGAGACATATTGTTCCCTATACATGGCTCTGGAATAACTATATGTCATATAGCAATTCTGTGTTGGTGTCTTTTCTCCCTAGGACCAAGACCATTAACGCTTTATAGTTTTATCGTTAATCACTCCCCCATATTCTCTTTGTATGCCAGGTAAATGTTTAGCACATGAAAAAAAAAAATGGGAAAGATATAACCTAGATTTTGCATCTGATATTTTATGTGCATAGCTATTAATTCTACATGAAATAAAGCAGAAATCCCCTTTCTCTTCAGAACCATGGAATTCTTAGATCTAGAAAAGACTGAAGGGACCAGCAGTTAGCGTAATGGCTATTTCACTGGACTCCCACGTGGTCGACCCCAGTTCGAGCCCCAGACCCGGCGGCTTAAACTCACACCAGGCGCGTGTGCGTGTGTGCCCAGGATCCTGAGAGGAGAATGGAGGAGAAGGGATTGCAGCATGGCCATTCCCCCTGGGGGGTGATTTCTCGCTTTCTATCTCTCTGTCTCTGTTTGGTGAGCACACGTGCCCTATAGCAAAAACCTCTCCAAAAAAAAGGGGAAAAAAAAAGAAAAGACTGAAGAAATCATCAATTCCTACCTCCTCACTTTATAGATAGATATATGAGGCCTAGAGAGGGGAAGGACTTATCCAGTATTGTATTATTAATAAATGATAGGGTAAGGCTAGAGCTAAATTTTTTGGCTCCCCATCTAGTACTTTATCCACTCTGCCGCTTGTTTTGTGAAGCACAGACTTGCTTGTAAACCCCTCTGAAGATATAAAACTCTCTAGTTCTCATCCCTGTGTATTTACCCTAGAAATATGAACATTTATGTTTACACCAAAAAACTAACATTAATGGCCAGAATAGTTTCATTTGGATTTCCCCAAAATGGAAACAACTAAAATGTTCTTTGCTGGACAACATGGATAAACAAATTGTGGAATAGTCATACAATGGATAAAAAATATATTTTTAAATTGTTGATACACATAAGTTGAGTGGATTTCAGAGGCATTATGATGAGTGACATGAACAATTTACATTATTTTACATTCTGTATGATTCCACTTATATGACATTCTATAAAGGATAAAATTATAATGCTCAAGAACAGATCAGTGGATGCCAGTGAAGGGGGAGCAATGGATATAATTACAAAGAGGTAGCAAAAATGAGGGGTTTTGGGATGATTAAATAATACTGTCCTCTGTGGTAGTGAGTACAAGAATCTATATGAGCAATAAAATTAATAAAATGGTGGAAACCTCCCCCCAAGAAAAAGTTACATAGCTTTTTACACAAAGCATGGAAAAACTGTGAAAATCAAATAAGGTCTGTAGTTTGCTTAATAGACTATTGCATTGTGCCAATGACAGTTTCCTGGTTCTGATAGTTATGTGGTTATGTAAAATATTAACATTGGGGAAGGTTAGACAAATGGTATGTGGGAACTCTTTGTATTATTTTCCCAACCTCTATGTAAGATTGACCTCTTTTCAAAACAAAAATGCTTTAAAAGGTAAAAGAAAACTATCTCTTTAGAAGCCCCATAATGTTTGGGACCAGCAGTTAGCATAATGGCTATGTCGCTCGACTCCCATGCAGTCGACCAGGGTTCAAGGCCCGGACCCGGTGGCTTAAACTCACACCAGGCACGTGTGCGTGCATGCCCAAGATCCAGAGAGGACAATAGAGGAGAAGAGACAGTGGCATGGCCATCCCCCTGGGGGGTGATTTCTCTCTTTCTGTCTCTCTCTGTCTTTCTTGAGAGAGCACACGCCCTATAGCAAAAATCTCCCCCCCAAAAAAAGAAGTCCCATAATGTTTTAGGTGGATCCAAAGAATCAACATTTTTGTAGTTTGAAGTTCTAATCTTCAGGCCTTTGCTCAAATTATGGTCTATTTCTCTCTCTTTCTCTCTCTCTCACACACAAACACAAACACACAACTCTGAATTCTAGTTTAGTTTTATCCATAGCATTTATAATCTCCAATAAAGTATATGTTTTTTTTGTTTATTGTGTTTCTCTTCCCACTAAAATGTAAGCACCTTGAAGTTAAGGACCTTGCTTTGTTTACTACTGTATCCTCAAAACTTAGAATAGTGCCTAGCATACTGTAGGTACTCAGTAAATATTTGCTGAATGAACAAATGAATATGAGTTTGTGGCTTCTTAAATAAAGGTATAACGAAAAAGAAAGAATACCATAGGACATTTCTTCATTAGATGAGACAAATTCCCTTATATTTTCTTTTTACACAATTGCTCTGAATGGTTTTACCTGTTGTGCTATTTAAATATTGTTTGTTGGGACCAGCAGTTAGCGTAATGGCTATGTCACTGGACTCCCACGTAGTCGACCATGGTTCGAGTCCCGGACGCGGTGGCTTAAACTCACACTGGGCACGTGTGTGTGCGTGCCCAAGATCCCGAGAGGAGAATGGAGGACAAGGGATTGCGGCGTGGCCATCCCCCCGGGGGGTGATTTCTCACTTTCTGTCTCTCTGTCTCTCTCTGTTTGTCTGGAGAGTGCACGCGCCCTATAGCAAAAACCTCTCCAAAAAAAAAATATTGTTTGTTGAGTTATGAAAGATTTGGAGAGCTATTAAAACAACAATCTAGGTCCTAGGAGATTGCATGTTCTGAAATTGTTCCTTACCCAATGTTAATAGTAAGGGTAAGTTGTAATTGGGTAATTAATTGGCTGTGCCTTCATACATTAAAAAAAAGTACTTACAATAGCCAGCCACTAGAGGGTACTGTTTGCCCAATTATCTGTTCTTAGTGCCTCTTGTGTACCAAGAGTGTGCTGGGTATAAAAGAAAAGGGATAGGACTCATGAGTTTAGTCTAGAGGAGAGACAAATAGATGTAAAAAAGCACTATGATGAAAGTATGCACAGGGTGTTCTGGGTACACAGAGAAGGAACACTTGAATCAGATGAAAGAGGCAGGGGGAGAAGCCTGAAGCATGAGTGATGGCTTCTTAGAGAAGGTGATGCTTGATCAGAGTCTTAAGAGACAAGCAGTAGTTATCCAGAAGAAAAGGAAGGAAGGGAGTGCAAATTTTATGATGCCAAGTGTCACATTTACCATTATGGTCCCAATGCCTGGCTCAAGGCAGAAATATACAAAAATATTTGTGGAATAAGTGAAGAGAGTGTAAAGTGCAGGAGGTTTATAAAGGAGCATACTAAAAAGTCAGTCAGAAATACAGAGAGAGGCAGAGAGACAGAAAGCGAGAAATCACCCCCGAAGGGGCGTGGCCATGCCGCAATCTCTTCTCCTCCATTCTCCTCTCGGGATCTTGAGCACGCACGCACATGTGCCTGGTGTGAGTTTAAGCCGCCGGGTCTGGGACTTGAACCACAGTCCACTGCATGGGCATCCAGCGACATAGCCATTATGCCAACTGCTGCTACCTCTAGCCTTATATATTTATTAAATAACATAAATAAAGTACCTAATACATTTTCCAATATATGATAGGTAATCAAATAGTACTTTTACTGCTACCACTATGATGGCGACAGCTATGATTACTATGGCTATAATCACTGTATCTTTAGGGTTTTCTGCAGAACCAACAAGCAAATACTGTTTATCATCTGGTTTGTCTTTATTCTATTTCTGAATATAGTTTGTTTTGCTTTCTGGAACATATTGGGTCACAATTCATTTTTCCCTGAGGTTATGAAGTCCCTTTTCTAATTCTTCCTTTCGCTTATTCCCGAGCATAGTCGTCTCCACACTACTGGACAGGCCTCTAAAAGTAAGATGGCCGCCCTTCCCAACAGGAACAACACACAATCGTCTCCTCCCTCCATTCAGAGCAGAAAGTGAATGCCAGGAGAGAGGTCAACTGCTGACTTCTAACAAAGCATTAATCATTTACATTTCACATCCTTGGCTGGTAAGGATTTTGGCTGGCTTGAGCTTATTACTGTCTGTTTTTCTGTCCTGGGCTCCCCCATAATTAACACAATCCTCCAGGCTCAAAGCCCAAAAGATATTAGGTAGAGTCTAGAAGAAATAGGTGTGTAATCAAGAAAGATATATAACACATTCTTTCACTTATAAAAATATAGTACCGTAATTACATGCAGTTTAGTCTCCTCTACCAAGCTCCCTGAGGGACAAGACTCCATCTGTTCTATACTCAGAGCTCTAAGCAGAGTAAAGCTCTATACGCTAGAGGCTCATAAAAACACTTGTTAGTGCATTGATGAACAAGCACCTTCCATACATCCAATCTCTGCTTTATATAGGAGGGAATCTGCCTGCTAGCCTGCTTGTTTTATTGACTGGGATTGAAGACACAGTTGTCAAAAGTATCAACAGAAAGTGTGATATTATAAAAGTACTACTGGAGTCAGAGGTAACCCGAAGTTATATGGACTCATCCAGGGATCCAGAGAGGCACTGCCTTATGGAGAAAAGCCCAGAGGCTAACAGCTGTGTGAGTGAGTGTCTGTGTTTGTTCAACTATAACGTCTATAATTCATAATTCCTCTCCCCTGTCACTAGGGCAAACCAGGTAAGTCTCATTCACAACCCCACACACTTGCTCAGACAAAAGGCTACCTTTCTGGAGCTTCTATTAATATAAAGGTTGATGTTACTCTTAATCTGATTTACCTATATATAAATGATGAGGTAATGTGGGGAGAGGAGGCATCAAGTGTAATTCATTTGGAGTTTTTACTTTTCTGCCATGGCATGGAGCTCACTACCCCATTTTGAAAAGTCTAATGGTTTTTAGAGAAAATATAAAATAGTAGAGCAAGCCAGTCAGTGGATAGTGGTTAAGGTAGCTGGTTCCCACATGACTAACAGTGAGGTTTTGTCCTGAGCCTGGCAACTTGAGAAACACAAAAGGTACATGTGCCCAAGAGAAGAGAGAAATGGACGAGAATGGATTCCAGTGTGATTACATCCCACTAGGGGGTGCTTTCTCTCTCTTGGGCAAGTAAAATAAGGCAAAAAATAAGGCAAATAAATAAATAAATAAAAATTTAAAAACCTAATAGGGCAAAAATTAAAGGTACACATCATAATGTAAGGTTCTTTGTTGAAAACAATATATATGGTAATATCCTTGATTTGATTATAATGCACTGTATGCATGCTTTGAAAAACCATATTGTATACTATAAAGATTGACAACAAGGAGCCAGGAGGTGGTGTAGTGGTTAAGACACTGGACTCCCACATGGTCGACCACAATTTAAGACCTGACATCTTGAAAATCATGCTGGGTGCATGAGCATGTGTGCCCCAAATCCCAAGAGAATGAAGGAGAAGGGCCTGTGGTGTGATCATCCCTACTAGGGGGAGATTTCTCACTTTCCCTGTCTCTGGCTCTCTTCAACGAGCACATGTGCTCTATGGCAAAAATAAAAATAAAAAAATAAGACATACAACAATTAAATGGAAATAAGAAATTAAAAAATAAAATAAAATTTTTTAAAATGGGAAGGAATCTCAACTTGTTGGAAAATTCCAAAGAGTTGGTCATTTTAATGCACTATTACTATTAATAAATAATTAATTGCAGTTATGTAACTATTATAGTGTACAGTTGTTATCATTTAGCCTAGAAAGTGCTTTCAGATATATTTAATCTCTATAACTACAGTCTTCACAACAACCTGATGAGATACATAGGACTGGCAATACTGTCTGCATTTTATGGATGAGGAAACATAGTCAGAGAGGTAAAGTGAATTATCAAAGTCATTCATAGTGGGGCCAGAAAGTCGCATGGTGGTTAAGGTGCTGGACTCCACATGGTCAACTGCATTTCAAGTCCTGGACCTGAGGACTTGAAAATCATGCCAGGGGCATGTCCATGCATGCCCAAAATCCCAAGAGGAGAATGGAGAAGAAAGGACTGTGGTATGGCCATCCCCCCTTCAGAGGGGGATGATTTCTTGCTTTCCCCCCATCTCTCTCCAGAGAGCACATGTGCCCTACTGCAAAAACCAAGCGTAAAATAAGTCATCTATATAAAGTTAGCAAGTGATAGAGTTACAACCCAAACTGAGCTTCCTAACTCAAAGACAAGGGCATCTGTAAATTACCTGCATTCCATTCTAATCATCAAAGTAAACCTGTTCTTTGATTGCTCTCCTTGTAGCTAGAAGATTTATTTATTTATTTATTTATTTATTTATTTATTTATTTATTTATTTGAAAACTACCTCCCTTCATCCCCCCCTCCTTTTTGAGGGAATTTTCCTGTGCTAAATTTCCATTTCTTCTCAATACTTTTTTCTTCCAGGAGACAAGGGAGTAGAAAGAGCTCTTGACTTAAAGTCAGCAGGCCTGAGTCTTAATCCCAGCTTTGACGCTTCTAAGTCAAGTGACTTCAGACAGTCACTTAACATTTCTGACCCTATCTTACTGACTAGGAAAGTAGAAACAGGCCCAGCTGCAGTGGTGCAAGCCACAGGGCACCACTATACAAGGCTGGGGCTGCATGGGAGGCCCAGGTTCAGTTTCCAGACCAACATATCCCTTTACCTCTCTCTTTTCCCCCACCTTCATTAAAAAAATAGAAACAATATTACCTATCATATAAGTGGTTATGAGAATCAAATGATACAATAGAAATAAAGGTCTTAGCATATTACCTAACACATAGTAGGCATTAAATAAATATTTATTTCCTTCTCAGCTTGTTACTCTGATCTGGAAACATACAGTACTTGTTTCCCCAAAAGCTAAAATACAGGCTTTGATTTATGTCTCTATCTTTTCATCTTAAAGTAAGATGGCTGGCATTTCAACTTTTGATAGTTTATTGTTTATAACTAATATTTCTGTAATCTTTGGTTAATTGAGATAGGTTTGGAACTTAAAATTTGTGTATATATGTATACACACAAATGTGTTTTTAAATAGTTTAAAGGTTTCATTTACTACTTAGAAATTACTTCCATTCTATAAAATCTGGATAAATAATTCTTAATCTTATCTAGAACCTAAAAGGCTGGGTCGCCCTGATTTGGATAGTGAACTAACTTATTCAGTTACTTTAGTCTAAATATACTGTAGCAATTCAGGTCTACAATCTCTTACTGAGTTCACATTCTTAGCCCCCAAATTCCAAACACATTTTCTTTCAAAAGATGCATCTACTAGCAGCCAATTTCCTGTGAACTATCTTTAGACAGTAATATGGTTTGGTTCTTGCACCTGGATCTTGCCCTGTTGTCACATTCTCATCACTGAGGAGCTTTAAACAATGTGACACAAGGAAGATAAATTAGGCATGGGAAAAAATTGGGCTAGTCCTGAGAGCAGGAATAAAATACTTTGATAAAATAGATTTGGTATACAGAACAATAAGCTTGGTAGGCCATAGATTTTTGCTAGAAAGAGGATAGGGAAAACTTTCAAATATTTTCTTTATACATTTCAGCATTTTTTCTACTGGTTGCAGTGAATATATGTTACTATTATCATTTTTAGCATTTATATTGTGAATTTGTCTAAGCATATATAAAACTAGAGAATATGATGAAAATTCATATGCCCATTCCCCAGCTTCAAAAGCCATCAATATTTTTTGGTACTTGTTTGATCTATTCCCTCCCTTTTCTGCTGGAGTATTTTAAAGCAAATCCAAGACATTATTTTATTTCACCCAAATATGTCACTTTTCATCTCATGAACAAAAGGACATTTTATTGCATAATCAGAATTATTAAAACAATTCTTTAATATTGATAATCTAATGCTTATTCCATATTTAATGTTCCTGATTATATAAAAAATATAGTTTTTGTGGTTGATTTATTTGAATCATGTATCTTATGAGGAGAAATTTAATACTGATTTTTTTTTTTTTTTTTTGGGAGAGGTTTTCGCTATAGGGTGTGTGCGCTCACCAGAAAGACAGAGAGAGACAGAGAGACAGAAAGTGAGAAATCACCCCCAAGAGGGGATGGCCATGCTACAATCCCTTCTCCTCCATTCTCCTCTTGGGATCTTGGGCACGCACGCACACATGCCCGGCGTGAGTTTAAGCCACCGGGTCCAGGACTCAAACAATGGTCGACTACATGGGAGTCCAGTGACATAGCCATTACGCCATCTGCTGGTCCCAATACTGATTTTTAAAGGCTGTGTATTATTTTTATTTTCGAAAGAAGTAGAAGAAGAGGAGGAGGAGGAGGAGAAAGACAATTAAAATTAAAGTCAAAGAGGTTGATTGTGTATATTTTAAATGAATAATTCATTACAACTGGTTTGTAGTTAAAAAAAATATAGATGTCCCCATTAGTGCTATACACTCCTCCCACCCTAATTGTTGACACTTAAATTTCTACCTTCAAGAATGTATGTGCTTGGGGGCTCCAGGCGGACTCAGGCTGCAGGCCCAACCCTTCTGAATCTCCACGCATCCCCACCGTTTCTCCTCCTTGGACCCCAGGTTGGTTGTCTGGGACTTTAAGGCGAACTCCCACCCCACCCCACCCGCAACCCGGATCAAGCCGGCCAGCCGTTCCGGGCTCCAGGCGGACTCAGGCGGCAGGCCCAACCCTTCTGAATCTCCACGCATCCCCACCGTTTCTCCTCCTTGGACCCCAGGTTGGTTGTCTGGGACTTTAAGGCGAACTCCCACCCCACCCCACCCCACCCGCAACCCGGATCAAGCCGGCCAGCAGTTCCGGGCTCCAGGCCAACTCAGGCTGCAGGCCCAACCCTTCTGAATCTCCACGCATCCCCACCGTTTCTCCTCCTTGGACCCCAGGTTGGTTGTCTGGGACTTTAAGGCGAACTCCCACCCCACCCCACCCGCAACCCGGATCAAGCCGGCCAGCAGTTCCGGGCTCCAGGCCGACTCAGGCTGCAGACCCGACCAACCTGGTCTTGTCACTCATCTTCTGACCCTTTCCCACTAGTCTTTGGACTCTTTGAATTGTAGTGATTTGAATAACGCGCGGCGTGCACGCGCGCCACGCGATTTCCTTTTTTCATTCTGTTTTTCTTTGCTTTGGGGGTGTTGCTTATTCAGTCAATTGAAGGCTCACCTCTCCTTAGAGACAGTGAGGACTTTGGGCCATCAAGGGTAGTGGCAACAGTTAATGGTAATTGTGAGCAACAGGTAGGCCAACCATAAGGGAAATCATCAATTTTCTAAGCCTGTACAACTTTTAACAATCAGTTAGGAAGAAACATATAGATTACCTGATGACTAGGAACAATCGCAGAGGCTCAAGAAATATGAGCAACCAAGAAAAGGCCTCTCCCCCAAAGGAAATCATCAAAGCTACACCACCCACAGTCAATACAATGGACATCGTGGACATGTCTGATAAGGAATTCAGATTATTTGTAGTGACCAAACTAACTGAGATGGAAGAGAAAAGAGACAAGGAGCTCCAGGAAATGAGGAAGTCCTTCAATGACTTGAAAGAAGAAATGGATACCTTAAACAAGAACCAGATGGAACTTTTAGGATTGAAGAATGTGATACAGGAAATCAAAACCTCCCTTGAAAGTATTAAAAGTAGGTTAGACCAGGCAGAAGATCGAATCTCCAACGTAGAAGACAAAACATCTGACCTAGAAAAAAGTATCAAGAAGATTGAGAAAACAACCATGAAAAATGAGGATAATATACGAGGAATACTGGATACTATTAAGCGCCCCAACATCCGGATAATTGGTATTCCAGAAGAGGAAGAAAATAATAAGGGCCTAGATAATTTATTCCACGAAATCCTGGAAGAAAACTTTCCAAATCTAGAAAGGCATTTAAGTATCCAGACCCAGGAAATACATAGGACCCCGGGTAGAATCAACCCAAGAAGATCTTCTCCAAGGCACATTATAGCCAGACTGGCAAAAACAACAGATAAAGACAAGATACTAAAGTTGGCAAGAGGGAAACACCAGGTTACTTACAAAGGTCACCCCATCAGGCTAACATCGGATCTCTCGGCCGAAACAATGCAGGAAAGGAAAGAATGGGGAAGCATAGTAAAAGTGTTGAGTGAAAAACAATTTCAACCAAGAATACTATACCCGGCAAAATTATCTTTCATATGGGAAAAAAAGATAAAAACATTCTCGAATAAACAAAATTTGAAGGAATTTACCAACTCCAGACCAGCTCTTCAAGAAGTTCTGAAGGGAGTATTATACCAGGAAAGCTAAAAATCAGAGACAGTTATACGAGAACAAAAAGCAATCAAGATAATGGCTCACTTAATGATAGGATCGGGTATGGAAATATCAATAATTACATTGAATGTCAATGGATTAAATTCTCCAGTTAAGAGACATAGACTGGCTGAATGGATAAGAAAACAGAAACCCTCTATCTGTTGCCTACAAGAAACTCACCTTATGGATAAAGACATACATAGACTAACAGTCAGGGGCTGGAAAAAGATAGTCCATGCAAATGGAAATCAAAAAAAGGCTGGAGTAGCGATACTGATCTCAGACAAAATAGATTTCAAGACAAAGACTGTAAGAAGAGACAAAGAAGGGCATTATATAATAGTAAATGGGGTAATCCAGCAAGAAGACATAACCCTTATAAATATCTATGCACCCAACTCAGGTGCACCTAAATATGTGAAGGAAAGACTGCTGGAGCTAAAAGGAGAAATAGGGAGAAATACTATAATTGTTGGAGATCTCAACACCCCATTATCTCCTATAGACAGATCTTCTAGACAGAAAATAAATAGAGAGATACAGGACTTAAATGATACTATAAATGGAATGGGCTTGACAGATATCTATAGAACTTTCCACCCTACATCCACAACATATACATTTTTCTCACCCCGACATGGGACCTTTTCAAAGATAGATCATATATTAGGACACAAATCAAGCCTTTATAGATTCAAAGGCATAGAAACTGTACCCAGCATCTTCTCTGACCATGATGGAATTAAACTCAAGATTAATTTCAAGACACAACCCCGAAGATACACAAACACATGGAGACTGAACAACCTACTTCTGAATGGCTTCTTCACTACTGAAGAAATTAAGGCTGAAATAAAAAAATTTATGGAAACTAATGATAATGAGTACACAAGTGTCCAGAATCTATGGGACACAGCAAAAGCAGTCATAAGAGGGAAATTCATAGCAATTAGTGCACATAAGAAAAGGATAGAAAGATGGCAAGTAGATAACTTATCATCATGCCTCAGAGAATTGGAAAAACAACAACAAACAAACCCCCAAAATGCCAGGCAAAAAGAAATAATAAAGGTTCGAGCAGAAATAAATGAAATAGAAAATAAACGAACCATACAGAAAATAAATGAAAGCAAAAGCTGGTTCTTTGAAAAGATTAACAAGATCGACACACCATTGGCTAGACTGATTAAGAAGAAGAAAGAAAGAAACCAGATTAATCAAATATGTGATGAAACAGGCAATATTACCACAGACATAGCAGAAATACAAAATATCATTAGAGGATACTATGAGCAACTTTACGCCAACAAACAAGATAACCTGGAGGAGATGGACAAATTCCTGGATGCATATAATCTACCAAGATTGGATCAGGAAGACATAGAGGACCTGAATAGACCCATAACAAGCCAGGAGATTGAATCAGTAATAAATAATCTCCCAACAAAGAAAAGCCCAGGCCCAGATGGCTTTACTTGTGAATTCTACAAAACTTTTAAGGAAGAGTTAACCCCTATCCTACTAAAATTATTTCTAAAGATTCAAAAGGAAGGAAACCTTCCAAATTCATTTTATGAAGCCTCCATCATCCTCATCCCCAAAACAGATAAAGATATGACAAAAAAGGAAAACTACAGACCGATATCATTGATGAACATAGATGCGAAAATTCTCAACAAGATACTCGCAAATCGTATCCAACAACATATAACAAAGATCATTCATCACGATCAGGTAGGCTTTATACCAGGGATGCAAGGATGGTTTAATATACGCAAGACCATAAATGTAATACACCACATTAACAGAAAGAAAGATAAAAACCATATGATCATCTCAATTGATGCGGAGAAAGCATTTGATAAAATACAACATCCTTTTATGATTAAGACTCTCAGTAAGATTGGTATAGAAGGGTCATTTCTGAACACAATAAAAGCAATCTATGAAAAACCTACAGCTAACATTATACTGAATGGGGAAAAGCTGAAAGCTTTTCCTCTGAAAACAGGTACTAGGCAAGGCTGCCCACTTTCTCCACTGCTCTTTAATATAGTACTGGAAGTCTTAGCTATTGCAATCAGAGAAGAGAATAATATTAAAGGCATTCGAATAGGCAAAGAAGAACTGAAAATATCTTTATTTGCAGATGACATGATGGTATACTTAGAAGACCAAAGGTATCCATGAAAAAACTGCTTGAAGTAATAAGTGAATACAGTAAGGTGGCAGGATACAAAATTAATATCCAAAAATCTATAGCATTTCTATTTATGAACAACAAGTTGAACGAAGCAGAGCTGAAGAAAGGAATCCCTTTCACTGTAGCCACAAGCTGTATAAGATACCTAGGGATAAACCTAACTAAGAAAGTCAAAGACCTTTATAAAGAAAACTATGAAAATCTTAAAAGAGACATTGAAAGTGACATAAAAATGTGGAAGGACATCCCATGCTCCTGGATTGGAAGAATTAACATAATCAAAATGGCAATTCTACCCAAATTAATCTACATGTTTAATGCAATTCCAATCAAAATACCAGAGATATTCTTCAGAGATCTAGAAAAGGCAATCATAGAATTTGTCTGGAACCATAAAAGACCTCGTATTGCAAAAGCAATCCTGCGCAAGAAGAATGGAGTAGGAGGCATATCACTCCCTGATCCCAAGATATACTATAAAGCTGTGGTCATCAAAACAGCATGGTATTGGCATAAAAACAGACAAGTGGACCAATGGAAGAGAATAGAGACCCCAGAAATAACCCCCAAAGCTTACAGCCAACTGATCTTTGACAAAGGATATCAGTCAATCCATTGGGAAAAGGAAAACATCTTTAGTAAATGGTGCTGGAAAAACTGGGTATCCACCTGCAGAAAGATGAAACTGAACCCCCATCTTTCACCATTAACAACAGTCAACTCAAAATGGATCAAAGATCTGAACCTAAGACCTCAAACAATAAAACTACTGGTGGAAAATGCTGGGGAAACTCTGGGGGACATTGGAGTAGGCAAAGACTCCTTAAATAAGACTCCCAAAGCACAGGCAATAATCCCTAAAATAGACAAGTGGGACTATATTAGACTAAGAAGTTTCTGCACAGCAAAGGACACAGTAACAAGTGTGAACCGACAACCCTCAGAATGGGAAAATATTTTTGTTAAATATGCCTCAGACAAGGGACTGATAACCAGAATACATAGGGAACTCAAGTGCCTTATGTGAAAAAAAATGATGAACCCAATTAAAAGATGGGAAAATGAGCTGAACAAAAGTCTCTCTAAGGAAGACATACGAACAGTCAAAAAGCATATGAGAAAATGCTCAACATCCCTCATCATAAGGGAGATGCAGATAAAAACTACAATGAGATACCACCTAACCCCTGTCAGAATGGCAAAGATTAAGAATATAAAAAGTGGTAAGTGTTGGCGGGGATGTGGTGAAAAGGGAACCCTCCTACACTGTTCGTGGAAATGTAAACTAGTTCAACCACTGTGGAGAACAATATGGAGGTTCCTCAAAGATCTACAAATAGAACTACCATTTGATCCAGCAATCCCACTTCTGGGTATTTACCCAAAAGACAGGAGAACGCTCAGTCAGAAAAGTGCTTGCACATCAATGTTTATTGCAGCATTATTCACAATTGCCAAGACATGGAACCAACCTAAATGTCCACAAACTGATGAATGGATTGGAAAAGTGTGGTATATATACTCTATGGAATACTACTCAGCCATAAAAAATAACAAGACCCTGGAATTTGATAGAAAGTGGTCAGATACGGAGGATCTATTGCTGAGTGAAGTAAGCCAGGCTATGAAAGAAAGATATTGTATGTATCCACTCAATATATACCGACTATCAGCACTCTATAATAGAGAGCAAAAAATTGGAGGACATAAAAGCAGTGAAGGTACTTAACGAGAATAGGACAGTGTGGAATGGGGGAAGTGAAGAGAAGAGAAGAGAGAAAGATAACAAGTGAACAATAGATAGGCAGGACATTAGTGAGAAACAGATATGGCTTATTAACTGTTGATGTTGACATGTATAGTATTCTCAACTGGATTTGTCTGAGAAGTATTTCATGATAGGCAAAGTATTTGTACAAGCAAAATGAGAAATAGCAATTGACTGTTTTAAAAAATAATTAGAATAATAATAATAATGATTGGGGAAAACATAGAAAAGATATTGAATGTTAAAGTGGGGAGATTAATGTCTCTGTACTGACTGACATGCATGGCATTCCCTTTTGAAAAAGCAATGTAATACACTGTAAAGTTATATGTAATTCAATGTAATATAAAGAAGAATATGATGATAATAAAAAAATATATATATATAAAAAAAAAAAAAAAGAATGTATGTGCTTGGTGCCGGGTGTGTGTGCGTGCATGCCCAAGATCCTGAGAGGAGAAAGGAGGAGAAGGGATTGTGGCATGTCCACCCCCCTGGGGGGTGATTTCTCGCTTTCTGTCTCTCTGTCTCTTTCTGTCTTTCTGGCGAGTACATGCGCCCTAGAGCAAAAACCTCTCAAAAAAAATATAAAAAATAAAAAGAATGTATGTGCTTGGGACCAGCAGATGGCATAATGGTTAAGTTGCTGGACTCCCAGGTAATCTACCATAGTTCAAGTCTCAGACCTGACAGCTTAAAAGTTATGCCAGGCATGTTTGTGTGCTTGCCCAAAATCCCAAGAGGAGAATGGAGAAGAAGGGATTGTAACATGGCAATCCCCCCAGGGTTGGGTGATTTCTTGCTTTCTGTCTCTCTGTCTCTCTGTCTCTCTCTCTGTCTCTCTAGCAAGTACACACACCCTATAGTAAAAATCTCTCTCTCAAAAAGAAGAATGTATGTGCTTTATTAAAACAGATTTTTATACAGTGCTTTTCATTAATTCACAAAGCATTGTGAATTTCAGTGCCTCAGGAAAGAAACAGTTTTGAATGAAGTTCAGGAGAGAAGAAAAGATCATCACTGGGCAGAACAAACAGTAAGAAACTCAGAAGATTCAGGGGTGGCAGGATTTATGAAGGAAACTACTTAAGTCCAATATGGTGACATTTAATTGCTTAATCAAAACTGCTTCTGATTTGTCTGACCTCTTTCTGTATTGAAGCAATTCAGTCCCAACCACTTAACATTATTTGTAATAGGGCTACTAGGCCGACTGATGAAGTCTTATCAGCCCTAAGTCTAACCCAGAGGGAGCTTCTGCTCTCAGCTACTGCCTGCATCCAGAAATTTTCCTCTTAAATGGCTAAAAAGGCTGGGTGTCAGTGACTGAATTCAGTGGCATTCTGTAACAGCACGGTAAAGGAAAACTGGAAAGCCCCATCTGTTCCCTTGTACATTTCTGCTGGAAGAATAAATTGCTTTGGTAGTGATTGTTGACAATATGGATCAATAAGTTTAAAAATGTGGTTTTGCTTTACACTGTCAATTTCACTTCTAGGAAACAAATGTTCTCAAAAATAGAAGAAGAAATGATAAGAAAAAAAAGGTATGGTTATAAATCTGACAGATCAAGGTAAAAAAACCAAAGATATAGAAGATTTGGGGAAAACTATCAATAAATCAATGCAATGGTTGTAGCAGTTGATGCTCTACTGAAAATATTCATTCTTTCTCTCACTTATTGGAACATTCACAATTGATCAAGTACTCAGCCACAAAGAACAATAGAATACAGGTATGTTTAAAAAAGTAAAGAGTTTATATCTACCATCTCTGATCATTATCCTGTAAAATAAGAATAAAAAACCAAAAAGATGAACTCCCAAATCTATAACCCCTTGGAAATTAAGAAAAATGCTCCTTAAAACCTTAGATTTTAAGAAAAAATCAAAATGATATTGTTTACTTTACATAAAATAATGGAAGAGTACACATTTAATACCAAAATCTATATGATATAATTAAAGCTCCAGTAAGGAAAATGTTTGAAGACTGGAAATAAATCTATTGCATCAGTCCATGGTGTGGTGGTTAAGGCAGCTGGATCCCACATAGCCAGCTGTAACGTTGAAGTCCTGGATCTGGTGGCTTGAAAAAACACACTAGGCACGTGTTTGTGTGCCCAAAATCCTGAAAAAAGGAAAAAACAGAAAAGATTGTGGCATGACCATTTCCCATGGAGGGTGCTTCTTCAATCCTCTCCCTGCCCCCAGCCCCCATCTCTCTGTTGAGTATACACACCCTCTGGAAAAGGTTTTTTAAAAAGAAAATAAATGTGGGGCCGGTAGGTGGCATGGTTGTTAAGGGCGCTGGACTCTCACATGGCCAACCGCAGTTCGTGTCCAGGACCTGGCAGCTTGTTTTCTCACACTCTCTCTCTTACTCTGTCCCTCTCTGGTCAAATTTTTAAAATAAAAAATAAATAAAGGTAAATGAAGGAATTCTTAATAAAAAGAAACTAAATGTATTAATTATTGGATTTAAGAAAATGGAAAAGGACAATAGAATAAATTAATTAGTAGGAGGAGACTCATGTTTAAAAGCTGAAAATAATGAAATAAAAATGAAACCACCATATAAAGGAAAATTAAAAATCAAGAGCTTTAAAAATCCTGTTTAAGAGAAAAATCTAAACAAAATAAAAAAATACAGTACTAACAAGGGAAAAGGAGATACTCATACATACAGACAATAGTGTTCTAGTAAACATTTAGCAATTGGCTCTCAAAAAGAGAAAACCACAAGTTGTAGTGCTTGCTAATTTCCATGGCATAAAAACTCCCACTGTGGTGGATTTTAAGCTACCACTGTGTAACCACTAAACCCAAAGATGGAGAAAAATGCACACAATTGGCAAGCCACCTCCAGTACACCACTGGATAGATATTAAAATAATTATAAGGGGGGTATTTTATGCAACCTATGACACACAGTTTAAAAATCTAATTTTTTGAAAAACCTATTAAAAACTACCAAATTTTGCCCAGAAAGAAGTAATGAAGCCTCAAGAGATTGATAATTTTAGACCAGACTGGACATTTGATTAAAAATATGCAATTTTTTCAAAAAATACTCCAGGTTTAAAGGATTTTAGAGCTGAATTCCATAAACTCTCAAAAGAACAGATCATTCCATGTTATATTAACTAGTAGGGACCACAGAGAAAGATAAAAAAGATCCCAAATGCATTTAGTGAATCTAGTTTAACAGCACAACACCAGAAACCTAAAAAACATACCAGAAATAATAAGACTGTAGATTGATTTCTCTTCAGAACACAAAATTTCTAAATAAATGAAATCTAAAAAGCAACAAAGGCATGAAATACCATAAACAAACAGGTTTTATTTCAGCCAGAAAAGAATTATTCAATCTTAAAAATATATAGGATTATATTTATACATCCTGGAAGGTTTTTAAATAAAATTCAGCCACTAATTCAAATGAAAGCTCTAAATAAAAGATAAATTTTAATTTAAGATAAAAAATTAGCAAACATCACATTAAATGATGAAATGCTTAGGACCTTTCCAGTAAGATCATGACCAAGGCAAGGATGTCTGATATCACCTGTTTTTCATGTTTTTAGCTGAGGCAAAAGGAAATGAGAAAATGAAATAATTGGTGTAAATATGGGTAAAGGAGATGTAAGTGACTCAGATAAACACGAGACTCTAGCTTTTTTAATGTAAAATTATCAATGTGGTAACATTATATACAAGAAAGTATATAAAATCAGAAGATTTTTCTTCACATGTGTTAAAAAATGGAAATAGAAAAGTAACTTATTCACAACATGGATGACATGACAGTTTTATTCAATCTTGTTATTTTAATTATGACCTATATATTGATCAAATAAGCATAGATTGATTTCCCTTTAAATTTGTGGTGTCCAGCCTCAGGCAGGCTCTTGAAATGTCCTACTAATCCTGTTACTCTTAACAGCTTTCTTCACACCTTCACAGTAGTTCATTCAAATCTCTACAGGCCTCAAAGCTCCAAGACCATCATTTCTTTTCCCACTCACAGTAAAACCATAGCAAATTATTTTATTTTATCTTCTTCTTCACAGAGAAATTCCCTAAGATCTTAGAGAATTCCTCAAATTCTCACAACAGACCAATAAACAAATATACCTGCATCATCAACCATCTTTCTCTCCTCTCCTTCTATGGAAATGGTATCTCTCTTGTTCTATAAAGTTCATCCCTCTACATCTGCTCTACATTTACCTCTTCCTGCCCTCTCCTGGTCTTACCCTCCTCCTGGTCTTCACTTGATCAATCTTCCCTTCTCTTTCCTTTAACTTCTTTTGTAAATAGGCTCCTTCCAATTGACATTTAAATGTATTTAGGTCTCTCATTTTATTTTATATATATATATATATATATATATATATATATATATATATATATATATTAATCTCCTATTTACTTTACTTCTGGAAATACTCCCTTTCCTTGGTTTCCATGACACTTAACCCTTCTACTTTTTCCTTCTCATTACTTCAACTCATTTGCCTGTAACTGAAATGCCTGTACACTGAGCTTTCAAGCACACTTAGTCTTGAGACCGGCAGTTAGGGTAATGGCTATGTCGCTGGACTCCCATGTAGTTGACCGTGGTTCACGTCCTGGACCCAGTGGCTTAAAACTCATGCCGGGCGCGTGTGTGTGCCCAAGATCCCGAGAGGAGAATGGAGGAGAAGGGATTGCGGCGTGGCCATCCCCCCGGGGGGTGATTTCTCGCTTTCTGTCTCTCTCTGTGTCTGGTGAGCGCACGCGCCCTAAAGCAAAAAAAAAAACAAAAAACAAAAAACAAAAACAAAAACAAACAAAAAAAAAACCCTCTCAAGCACACTTAGTCTTAGGTGATCAAAGGCTTCAGTTATCACCTACATGCCATCGCCTTGCTTATTTTTTACATTTTAAAAGCCTTATTGAGATATAGTTTGTATGCCATAAAGTGCATCCACTTTAAATGAAAAGTTCAATGATATTTGGAAAATTTAAAGAATTTTGCCATCATTACCACATTCCAATTTTACTTTTTTTTTTTTTTGAGAGGTTTTTGCCATAGGGCGTGTGCGCTTGCCAGAAAGACAGGGAGAAACTGAAAGACAGAAAGTGAGAAATCACTCCCCAAAAGGGATGGCCACATTGCAATCCCTTCTCCCCATTCTCCTCTCGGGATCTTGGGCACACACGCACATGCGCCCGGTATGAGTTTTAAGCCACCGGGTCTGGGACTCGAACCGCGGTCAACTACATGGGAGTCCTGCGACATAGCCATTACACTAACTGCTGGTCCCTACCACATTCCAATTTTAGAACAATTTCATGAGTTCAAAAAGATCCCTATTTGCCTCACTTAAATCTAAAATTTAGACCCATATATCTGTTTACTGGACACTTTCATTTGCATAACCACAGGTACCACAAACTCAGCATTTCCAAAACCAAACTCATCTCCTTCACACATTTTTCTCCATTAAACCTGATTCTTCTCTAATGTCCCCTAATATGGGTGAAGGGCATCATCAGCTGTAGGGATTGTTCTTAGTTCCTCATATCCAATCAATCATTACATCTCATATGTTTCACCTCCAAATATAATTCCAATCCATCCTTGTCTATCCCTTCTTATTACTTCACTGGATATGTACACTAGTATCTCTTCTCTAAATTATTCATTCAATAAATATTTTAGTTTTTTTGAGAGGTTTTTGCTATAGGGAACATGCGCTCGCCAGACAGACAAAGAGAGACAGAGGGACAGAAAGCGAGAAATCACCCCCCAAGGGGGATGGTCACGCCGCAATCCCTTCTCCTCCATTCTCCTCTTGGGATCTTGGGCATGCACACACACGCACCCGACGTGAGTTTTAAGCCACCAGGTCCAGGACTCGAACTGTGGTCGACTAAATGGGAGTCCAGCGACATAGCCATTACACTAACTACTGGTCCCCAAATAAATATTTACTGCCTACTATATGGTAAGCACTGTGTTAAAATAGTTCCCTAACTGGTCCTTTTGTGTCCAGTCTTTTTTCTTCCTGATATGTTCTAAACCCAGCAGCCTTGCAGCATAATCTTTTAAAAAACACATTACTTCCATGCTTAAAATGGCTTCATACTAAATTTCATTTGGCTTCTCTCTGACTTTAGGATAAATTCCAAACTTTTTAACATGGCTCTTAAGGCCCTTTGTGATCAGATCCTTCTGTGCCTCTCTCATCTCTCATCACTCCTCTTAGATAAGTCATTTTGCTATCTGAATTTCTACATCTGAAAAATGAAGATAATAATAGTTCCTGTTGCAAAAGAAATCGAGGATTAAATGAAATGATACATGTAAAACACTTAGCACAAAGCCTAGCTCATATTAAGTGTCAATGAACATTGGCTATTGATGACGGGGATGTTAATATTCACTTTATTTAATTTCCCTCCCCTTTGAACTCCTACACCACTTACAGTTAGTATCACACAATTTAGCATAGAATTATTTTATTTTATTGTGCTACCATTGCTTCAGACTGTTAGTTCTGCTTCCCCAACTAGACTATAAAGTCCTTGAAGATAAGAATACTGACTTATATACCTGCTATATGTCCCTTTTAGCACAATGCTAAATATATGGTGGACTTTGTGACAGGAGTTTTCCTGACTCTTTGTAAGAGTAGTTATTTTTTTAAAGACCATAAAAAATAAATACCAAACCCAGGGAACACCATTTGTTTTCACCTTCTAGGCTAATGATGTGTCACTGGATTAGCACAGGGCTTGGCAGTACTCACTGTAGGTCAGTAGTTGTTTTTTTTTTGTTTTTTTTTTTTTTAGATGGTTTGCTGCCAGTATCCTGTTTTTGACAGAAATCGAATTTGAGAGCACAAAGGTGTTTAATTCTACTCTCTGGCAGACAATATGCAATTTGCCTACTCATCTGTGATATCAGATCTTTTTTGTACATTTTAAATAAAATTGTTCTTTCTGAGCTACCAATCATAAAATATACATTCCTTTTCATTTGAAAGCCAGTGGAATTCTCCTGAAATGGTTTGGATTTTTTGGCTGTTGACTGGGTGGCAATAGGCATTCCAGAATAGCCCCAGGGGACTAGAAGATTCGGAGCTCTTCAGAATTAGAGTGCCCAACAAATTTGGCAAGAATATCACTGTGTATGCACTATAAACGGGCATCATGTGATGCTTCCCTTTCCATTTCACATACTTCCTCTCCATTTACATTGTTATCCTTCCCTGCCTAGTCCCTCACCCTCTTTGCTAATATTCCTCGTGTCCTGGGCTTGTCCCGGCAACTGAGATTTTTCTAATAAGACATTTTCAGGCGAGGGCCTCCAGGTGGTATGGTAATTAAGGTGCTGGACTCCTATATGGCTGGCCACAGTTTGAGTCCCGGACCTGGTGGCTTGCTTTCTCACTTTGTCTCTCTCATCAAATTAAAAAATAAAATAATGATGAATAAACTTAAATAAAATTAATTATTATTTTAAAAGATATCTTTAGTTATATGTAATGCCTAATGCTCTGTGCTGGTGCCCAGTTACCCACACATAAATCAAGGTAGAGGAGTTAAGGTGGAACTATGTGGTTCTAGGCAACATGGACTCCCATTTGTAAAATACAGTGTGTTAGCTAAAGTTTTATTGGTTTAGAAATTATTCCAAAGCCAATGATTGTTGTGTGCCTTTGAGGTTACTAAGGGGAAGCTGGAAAAGGCCTAGGATATTGAGGAGAAAAGGCATGTCTATATATTTGCCTGCTGGAAACAGAAGAGACAGTATTTCCAATCAGAGGAAATAAAAAGCAATGTCCTCCAGTTGTGTTCTAGTTTTTCTTTTCATATGGCGGAAACATCAGAGATGAAAAGAACACATTGAGGGGAAAAAAGCAGTCCTCACAACTGAGTTTAAAATTCATTCTCTCACTGGATATATATGCTTCTTTCCACATATATCCTCTTTACACATATTACCACCCCTTCACACACACAAAAGATGAACACCCAGGCAGCCTTCTATGAAATAGATGGAGAGATGCATCGCATGTGCAAGGGCATTAAGAAGCGTGCTCTACAGAGGCTATCAGCACAGAGAAAGGCATGCCCAATACTGCACTAGTATCACACTGCACCATTCCCACATGGGCACACTCTCATACAGCATAGCAAAACTCATTTTATAGCCATCTGTCCATACCCAGATCATAAAGACAATATGCAGTGACATTGCACAAAGAACCATCAATTGATGAATCTTGTTAGTTTTTTCTTTCATTTTTCTTTCTTTCTTTCTTTCTTTTTTATTTATTTATTTATTTATTTTTTTTATTTTTTTTGGCCATAGGGTGAATGCTTTCAGAGACAGACAGAGATAGTGAGGGGAAAGTGAAAAATTATGTCCATGGAGGATGGCCACACTTTCAATCCCTCCTCCTCCATTCTCCTGGGATTTTGGGCACACACACACACACACATACACACATCCAGCATGATTTTCAAGCCTGCAGGTCTGGGACTTAAACCGCAGTTGTTTATGTGGGAGTCTAGTGCCTTAACCATAATGCCACCTGTTGGCCCTGCCCTTTACTTTTAACATAGCATAGTGATTAAGAGCAAAGACTTTAGAGTCAAACTGAATGCCAATACCTCACCTTGCCATTTACTCTTTGTGTGATTTTGTACAAATTAGCTACCTGTTCTGTGCCTTGGTTTCCCCATTTTCAAAAAGGAACAGTATTTTGTCAGGTTATTGCCACAAATTAAATGAGTTAATGCAGTTAAAACTCTTTGGAATAGTGAGAGTTCCTGGAACTGCCTGAGATAGAATAAGATTCTGGGATTCAAGATTTGATTTAAGTGAGTAGAGGTAATAGGAAGGGATTGAGGTGTGGGATTCTCTTTCTGTCCTGAGGTAGTAAACAGATGTTGTCCCGGATGTACTTGCACTTTTCAATAATCATTCCATCAGAAGACATGGGCACACCAATAACAGTAACAACACATTCACTCTTTTTTTCTGAGCAAATCTATATCTTTGTAGTCACCATGGTATTATACTTTCATTTATAGTCTGTTTTATATGTAGTAACCTTAAGTATACTTTTAAGAGTGTGTCTTTACTGCCAGACTCTTTATAACTATTAAAACCTGTGTCTCATCTAGACCACTGTTATCTGCAATATGGTCATGCAGAACCCTAAAAGGAAGACCCAGCCAAGCCATCTTAGCTAGAAAGTGTGATCTCACAGTGAATTGTCTATGACTGGTGTCAGTGCTGAGACCTGGAGCGGCCCACCCTGTTTTCACCTCCCACATAGCACAAAAATAATCCAAGCAAGTGCCTGATTGTGAGCACTACTGCTTCCTTCTGCCAACTGTAGAAGTAGTTTTCCTCTCTTTCCTCCCTCATCAAAGTCTGTTAGAATATGGAGAGCTGCTCTGAACTATCAAGGATAGGTCAATGGCAGGGCTACATAAGAGGTTTACCATGGATTCAGTAATGCCAGGCCACAAAACAGACCATCTATTCTAGGACTAAAGCTATTTAGTGGGGAAAAACAGTGACCATGCTAGATCTGGCACTTTCCTCTCTGAACTCAAATAAATCAGTGGCAAAGAAATAAACAGCTTCTCTAGGCTGCACAGTGCAATGGAAAGAACATGGACTTTGGAGTCAGAGAGATGTAGGTTGACACACAGCTTACTCTGTCAGACCTTGAGAAAGGCATCTAATATCTCTGTTCCTCAGGTTTTTCACTTGCAAAATTAGAATATCACCAACTCAAAAAAAAAAAAAAAAGAATATCACCAACTCACAGGGTTGTCATAAATGCTAAGTAAGATTAAAAACAAGAGTGCCTCTAGCACAGCGCCCAGCACAAATGATTCAAATGTGATTCTCTTTCTCTCCCAGCCCCTGCTCATAATACCATACCACTGGACTCCTCTAGACAGGCAGAGACACAGGGGTGTTTCAATGGCTATGTACATGTCTTTCGTGATGGTTGTTTTTGTTTTAGGTTTTTGGTTGGTTGGTTGTTTTTTGTTTAGTTGATAACAGAAGAGATTGGGGGTAGGAGTGAAATTGGAAACATTTAAAGGTATGGTATAGGTATGATAGGGCTCTAGCTGAATTTTTAAAATTCCATCAACTTTCCAAGAGTACATTGGAAATGGGGAAATAAGATGGATTGTGAAAAGCATGAGGGCAAGCAAGAGGGGCCAAAATTAGTCCAGTGTTCTGGCAATGTAGTGAGTGACCTGGAATTTGAACATGGAGAAATGGGAGCTGGAAGAAAAAGGAAGCAGATGGGAAATGAGCTTTAAGTTGGGCTTCAAAGAAAAGTGCAATGACAGATACAGAGTGCATGCCTATATGAACTGTTTTGGCTATGAAGAAATGACTGCACCTGAAAACTTAACTGTCCTATAAATGCAGAGGAGGAGGAGAAGTAAAGCAATATTCATCTTAACTCATTTTATCCTTAAACCCTGTTATGTGTCCATACTGTGTAAATATTTCAACTGCAATATTTAATGTCCTCAAAATTGCTATATGTCACTGGAATATATCAAGAATTTATCAAAAAGAATTTTTGAAGAAAAATTGGACACATTAGGTATCTGAAAAGTTACAAAGCATTTTCTTTTCTAGTATAAAATAGGCTATGCTCACACTTCAAATTGCACAGTTGATTTAGGTTTTTCATCTATATTAAATGGCAATTGCTGTATACTTAACAAGATTGAATGCAATAGTCTGAATTAGTCACTACAGTGGTACAAATGAATAAACTGACTAGGTCACTATGCATTTATTTTCCATTGTTCATGGAAACCATTTTCCCCACATATAATTCCACAGTGGTTGCAAAATAGGTATTTCATTCTCACAAGGCACTAGTAGCTCAAATCCTTCTCAGAAGTTATTAAGTCTGCTCCCCTTGTTCTCTCATCTCTCACAAAAATACACATGAAATATTTCAGCTAATAAACATTTTAAAACGCCAAAGAACTCTCTCTCTTTTTAAAACCATTAGAGATAAAGTGTGTGTCCCTCCACAAAACTTGTCTTTTGCTTAGAGACAGTAATAAAGAAGAATTTGAGAAGGTTAACAGGCAAGTTTATTTAAGTATCAACTTAAAGAATACCTTAGATATTCTTGTAAAAGGGCAGTAAACATTTCCCTACTAAATAAAATTGTTTAAATTAGTAACTGAAAACTAACAGCTCATTGGATATGTCAAACAAAAAAGAACAATTGCAAGATAAAAGTTATAAAGAAAAAGGAAATTATTGATTTATCGATGCTAGCTCAAAATAAGGAAAAAGACCTTGGGGTATGCCTCAAGATCCTTCCAGCAGCAGGATCAGAGAGAAATCACAAACATGGCCACCTTCTCTAAGGAAGTAAGCTCCTTTTAAGTCAAAAAAAGCATTTGTTTGCAAAAAAAGTTTATATTTTGGAGCAAAGATAACAGAGGAGGGTCTGGGGAAGATGGGAAAGAGAGAGACTGACCAAAAGTCCATTCTTCGTGTCAGTAGAAAGATTGTCAGTTTTGACACAAGTGACAATTATCTGGAGAAAGAGTACCTTGTGAAGGTCAGTCACGCAGTCAGCAGAAAGTAATCAGCAAGCAAACTGGTCAGCTACTTTCTCTTCTTTGTCCTCTGGCCTAATTTTAAAATTTAGTATAGCAATCTCTTTTCTGGATAAACGCTGTATTTTCAGAAGTATAATAACTCTTTTTAGGGTATCACTTTGGAGAGGTACTAGCTGATTCCCCACATTCTTGGTGCCACAATTTCATTACCACTCCTTATTCCCAAGGAAAATTATATTCTCATATGTTGCATTTGAAACTGATAGTGAGCATTTGGTAATAACTGTCCTCCCCACCCTCAGAGATCATGATAAATCCCACTGGAAGTCCTGAGGTCAGTTCTAGGAATCTCTGGCAAAAGGTATGATGCCCAAAAATACTACTACTGGTATTACTACTACTAACAACTGTTCCTACTATCACTTCTTTTCCTCTTCCTCTTTTTCTTCCTTTCCCTCCTCCTCCTCTTCCTACGACAACTATTTATTGAGCTTCAACTTATGCCAGGTACACTAGTACGTGCATTATGTGTATTATCCGCACAAGTTATTATTATTCTAAGTTCTTTTCTTTTTAAAGAATTGTTTAACTAATTAATTTATTTTAAATTTGACCAAAGAGAGAGAGAGAAAGTGAGAAAGCAAACTGTCAGGTCCAGGACTCAAACCATGGTCAACCATGTGTGAGTCCAGTGCCTTAACCACCATGCTATCTGCTGGCCTCTATTATTCTAAGTTCTATATAAGGGGACTTCAAAATGTTTGTGGAAAAATGGAATTAAAGTACAAGTTTATTTTGGCTCAAAAGCATTTTGAAATCCATGCATAATTTTTTGGAGAGGTTTTTGTTAACATGCATAATTTTTTAATAATATGTATTTTCCATGAGCTTTTTGAATACTGCCTTCTTAGATGATGCAACTGAGGTTCAGAAAAGTTATGTGTTCAAGGTTATCAAGCTAGCTTGACTCCTCTCTGTCCAACTCCAATGCTACCACATCCCATAACCTGGATACTACTTCTAAGAGGAGCAAGTTATAGAAACCAAGGCTTTGGAGCTGGGTAAGGGCGTTCTGGGTTGGAGAGGTGACTGGACACCAAGTCAAGAAGTGAAGTGAAGAATGCATGGTAAGTGGCAGTGGGTCTAGTGATTTCTATTTTTAGTTACTCAGTAACAGAATAATAATAATGATAAAACTAGAGCATTATGTATGTTTGTGAGTCTGACTGTTCTGCACTTCAAAAGGGAAAGAACCAGCACTCTGTCTCTCTCTGTACCTTTATGATCAAACTCCTTGCAGCCTGCATTTCCTGACAACTTACTTTCTCCTTGATCTCCCTGAACTTTTTCCTCATTTTTGTACAGAACCTTATCCCTCATAGGGCACTAATGATATTTTCTTCCAAGATGTCTCTGTTCCAATGTACTCCATCAAATCTTCCACACCTAGAAGTCCTGCCTTTCTTTGATATTTTGATCCTCCATTTTTTGTTGGCTTTCCTCTTCCTTTGACTGCTCTTTCCATTTCTCCTTTGTTCCCTTCCAGAATTCACACCCTTGTCTCATATCCCTTACTTACTACAAGTCATCTTCACGATGGATCCAGGAACCACCTATGATGAGCAAGAGCTATCCAAGTGGTATTATCTAGACTTGAAAAAAAAGAGGTGTAATGGAGTTATTAGGGGTATAGGCTCTGGAGGTTAAGTGCCTGGATTAAAATCCCCACTCTAATCTATTATCAGCATGACCTTGACAAATCACTTAAATCTCTCTGTACTTTCATGTATTTATCAAGAAAGTGGGGATAATAGTATCTGTCTCATAGAGTTGTGAGAATGAAATAAGTTAACACATATAAAGTGCTCATTGGGGACAGAGAAATCTTTTAATAAGTGTTTCTCATTATTGCAGTCTTTAAGATGGTAATGTGTAAAGCTTTTATTCTTCCACAAATGAATAATTCACTTTTGATCATTTATCTTTAAAATATACACCATTCTTCATTAATCTCATCAAAAGCACCATAGTCTATATTTGGAGGGTCAGTTGGTTGCTGTATTCTGAGTGACAAACAATTGGATTGGAGATGTATCCTAAGCTGTCTTTTCATTCTACACATTCTCAATGACTTTTAAGTGCTACTTAGAAGCTGATGACTTCCAAGACTATCCCTTTCCCAGATCTCTCTCCTGGCCTCCAGGGCTAACCAACCAGCTGCCTACTAAGCATTTTCTATCTGACACTCTGACCTACAGCACAACAAATCTCACATGTCTAGAAAGAGCACTTCTGTATTTCCTAATCTAGTTAAAGGCAACAGAGCCATTCAGTCACTCAAGCCAGAAACCTGTGTATCATCCAAGTGTTCTCTCACTCCTTACATCCATCGCTTTTAACTGGTCACCAAGTGATACTGATATTATCACCTAGAAATTTTCTGAATCTATCCCTTCCTCCCTAATTGTACTGCCACAGCCTCAGGTTGGGCTTTCATTTCTCTCTGGATTAGTAAATTCTAACTGGTCTCATTGCCTTCATTTTTGACCCTTGACCCTTATTCTATTCTCCATACTACAGTCATTAACAATCCTTAAACGTAGGTTTTCCAGTTATTACCTGCTTAAAATCCTCCAATAACTCCCCAGACTCCTCAGTACAAAATGCAAACACTTTTATATGTTATTCAAGACCCTTCATTATCTGGGCCTGAGCTGCTTCTCTAGATTCATCTCTTGCAATGATCTTCACATCTTACATTCTGGCCAAACCAAACTCCCTTCTGAGTGTTTCCTGAACCTTTTATGATGATCACTCTGCTATGTTCATGCATATGGACCCCTTCATTTCCTTATTTTATTTTCGTAGGCAAAATTCTACCCTTATTTCAAGATGACTTGATTTCTATTTCCAAACTACAAGCTTTCTTAAGTCCTTCAGGTAAACTTGGGTGTTTGTCCCTCTATACTACCTCATTATGTTGCATTTACTTTAATTACAATAATTATTACATTCTATTTGCCATTTTTCCTGTCAAGCTCTCAACCAGCCTATGCATTCTTTCAGGTTAGTAACCATTTACTATTAATCTCTATAAATCCAGTGCATAAGGTACCATTTTGCCCACACAATTTGCTCATTTCCACCTCTACTAATACATCAGCTCTCCATCTATGCATAAGGAGTAATTTATTTTTCCTCCTCAATATTTAACTGAAGTGTATTTTCCCCATTAAATTTCCCTTGATTACACTCACTTCAGCCTGATAGTTCCTTCATTTTCTCATGTACCCTGTGCTTGTAGAGGGCTCCTCCAACAAACATATTTGTGCCTTAATGGTTTAGACCCCATTTCTTCCTCTAGCTCAACCACCCTAAAACGTTTAAGGATCATCTGTTGAAGTCATCTATAGCAGTGGGTTTTTTAATTAATTTATTTTAAAGGACCTATTTTTTATGGTCAGAAAAGCAGTCAGACATCTATTGCATTGACTCCAAGATTTTTGACCTTCCTAAATCAAATACCCTTTTAGTGAGCAGTGGATGCAGAAAAATGAGAATACCAAGCCACCTAAAATTTGAACTCTATAGAGAAAGATTTCCAAAACTGACTGAAGATAAGATCTAGCGGCAAGACAGGAAGCTGAAATTCTCCAAACTAAGAGAAGTCTCTCCCTCTTCCAACTCATCTCTTTTCCTTTTTTTTCTTTCTCCTGTTGCTAAAGAGCAGTGCCACCCAGCTCCTTAACAGGCTTGAAAAGAGCCAAAAGGAAATCAGCCTGCTTTTGGAGCTTCTGAGATGGATTAATTCATTGCACTGTAGCAGTTCCAGAAAAGTGAAAAAAAAAGGAGACATACAAAATATCCAGGAAAGTGCATTAATATGCTCAATGCCCTAAAAGCTAAGAATAAGACTGAGTAAGTAAAATTAGAAGGGCTACACTACATTAATTTTTATCCCCTGTACTGCATGCTGCTTTATACACTATTTCTCACTAGATACTGTTTTCTCTAACTAGATGAAAGTTCCTGGAGCTCATCAATCACATATATTTCTTTCATAGGCCCCGAAATCACCAACAACACTGATTCACAGTGTATGCTCAAGAAATAGTTTTGGGGGGCCAGGTAGGTGGCGTGGTGGTTAAGGCGAATGGATCCCACATGGCTAATTGGGTGGTTGGACTCGGAACCTTGAAAAACACCCTGGGTACGTGTGCATGCCCAAAATCCTAAGAGGAGAAGGAACTGTGGTGTGGCCATCCCCCCTCGAGGGCAGGAGAGGAGGTGATTTGATTTCTCACTTTCTCTCTCTCTTTCTCTGTCTATCTCTCCATTAAGCACTTATGGCCTACAGCAAACTATCTAAAAAAAATCATTTTGAGTGACTTATTTTTAAGTATTTAATTATTTTTTCTTCATTTTTTTTTCAGGAATGCTTATTATTTACAGAACCATGGAGTCTTGGAAGCCAAAAGGAAGTATCTATCTGTTGGTATACATTTTCCCTTGGCGATGCATTATACAGAGATTTCCTTTGGAAATGTAAACAAAGGATGCCTGATGAGCCAGGACAAAGAGCTATATATAGAGATCAAGTGGCCAGAGGAGTCAGGTCCAAGCATGCCCTTCCTTAAGCAGATTAAAGACAGTCTTGTGCCTGCCTCTACCTCTTTCTTATGCTCTCCAGCCCCGACAGAAAATATTTTCCAACTGCCTGTCTACTGAATTCTGAAACCTGGGCAGTAACTGTAACAAGCCACAGAATTCAGCTAACAAATCTGTGGTGATCTTAATCTCTGTTTCTGTAATAAAAGGAAGACTGCAGCTTTGTTTACTTTCTGAGGAGAATAGAGAACAGGGAAAAAGGACCAGGATAGGAGGCAGTATTTACTACCCCTTTATGAAAAGTCAATCTGTGACAAAAACATTTGCAGACAATAAGGAAAGGGAACAGGTTTGGCAGGAAAATAGCCTATTCCAGTTTTCTCAGAAGTGCCTTAGCTGGTAACCTCCACTCCCGTCCAATGTGAAATGCTTGGTTTACACTGCAAATATAGTCATTCCCTATAGACAAATCTGGATTAGATAAAATGAAAAAAAAAAGTCAAACCAATCTTCAATATATGGCTTTCATGACTGACAGTACCCTATTTATTTCATTTTATAAAGTATTTATAGAATTTTATGAAGTTTCAAGTCCCTTCTTTAACTGCATTTCTAAACCTGAGGCTTGTCCTGAAGGCTTTTGGACATTCAGGCTCTGTGCTGAATGAGTATAATAAGTAGCCTAGATTCACCCTATTATTAAGGGGGAATGAAGGGCACATCTCTAACTTTACAGAAGGGATGACATCATAGAAGACAGCCATGGTCTTCCATTAACCATAGTGTAGGGCCCCTGTCAAGGACAGAGTCATAAATTAAATAGACTATGGAGTTAACTACCAAAATATACTCTCATTCTCAATAGTATCTCACAATTGTTTGCCATTCTCAGTTAACATTTTTATTCCATTGTCTATATTTTCTGCAATATGTGTAGCCATATTGGGCTTTTTATAGTATTTAAGTCCTCAGAGGGTAGATACTGGGTCTATGCTGTTTTCTTTCTACCTGGTACAATGCCACACATAAAGAGTATGTACTGTAAAAGTCAACCTTTGGTGTAGTCAGGGTGAACAGTGGCCTACATGATAGGATTTAACAAGCATTCCAAAGGGTGCTTCTTGAATACTTATTTTGACATGGGGCTACTCTTCTCTCCTCTCCTTACATGTGTTAGCACCAGTATCACCTCCTTAAGGCTTAGGCAGGAATACCAAATTCAGAAAGACACTGCTAGAACATTGCCTATTTTGGGGGCCAGCAGGTAGCATGGTGGTTAAAGTGCTGGATCCCACATGGCCAACTCTCAAGTTCAAGTTCCAGACCCAGCAACCTGAAAAACACACTGTGTGTGTGTGTGTGTGTGTGTGTGTACGCATGTACATGCCCAAAAATTCTGAGAGAAAAATAGAGGGAAAGGAATTGCAATGTGGTCATCCCCCTGGAAGGTGTTTTCTCACTTTTCCTCTCTCTCTGTCTCTCCCTGGTGAGTGCACACTCCGTATGGCAAAATATCTAAAAACAACAACAACATTGCCTGTTACCTAAAAGGATGGGATGAGTCCTCCCCTATTAACACAATGATGAATTGTTTCATGAGATTAGCTCCTTGTCACTTGAAAGGATTAGGAACCTGAACCTGAAGGTTTGACTGGTGAGATAGACTAGGAAACGTTAGAACAGGGCTATGTTTAGTTGAAGCTAGCCAGGGTGATAAACTTCCTAGGAGTTGGGACATGATACTAAGAGAGGGCCTATGGCTTTAGACAAACCCACAGGATGTATACCAGCAGTGAACTCTAATGTAAACTGTGGACTTTGAGTGATAATGGTGTGTCAATGGAAGTTCATCAATTGTAACAAATGCACCACTCTGTTGGGTGATGTTTATGATGAGGGAAGATTTGTATGTGTAGCATAGGAGAGGTATGGATGATCTTTATACCTTCTGCTCCACTTTTCTGTGAACCTAAAATTGCACTAAAAATAAATTTTATTTAAAAGAGAGAGAGAGGTCCTAAAGTGAATAAGCAATGAAAATAAACTTAGTTTGCTCTTTCAACTACAACTTACTCTGTATTTAACAGTTTTTTTCAATGAGAATGAGAAATGTGATGATTATAATTTCTATTCATGTTTCATTCACTATTAGCTGTTACTCTACCTTCAATTATGCAAATACCAAACTAAGGGATCCCTTATCTTGTTTTCTGCTTACAATACTTCCTTGTCCCTTCACCAGTGTGGATTTCTTATGTTATAATCTAAAAGCATAATCAGAGGCTTTGAAACAGTGGAACATAGAGGGATCTTGATTAGCTTAAAGCCACTCTAAAATACTTTCTGCTTTGTTTCTCCCCTCTTGGAAAGGATGAGACAATAGAGGGAAAATAACAGTATAAAGAAAGCAATCATTCACAGAATTGTGATCTATGGAATCCGGAAAGACATAGAAGGTCCTGTAATCAGTCCAACCCCTCATTTCTTAGGTAAGAACACTTAAGCTGAAAGGCTAAATGACTTATTCATGTTCATATTACCAGTTAATGAAAAGCCACATATAGAACCCAATTTTGCAACTCACATTCCAATGTTCTTTCTTTTCATTACTTATTCTTCTTCCCCAACCTCCCACCTCATTCTACTGTCTCACAACTGAGTTTAACCAGTACCCTACATACCTTACAAATAGCACCACTCTTTTCCACAAATGGAATACTCAGCAGGGATTACAATGCTATGGTATCCTCACTATACAAGTACACTTTCCTTGAAGAAACCCAATACTTTAAGAAATCCAAATATTTGGAGAGTGAGGGGTTACTCATATAAAAAAAAATATTCTTCATTTACATTAAGATTCTCCACAGTCTGTCTGTCTCTCTCTCTCTCTCTCTCTCTCTCTCTCTCTTTTTAAGAGATATTTTTTGTTATAGGGCACATGTGTTCACCTGAAAGACAGAAATCAAGAAATCACGCCCCCAAGGGGATGGCCACATCACAATCCCTTCTCTCCCATTCTCCTCTTGGGATCTTGGGCAGGCATGCACACACGCCCAGCATGAGTTTTAAGCCACTGGGTCCAGGACTCAGACTGTGATCAACTACGTGGGAGTCCAGCGATACAGACATTACATCATCTGCTGGTCCCATCTCCACAGTCTCTTAAATAGGAATTCTTAGGTGGGATTAAGACATGAGATCTTAATAAAATTATTTTACTATGTAAAATAAAATAAACTTGAACCATCACATTTATCTGTCATACAAATAAGATTAGAACTAGACTATCAGGCTCTATACAGAATTAGAAACATTTCTATTTCTAGTCACTGCCCATGAGGAATCCTATATTTTACCTGGCCCTGTTGAAGCCCTATTATCAGTTCTTCAACAAAATCAACACAAAACTTAATGTTATGGCAGAAGTTTTGTACTCTTCAGAAACAGAGAGAAATAACATCTTTCTTTTATTATGTTCACTTATGAAGAGGTCAACTCCTCTTCTAAGCTCTGCTCTATGATTTCATATAGGTAGCAATTTTTTAAAACCTTACACTTGTTTTTCATGAGTGAGTATTATTACGCAATGTACATGTTCCACATTTTTTTCAATCCATTCATCTGTTCTTGAACATTTAAGTTGATTCCATGTCTTAGCAAATGTGAATAATACTGCAATAAACATGGATGTGCAAGAGTTTTTTTAAACTGCTTTCCTATCCTTTTGATAGATGCTCAAAAGTGAAAATTACTGGGTTGTATGGTAGTTATATTTGTATGTTTTTGAGTAACTTCCACATTGTTCTCCACAGTGGCTGTACTAATTACATTTCCACAAACAGTGTAGGAGGGTTCCCTTTTCACCACAGCCTCACCTGAACTTATCATTCTGTATTTATTTAATCTTAGCCATTCCAATATTTGATGCAAAGTGGACAAATATGGAAGCTCTAATGCTAAGTAAAGCAATCCAGACTAAAAGATAGACATTGTATGTCCTCACTTAATATATACTGAATGTCTGCTCTCTATCGCAGAAACAGAAATATTGGGGAGGTAATTGTAGATGCTAAAGACAGTATAAAAGGGAGTAGGTAATGGGAGTGGGGAGTCAGGAGAAAAAAACATAAAAATTAAAAGTTATCTGTTGATGATAATGTATATGGTAATATCTTTGACTTGACTAATATGCAATGTATTCATGCTGGGAAAAACCATTTCGTACACTGTAAAGATATACAGAGATTAAATGTAAATTCAAACACTTAAAAAATGAAAATGAATTGGGAAAAACCCTGTACTTGTAATGACATTTTACAATTCAGAGACAACTTTAACATAGATATCATTTGTTGATTACAAGAATAAATGGAAAGGACCAGGCAGAGTGCCTCATATAGATAGGAATAAGGGCAGGGGGTAAAGGAAGAAAAGGCTAGGAAGAGGAGAAGCAGTCCTAATAATATTGTTTCAGAAACGATACGGACGAATCTTCACCCTACCCCAAGAGTCCAGGAATCCCAACTTCCCTGTGATACTCCAGTAACCTCTTTAAGGAATAATAGTGTCCAGTTTTATAAAGGGGGTGGTACACTTCATGTCTGATTCTCATACTGCCTGCTGTTTGGAAATGAGAAGGAATTTCCCCTTGGACTATTATCCACTCCCATCACCATTGCCCATCTATTTATGTGTAAATCACAGATATCTGTCACTTTTCTTGGAACAAGCACCCTAAAGGAATGAGTCTTACTAGAACCACCATTCAGTCATCCATTCTAAATGACTGAGGTACACTCTAACAAAAATGAAGTTTCCCCTAAAGGATCACCCAATCCAAGTCCTCTGAAGGAATCACCAGTGTTTCTGTTACATACCTCAACTTGTTGGCAGATCTGTATTAGTTTGGCCATTTGATTTTCTAGTTCACTGTTGCGCTTAACCAGGTTGGTGAGGTTCATCTCCAGAGTTTGCTGTCATCGCAGAGTATGAAGCCAGAGGAAAAATAAGGAAGAGAGGAAAAAAGAACAGTGAGCTTGAGAAGCAACATTATGTGAAGATTAGTCAGTTGACAAATACTTCAGATTCACTGAATAACTGCTATGGATCAAGCACTGTTCTACATGCCAAGTACTTCAGGACATCATGATCAGAGAAAAGATGACATTCATGACATTGTGAATTTAGGGATTTATTGACATTAAAGCAACCTTATGTTTTCTATAATATTTTTGGCTTTTCAAAGTATTTCACAGTTAATATCTCATTTTGTCCTCATAGTTGTCCTATGGCACATGAAGAACAGGTATTATTATCTCTTTTACAGATGGGTAGACTAGGAAAACTATAATTTATTGAATGATTACTACTTGCCAGATACTATGCCATGAAATTTAACATTTATTATTTAATAATTACAGCAATCCCACAAAGTAGGAGATGTGTTTTAACTTATGAGACAGCCAAGCTTCTGAGTGGGGGTAAAGTATTTTCGATACTCATATAACTAGTATGCAGAAGAGTTGGGACTGGAACCCAGGTCTCTATCAGTCATAGTTTTGCCCCACTGTTCCACAATTTTCTTTTTGTCTTTTTATTGATAACATTGTATACTTACTGGTGTGTTCCTTGAGAGAGAGCAATGTTTTTAGAGAGATTTTCGCTATAGGGTACATGTGCTCACCAGAGAGACAGAAAGCAAGAAATCACCCCCCCCCCCACAAGGGGAATGGCCATGCTGCAATCCCTCTCCTCTATTCTCCTCTCAAGATTTTAGTCATGCATGCACACGCACCCAAGTGAGTTTGAAGCCACCAGGTCCAATCGCAGTCAAACCACAGTCAGCCACGTGGGAGTCCAGTGATGTAACCATTACATCATCTGCTGGTCCCGAGAGAGAGTATTTTGAGTATGGGATTCATTAAAATTTAGAATTATTTATCATAATTTTCCTTCTCTGTCACTGAAACACTGTCCATGGAGATGACCAGCTTCAAAATGCAAAGTCTGCCTGTGTCAAGAAAGGATTGTTTACCATCCCTTGCTGGTACATAAATTATTTTAGGTATGCATTGGAGGCACTTCTCAGACTTTTTGAATATGATGTTACAATAGTACTCAGAACTATAGCATATTTTCAGTTGAGCAAGTTACTCTCTCTCATTACTTATGTAAAAAATAGAATATTATTTTATTTAAAATTAATTAAGGGTTTTTTAGTTCTATCCCATCCCCAAGTCTTCAGCTCTGGTGGCTGTTTTTCCTTCAGGACCTGTCTCAATATCTTCTCTTTCACCAAACCACCAAAATAGCCTACAGTTTGTTCCAAATGTAATTACTCAGATTTCTGGCTCTTATTCTATAGAATGCCTTCCCTCAGTCATGTTTAATGCCTTATTGCTATTGCCATGGTTCTTATAGCTTCTAGTTGTTCGAAGTTCATACTTTTGGAAGAGTGCTTGGGATGACCTGGGGAAGTGGAGGGACATGAAGAGAGAAAGAGGACTCATATACTTGGCTCATTTCTTGTCTACTAAGTAGCTTTGGATCCTTAACATCTTTGGAACTCTAACATCTTCTGGAATATATTCACATAGATATGTATATTTCTAGGCTGGGTAGTCTGATTTAACTTGTTCTCAAACTTGATTATGGGGACCAACTTAACCCTTGCTTCCCTTCTTTTCAGATTTGTCTTGTTTTCTTCTCATGGAAGTGATTTTCCACCATTTATTCCATTTTTCTTGGCTTGAGACACAGTGTCTCTGTTGACCATCTTTAATCCCTCTACCATCTCAATCTAAGGACTTAATAATAAAGAGGGAGGAAAGAGGAAAAAAGGAAAGGCAGCAATTATTGATTTGGGTATGATCTCTAAGCTAAATAGATGTCAGGTGGAAACAAAGAAGTAGCAATTCAGATATTTATACAACAAAGATGTATAGGGCATATAATCCGTCCAAGGCATAATGACTTCACAGGTAAAGAAAAGAAGAAATTAAGATGGGCTTTGAAGGGTAAAAAGAATTTTAATAGACAGAGATGGAGGGGGGCAGAGTATTCTAGTCACAAAAAATAGCATGGGTAAATGTTAAATAACTTAGTTAATTGTTGAATAACTATAAATAAAGTATAGGGCATATTCATGGAAAAAATAGTTTAGTTTGGCTAGAAAAAAAGAACATAAAGGGAGTAGTGGGAGACAAAGCTGAAAATGGAGATTTAGGCCCTGGGTAAGGAGTTTGTACCTATATATATATATATATATATATATATATATATATATATATATATATACACACACACACACACACACACACACACACACATATATGTGTATATATACTTTTTTTTCTTTTTGAGCACTGGGGGACTTATCAGAGGCTGTTCAGTCAGGTGATAGCATAATGAGAACTTCAGAACTTCATTTAAGTGATTAACCTAGCAGTAATATGTGGGGCATACTGAAACAGGAAAGCCCAAGGGGCAGCAACCTTGGCTAGAATAAGGCTGCAATATTCAAGGCAGTTGGTAATGCAGGTCTGGGTCAAGTAGAGAGAATAACTAAGAGAAATGTGTTTCAAGAAAGGAAACTGTCAAATATGCTGAGAGTGTGAGAAATACAAGGGTTGATAAAAGGCCCTTGCATTTGATCATTAGAGGTCACCCATGACCTCTGAAAAAGGAGTAGGGTTTTTGAAGGTAGATGCCAAAACATACAGGATTAAAGGATACATTGGTAGTGACAAAATGGAGGGCTGTAAGTCCAGACTCCTCTTCGAAAGTTTAGCAATAAGGTGAATATGATAAAATGGTAGTTTCATGAAAAGGTCTAGCTTACGTTAAGGAATGGTCATTGGTAATGAATCCAATCAATTAATGATTTTCTCTAGCAGGGTGATCCAAAATCCTAGATAAATGGACATTCCATGTATCACAAATTACTAAACCAACACATTATATAAATATAATGGGTATTGATGAGCCCAGAACAGATACAATATTAGTAATATGTATTTCAAGCTGTAATATGTTTCCATTTGAACATGGGATTCCATGGGGACAATATTTTTAACAAGTACATGTGACCTGTTGCAATGCTGGTCATGAAACTGATATCTCATAAATAATTTATAGGGCAAAGCAGGACTAAGATCCCTGCTGTGTGTTCCTCATTTATGGCTCAGAATTGAGACTCACAGCTTCTTTCAAGTCACTGAAAACAAAAATTAGGTTTGAACATGTAATTTGGGGTCTGGTTAGACTATGGGTCTTGGGTTACCATCACTAAATTATGGCAAGTGGTTAGTTTGCTCTGGCCCTCTAGCAATTTGCAGAATACCAGTACATTTTAAAAACACAGAACTAGAGCTGACAACATGACTCTAATTTCAACCTTACTTCATTAATATGAAAATGCTTTGAAAAATAAGTCTTTGGCTAATGAAAACACCATCTGTTGATGGCTTCTTGCCACTGTTTTCTTATATTATGAGACATAATTTGAGGAAAACACTGAACATTTACTTACTCATTTCCTATTCATTTAGAAGGAATTAAAGCCTCCTCTCAAATTGGAATTGATTCTTGATAATGAACATATGCAAAGGGAAGCAGAGAATTGAAGCAATTATGCAGTCTAAGGAAGTCACCCCTTCTTTATCATGCCTCACATTGACGAATCACTTAGAACTAAAATTTCTGGGCCACTCAGAGTTTGAATGATTTGACTGATTTGGTCAAATAATTATGTTGTCTATACTCTAGCTGAGAAAACAAAGAGGATGTGTGTATATTTGGGGTGTGCCTGTGTGTGTGTAATCTCTTCATGTAAAAGTAAATATGTCTCTTTGTCGTTTGGTTTTGAAAAATTGGCTTGTTTTGCTCTATTCTTGTACAGTCCAGTTAATGACTGGGCCAGATTCCCTCTGTCCAAGTCCAGTTAGTGCAACTTTCTCAGACAGTTGACCTGTGACAGAAGAGAGCCAAAGTGGCAGGGGAGATTGGAATGGAGATATCTGCTGGGAGGAAACAGGGACAGGAGGTTGGCAGGGGGAGCAGGATGAAGCTCCCATTTCCTGCTGCAGGAGGTTACCTCTGGGTCCTTCTGTTCTTCCCCTTTGTGAGGGTTAAAGAAGTCATTTTAGCTTATGAAACAGAGATTCTCTTTACCTCTAGATGACTGTCACTCTAGCTCTCACAAAAGTGTGCATGTGTCTAAATGGCACAAAATGAGGGGAAGAGTTGGCTGGCTAGCATAATTGAGATTTTAAAAGGGCCGAGTTAGCTAAATTGGCAGTCTACACTGATTCCATTTTTACTCAAATTCCACTTCATTTGTGCTGTATAGATTCAGCCTCTTTGTGCTCTGTTATACCCTTCCCAAAGAAGGACATGTTTTGCCATCTGAGAAAGCTGGGCATAGGCTATTCTTCCAGACAGAATCCCATTAAAAGAAATGACTTCTCTAACCCTCTCAAATAATTTGTTTTTATTGTTGTTGTTGTTCACTTCTCTAGACACAGATGATTTCAGGTAACTTTCTCATTGGCTCGCTCAAGAAACCTAGCTATATTTCAAAACACCAGTTGTTCATTAAAGCAAGAAATATTACTCTTAGGGCACACACTGGACCATGATCTCCATTTTCATGCTTCATGAAGACACATGTAGTCACACATATATGAGCACACTGTACATGCAGACCTGACACAGGAAATATTGAAATCTAAAAGAGGGTGCAGATTTTCTGTTTATTCTGTTGAAACATGTAGTATTACCATTGAATGCCTATATTCTCTCCTGCTTTATAAAAGGTTCAAGGGGAATATTATCTAAATCTAGACAAGATACTGACTGCTTTGATGTGGGAACTGAACCTTGGGGCAAGGGAGGGAGAGAGAAGTGAAGAGGAAAGAACAGCTGATCCACCCCAAGCCTGAGTTTTTCCAAATGACAGAAGACAACTTCATCTTTAAAAATAATCTGAGCCACTGACCCCATTACTATTCTTTGGCATGCTCTTTTTTGACATCCTGTCTATACACCAACGTTCCCAGTTCTCCCGAAAGCGAGAAGCTGGAATCTTCACATGTTTTGGGGGTCATATCCTGCCTTCTTTTTTTAACTGCTTGCCTTAAAATACTTACTTTGCTTTTGCTTCAGTCTGTCACTTTATGTATCAATTACATATGGCCTTTCAACAACAGAATACGCCATCTGGTCCACAAACTGAAGCCCACACCCTTATGCCAGAGTTTTCCCCCAAACATTTATTTGATGTTACATAGACACAGGCTATATCCCAGAATTAATGCAGGTGATATGCTGGAGGTATATCATATAGGTCCACTCTGCTTACAGTTAGAGAATAATCAGACTCTCAACCAGGTAAAAACAGGTTGTTATTCCTCTTCTTTTCAGAACTCTGCAACCATCAAGCAAAGATCCATACGGCTCCCACTTCCCTTGACAGAAATGCTACCCAAACTGTCCCACATTCTTTTTTTTTTTTTTTTTTTTTTTTTTTTTTTTTTGGCTAGAGGGCACACGTGCTTGCCGGAAGGACAGAGACAAAGAGAGAGAAAGTGAGAAATTATCCCCGGGGCGTGGGGGGATGGCCAAGCTGCAATTCCTTCTTCTCCATTCTCCTGAAGATTTGCGGCATGTACACATGCACGAAGTATGATTTTCAAGCTGCCAGGACTCAAACCAGGGTAGACAATGTGGGAGACCAACGCCTTAACCACTACGCCACCTGCTGGGCGGGCCCAAATCCCGCCCCTGACATTCTTCTATTTCCGACTCTCCTCAGATACATGTAACATGATTAAATCTCTAGCTTAAATGGGTAAATTATTATTTGGACCTAAAAGAAAACCTGTACTAAAAAGAAAACCCTAAATCCGGTGTTTATTTTGATAACACTTAGAATAGCAAGCTGAAACCAACTCTACTTTCCTATGGGCCTTGGGATTTTATTTCTCTTGCATTATGCCTCTCTTCAGTTCCTGCCTCTCATACACGTCTTCTTTCTTTTTCATCTGCTCTTCCTTCGTGGTTTATTTCTAGACCATGACTGTGTTGCAAGGCTCAATCCTGGCCCTCACTCAACTAATTACTGTACTGCCTTATCTCCATGATGAAGGTACCCAAATCTTTTCCTCTATCCCTCATATTTCAGCCTCTGGAAAGAACTGAATTTCAATTCCTTCTAGGATACTTGGTCTTTCGGTTCTGAGAACACCCAATGCTTTCTGTCCTCCAGATGTCTGAACACACTCTTTTTGTCTTGACACACCTTTTCCCTGGACCTACTCCTAACCCCTGACAGACCCAAGAGAGACCCAAAGTCTTTTTTGCTGTCCCTCTTATGCTCACTCACAACCCCCTGTGCTTCTACTGTCATAACACCACACTGTCTTGTAACCATGTCCTTAATTGTTTCCCTACACTAAACTGAGAGCTTCACTAGGGCTGGGACTATGCTGTCTTTATCATTATAACTCTACCACCTCTCCTGGTGCCCGGCACCTAAACTGAGTAAGTATTCAGTAAATGTTTGATGAATAAGAGAATGCTGAATGACAGATGATTTATCAAACTCAAATCTAAAGTCAAAGTATCCCACCAAAACTGCTGCCCTTTCCTAATGTCCTCATTTCTATCCTTGATATCACCATTTATCAATGTTGAGACATCTCTAACTCAACATTTTTGTTTAATTCTTCCGCTCCATTGTCTATAACCACTACAGTCATTCACCAAGTCCTATCAATTCTTTCTTCATGAACTCTCTCTAGTGTGACACTTCAACAAATTCACTCATGAGTCTCTGTTTTTGAGCTTGATGACATCTTTTCCTTGACCTCTCCTCGTGTTTACTGTGCATACCTCTGTGATGGCACTTACCATGCTAAATTGGAATTTTCCATTTATTTTTACTTTTTTTGTTGTTTGTTAGAGGTTTTTACCTTAGGTCATGTGCACTTGCCAGAGAGAGAGAGAGAGAGAGAGAGAGAGAGAAAGAGAGACAGTGAGAGGGAAAATGAGAAATCACTCCTCAGAGAGATGGCCATCCCACAATCCCTTCTCCATTCCCCTCCAGGGATCTTGGGCATGTGCACTTCAGTGCCCAGTATGATTTTCAAGCCACCGGGTGCAGGACTAGAACTATGGTCAACCATATGGGAGTCCAGTGAGGTAACTGCCACGCCATCTGCTGGCCCCTCCATTTACTTTTCTATATCCCCTACTAAGATCAAAGCCCTTTTAAGGAGGAGACTAGGCCTTATTTCCTTTGTCCTTAGCTCCTACCACAATGTCCAAAGTGTTTAATAGATTGTTTATTAAATGAATATATGAATAGCTAGCCTAAATCACTAATGCTACAGTTGAAGTTGTATGTTTTAATCTTCAGCAGAGACAAAGAACAGAGCACTACTTCATTGATAGCAACCTTTCATGAACTTGAGGGTCATTATCACATTTTCCCTTTAGACTCTTTACTTTGGGTTCAATAATTCTTGTTTCCCTTATCTTTCCTTACCTATATCATATTTCTGTGATATGACTCTTTGACCAACAGTAACAGACAGGATTTTCATTAACCCAAGAGCAATCTCTGAGTCAACATTTTGTAAAATGTTCTCAAACTAATAATTGTTAGCGCCTCTCAGATATTTATGAGGTGAAGACTTGGAATAAATGAAATAACATAAAAACTGAAAGATAAGAGCAGAGATAATAGGAGTATATATCTGCTAAACTTGCTCTCAAACTGAGTAAACAACAGAAAATATCTTCCAACACAGGGCCCTGATAATTCTAAATGAGTATAGAGCCAGAGAAATCAATATGTATCTTGAAGGGAAAAAGAAAAGGGGCTCAAATGAATCTTAGAAAACAGTTTAAGGAGGAACAGAATAAAATGCATATTTTAATCTACATACATACATGAAACATGAACAGATTTATCCATATTATACCTAATGGGGAGAAAATCTTGTTCAATTAAGAGACCACAGAGAAGCCAGATCTACAACCACGATTTTTTTTTTTATTGTAAGTTGAAGACTGGTTTAGCTGGGAAACCCCATGACAGATGTCACTCTCACTCCCTATACACATGTCCACTATCATTACCATCACACTTGAGAGAGCACCAATGTAGACTCAACTCTTTCGCTCTTATTAAATTTAGCTACTGTTAGGACCAGCAGTTAGCATAATGGCTATGTCACTGGACTCCCACGTAGTCGACCGCGGTTCAAGTCCCGGACCCGGTGGCTTAAACTCACGCCGGGCACGTGTGCGTGTGTGCCCAAGATCCCGGGAGGAGAATGGAGGAGAAGGGATTGCGGCATGGCCATGCCCCCTGGGGGGTGATTTCTCGCTTTCTATCTCTCTGTCTCTCTCTGTCTGTCTGGCGAGCGCACACGCCCTATAGCAAAAACCTCTCAAAAAAATTAGCTACTGTAATTCATTACCTAAGTGAATGAAAGACAGATAAATCATTTTTTTCTGTCCCCTCAGCTATGGTACCCCACACTGGCCTCCACTGAAGACTTTAATCATGAGTATATGTGAGCTGGCTCACTTATTAGAGTGAGTTCTAGCCTCAAAGATAGGATTTTATTGAGGCTCTAACCCTGCCTAGGATGGCTATGAAAAGCTTACCTTACACTCATGAACTCCCTCATACTCAGCTTATCAGAAGATTAACATAGGGCTAGCCCGTAGCATGTAGTTAAGGCAACCAGGATCCTACATGATCAATCACATAGATCAAATCTCAGACCTGGCAGCTTGAGAAACATGTCAGGTGCATGTGCGTGCCCAAAATCCCCAAAGTGGGGAGAAGTGGAGGAGACAGGACTGCAGTGTCTCTGCTCCCAATGGAGGGTGCTTTCTCACTTTCTTTTTCTCTCTCTGGCCAGTGCACATGCCCTCTGGCAAAAATTAAGGGGGAATAATGTCTAAAAATATTAACAGAGATAACTCTCTCATCTTCACATACAGTGACACACATTTATAGATACTCTGATATACAGTCATTCTCAGTCATTCATCCATTCAGAAATACATACACTCATATATAGTGATGTATACATATGTGTGCAAATACATCTCTCAGTACAGCCTCTCATAAAGATATTTCTCCTTATTTCTTTTATATTCATACTAATACTGGTTCAGAAACAGTGAAATGCCCACTAGTGCTTTAGATAAGAGGGTATCTGCCTTAGCAGACAGAAGTGGGTGTCAAGTGGGTAAGTAGACAAATGATTGGGAAAAAGTGTTGGCTGAGTGAGAATGGGTGGGTGGATGACAGAGTGACTGAGTAGGAAGAAGGACAAATAATCAACTGTGATAAGATTCTAGAATATCATATTTTCCAACCTTTTTAACTCTCATTGCGGCTTTTCTTTGAACATTCTCCAAGTCTCATATCTCTCTTCTCTTTGTCTGGCAATCTTTAGCTCTCTGTGTCACAGTCTCTCTTCCCATGTGTATGTGTACGTATACTACTTTCCCATGACAAAAATCTTAGTCCAGTGCCAGGTAATATTTTTATAACAACAAGATCCCTGATGTGTAAATGTAACTGCATTTAAGAAGTATTTTTAATAATGAATTTGTGGAAATGTAATGAGAAAAAGAAAATGTGTTTGTTTATTACATTCAGGAAATTCCTCTATCCCCCTGGTTTCCATCAACTATATTTTTGGCAGGCTGTGTGCATGGAAATGTGAAGCCATCACTCTCAAAAAGAATTACAATAATTACACCTGATTTATATAGATGTCAACATAGGGTTAGGCAGTTGGAAAATCCAATGATCAAAATGAATAAGCACTTAAAATTAAGGTCATATTTTGGCCAACACTCTGGTTTTGAGCATTGTCAGTAGTTCACAGGTGAAATTTTTCCCCAGACTTCCACAGTATTCATAGTGGCACAACAGATTTGTAGCTTCTAAAATGATAACTAAAGCAAGTTATATACACTGGTATACTCCGTGCAAATCCATTATGAAGATTTAATTCACTTGGATTTCTTGAGTGTATACTACATGTGCTAGACACTAAGGAAGACATTGACAAAATAAAAGAGATGGTGTTTGGCCTCAAGGAATTTATGATATAGCTGTGGTGTGTTGAAGTACCCGTGTGGGGTTTAAATTGAGCACTGAAAGAAAACAATAAAATTCCTAAGCAGGCAAGAGAAGATCACTAGTGAAAGTTAAAATTCAAAAGAGAGAATGCTATGTTTAATAAACAGGTAGGGCCCTCGTCTGAGTGGATGAACATAGCATATTTGAAAGTTGTAGGGAAAAAAGGTAAATGCACAGCATAAGAATTAAGTTGCACAGGACTAACACTACTAAGTAGAGGTCTTTCAGCAATGGAGAGACACCAAAATTTGAGCTATTGTTAGAAAACCAACATTTATTAATATTAGGTAGTCAGAAAAGTCATGATGCATTTTTGCATAGAAAAATACGTCATGACTTTTCCAACAATCCAATATAATAAATCAATCATTTACAAAAGGAGGAACTCATATGATAATGAAAATTCTAAAATGTAAAATGTTTTACAGAAATGAAGCATGTATCATGAACTAAGATATATATTGGGACTAATAAGTGAAAAGAAAGGAGTGACAGAGAATTCCTACTCTGATAGGCCTTGCTACTGTAAAAACTGCCATGAACATAAGCATTCCTTGAAACTGAAGAATTAACTGAACCGAAGGTAGTATTATGAAGGACATGTGTCCTGCATGTCAATCCTATAGGTAGAGTAGACAACTACTTTAAAATCATGAAACTATATTAAGTATCCTATGTTCTCTAATCCATTTGGAATACATGCTAAAAAGTCAGGCTAGCTTCTGGTTATTCTGACCTTTCATCTGTAACATAATGATTTGTTTATTCTTTACTGAACAAATAAATACTAGAGGCACTAGTCTCAATCAGGGAACTTAGTATATAAAAGATAAGCTATAAATGCCAACAGTAAAGCTCAAGAACCAAAAAATAAAAAGGAAACACCCTATCAGTTACTGGCCAGAAAGTCAATGGACTAGATATAAAGAAGGGCCTCCAAAAAGTTCATGAAAAATACATATTATGAAAAAACTATGCGTGGATTTCAAAAGTGGTTTTTTTTACACCAAAGTAAACTCATACTTTCATTTCATTTTCTCCAAACTTTTGAAAGCATCCTTGTATATAAATAAGTATACTATCATCCTTTCCCTTCTCCAATAGGACTCCCTTGTTCCTCTCAGGGCCAGGAGAGTATGCTTAGGCAGCCCCCACTTTTTGCCCTAGTTATTGCTAACTGGCTTTCTTTGTTCTTGGGGGAAGAATCAAGCAAATTAAGTGCATAATCCTAAACACTACTCTAATTTAAAATTAGCTCATAAAACTCTGTACAACAGGGACCAGCAGTTAGCATAATGGCTATGTCGCTGAACTCCCACGTAGCTGACCATGGTTAGAGTCCCGGACTCAGTGGCTTAAACTCACACTGGGGGCGTGTGCATGCGTGCCCAAGATCCTGAGAGGAGAATGGAGGAGAAGGGACTGCAGTGTGGCCAGCCCCCCCCCCCAGGGGTGATTTCTCGCTTTCTATCTCTGTATCTCTTTGTCTTTCTGGCGAGCGCATGCTCCTAGAGTAAAAAAAAAAAATAAAAATAAAAAAACTCTCCAAAAGTAAAAATAAAAAAACTAAGTACAACACTGAAAATTAGACTTAGACTTCCTCTCTGTTTAACGTGGAGAACTAATAACTTATATCCTTTAACCTGGGCATCAAACCAAAATGGTCACATACACACACACACACACACACACACACACACAGACACACACACACACACACACACAGAGTGCCTCCCTCCCCTCCCAAAAGTCCAAGATGTTCCAGACAACATAACAAACCACACTGTTGGAAGCAATTCATATGTTTCCACTCTGTCCAAAAATGAGCAAAAATAGTTTCCACTTAATTTATAATCAGAATTTTATGCACATTTCTTTAAAAATTAAAGGGAAACTATACAAAATCTGGCCTTTCTTTTTCTAAAAATTACTGATTAGTCACAGACTCAAGTAACTTTTGGTAAAATAATTTTGTATTTCATCCATCCCTGGATACGAGGGCTATAGTAGCATAATGCCAAATATCTAATCAATCATCCAATGTTTACGCATTTTTGGATGTTTTCGACTGTCTGGTGTTCTGTAGATACAGGCTTTCCTCTATCCAGCCTTTTTGTTATCTCGACAGTACATATGGATACAGATTTTTTTCTGTCTGGAATATTTCTCAAGGCCAGTGCCTTATTATAGTCCTAACACCTGCAAATATTTGGCAGGGATTGTCTCATGTACTCCATATAACCCACTCTTCCTACAACCCTGCCCCCATCTTTTGCTATTATAAAGCTGTAAGTTTATACAATATATCTTTTCCTCGATAGTTTTAATCATTTATCCATGACCCATGAACTACACAGTTGCTGCAGCATAAAGTTAAGTTTCAAATCACATTTCATGGGGGAAGCTTAGGTTCAAAACTAAATGGCAGCAGGCTACACTAAAAAGGATATTTAACTCAGTCTCGATGCTGAGTTCCAGTTCCAGTTTCTACTACTAAGCAGTTCTCTGACTTTGACCAAAACACTTAACCTATCAAAGCCTCAGTTTATAAAACTTTGAAGTGTAGGGTTTCAACTAGACCAAGTCCAAGGCCCAATGTTTTATGATTCTAAAAAGTAAAGTTAATGAGATTGTTTCACTCTGTAGCCTTGATATAAATGATAGTATCACCTTGAGTGAAATTTAAAAAACCATTGAGTTTTGTATAAATTTATAAATATTAGGTATAAATAATAGCCAAGAGAGGCAGAAGCCATTGTCAGTGTGACTACTCTCAATATTACTTGCAATAAATTACTGAAGGGAAAATGTATCCTACTCTGAGGACTGCTAACCTCACCAACATCATAATCCTTACATAAATTACAATGAATCTTCCAGAACATGACAAGAGAAAAATCTCTGTTCCCTTCTTACCCTCCTTCCATCCTGTCTGGGTCTTCCTTCTAGTTTGGCCCTATTTTGAGATGGTAATTTTATTAGCCATTTAAACATTTTTTTTTAAATTTCTGACAAGTTGCTCCCTTTTTAAGAGAAGTTACACTACACAGCAGGCAGGCAATGATCATAAAACAATTTGCTGGATTTAACATTTATTAACATAAACATAGGTTGGAGGGCTTTAAAAAGTAAGCTCTTAGACTTATAAATATTGCATGGCAAAACAACTTAAAAAAACTATGTCCACTGAACACAAATGAAAGACTAAAAACTTCCAAGATGTTGACTGTATGCAAGGGCTTCAGCCCACAAAAATGAACATTGGCAAAAATTTGATACTAGATTAAATATTGGGTCATCTGAAAAGTCATGGTGCATTTTTTGCATAAAAAACAGAAAAATATGTAATGACTTTTCCAGCAACCCAATATTTATTGCCTTTACTTTAAACTTTTAGTTTACAGAGTATTTGATTATCCCTCCAGATTTTGTAGTACCCTGAAGTTTCTTTTGTGTGTGTGTGTGTGTTTTTAAGCCAGGCTTTGAGTTAGCCGAGGGTTGAGTGCCTAATAGCAATTTTAGTAGAGAAAGCTAAACTTTTGTTTCCTTAGTGTACTGAGTACATAAACACAAACATACACTAATGTCCTCCACAAAAATCTCTCACCTACACAGATACACTCAGTACCCCACCCAGGCCTACACAGAGACACACCCATCCTTCCCATTGCTATACACATACATATGCAAATAAGCATATATGTTAATTGTAGTAGACCTACACAGGTACTCACATACTTAAAAGAAGAGGTGGAAAGATCACAGCAATGATAAGTAATGTGCAATACGTCACTGACAGAGCAGAGAGGATGCTATTTCCCTGGATGGACTATTGCTGTGGCAGGCTAACTCTTCTCAGCTAACTCCCCAGAATTGGCCAGAAGTATACAAATACCAGCAGCTTTATGCAACAGAGGAGATAGGTTCCAGTGAGTGCTTACAGGGGGACAGGTTATTCTTCATGAGAACAACTGGGAGTAACTCACTTGTATAGGAAAAGTGACTCGTATTAGGGAACTTGCTAACTCTATAACCCTGTATAAAGAAGCAAAGTTATACTAGTAACTGTTTGTTTGTTACTAGTTGTATAAAATAAAATTGTATAAAGGATTTTCCTCAGATCCCTTACCTTGAGTTTCTCAAATCGATCATTCAGGGATGCGACCTGATGGTCACGGTGACGCCCCACCAGTTTGCATAAGGCACAGATCAATTGGTCATCAGATACACAGTACATGTTCACTTTCTCATTCTCATGGTCCAGGCAGGTGATCCCTCGAAGGTGTGTGTCTGGCACTGGTTCCACCAGGCGGTGGCTGGTGAAAGGTTTCTTGTTGGGGTGTGTGGCCCGCAGGCAACGGTCACAATAAGATACTTCACAGGTGATGCATGTTTTCACTGCATCCCTTGGCGGGTCCTGTTCACAGAACTGGCAAGAAATTCTCTCACTAGACATGGCGGTGCTGGGCCTGTAAGTCCTCTCTCTGCGGTTCTCACTTGGGGAATTGGGCCCACTGACTGAAGCTTTCTGGAAGCGATCAATAATGTTCTGCAGGGTCACATTCCTCTTGAGGCCATCCAGGCCCCGGTGGTTTAGCGATATAACATACCTGCACGTAGGACACTGGAAAGCAGTAATGGGTTCAATAGATTCACCAGAGCTGCAGCTGGAGACCAAGATGCGATGGGCACAGCTGAAGCAGAGGCTATGAGCACAAGGGAGCAGAAGGGGGTCTTCAAACAACTCTAGGCATATTGGACAGGTCAATTCAGACTCCAGTGTTTCCATCTTTAGTGAAAATAATCCTGCTGAGGCATTAAGAACCACAGAGGTTGGGCTTTCACCTGCAAGGAATACAAAGCAAGAGTCTTTAAACATTTCCAAAGGAAAGTGGATGTAGCATAATTATTCACTAACCAATGGAGGCTTTACATGCTAGACTCCCCAGGGATGCTCGGGCAATAGAAAAGTGATTTGGGAATTAATCAGGAAGCCTTTCTCCCCCTTCAAACCTTGTTTTTAACAAAACCCTGGGTTTATTTTCCTGCAATAATAAATAAAACTAAGTAGCTACCTCTGAATCATGGTTTACTGATTAACATTACCATTCTAGCTCATAGCATTGGCATGGATCATTCTCTTACATGCTCTCCACTGACATCTCTTGTCCTGAACTATGATAAGTCTGGGGCCCAGAAAAATTCTCAATCTCTATTCTCCACTATTGTTCTCTATTTCACTTTGAGGTAATATAGGGGCTGATCCAATTTCACATCCAATGGAAAGAAAACAAGGCCATATTTCAAACTAACTCTCTACTTCCTGAAATGATTCCATTCTGAGAGGCTGAATAAAAAAGAAGAAAGAGCTTTAGAAAAATGTAGTTCTCAATGCAGGATAATAAGTTCTTCAGAGTGTGAACTTGAATTATTTCCTATTACCACACATGAAAATTTCTGTTCCATCCCATTTTTAGTAAACTGAATTACCAGACACACACAAACACACACACACACACACACACACACACACACATAGTTTTCACTTTCGGTTTCTTCTCTCACCTTCAGAAAACCCTTCATTTCATCAAACTGAATGGTAAATAATTGCAGCATTTCAGCCTAATTCAGCAATAGTTGCTGATGAATGATCAAGTCATATTACCTTGTGGCTTCAGTTGGTTTTTATTATTGAACACCCACTGAACTAACACAAGCTTGCTATGAAGCTCATCTCCCATGTGTTTTTTTTAATATATTTTCTAATACATGGCAGGATGCAAATCAATTTCTGAATAGAAACTAGCTAGGTTAGTGGCCAGAAATTTTAGATCTGGTAACCTTCATCTTAGTGTGCATCAGAGAGTAAAAGTCAGCCAAGTGAAAAGAAACTAGCCTCTTGGTCAATTTATCCCTTCTCCCACAGGCATTTATGAACTGAAAGCACAGACATATATTGCTATGGGTCTTCCTTTAATTAAAGGCCACACATATAAGTATTCTAAGTTAGCCTTACCTAAGGAACAATATAAAGTGTATCTTATTGTCTAATCCTACTCCAATTTTCACTATTAAGTGAATATGACCATCTTAGCCTAGAAACAAGAGTTCTCTATTTACACACTAATCACCTCAATCACTGATGGCTTCGAGAACATTCTGTTATATTTCATTTATATGTTTGTATCTCCAACTAACTTTTCCTGCTCTTTGAAGCATCCTATTTATGAGAAAGAGACAGACATCTTTTGCTTTTGAGTAACTTTTGTTCATCCTCTCACTATCATTGGAGACACAAATCAGGGCTTGAAAATTTTATTCTGCTATGGACATTTATTCAGGTATTGTCATTTCTCAGTGATATCTGCACAGCCCTCTAATAAAATACGTAAATACTGCATATAATTATACCTTGTGCATAACTACGATGGATGCTCACCTAAAAATGATTTCTGAATCAAACCTATTAAGAGCACTGAACTAACAAGCTATTTAATGTAAATCTATAGGAAATCAGGCTGTAAACATGGAAGAATCTTTTTAGTAAAGCAATCACTTTCAATTGGTTTAGTAGGTTCAGATGTTTTGCATAGCCACTTTAAAAGAAAAACTGAGAAGTGTAGAATTTGTATTGTATAATTTACAAGTGCTTGAAAATTGTCGACCATTATTTTCTAGCTTATAGCAACCACAAGCGTTCACCTATAGAAATGAAAAAGTACATGGGGCCAGCAGGTGGAGTGGTGATTAAGGTGTTGGATACTCCCACATGACCAACCACGGTGTGGGTCCTGGACCTGGTGGCTTGCTTTCTAGCTTTCTCTCTCTCTCTCTTTCTCTCTCTCTCTCTCTGTCTCTCTCTAGTTGAATTAAAATAAATGAATGAATAAATAAAATTGAACAAATAATTCATTAAAAAAATGAAATGAAAAAGTACACTCAGCTGTCAGGGTGGACACTGCTAAGACAGTATGCTCCACAAACTGGAACCAACTGGGAATCATGGATTAGATTCCTGGTTCAACATCAAGGCCAGGCACAGTGGTATAGACCAGTGATCCCAGCTACTCAGGAGGCTGAGACAGGAGGATTGTGACACAGTGAGACCATGTCTTATAAAAGGGGGGGGGGGGGGGGGCAAGGGGAACAACTAAAATGTACATACATCATATAATCTTAGAATTGGATGAGACTCTAGGGGCCAGCAGGTGGTATAGTGGTTAAGATGCTGAACCCCATGTGGTCGACTATGGTTTGAGTCCCAGACCCAGCAGCTTAAAACTCACATTGGGTGCATATGCTTGCATAGCCACCCCAAATCCCAAGAGAATGAAGGAGAAAGGATTGTGGTATGGCCATCCCCATTGTGGGGGGGTGGGGGGTGGTTTCTCACTTTCTGTCTCTATCTCCACTGAGCATAAATGACCTGTAGCAAAAATCACTCTCTCTCTCTGAAAAAAAAAAAAAGGAATTCAAAGAGACTATAGAGAGGAAAACGTCTAACTTCTACTCAAGGCAGGAATATTGCCTTAGATAGCTCCACCTGCTATCCCTCTGATGATGCTCAAATTTAACATGTGAATAATGAACTTGTTATGTTCCTACTACCCTCATATAACAACAACAAAACCCACTCCTCTTTCCAATTTCCCCTATGAAATGAATATGACCATCTACGCGTAGAAACTCAGAAGTTCTCCCATTTGCACATTTATCACCTCAACCACTGCTTGCTTCCAGAACATTCTTTTTTATTTCATGCATATATCTGTATCTCCAGCTAACTTTTCCTGCTCCTTGAGGGATCAACTATTTAATATTTTATTCACGCCACGGTACCTTACACAAAGTAGGTATTCGATAATTGTTAATGAAGCAGTTCTTAAATGGAAATAAGAAGAGACTTACCATTTATTGAGCCCCTCCTGTATTCTGGTTACTATATTAAACATTTTACACATATTATTACATTAACTTATTTCAGGAAGCCTGTGAGAAAGGTGCCATTACTGCATCTATCTTATATTTAGGAAACTGGGGCTTAGAGTTATTAAATAAATCAACCAGGAACATGCATACTCAGAACACAGTGCAGTCTAATGCCAATGTCTGTGCCTTTTCCCTTACACCTTTATTTCAATAGTCAATACCTCCTTCACTGAAGTTTATCTTGACTATTTACAAGAGGGTCTCTAAACAGCGTGTTTCTGCTTCTATTTTTGTCTTTCTGTGTCCTGTTAAGATTCTCTGAATCTTTCTACCTCATTCTGGGTCCCTTCCAGAATCATATCTCTTTTCCATCCAGGCCCATCTCCACCTCACACTGCACTTCTATTACTATCTTTTCCAGAACTGCATGTCTGCATTCCTCATTGTCTTTGTTGGAAGCTGCCTGGGTTGGTCAGGACCATTGCTGAAAGACATGTCTATGTGTTGAAACCTATATAAAGAGCAATTAGAGTACCATACATCTCCTAAGTCTTAGGAAGGTGCCATATAAATTCTTCTTTATAGAGGAACGTCTCTTTAATTTTGCCTGGAACTTGGAAATTGTTCCTAATTCAGTGTGATACTTAAATTTCACTATGAAATTAGGCTTAGGAAAGCATACTCTACGTCAGAATTGTCTTGGGTAAGGTCAAAATAGTTTTATTGTCAGAGGGCATGTGGGCTCACCAGAGAGAGAGAGGGAAAGGGGAAAGCACCTCTAAAGGGGGGCATGGGCATGCTGCAATCCCTTTCCCTCCATTTCTCCAGCTAGCTGGGACTTGGGGGTGCATACACATGTGCCCAGCATGTTTTTCACACTGTCAAGGACAGGATTTAAACTGCAGCTTACCATGTAGGGCCTGGCTCCCTTTACCATTACACTTACCACTGTGCTACAGGGCTGGCTCCAAAATAGGATCTGAACCTTCTAGAACTGTTTGCAGAATGTTGTGTGTATGTCACAATCACATATGCAGTTTTATGTGGAGAGGGTTGTCAGTAACGTTCAAATAATTCTCAAAAGAATCCATGACAGAAAGAAGTCAAGCATCAGTGCTCTGAAAAAATGTACTTTAGGGGCCAGCAGGTGGCATGGTGGTGAACTCCATGGACTCCCACATGGCCAACTGCAGTTCAAGTCCCAGATCAGGTGGCTTGAAAATCACACCAGGCACACGTGCATGCATGCTCAAAATCCTGAAAGGATAATGGAGGAGAAGGGATTGTGATGTGGCCATCCACCCCTGCTGGGGTGCCTTCTCACTTTTCCTCTCCTGGGCTCTTGCTCTCTTTCCAGTGAGTGCACATGTTCTATGGCAAAAACCTTTAAAAAAGAAAAGAATGTACTTTAACAGACTTCAGTTCTATTAATAATAGAAGATGGTGAGAGCTTGTTGCTCATTATATGTAATTTTTTATATTGTTTTTATTCTGTTTTACTTTATTATCATATAGTAATTGATTCTGTCAATACTTAGGAACTGAATACCTTTTTCATCTTCAAACATCTGTTCATTCATCTTTCATTTATGAGGCCTCCTTATTCTGATTACTCCCACTATTTCAGCATCCTTTCAACTATACTCCATTTTCCCTGCCTCTCTGATTATCTAAGCATCTTTACAATATACTTTAAATGCATTATCTCATTTAATTTCCAAAACAACCTTCCAAAGTTAGGCATTATTATTACAAAAATGGTAACATGTATAAGATCATACTTGTTTACAAAGAGCAAACCTAGGGACCAGCAGTTAGCGTAATGGCTATGTCACTGGACTCTGACATAGTCGACAGCGGTTCGAGTCCCGGACCCGGCGGCTTAAACTCACGCTGGGCACATGTGCATGCGTGCCCAAGATCCCGAGAGGAGAATGGAGGAGAAGGGAATGCAGCGTGGCCATTCCCCTTGGGGGGTGATTTCTCGCTTTCTGTCTCTCTGTCTCTCTCTGTCTGTCTGGCAAACGCACGTGCCCTATAGCAAAAACCTCTTCCAAAAAAAAAAAAAGAGCAAACCTAAAATTCACACTTAGAATAAACTTCCAGAATTAAGCCCATATATTTATGGTCATCTGATTTTTTTTTTCTTTTTTTTGGAGAGATTTTTCACTATAGGGCGCGTGCGCTCGCCAGACAGACAGAGAGAGACAGAGAGATAGAAAGCGAGAAATCACCCCCCAGGGGGGGATGGTCACACCGCAATCCCTTCTCCTCCATTCTCCTCTCGGAATCTTGGGCACGCACGCACACGCGCCCGGCGTGAGTTTTAAGCCACCGGGTCCGGGACGCGAACTGCGGTCGACTACGTGGGAGTCCAGCAACATAGCCATTACGCTAACTGCTGGTTCCCTGGTCATCTGATTTTTAACAAGAGTTCTTAGAACATTCAATGGAGAGAGAATAATATTTTCAACAAATGCTAGGGTATCCACATGCAAAAGGATGAAAGTAGAGCCCCACCTCACACCATATGTGAAAATTAACTCAAAATATATCAATGACCTAAATGTAAGTGCTAAAACTATAAAACCCTTAAAGTGTAAATCTTCATGAGCTTAAATTAGTCAACAGCTTTTTGGATGACACCAAAAGCATAAACAACCAAAGAAAATATAGATAAATTGTGCTTCATTAAAATTTAAATCTTTAATGCTGAAAATAACAGCATGAACAGAGTGAAAAAAAAAACCAACAACCCATGGAATAGAATAAAATATTTGTAAATCATATATATGATCTGTGTCTAATTGCTGGAAATATACAGAATTGTTACAACTCAACAATAAAAAAGAGAATACCTGAGGGGGACATGCATAGTGGTAAAACATAACTCTCTGTAAGGCAATCACACATGAGAAGTTTTCCTGTTCAACTGTAGAGATCACCCTAAGTACACAGGTCACATGTGTGCCCATAATGCAAGGCTGACGGAAGTTGGGGGTGGATCACAATGTCAAAACTCGGTTGAGGATTCTCTTTCCATCTTTTATCTCCCTCCCTCTCTCTCTCTGTTTCACTCATGGAAGAGATATGTGAATAAACATTTTTTTAAAAAAGACAATAACCAATTTAAAAATGAGACAGGATTTGAATAGACATTTCTCCAAAGCAGAGATACAAATGGCCAATAAGCACATGAAAAGATGCTTAGTACCAACCATTAGGGAAATGCAATCAAAACCACACTGAGAAACTACTTCATATCCACTAGAATGACTACAATAAAACAAAACAAACAAACAAAAACTGGAAAATAGTATGTGTCAACCAGAACATGGAGAAACTTCACATATTGCTTGTGGGAATGTAAAATGGTACAGATGCCTTGGAAAATAGTTAGGCAGTTCCTCAGAAGATTAAATGTAGTCATATGATGCAGCAATTCCACTCCTAGGTATATACCCAAAAGAACTGCATGTGTGCTCACTCAAAAACTTGCACACAAATGTTCACAGCAGCAGTAAAGTAGTCAGAAAGGAAATAACCCAATGTACATCAACGGATATATAAAACGTGATGTATCCAAACAATGGAATACTATCTGACTTTGAAAAGGAATGAAATATTAATACATGCTATGACATGTATGGCCACTGAAAATATTATGCTTAAGTGAAAGAAGCTAGTCCTAAAAAGCCATATTTTGTATGATTCTCTTTATATGAAATGTCCATTTAGGTAAACTTATAGGTACTGAACATAGATTTGTGGTGGTCAGGGATTAGAAGAAGGGGCATGGAGAGTGACTGCTAACAAGTACAGAGTTTCTTTTGGAGATGATTAAAATATTCTAGAATTAGATGGTGGTGATAATTGCGCAACTTCATGAATATACTAAAAACCACTGATGTGTACACTTTAAAATGGTGAATATAATGGTATGTGAATTATATTTTAAGTTCTTTAAAAAAAAAAAAACTAGGGGGAAGTAGGTGCATAGTGGTTGAGGAGCTGGACTCCCATGTGGCCAACCGTGTTTCAAGTCCAAGACTTGGTGGCTTGAGACTCATGCTGGGTACGTGTTTGTACATGCCCAAAATTCCAAGAGGAGAATGGAGGAGAAGGTATTGCAGCATGGCCATTCCTTCCGGGGCAATTTCTTACTTTCTGTCTCACTGGCAAGCATATGCACCCTACAGCAAAATCTCTCTCTAAAAAAAAAAAAAAAAAAAAAACCCAAACCAAAGTCAGGTCTGTCTGAACTCAGAATGTACATAGTTAACCATTGTACTATACTGCCAAGTGTGTAATTATGTAGTACTTATAAACTCTATTCGATTGTTTACTCCTTTTGATTATTTTTCTAGGTCAGTGATTCCTTGTCTATGTTTTGCAATACCCTAGGATATCTCTAGTGATCAATGGGTGTCAGAAAATTCTCAGTTCCCAATTTTATTGGCTCAAAAAAATTTTAAATGACTCCTGAAATACATGCAAGAACCATATAATATATAACTTCTTCCTATTATCACAAAATACTTTTAGTAGGAGAAAATGGTATGACCAAAATAAAACAAAGACAGAGTGTTGCAACTTTAAAAAGTTTGTGAATCACTAATCTATGAAGAATTAAAAAGTGTGCTAAGGATAAAGACAGGATGTGAACCTGACAGGGTGTGACCTAATGACAGGTAATCATGAAGCTTTTGCCAGAAAACACAATGGTTTCTCATAAAAATGTGTTGGTTAAGTGCCTAGGAGGGCAGAACCAATTGCCATATTAAGAAACAAATGCTTGTGGCCACAAACCCTGATTAGGTTTCTTCCAAATCACTTAGTTATTGCCATGTAGTCAAATATATATGCTTATGAATTTGCCCTTGTTCTATTATGAAATTGTTTCTGTATAGTCTACTTTTATTCTGCCTTCCCCTTCAGCTTGCAATCCCTGAAAAAAAAAGTTGATTAAAATAAACTATAGGAAGATAACATGAAGTTTTAATGGGTATAAATGCAAAAGGGGAGCTTCAATGAAGGTGATAAAGATTAAAATAATGCATTTTACACATACGAAATGAAACTCTGATTTCAGCATCATCCTCCAGATCCAGCATTCAGCTAACTCTGATCCAGAAAGAAGCTATGATCTCTACATTTCGCAAAATTCCATTATTTCAAATGCTATCTAAACATAATTAAATGCCCATGTATTTCAACAGCTAATATTCTATCTAGTTTTCTTCTTCCAAGTCTGCAGAGCATGGCTTTAGGCTCTCACTATCTCCCTAAGGAAACACTGACTCCTCTTCATCTTTGAAAATTCATGAGTGTGAAACCAAGCCTGACCTCTGGGTTGTAGAATCAAACTGAGTTGTAGGACTTTAAAGAAAACAAATTAGTATAAAATAGATATTCTTCAGGATACCAATCATAATGTCCCATGAGCTCTTCCTTAAAATACTAGAAACCATCTCCCTCGTTTGGGAGATGAGCAAATGAATTCTGGCTTGGTCTGATGGTTTCTCCTCAACTCTAAAATATTTTTTCTTTTTGGAGAGGTTTTTGCTATAGGGTGTGTGTGCTTGTCAGAAAGACAGAGAGACAGAAAGCGAGAAATGACCCCCTGGGGGGGATGGTCATGCCGCAATCCCTTCTCCTCCATTCTCCTCTCAGGATCTTGGGCACGCACGCACACACGCCCGGCGTGAGTTTTAAGCCACTGGGTCCGGGACACGAACCGCGGTCGACTACGTGGGAGTCCAGCGACATAGCCATTACACTAACTGCTGGTCCCTCAACTCTAAAATGTTGATCAAGTTGGATGAGGATCGCCAAATGATTCCATGTTTAAATGCTTTCCAGCTGATATCCTATTATTATAGATCTCTTACAACCTGTTACCACATAGGAAAGACACTTGTATTACTGTAAACTAGCTCCTAAAAGTATGAATCTTATTTATTAGTGAGACTAGAAAGGCTAACAAGTGATGGACAAAATCACCAAAGGAACTGGAAATAAATAAAATTCATTACTTTACCCCAGCCAAGTCAAGGTGCTGAAATACAGTGGATAGTTTTGTCTGTTGTACCCCAATGAAGATATAATGGATGTTCCAAAGGATGGTAAAAGGAGAGAGGAGTCCCGTGGACATATAAACTAATGAGTATACCTTTTGGAACTGAAAAAGAAGACAATCAAATTCCAGAGCACTACAAATAGGAAAAGATCCTTTTAAACTCAAAAAAGATAATTTGGGAACATAAAAAGCAAACCAATGCATAGAATTCTCACCCAATAGGGTAAGGACTGAAAATAGAAACCCAGAAAAAGGGGTTAGGTTGTTAGTAATAATAATTAGTAATAGCAACTTTACATCTGTATAGCATTTTATATTTTTTCAACTGGTTTCAAAGACATTCATATCTCTTCCTCATAATAGCACATGGTTGTTAGTCATGGATCTAAACCGAATTAATTGAGCAATCCTAGGTAAGACATTTAAACTCTTTGGGACACAGCTTCCTCATCTATCAAATCAGAAATACCTGCCACACCCATCTCACAGGCTCATGTGAGGATCAGATGAGGATAAAGTAAAATTATTGCTTTATGCATAGGTATTCTCATCATATGTTCACACATGACAGATACAAAGCAAGTTATTAAAAAAGCCAAAAACATCTGGCAATTCATCCCAAGCAAATGGTCGACATAATGGAAGATAATCACACTCTCCTGTAAGATTGCTGGAGGACCACAGGTACGACTGAAATTGTGATATTTCTCATGTTCCTATGTCTTCCCCTTTAGACTTAGATTCTCGCCCCCTCCTCACCCTGCGAGGAATAGCTCTCTCTTCTCTTAAGCTTTCATCATGCACATGGAGAGCTCAGGGCTCAGGACTGGAGGCTGATTTCTGACTGGCAGGGAGCATCATAGTCAGTTCCTGTCTAATAGACTGTTAAAGTCTACTTAATATTTTATAGTGTGCAGATTTAATGATATTCTCTTTTCAATAATTAGCTCTGAAATACAACCATTGGGTATTTTGTACAATATCATCATCATAAAGATTAAAATGAATATCAAAATAGCAGAATGAAAAGACCTAAATCTGCTACAAATGCAAAAGATTAATCTAAGTAACCAAGAAATGATTTTGCCAGTGTAACACATGATAATTGACAGAAATCCTAAACACAATTCATAACACCTTTATCTTAATGCAGATTACAATGGCAGTTGCAAGATTGGGGACAATTGGGGAACAAAATACACCCTACTGTTACTGGTGCAGCTTTCAATCTATTCTTGGGCTGCTTTTCTCAACCTCCATTACTTAGTTGAATGTGTGTAACTTTTTAAATGCTAAGTGGTACACCTGGATGGGCTGTCATCGGTCCTTCTATAGAATAAAATCGGCAATAGATGTATGTAGGCCATGCTGTTGAATGTTGGGCTGAGAGGACCCCAAGTTCAAGTCAGAAACAAGGAACAGAGAACAGAGGCCTATTTGAAATCAAGCTTCTACTCCCCTGGGAACCACATGGATCCTAGCAACACTGAACAAAGGGCTATAGACAAGTGATGGAGGATTCTGGACTGTAAGCCATTTTTCTACCTCTGGGCTGTGTACATTCAGACACTTTGCTGTCCTGAATTAGCATTGTCAGCCATGCCCATACATTATGCTCCCATGTGAGTAAATTACAAATACTGAGATTTTATGTTTCAGAAAGATTTTAGATTATATAATGAGTTTGTTATCAGCTCATGTGGCCTCTGTAAAAGGATGATCCAGAGACCAGGACACTGTTCATCAACCAAAGGAGTCTGACCTGCAGGAAAGAGACTGAGACAAAGCGCAAGGTCGGGCAGTCAGAGCTCAAGTAGGATAACTCTCACAAATGACATTTAGTTAGCCCACTTAGGCGAAACCAACATCCTAGTGTGTATTCAGGTGAATTCCACATGGAGAACAGAATGATGGGATGTTGCCACATTACTCAAAATCCCTCCACCCCCATACTTTGCCTTATACCATATAGTAGTCTTAGCAAGTTTCAGGATTTCTAAGCGAAAACGAAGGAGCTGAGAGACTGACTATGTAAAAGATTACATCTGCCTATGGTTATGAAGAAGAGGAAGATGGAAAGAAAAAAAACATGCAGAAAGAGCCACAGACCTCCAGAACCCACAGAAAAAAAACTCTTAGCAGAGTATGAATGGCAGAGTTTAGAGAGAGGGGCCACCTCTGTAGCCTAGTAGTTGAGGGAGCTGATCCCAGATGGCCAGTCACAGTTGTAATCTCACCCTTAGCTTGAAAAATATGCCAGGCATGTGCATGTATATGTGTGCCCCAAATCCCAAAAGGATGCAGAAGGGATTGCAGCATGACCATGCCCCACTGGGAAGAAGGTGTTCTCTCTCTCTCTCTGGTGAGCATATGTTTTCTGGTAATTAAAAAAAAAAAGTGGAGAGATGGCGGCAGGTGGTGTGGTGGTTAAGGGCACTGGATTCCCACATGGTCGACCGCAGTTGGAGTCCTAGACCTGGCAGCTTTCTCTCTCTCTCTCTCTCCCTCTCCCTCTCCCTCTCCCTCTCTCTCCTCCACCCTGGTCAAATTTAAATAAATAAATAAATAAATAAATAAATAAATAAATAAATAAATAAAGTTAAATTCTTTAAAAAATAATGGAGAGAAACATATATTGATCCTTGGAGAAGGAAATAAAAAGGGAATTAGTAGTATGCACAGAAGGATCATTTGAATTTGAAATTCCTATTTCAACACCACTCATCTGGTCTTCTCACGTGCTAGTGTGACCCAACATGCTGGTTGAGAAACACTTCTTTAGTTTCTTCTGTACACTTCTTGGTGATGAACACAATGTTCTTTTGAGAGACCTAAAATATAGACATTAGTGTACCACGTTGGTACCAAAATTTTATCAAAAAGTGAACAGTTTTGAACTCTCCTGAACTGTCATGTATCAATATCAACATGTTACACTTCATATTTTGGTGATGCAATGTTCTAAGACACCCAGCTTAAGTATAGAGAAGCTTCATGAATGCAGAGCCTCCTTTTTCCCTTTGCACAGACACTTTAATGTTAAATGGAGATGGAATATCCCTTGGCCTCTGAGAGCAGCTTGAACCCTATGGCCTAACAGTTAGAAAGTGACCAAGATCCATAAAGACTGAATGACAGACACACAAGCAGTTTCCTCTAAGAACAGCCATTTGAAACATACTCTGTGCCTCAGGTCAGTTTTCATCCATTTTAGGGTTCTGTATCCCTGTTCAGAAAGAGAGAACTTGAGTTCTTTGGGATAGAATGAAAAGATTTTCTTTTCACCAAACAGTGAGATTAGCTGAGTGATAAAGACATACTCCTTCTGTAGTTTCCTTCTCAATCGTTGTGGTGTCAGCAGATTTTATGGGAGGAGGTATGAGGGAATGGACAGGCTCACTACCCAAAGCGATATTTGGATGCAATTATGAGACTCCACTGGCACTGCTTTAGGATCTGCAAGTTGGAGCAAGTTGCCCTGCTCTTAAAAGACGGATTAACTCAACCAATTTCATCTAAATCAATTTGCACCGTTCAGATGATATGTTCATGAAGCAACCTAGTCTCTCTGATTTGCAGGAGTCCTTCCCAGATGTGGCCTTGCAAGGTACAGCATGCAGGATGAGAATCCTAGCAGTAATAAAAGTAAATAGGAGGAACACAACCACCCCTTCATGTCCCTAACCTCTATCCCAGTACCACAAAGGACTTTCCTGTCCTAATCCTGGAGATGTTGAGTGTGGAATTAGTCCTGAAATAACCAAAAGGCCAAAATCATGGGCCAAGTCTAGGATCTCAGCACAATCCACAGAGGCCTCTGCACATTCTGGGTGCTTAATAAATATTGTTGACTCACTGTTGCTAGATGCTAAGCATGCCTATATAGCCATGCCTAAAATTGTTTATGCCACTTCTCATTAGAAATTAACTAACTGCCCCATATAGGATAAAAATGAGTGAGGTTATTTTTCAGTGAGTCTGAGTCAGAGTGATATGATTCAAACCTCAACTTAAAATGATCACCATTATTCTTTATGCCTACTTGTGTGTATTTTTTCATTCAGTTGTACATGCACTGGAGAAAAAAAACACACATAAGTATGGTGATAGATTTAGCTCCCAGGGGGCCAATAATGGCAAATTAAAATTTCCAGTAAACTAGGGTCTCTACTTACACCCAGTCAATCCACTAACTCAATAAAAAGCAAATGAAGTGCTTTCTTTGAAAACTATAATGCTGATGGTTTAATAGAATCCTTTCATCTTCAAAGGACCAAGCCAGGTCTCACAATACCCACTACACAATATTATGTCTTGTACACTAGAGTACAAACTGTGAAGGAAAGGTCATAGGAGTGTCCTAAGGCCATAAAGCCAATGCAACATCCAATTGGGGATGAGCTCTCTAATCTTCTTGGTTCCTGGACCTATATTTCAGGCACATAAATCAAGTTGTGAAGAATAATCGAGAGAAATCTAACTCACATTATACATCTGTAATAATTAATTGATTGGGCAGGAATAGATAAAATAATAAAGATTGTCCACTTCAGGGCAGCGATGACTGGGAGGAGGTAGAAAGAGAGATGGAGGAGAATAACCTTCTGTGGTACAAAGAAATGACTCCCAAAACAAGAAAAGGAGGGGAGAGGAGCTCCCTAGCCAGCAGTCCCTTCTATTGGAATATGGCCAGAGAACTGATTAGAGCACTGAGAGGGGACAGAAAGGGGTTAAAGGCAGCCCTTATGCCCAACTTGAGAATCCGAAGAAACAATCTACAATACAGTTTCTACAGAAGAAACAGGCTACAGTAAGTGGCTATTTGCATTGTTTCCCATATAGTCCTATATAAGGGCTCCTCCTCAGAGGAGCATCTAGCAGCCGCACACTCGGAAATCCTCAAAAATGCAAAGTGGTTGAGAAGCAAGAGGCCGAAAGGCTGGGAGGCTGGAAGTGACAGGTTGATGGGGAAAGGCTGGGGGCGGAGGGGCTCTGGTGGGAGACTTGGGTGGGCAAGTAAGTGTGACACAGGAAGGAGGTGAGTGATCTTGAAGGCACGTAAGGGAGTGTGGGAAGGGAGAAAGAAAGTGGAGAGCTTAATGACCCCAGAATCCCAATTTCCTGCCCTAAGAAGAAACGCCTCTGAAAAATAACGTGCTGCACACGAGATCACCTAAACCTCGTCACCGGCACTGTTTCTGTACATCTACTCCGCCCTTATTAACTTAATTCTTACGAACCAGGCATGGAAAAACCCCACCTCTCCCTGGTTTGGTCGCAATCTGTCCTGTGCACACATGTAAGTTTTCCCTCTCCCCCACAGAGCTGATTTCATGGCTAGGCCAGAAATAACGAACCACCCAGACGGAGACTCCAGGATCGCTCCCCTGGCAGAAAAGGGATTAAGTTTCGCCGGGCCTCCCGGCCGACAGCGCGTCCGCAGCATCGCGGGCTGCTGCGCCAGCACCGCCCGGCAGACCGCCGGCCGAGCGGCGCCGCCCGGGCAGGGGAAGCAGCCGGCAGCAGGAGCGTGGGAAGGCGGCGGTGCTCTTTCCCAGACTCGCGCCCAGGCACCGGGGCAGCCGCTCGGCTGTCGGCACCCGGCCCGGCCCGGCTGCGCGCGAGGCCTCGGGCCGCCCCCGCCCGGCACCCCGGAGTGCAAACTCCGTCCCAGGAGGGCAGCAGTCGGAGCCCGGGCCCCAGCGGCTTGACCCGGAGCCAGGGCCCGACTAGGGCCCCGCCGGCCGCTGCCTGGAGCCTCCCGGGCTCCGTCACCCCGCCCGGCCAAGCCAAGGAGCCCTCGGCCAGCGCCGGGCCCCGGAGGCACCTGAAGAGCGACCGGAGACCGGGCCGAGCCCTGCGCGGGCGGCGGCGCTCGTCCCCCAGGGCCGCGGCGAGGGGGCGCGTTTTACCCATAGCGTTCCCGGGTGCCAGCCATCTCCTCCGCGCGCCCGAGGGCGCCGGGTGCTCGCCTGCCTCCGCAGCGAGCCGGCTCCGGCTCTGGTGTGAGCTCCCGGGCCGCCGCCGCCGCCGCCGCCACCGCCGTCACCACTCTAGGCCGCCGCCCGCCTTCGCCGCCGCTGCCGCCGCGCAGCAGCCGGGATCAGCCAGCCCGCGCGCCCCGCAGGGGATTGCGCGGCCGCCGCGACGCGACCGCAGCTAGCTCTACCCAGCTAAACTTAAGAGTTTTCGCCCCTCAGTCCAGGGGCAGCACCATGACACCACGGCAGCACCACACTGTCATTTCCGCCGCCGCAGAGGAAAAAAAAAAAGGCAATCCCGTCGAAAAGGGGGGTGGAAGGGGCAGAAAGGGCTGGGGCTGACACCCCGAGGGAGCACTGGAAAGGGCCCTGGCAGGAGGGGCGCTCCGCTCAGCCACCTTCCCTGGCTCACCTTCCGCCGCCCCCGCCACTCCCAGCTCCCCCAGCCCCTCCTCTCTAGGCGCGTTTACATGTTTTCTCCCCTGGCAGGAGTGACCGGAGAAACCTGAGCAAGCAAAGGCAGCCGGTGGGTGGGGTTCGGGTTACTACTGTACCTACCAGCTGATTCCAGCAGCCTTTTCTCCAGCGCCCTGTCATCTTGAAGGAAGACACACGGAGAGGGGCCCGAGCGGGTGTGTGTGTGTGCGTGCGTGTGTGTGTGTGTGTGTAAGACGGAGAGAATAGTATGTGTGTAAAATACAGAAGGAAGATTATAGCCAAACTCTTCTCCCACCCGCCAACCCCCTGGCCCCACGAACCGCCAGATAAGAACAAGGAAAAGGCCACTGCAGCCAGCAAAGAGAAGAGAGTGCCTGGGTCCACTGCATAGGTCCTCCCGATGAAGCTGCCTGCTCTACCAAAGTTAACTACAGAGTAAAACAAAAATAGTGGAGGAGACAGAAAAGGGCAGACAATTGAAGGAAACCCAACCCCTCTTTCTTTTTACAAAGGGAGAATGACTGTGTTTTATTGGCCTTGGGCAGAAGTTATGCGGATGGATTAAAGCCATCAAATAATAATTTTAAAAAAAGTAGGGTTTCTTTTGCACCTTTAAATCCTTGACCAGAAAACAAGAGGGTCATTACTAAGAGGACAATGGGGCAGATGCTAGCTATCCAGGTATTTAACGTCCCTAATAAGCTAATTGGTCCATTTGGAACCCAGGAGCTTCCCATTGGTCTGGACTCTGCCTGTCTGCTGATCTGTCATTGGCTCAGAGACCACCGCCCCACTGACAAGGTGGATGGCCGAGAGAAGGAAAAGGAAATCCCAGAGGAGACTCTGTTTCTAACATGGGGCAAAAGAGGAGAATAAGAGGAATGGATAAAACAACAAGAGAAAGGGAAGAACCATACACACACACACACACACACACACACACACACACAGTCCTCCCATTGCTCTGTATGAGAACCCAGAAAAATAAAGGTAGCTCTGGGTGTATCCTCTCAGGGAACCAATAGTAATCAGCCAACACCCCTGGTTAAACAATGTGCTAGAGAGCACTGAAGTGGAAATGAAGGCTAAAATCATAACCAGGCTATCCTAATGAAAGTCTGGTCTTAAGAGAAGCAAAGTAAATGAGTCACACTAAAGGCACAGGCAACAAAAGGAAATAAACAAACGAGACACCACAAAACTATCCAGAATACATAAATAACTCTTGTAACTCAACAACAGACTCTATTAAAAATTGGGCAAAAGTCCTGAATAAAGATTTCTCCAACGAACACATACAAATGGCCTATAAGCATATAAAAAGATGTTGGGGTCAGCAGTGAGCGTAATGGTTATGTCGCTGGACTCCCATGTAGTCGACCGTGGTTCAAGTCCCAGACCTGGTGGCTTAAACTCATGCAGGGCACGTGTGCGTGTGTGCCCAAGATCCCGAGAGGAGAATGGAGGAGAAGGGATTGTGGCGTGGCCATCCCCCCTGGGAGATGACTTATCACTTTCTGTCTCTCTGTCTCTCTCTGTCTTTGGGGCAATTGCACACGCCCTATACCAAAAATCTCTCAAAAAAAAAAAAGGATGGGGAGGGACCAGGAGGTGGCTCAGTAGTTGAGACACTGAATTCCCACATGATGGACCATGGGTCGAATCCCAGACCGGCAGCTTAAAAATCATGTTGGGCAGACCAGCAGTTGGTGTAATGGCTATGTCGCTGGACTCCCATATAGTTGACTGTGGTTCAAGTCCCAGACCTGGTGGCTTAAACTCATGCTGGGCACGTGTGTGTGCATGTCCAAGATCTCTAGAAGGGATTACACCATGGCCATCCTCCCTGAGGGTGATTTCTTGCTTTCTGTCTCTCTGTCTCTCTCTGTCATTCTGGCAAACACATAGTAAAAAATAAATAAATAAATAAACTCCAATAAAACACATCATGTTGGGCATATGTGCATGTGTGCCCAAAATCACAAGAAGAGAATGGAGGAGAAGGGCTTGTGGTGTGACCATTCCTTGGGAGGTGGGGTGATTTCTCACTTTCCCTCTATCTCTTTCTATGAGTGCACATGCCCTATGGCAAAAACTTAAAGAAGAAAAAAAAAAAAAAAAGAGGAAGGAGGGCCAGCTGGTGGTGTGGAGGTTAGGGTGACTGAATCTCACATGGTCAACTATGGTCAACTTCGCTCCCGGTAGCTTGAGATATATGGTGGGTTCATGTACGTGACGTGCCCAAAATCCCAAGAGGAGAATGGAGAAGAAAGGATATGGGTATGTCCATCACCCTGGAGGGTGCTTTTCTTCCCTCTTTTTCTTTCTTTCTCTGACAAGTTCACACACGTTATAGCAATTTTTTTAAAGAGAGATTTTTGCTATAGGGTGCATGCACACGCCAGAGAGACAGAAAGCAAGAAATTACTCCCTGGGGTGATGGCCATGCCTCAATCCCTTCTCCATTCTCCTCTCGGGATTTTGGGAACACATACACATGTGCCTGGTATGAGTTTTAAGCTGCTGTGTCTAGGACTCGAATGGCCATCGACTAAAGTGGGAGTCCAGTGACGTAGCCATTATGCCATCTGGTGGTCCCATAGCAAAAACACTTTTTTAAAAAGGAAATTCTGTCATATGTTACAACATGTATGAAACTTGACAACATTATGCTAAGTGAAATAAGACAGTCACAGTGACAATACCACATGCTTCTACTTGTACGAGATACCCAAAATAGTCAAACTCATAGAAACAGAAGTAGAATGGTAGTTGCCAGGGGTTGGGGAGAAAGAAGGTGGGGAGTTGTTACTGGGTAGGAATAGAGTTTGCAAACTGTTGGAAGGTTGAATTTTATGTCATGTTAGGTTTACCATTCAGCATCATACAGGAGTAGATACATAAGTTATTCTGTCATTAAAAATAATTATATATATATATATATATATATATGTATATATATATATATATATATATACACACACATACACACACATAATTTGTGTATGTATATCTGTGTGTGTTTATGTACACATACACATGAGGATGCTTCAAAAGTTCATGGAAAATGAAATTAACGTATGAGTTTACTTGAGTGCAAAAAATTCTTGAAATTCATGCATTTTTTTCCCACAATACACATTTCCACAAACTTTTTGAAGTTCCCTCATATGTGTGTGTGTGTGTGTGTGTGTGTGTGTGTGTGTGTGTTTTGTGTGTTTGTATCTCACATATTGGGGGGTTTTTTTAGATTTTTGCCATAAGATACATGCACAGGAGAGACAGAGACAGACACAGTGAAAGGGAAAGTGAGAAACCACTCCACGGGAGTTGGTGGCGGAGTGGGGTGGCGTGGGGAATGGCCACTCTATAATCCCTTCTCCATTCTCCTCCTGAGGTTTGGGGCTTGCACGCACACATGCCCAGCATGATTTTTAAGCCACTCAGTACAGGACTGGAACGATGGTCACCCCTGTGTAAGTCCAGCACCTTAACCACTACGCCACCTGCTGGATCCCTTAGATTATTGTTAAATGAAACAAAGGGCAGAACTATGTATGACTTACTGCTACTTGTGTAACAGAGGGGAGGAAGTATATGTCCATGTTTATTTCTATGTGCATAGACTCTTCTGCTCCTCTCTAAAGGTACCTCAGAAACTGATGACACTGGTTGCCTGGGGTCAAGCATAGAAGGGAGAAGAATTTACCATTTTAAATGCTCTTTTGCATTGTTTCAATTTTTTATAATGTTCGTGTATTACTTTCACAAAAACAATTTTTAAAAAAGCAAGGAACATAGAGACAAAGTGGAATAGAGATTACCTGAAGGCTGAAGGAAGAGGAAATGCAGTGTTATTGTTTAAAGCATACAAAGTTTCTATTTAGCATGACCAAAAGATTCTGGAAATGGCATATTACACAGCATTGCAAATATACTTAGTGCCACTGAATTGTACACTCAAAAGTGGTAAAATATGATACATTTTAGGTTATGCATATTTTACCACAACAAAACAAATCAAAAAATAAAAAGGAGGAGATGTACAGAACAAGCACAGATTATTCTCTTTGTGTAAAAATATAAATACATGTATATACTGGTAAATGCATAAGAAAACCCTGGGAGTGCACTAAACAGTGTGGGCCTGGAAGTGAGTGGGAGTTTCAGGAAATCTTTGGATTTTGATTCTGTAAGAGGGTCTTCCAAAAGTTCATGAAAAGTGCAAATGATTTTAAAAAGTTGCTCATGGATTTCAACAGTTTTTGCACCTATAATTCATCCTTTAATCCTATTTTCCCCTGAACTTTATGAAGGGCTTATGTGTATTTTAAAATCCAATATTCTTGGGACCAGCAGATGGCATAATGGCATAACCATATAAACAATCATGGTTCAAGTCCTGGACCCAGCGACTCAAAACTCACTCCAGGCATGTGTGCATGCATGCCCCGAATCCTGAAGCGAGAATGGAGGTGACGGGATTGAGGTGTGGCCATCCGCTCAGGGACTGATTTCTCGCTTTCTGTCTCTGTCTCTCTCCATCCTTCCAGCAAGTGCACATGCTCTATAGCAAAAATCTCTCTTAAAAATTAATATTCTATAATGAACATTTCATATAATAACATTTCTATAATGAAAATTTTTTCTGTAGTTTTAAAAATCTTCTAAGGCACAGTTCACGGAAAATGCACATTATTTGAAAAGTATACATGGATTTCAAAAATTTTTGACACCAAAATAAATCTGTAAATTAACTACATTATTCCACAATCTTTTTGGAGTCCCTTTGTGTTTCAAAGAACGATTTTATTTCAAGCTTAAGTCAGAAGTCAATTGATCACTGAGAATACTTCAATCTCACTTGATATGATCCCCACAGAGGGACAGAGAATTTCCTAAAATGTAAAGAAATGACATACCCTAACAAAACTAGTGAGCTCCTGGCAGAACTGATAGTAAAAGAGATTTATTGATTTATTTATTTTCTTTATTATTATTATTCATACATTCAATTGCTATACATCATTTAGATTGTAAAGAGACTTTACCAAGCATGACGTACGCCTCAGTACAGTCCAGTTGAGAATACTATACACATCCTCATCAGCAGATAATAAGCCATGTCTGTGTCCCACAGATGTCTTATCTCTCTATTGCTATAGAGCACATGCATTTGCCAGGGAGAGAGAGAGAAAGAGAGACAGAGGGAAAATAGAAAGTATTCCCCAGGGAGGATAACCATGCTGCAATCCTTTCTCTTCCATTCTCCTCTGGGAATTGTGGGCATGCAAGCACACGTGTCTGGCATGTTTCTGAAACCACCAGGTTCAGGACTCAAATCACAGTTTGGCTATGTGGGATCCAGCCACTTTAACCACTATTCTACCTGGCCCAAGATTTGCTTTCTCTTAAGTTTATTTATTACTATAAATGAGAGAGATAGTACTCCCACCAGGGTCTTGACACTGTGATGTACCCCTAGCCTCAGCCAGCCCTGGATCATGGGGATGTGTGTTCTGATGTACTCAGGGAGATCTCTGAATGCAAACCTGGAACCTTCCCATATGGATTGACCTCGCAGTGTTGTGTTTTACCACTGTGACACAGTCTGACCCCAAGAACATTTTCTTTTTTTTGTCTATTTGCTGGAGTGTGTGTGTACTCACCGAAGAGAGATGGAGAGAGAGAAAACACCTCCCCCCAGGTATTTGCTTTTAACGGCCTTTATTGTCCTTTAGAAACCACCTCCTTCACTTTCTAGCAGTCTCTCCTCCATCTGAGCTTCCAGTGCTCTCAAACTAGTCCCTGGTTTACCAGAGCTCTGTACTGAGCTCCCTCACCCCACCTTCCCTTCTCAGGCACCAGCACATATTCTGGACTTTTCCTTTTCTTCTTCAAAACTTAAGTGCTTCTGGTCCCTTTCACAAAAGACCTTACAAAGTGATTAAAAAATTCAATCAACTAATTTGAGTTAAATGTTAATAGCTTCATTTGTCTTTCTATTAGTAGATACTATTTTAATTTAGACAGAGGTCTTCAATATATTAACTCAAAGGAATGACTAATAGTGTGTGGGAGTGTGGATGGGGGTGGGGAGATTTTGCTAATCATATTATATAAGCAGCAACTTTGAAAATCTCTCCACTTTCAGTGGTTTTATGCAAATTACTCACTGTACATTTATTAAAGTAAATGTTTTGTATCTGGCAGGAAATGCAAAATTGGCTGGGAGTATGTGATGAAGTTATTTGTTTGTAATTATTTAATAGTTACCTCTGCATATAGCATATGTTGATCCTATTAAGAAAATAAATCTGGCCAATGATAAAAAGACTTCTGAACAGATTCAGCTCAAGGTGTTTAATTGAATTAGTCTGAGGCAGACTCACCACACCACAGGCCTACAGTATGAAAGGGACAGCTCATGAGCTGCTTTTTTTCAAGCTAAGAATGTTTTGGGGGGTGGAGAATGGCTCCAGATACTTTCTACAGAGCGAAGCACAGAGCCCAGTCTGTTCCTGAAGGAAAAATCACAGAAGGGTGATTTTGTTGTGCAAGAGAATCGTTGCTTCTGCAGAAGGGGACCTTCATACTGCTCTCAAAAGAAAAAGCTTGTTGTCTGAAATCCAGAGGTTGACCAAAGGCTTTTCTAACCAAGGAGCTCTTAACAGGATGGTGAGAAGAAAAGCAGTTTTGGCATGGACTTCTCAATAGGACATTGTTCTAAAATGAGTGAACAGGCGCTGTGGGCTGCTTAAGAGAGAGTGGTTCAAAATAAATATGTTCCCAGTATGGAGAAGCGGCATGCCCCTGGTACTCCTTATTCTCCTTTGATCTACGTTTTGGTAAATTGTATAACATCTCTGAATTGTGTTTGTTACAATAAACATGGATGCTTGATATCTACATACTGTGATCAATATTATCCTGCAGTTTTCCTTAACCTTCAGGCCAAGCCTAAACCTGATGGCTGGTCACGCCTTTCTGAGCAGCAGCACCAGGTCACTAAAAATCTGCCTTCCGGGACACCACATCTTTCTCGTCTCACTGCCTGCTCTCCCATCTCACTGCCTGCTCTTCAGGTTCTTGTGCTTTCTCCTCCTGAGCTTCTACCTCTGAAGGTTAGTGTGTCCCAGGGCTTGGTCCTTGCTCTCTTCTCCATCTACATTCACTTCCTCTGTGACCTCCTCTAGTCCCATGGTTTTAAGTACACTCCATATTCTAATGGATCCCAATTTTATCTTTTGAGCTCAGACTACTCCCGAGTCCAGACTCGCATATCCACTCGACTATTTTACATCTCCAGCTGACTGTCACACAGACAGTACTAACTTGATGTGACCAAAAGAGAATTCCTGATTTCTATTCTTCGCCATTTCAATAAAGGGCGCCACCCAACTGCTAAAACCAGACACTGGGATGCTGCTCCTGACACCTTCCTCTCCCAAACATTCGATATGTAATCCATTATCAGGTCTTATTTTGGTCTCCCCATCAGTACTATAGCCAGAGTAATTTTTTTCATAATGGAAAAAAATCTGATCATTTTATCCCCATTCCCTGCTGAAAAGCCTTCAATCTCCTGTCACTGCCACTGGAGTAAAATATAGATTACTTAACACAGCCCGTAAGACTGGCATTAGCTCATCCTTTACTTTTCACACTTCGTCAGATTCCACTCTCACCTTTGCTCACTACAATCCAAATACACTGGCCTTCTGGCACTCCTTGAACCACACCATGCTTTCGGCCACCCCAGAAGTTTGACTTTTTTTTTTTTTTAACTTTCTATTAGAGTGCTCTTTTTTTCACTTTCTTTCTTTTTTTATTTTTAATACCAGAGGGATATTCCCATGTGTACATTGTATGGACACATGCATGGGACACACAGAGAGAAAGCACTTCCCCATGTGGCCTGGTCATACCACAATCCTTTTCTCTTCAATTCTTCATCTTGACAGGATCCTGGATGTACCCAGTACATTTTTCAAGCTGTTGGGGCTAGGACTCAATCCCTGACTGGCATGTAGGATCTGGCTTCCTGTTGCAGCACTTAACCACTGCATTATTCTGTGTCCCATGTATACGTGCACACCTTCACACACACAAATGTACATTCCAGGAAAGTAAACACTGCGTGTCTATCATTGGCGTATCTCCATATCCCCAGCATCTAGAACAGTACTTGGCTCATAGTAGATGCTAATATGTGCTGGATGAATGGCAATAAACAGAGGAAAGAGGATGGGTCAAAGATGACCTTTGCAACCCTGATATAGATGTATCCCAATTTTCAATCTGTAATGAGTACATCACACTCATAAAGGAGCTCTTGGCAGAACTAGTGCATTTATAGCAGGTTCATGCTGGAATGACAGACACATTACTCAGGGCCTCAACTGCCTATAGATCGACAATTCTCAAACTAATTTGAAAAACACTAGTGTCCCTCAAGATAGTAACTGGTGTTCTTAAGAAAAAATGATTTGTTCAAACATGTTTAGGGAATACTACAGACTAACTCTCTCTCTCAGAGACTTAGTACATATTATCATATTAAGACTCTAAGAAGTCCTGACACAAATAAAACTATTTCCACATATTTGATTATGGAACATACACGTTCTACTTGCTAATGTCTCACAAGGCACTAGTGTCTTTCAAAATATAAGTTTGAAAACATTACTTTACATATATATGTATATACATATACATATATATATATAGAGAGAGAGAGAGGGAGAGAGAGAGAGATAATGTGTGTGTGTACACATGTATATGTGTATGTGTGATGAATATTAATCACAGTTAAGAGCCATGGTAATAAATTCCGACTCAAAGATATCCATGAGATGAGGGAGAGTGAGATTCCCATTTAAAATAAGGCAATGATTGCAGATCATGCATTCTGTTAGTATCAACCTATTAGGAAGATACTGGCCTACACTGGGTTAAGTATTATTGCAGAAGAATGAGACTAGACCCATATCTCTTACCATATATTAAAATCAACTCAAAATGAATAAAAAAATTAAGCATAAGACCCAAAACTATGAAACTACTAGAAGAAAACATAGAGGTAACATTTTAGGACATTAGTATGGGCAAATCTTTTTTGGATAAGACCTCCAAAGCATGGACATGGAAAGGAAAAATAGACAAATGGTATTATATCAAACTAAAAATCTGTACAACAAAGGGAGCAATTGACAGAGCAAAGAGACAACAACAGAATGAGAGAAATATTTGCAAACATTCATCCAACAAAGGATTAATATCCAAAATATACAAGGAACTCAAACAACTCAGCAGCAAAAAAGCAAATAGTCTGATTTTAAAACAGGCAAATGATCTGAATAGACATTTTTCAAAAGAAGATATACAAAAGTTCAACAAGTACATAAAAAAATGTTCAACATCATGGATCATCAATGAGGAAATGCAAATCAAAACCACATTGAGATAATTTCTCACCTCAGAATAACTATTACAAAAAGGCAAGGGACCAGCAGTTAGCATAATGGCTATGTTCAGAACTCCCATGTAGTCGACCGCAGTTCGAGCCCTGGGCCCGGGGGCTTAAATTCACACTGGGCGTGTGTGCGTGCATGCCTGAGATCCTGAGAGGAGAATGGAGGAGAAGGGATTGCGGCGTGGCCATCCCCCCGGAGGGGGTGATTTCTCGCTTTCTGTCTCTCTGTCTCTCTCTGTCTTTCTGGTGAGTGCACACACCCTATAGCAAAAAAAAAAAAAACCTACAAAAAAGAATAAAAGCTGGCAAGGATGATGAGAAAGAGAAATGCTTATACACTGTTAGCAGGAATGTAAATTAGTACAACCATTATGGAAAATAGTATGGCGGTCCCTCAAATAGAAATACCTTATGATCCAATAATCCCACAACTGGGCATGTATCCAAAGGACAGGAAATCACGTCTCTGAAGAGATATTTGCACTCAGATATTTAGTGAAGCTCTGTTCACAATAGTCAAGATATAAAATCAACGTTAAGTGTCCAGAAGTGAATGAATAATATATACACACAATGGAATATTATTTACCCATAAAAAGAATGAAATCCTGTCATTTGTAGCAATATGGATGTGTCTGGAAGACATTATAGTTAGTGAAATAAGCCAGGCACAGAAAGATAAATAATGTGTTCCCATTCACATGTGGAAGCTAAAAAAAGTTGGCCTAATTGAAGTACACAGTAGAAAATGGTTATTAAAACTGAAAAGCTGGTAGAGAAGGAAAGATAGAAACTTGTTGGTTAATGGATAAAAAGTTGTCATTATGTAGGAAAAATAGCTTCTAGGTCTCTGGCACAGCAAGGTGACTGTAGTTAACAATAAGTTGGTGTACATTTCATGATAGCTCGGAAGAAAGGGTTTTAGAAACAAAACAACACAAAGTACCCAAAGTAATAAATAGTACCTAATGTAATGGATATACTAATTACACTGATTTGATCACTACACATTCTATTCAAGTACCAAAAAAATCACACTGTACCCATAAAAATGTGTAATTCTTGTGTCAATTTTTTGAAAAAGTGTTGCTCTAATTAGTTTAAATATTCTGGCCTTATTGAATTACCCCTAGGATACTGAGAACCTGCAAATAAGATTGATGACCCACTGTCAGTAGTCCTTGGGAAAATGTACAAATGGGAAAAGTATCACTATGTTTCAGATCCCTGAAGACTGGAAGCAAGCAACTTTCATACAGGAAAAGGTGGATTCTACAACTAAAATTCAGTGAAACTTAGTATCATTTTCAGGCAAGATTCATACCACTCTTCTCTTATCCACTTTATAATTTCTTTTTATTTTTTTAAGAGATTTTTTGCTATAGGGCACGTGCCCTCGCCAGACAGACAAAGAGAGACGGAGAGATAGAGAGAGAGAAATCACCCCCAGGGGGGACGGCCACGCCGCAATCTCTTCTCCATTCTCCTCTCGGGATCTTGGACACGGACACACATGTGCCCAGCGTGAGTTTAAGCCACCGGGTCCAGGACTCGAACAGCGGCCAACTACATGGGAATTCAGCGACATAGCCATTATGCTAACTGCTGGTCCCCACCTTAGAATTTCTTATCCACTTCAAAATTTCTCTATCTTCCTTCAACTGTCCACTCTCATTCTGGTCTAAGGCCTCAGCATCTGCTTTTATCTCTACCTAGAGCAGAGATTGGCAAACATTTTCAGTAATAAGCCAATGGTAAGTAGTTTAGGTTATGTGGCTCAATTGCATTGTAATTACTCAGCTCTGCCATTGAGTACAAAAGCAGTCATAAACAATACATGAACTGGGCCAACCAGTGGCATGATGGCAAAAGTGGCTAGATCTCATAAGTCCGATTATACAGTTCGAGTCCTGGACCAGCAGCTTGAGAAACATGCCAGTCACATGTGAATAGATGCCCAAAATCCTGAGAGGAGAATGGAGAAGGATTGTGGTGTGGCCATCCACCATAAAGATACTTTTTCACTTTTTTTCTCTCTCTCTGGTAAGCATACGTGGGCTGTAGCAAATTTTTAAAATATATGAACAATAAAAATAGGCTGTGGATCAGATTTGGTCCAAGAGCCATAGTTATTTGACCAGGAGCATGCTTTGCCAGGATCCTTACATAATTAATCCTTCATTCAGAATTCAGCTTAAACACCATTATCTCAGATTTAAAGTAACTACACATTTACGTTCTTTCAAATCTCCCTGTTTTAATTATCCCCACTGCACCAATCACTGATGTTTTTTGTTGTTGTTGTTGTTTTGCCAGAAGGCACATGCACTCACCAGAAAGAGACAGAAACAGGATAGAGAAAGTGAGAAAGTAACCCCTGCCTGGAGTATGGTCATGCTGCAATCCCTGTTCCTCCATTTCCCTCTCCTTTTGAGATTTTTAGAAAATAATAACCATATGAATAAAATAAGAATATATAAGTCCACATTAATGAAATAAATAAATGGGAGAGAAGGGAAAGCTCACCTTTATGGTTATGCAAGCACCCATACCCAATGTGTTGTTCAAGCTACTGGGTCTGGGACTATCAGAGTCAGCCACGTGGAATCCACCTTATATAACTATCAGGCCATGGGCTGTCACCAGAATAATAACTAACATTTATTGAGCTCTTACTATGTGCTTAGCATTTTTCTAAGTACTTAATATGTGTAAACTTTTTCATCTTAATAACCTTCTGACAATAATCCTTAATCTCTCCATTTTGTAGATAAGAAAATAAAAGTTGAGAGATTAAGTAATTTATTCATAGTCAGATAGTTTAGCTGGTGTTAATTCCAGGATTTAGACACAGTCTCATAAATCATTATGCTATACTACACCTCAATTATAAGCTCCACAAGAGCTAGGCAGAGATCTTTTCTGTCTAGTTTACTAATGATCTTAGAACAGAGTCTGGAACAATGTCTGGCATATAATAAGTAGTCAATAAATATTTGTAAATTTAATAAAAATTCTAAGGCACTCAGATTACTAAAGGGAGGCAATAATCACTAAAGAATAAGATTAATCTGATTTCCTTCTTTGATGAGGTTAATAGATGTCGAGAATAAGGAAATGGGGATAGAATTTTGCACTTCTTTAGATTTTAGCAAAGCATTAAACAAGACCTTTCCTGAAATCCTTATTTTACTAGACCTTTCTGTGTCATTTAATGCTGTTGCTCTTTCCTTTCTTTTTTGGTTTCCATGACACCACACTTTCCTAGTTTCCCACACATTTTACTATTCCCACTTTGTCTTACATGTGATCCTCCTCCTTCATCATCAGCTCCTCAAAATGTGGATGTCGACCAGGATTTCATCCTCAGTCTTTGACTCTTCCTACTTTCCAAATTCTCTTAAAAATGGTCCCATCCGTTCTCATCTTTTTTCTCATATTTTAAAATAAATGTCCAGGTTTTTTTTAAAAGTTTTTATTTCCTTATTACTTTCATGAGCAAGGGAGACAGAAAGAGAGAGAGAGAGAGAGAAACACTCCTTAACAGTGTCTTGATGCCCCAATCCTCCCACAGCCACAGTCAGCCCCAGATCATAAGCACAGTTCTGCCTGGCATACTCAGGAGGTCTCTGGATGTGAACCTAAAATCTTTTGCCGTGCAAGGTCATCCTTGCACGGCATCTCCTTTTACCACAGTAACACTGTCCAGTCTCTTCATTGTCTCCATTTCTTACCTTCATCCTCCAACCTATATAACCAGGCCAGAATTTTCCTCCAAACTTGAAAAAACATTTTCCATGTACCTCAAGTTTAACATGTCCAAAACCAAAATCATTATCTCCTCTCCGAACATATTTTTCTTGTATTCCCTGTCTCAGTTAATGGCATCACCCAGCCACCTCCACAGTAGAAGCCTAAAAGTCATTTTGTTTCCTCACCTCTTTTCACTTTCCCCATTTCTAAAACACTGACCCAATCTTACAGATTCTAATTCTCAAATATTTCTGAACTTACCACACTTAGTGGTTGTAACCAACTCTTAGCTAGTTTCTCTGACTCCAGTTTTGACCTTCCATTCAGCCCATTCAGCCATCAGAATTCTTTTTTTTTCCAGAATTCATCTTTTTTTTAATTGCCAGAGGGTATATAGAATTACCATTGAGAGACAGTGAAGGAGAGGTAGAAAACACTCTCCAATGGGTGTGGTCACTCTGTAATCTCTTCTCCATTTCTCTGTCCTATTAAGATTTGGGACAAGCACATGCATGTGCCTCGTGTATTTTTCAAGCTACCAGAGCTTGGATTCAAACCATGGTTGGCTATCTGGGCTCTGGCTCCCTTAACTATTGAACTATGGGGACGGTTCCAGAATTAGCCTTAACTACTAAACTATGGGGACAGTCCCAGAAATAGCCTTTTAATGAAAAGTAGAAATACCATGTGGCATCCTATTGTTTCCAACCTGAGTCCAAGCTGTATCAGGACCATACAAATCTCCTCCAAATTTCTAGTTGCTGTCTCACTTGCAGCTCATGTTTCAACAATTACAAACTGCTTGTAACACTGCAGTTCTCCACACAAGAACTTCTATGTCATGCTGTAACCTCTGTCTTGATGCCAGCGCTCCAGTACTGCTCATTCCTCCCTTGCCTGGCCAACTTCTTGTCAATGTTCAGACTCAACCCAGACATCATCTCCTCAAAGAAGACTTCACTTAACAAGCTCCATCCTGGACTGGGCCAGATGTCCCTCTTCTGTGCTTTCAAGGCATCCTGAATTTTCCTCTATCACAGCACTTGTCCCACCGTATCTTTCTTGTCTGTTCACATGCCTGTATTCCTCATTAGACTATGAGTTCTCGATGGCAGAAACTATGCCTTATCCAAAGTGGTACTCAGAGTGCCATGCACGGTGTTTGGTACAGAGTAAGAATTCAATTAATATTTGATGAACCAGCTATTTTATGGCCATAACAAACTCTTGGCTCATTGAGTTGACTTGTAACATCCTCAGTTCTTTTTCACACAAATAAGCATGACCTAGGGTGGTAAGTGCAATGATAGAGGTAAAACAAAAGAACAGAAGAGGAGTACCTAACTTGGCCTGAAGTGAGGAAGATAGAGAATAGAAGACAGGGAAAGTATAAGATGAGCCTGGAATATCTTGTTTGTATAAGAAAATAAGTAACAAGGTACCCCATGGATGATTGGAGTATGTCAAATAGACACAAGATATCGCAGGGAGAGACTTTCACTAGCCAAATTTGAGCATTAAAATAACCAGGGCTGGGGACAGCAGATGGCATGGTGATTCAAGGTGCTGAACTCCCACATGGCTGACCGTTGTTCAAGTCCCAGACCTGGTGACTTGAAACTCACTCCAGATGTGTATGTGTGTGTGGGACCAAGATCCTGAGAGAAGAATGGAGGAGGGATTATGGCATGGCCACCCCCTCCTTGGGGGTAATTTCTTACTTTCCTTCTCACTGTCTCTGTCTCTGTCTCTGTCTCTCTCTCTTTCCAGCAAGCACACATGCCCTGAGGCAAAAACCTCTAAAAAATAAAAAATAATCAGAGCCAGCCCCTGACCTGGTGATTAAGGTGACTAGATCCCACATGGCTGACTCTGAAGTTCAAGTCCCAGATCTAGTGATTTGAAAAAGACACTGGATGCATGTGAATCTGTGTCTGTGTGTGTGTAGGTGTGCCCAACGTCCCAAAAGGAGGAATAAATGGAGAAGAAGGGATTGCAGTGTGACCATGTCCCATGGGTGTGTTCTCTCTCTCTCTTCCTCTCTCTCTATCTCTTTCCAGCCCAGTGCACACACCTTCTGACAAGTTCAAAGAAATAGAATCATTTAGAAAATGATAACCATCTGAATAAAATAGGAATATATAAGTCCACACTAATGAAATAAATAAATGGGAGAGAAGGGAAAGCTCGTCTTTACAGCAACAATAAATCTAGGAGAAATGATTAAATTAAAAATTACTATTTGGTCACCATCATAATAATAATTGAGTCAGGAAACTAGTGGGTGAAATTACTAGTTTGTAGAGTAGTAAGATATTCCTATAACCTCAAAGTATCTCATTAATATATATTTATTAGTACAAGAGGAAAAAATAATAACTGTACAGTGAAAAAAACAACAAATGGGATATTAATCAAGTAATCAAAGTTAATATGGTCAGTAATGGAAAAAATAAACACCATGTGCCTACCAAGGACACAGCATTTCCATGACATTCCTTCCAAAAGTGTTTAAACAGAATCTAATTATGAGGAAAATTTCTGATACACCTCAACTGAGAGCCATTCTAAAAATAAAAAAAAAAAAATTAGAAAACAAAAACAAAAACAAAGAAACAAACAAAAAAAAAACTGACCTGTAGTCACCAAAATTTTCAGTCATGAAACACAGAATTATAGAACTATTCCAGATTAAAAGGGACATTAAAACTGAGTGCAACTCATGAACTGAGATTTTCTTCTACTATAAAGGATATTATCAGGACAATACATTTAGTGAAATGTAAATTAGATCTGTAAGTTACTTAATATTACATCAATGTCAACATCCTGATTTTGATCACTATACTTGGGTTAAATAAGAGGTAAGAGAGTGCCCACATTCTTGGGAAATATACTCTTAAACTATTTAAGGTTGGGCCAGTCCCATAGCACAGTGCTTAAATACTGTGTATTGGAAGATGGATCCCACATGGATGACCATAGTTCAAATTCTAGGCCTGATAACTTGAAAAACATGCTGAGTTCATGTATGTGCATGCACAGAATCTTAATGGGAAGGAGAAATGGAGGAAAAAGGATTGCGGCATGATTATGCCCCATTGGGGGTTGCTTTCTCTGTCTCTCTCTTTATTTCTCTCTCTGGCAAGTGCACATTGCCCTCCGGCAATTAAAAAAATACTTAAGGCTAAGTGGCATCATATTCACGGCTTATACTCAAATCTTTCAGAACAAAAGAGATAGGAGAATGTGGGGGTGGGTGGGGGTGGGCATTAGAGAAAGAGATAGAGAGACAGAGAAAGAGAAAGTCAGGAAGATGTGTAAAATACTAACTTTAGGAGAATCTATGTGAAGGGTAAATGGGATTTTTCCAACTCTTCTTGCAACCTTCTCTAAATGTGATATTATGTCAAAATAAAAAGTTAAAAGAGAAAGGAAGTGACTAAGAAGTGAAGACGTGGGGGCCAGCAGATGACGTAATGGTTATGTAATGTTGCAGTTCAAGTCCCGGTCCCAGAGGCTTAAAACTTACACTACGCACATGAGCATGTGCCCCCAAAATCCCAAGAAGATATGGATGTGAATGGATTGTGGCATGGCCATCCCCTCTGAGGGACGATTTCTCACTTTCTGTCTCTCTGTACCTCTCTGACTCTCTGGTGAGTGCACACACAATCTCTCTTTAAAAAAAAAGAAGTGAAGAGGTAGCTGGCATCTGGGCCATATGTCATCTTCAGGAGGACTCACACTGCTCATCTGTGACAGTATGAATTACAATTTGGTTACATAACCACTTTTCTGACTTACCTTAGAGAAGACTGTTGATACATTAGTTGAAATGAGTCCAAAAGCCCAACTTTTAAAAAGCTTAAAGTTCAAAGAATTTCCCTTGTAAAAGCTTTAGGAAGATGTCAACTAGAGGTACCTAACATGCTTCCCTCCCATTACAAAAATTAAAAGGGGAGCAAAACAAAGAATAAGCAGTTGATACTCATCTGTAATGTGTGAGGGAGATGTTGGAGTACAATGTGGATGTGGTAGAGATGCTGCAGGGCATGGAGTTTTGGAATGGCTTTGTAGAGAAAGAAGCAAAGTGCCCTGCATCTGCTACTCCATCAAGATTGTCTTAAAATCAGAAGAGACTTCTTGTGACAGGAAGAGGGAGCAGCTGAGCTAACAAGCTCCCTTAAAATCACTGCACTAGGAGCCTCTGTAGCAGCTTATCACTCCCATACCCCCTTGTCACATTGGAGCAGCCAAATGAGTAACTGAACTCACAAGCACATGATGCACTGAATGGCTCCACTACTATCTCCCATGAGAGCAGTTGAGTGAGTGACTTCCCATAGCTGAGTTTCAGAGAGGCCCTATCTCCCTGTAACTTGAGAAATAGGTGGGAAAGTGATCCCAATCACAAGTGAGTCACTAGAGAGGTCCAATCCCCCATAACATTCTATGGAAGCAGCCAACCTAGGCCACTGAGTCACTTCCAGGCATTATCAGTGCTGATTACATCTGAAAAAACTACACCAACACTATAGCTTCTTACCTGGAACCTAAGCCAATGCACTCTATTGACATCCTAGCACACATGTACTGGAGAAAGTCTTTCACCATGAAATCGATTCTATGCAATTGGTAGACACAACTACATCACCATATGTGCAAATGTCAACATAGGGACATCACTAAGCAAAATAACATGACACCTCCAAATGAATACAATAATGCTCTAGCAACTGATCCCATAGAAAATGAAATCCATAAAATGTCTGAAAAAGAATTAAACATAATTACCCCATGGAAATTCAGTGAGATATATGAGAATACAGATAAACAATTCAATGAAATCAAGAAAGCATTATATGATCTGAATGAGACATTTTACAAAGGAATATGTGTATTTATGTGTGTAGATTGATATATATATATATATATATATATATATATATATATATATATATATAAAAATCACCAGGCAGAAATCTTTAAACAGAAAAATATAAAGAAATAATTAACAAATATGATCAAAAGTTTCAACCACAGACTTCATTAAGCAGAAAAAAGAATTTCTGAACCTGAAGACAAGTCATTTGAGATAATCCAGTCAGCCAAAGAAAGAGAAAGAAAGAATGAAAAAATTAAAAAAGCTTATAGGACCTATGGGAAACCATTAAGCAAACAAACAGTCACATTATGGGAATTCCAGCAGGAAAAGGTATAGAAAAACTTTTTCATGAAATAATAACATGAAACTTGACAAGTCATGGGAGACATATGCACATCTAGATTCAAGAAGCTCAAAGGTCTCCAAATCTATCAAACCAAAAAGAAATCTTCTCTGAGGTATATTATGATCAAACTGTCAAAATATAAGGACAGAGATCATTCTAAAAGCAGCAAGAGAAGAGTCAAGACACATATAAAGGAATCCCTACTAAACTAACAACAGATTTCTCAGCAAAAATCTTACAAGCTAGAACAGAACAGGATGATATATTCAACTTGCTGAGAGGAAAAAAAAAAACTGCCAGCCAAGAATACTATATCCAGCAAAGCTATTCTTCATAAATGAAGGAAAAAATCTTTCCCAGACAAGCAAAAACTGAGGAACTCGGCTCCACTAGATTGGTGTTATAAGAAATGCTTAAAGGAGCTCTACATGTGAAAGTGAAAGAATGGTAACTACAGTCATGAAAACAAGTGAAAGTATAAAACTCATCAGTAGGATGTATACATAGATGAGAAAGAAAATCAAACCTTAACACTAGAGAAAAATCATCAAACCACGAAGACAAACAATAAGAAAGGAAGAAAGGAACAAATCAAGTACAAAACAACCAGGAAATAATCAACACCATGACAGGAGTATATCCTCACCTATTAATCATAACCTTGAATATAAATGGATTAAAAGATATAGACTGGCTGAAATGATTTTAAAAAAAATAAGAACCAACCTATATACTGCTTACAAGAATCTCACTTCACTAATAAAGATACACAGAGACAGAAAATGAAGTGATAAAAATATATTTCATTAAAATGGAAACCAAAAGCAAGCAGGAGTTGCTGTACTTACATCACATAAAATAGCCTTTAAGTCAAAAAAACTGTAAAAAGAGTCAAAGAAAGTTATTACACAATGATAAAGGGATTAATTCAGCCAGAGAATATAACAATGATAAATATATATGTTCCCAAATATATAAAGCAAATATTATTAGATCCAAAGGGAAAGACAGACTCCAACATAATAATAGTTGGAGACTTCAGCCTCCAACTCTCAGGATTGGAGAGATCATCCAGAAAGAAAATCACCCAAAAAATGTTAAATTCTCCATTAAATAGTATATATTGGGTCGTCAGGAAAGTCATGACGTACTTTTACATAGAAAAATAGCTCATGACTTTGCCAATGACCTAATATATCATAATGTCTTTTATTATAATGCACTGCATGCATGCTTTGGAAAACCATATTGTATGTTATAAAGATGTGAAATGATTAAATGTAAATAAGAAATCATAAAAAAATGACAATTTTTTTAAAGCCTGAGTTAAATTACACTATAGATCAAATAGACCTAATTGGCATTTACAAAACATTCTACCCAACAGCTGCTGAATACATACTCTTCTCATCAGCACATTGAAATGTTCATTAGGATATACCATATGTAAGGCCACAAAATAAATCTGAATAAATTTTTAAAAATCCACATCAAGTACCTTTTCTGATCAAAATAGAAAAAAATAGAAATCAGTAAAAAGAGGAAGTTTGGGAACTGTAAAGATACATGAGATGGGGAACCAGCAGTTAGCGTAATGGCTATGTCGCTGGACTCCCACGTAGTCGACCGCGGTTCGCGTCCCGGACCCGGTGGCTTACAACTCACGCCGGGCGCGTGTGCGTGCATGCCCAAGATCCCGAGAGGAGAATGGAGGAGAAGGGATTGCGGCGTGACCATCCCCCCTGGGGGGTGATTTCTCGCTTTCTGTCTCTCTATCTCTCTCTGTCTGTCTGGCGAGCGCACGCGCCCTATAGCAAAAAACCTCTCCAAAAAAAAAAAAAAAAAAGATACATGAGATGAATCAAACATGCTCCTAAATGACCACCAAGTCAATGTAGAAAGTAAGAATTTAAACATGTCTTGAAGCAAATGAAAATGAAAACACAGCATACCAAAATCAATGGGATACAGCCAAGGCTACACGAGAAAGAAGTTTATAGCGATAAATGCCTTATCAAAAAAAAAGTAGAAAGATTTCAAATAGCCTAACAATGTATCTCAAGGACCTAGAAAAGCAAGCACAAGCCAAAGCTAAAATTAATAAAGGAAATATATAATAAAGATCAGAATAGAAATAAATGAATTGAGATGAAAAATATAAAAGATCCATGAAGCAAGAAGTTGATTTTTCACTTATAAAAGAACATAGATTAAGAAACAGGTAGGAGATTTTTGTTAAATAAGCAAATTTTAGCTCACTTAACACACACACACACACACACACACACACACAAGAAGTGAAGAAAAAGAGATAGCAACTTTTTTTTTCAATCAGTTTTACTTCACTTTTTTCAGCTTCTTACAACACATTTGACTGAAGAAAAGTCCAATGCTGGTAGTGGTTGAGCTGCTGTTATTGTACAAATGAGACAAGAGTTGTGCCTGTTTATAGTCTCAGGGGAAACATCCAGTAGGGTGAAGATACAAGAGATGGGATATTGTTGACATGAGGCATACTGGTAGACCATTACCTTTAGATGGAGGATAGATCGATTTCCCACTCAAGAAGGAATAAAGCATGAGATTGTGAATATAAAGGTAAGAGATCAATGAGACAGATTTCTCTCCTGATAACCTATTTGTGGAGTAGAAGGCAAAGTCATCTACAAACTGAGGAAAGAATGGCGAATTACCTAATTTGGAAAGTATTGGGTAGCTGAGAAAGTCATGATGCGTTTTTGCATAGAAAAATATGACTTTCCCAACAACCTAATAGTATGTAATGGTAGAGGGAAACATTGAGTTACCTACTACTGTTGACTGTCCAGCTGAGGTTCAGGTAAAGTCCAGATGCATTGGGTGTCTTATTTAAGAAGTCTTTGCCTACCCCAGTGTCTCCCAGAGTTTCCCCAGTGCTTTCTACCAGTAGTTTTACAGTTTGAGGTCTTAGGTTTAGGTCTTTGATTCATTTTGAGTTGATTTTTGTTAATGGGGAAGGATAGGAGTCCAGTTTTATCTTTCTGAATGGTGATTGAAGGTATAAAATAAATTTTAAAAAATACATGACTGAATGTTGAGTATATGAATGACCACTACATCCAGTAGGGTGAAGATACAAGAGAGGGGATATTATTGACATGAGGCATACTGGTAGACCATTACCTTTAGATGGAGAATAGATCGATTTTCCACTCAAGAAGGAATAAAACATGAGATTGTGTATATAAAGGTAAAAAAATCCACATGCAAAAACTGGTTTGTTTGCAATAGAGCAAACATACTGGTTGACTCATATACTCTAGATGGCTTTGCCTTCTCTACTCCACAAAGTTAGAATGCTTTAGCATTCACATAGATGAAACACTCGATTCTTAGTCCACTGATCTATTAATCTCCTGCAGTCTTTTACTTCAACTCCAACTCAATCATCTACTCCCACAGTATCCCTCTGGACTTTATCATCACAAAAATTCTGTTACCTCTGCCATTTTTGTTTGAAATAATCCCACTCCTCTACCACTCACCATCACTGCCAATGCACACACATAAACAAACATGTACACACACATACATAGACTTTCTAAGACCTCAAATATAGTGCCCATTGTTCTTCTCACTATCTGTCAACCTCCCTTCTCACTTCATTTCATTCCTTAATCAGTCCTGAATCCATGTTTCATCCTTGTCGATATACTCCACTCCCTTGCTTGTCTTTTCCTTTATTTTCTCTACTTGCAAAATTCCAACCTTGGATAATGTTACCATCTGCCTTCTTGCAGCCTGCATTCAAGCTGCTGAATAGTACAGGAGACTATCACATAATGGAGATGATTGATTTCACTTTAATTTTCTGAATATAAACCTCAAGAGGGCACTCAGTCCCTCCATTGTGCTCTGAATTCCACTTATCCCACCATTTCCTCCCTACCCCAAATCCTGCTCCTTTAGTTATGTTTCTTTTTCTCCTACAGCATTGATCTCTCCTTTGGATCATTTCCATCAGAGTTCAAGCATGCTTTAGTACTATGGATTAAAAAAATAAACACTGTCCCCTGATCATATATTCACCTCCAACAACCTCCATCCCATTTCTGTTTCCTTTTTAAAAAGAATTGTTTATTTAATTTTATTTGTTGTTATTAGTTTTTAAATTTGCTATAGGGCACGAGTGCTCACCAGTGAGAGATGAGAGAGAGAGAGAAAGTGAGAAAGCAAGCCATCAGGTTCGGGACTCTACGGTTGACCGTGTGGGAGTCTAGTGCCCCAACCGCCACACCACCTGCTGACCCGTCTGTTTCCTTTTATATCCAACTTCTCATGTACTGAGTTGTCTATGTATGCTGTCTCCACTTTTGCCTTTCCATTCTGTGCTCAATACACTTCAGTTAGATCTCCAACATTACAGTCCTACCTAAAACAGTTTTTGTCATCAATGACTTAAATTGTTGCCAAATCTAAGAGACAATTATCTGTCTTCATTTTACTCACTCTCTCAGCATCACTATTGACCACTGCTGACATTTTGAAATACTCTTCTCTCTTGCCTTTCTTGATACCACAATTGCATGGTTTTCCTAACTCTTGGCCACTCATTCTCACTTATTACCTGCTCTTCCTTTACCTTATTTTTAAATATCGGCATTTTTCAGAGATTCGCCCTATGCCCTCTCTTCTTTTTACTCTACATTCTCTCCTTGGGTTATCTTATCCATTTCTGTGAATTTAAATGCCATTTTTATTCTGATGACTCCCAAATTTAAATTTAAATCTCTCAATCCGAGTTCTCCTCTGATAAATAAAACCACTTCAGATTATTCTGAACTGAAAATTTGGTGCCCCAAAATGACATTCTTCAGGACATCCTTTCAGTAGAGAGCAACATCATCAATCCTAACGCCCAAGCCAGAAATCCATGCGTCATCTTTGATTCCTTCATTTCCTTTATCCTGTCCTCCATATCTCACTCATCAACATGAACTACCTAAAACATATCTTAAAGCTAGTCATGCATCTTCATTTTCATCACTCTAACCTGGATACTTTCAGTTCCAGCCTATATTGCAATATAATCTGATCTCCCCACTTGTATTCTTGCTTTCTCCAATTCGTTCTCCCCACAGCAGCAAGAGTGACCTTTTAAAATGAAAAGGATATAATATAATTGTATCAAACTCTTAAGTGCACCTAGCAAAAAAGACAGATATTTTTTACCAGCTGGCTAGATCTTATATAATACAGTCCCTATCTATCTGGCCTCATCTCCCTTGTTTTAGCCCCCCAGTCTTCCTTAAGTGCTTAAAACACACTAAACTCTCTGTCATTAAAGTCTTTGCACTTGCTCTTCTCTATGCTAGACCACTCTTATAATTCCTTATTACTAGAAAAAATGCATATAAAAGCCCGCATTTTTCTGTCTCTGCCCACCCCCAATAAGCTTTTAATTCAGCATATTTTTAAAGAGAGATTTTTGCTATAGAGTGTGTGCGCTGGCTGCAGAGACAGAGAAATAGAAGGCAAGAAATCAACCTCTGGGGGAGTGAGGGCACGGATGGCCACACTGCAATCCCTTCTTCATTCTCCCCTCAGGACTTTGGGCATACACACACATGCACCTGTGTGAGTTTTAAGCTGTCAGATCTGGGACTAGAACTGTAGTCAACCATGTGAGAGTCCAGCAACATAACCATTATGCCATCTGCTAGTCCCCAGCGTGATATTTTTAATTTTACTGTGGTGTAATTGGCAAATGGGAATTGCATATATTTAAGATGTACAACTTGATGCTTTTTTTTTTTTGAGAGGTTCTTGCTATAGGGCACGTGCGCTCGCCAGACAGACAGAGAGACGTAGAGACAGAAAGCAAGAAATCACCCCCCAGGGGGGATGGTCACGCCGCAATCCCTTCTCCTCCATTCTCCTCTCGGGATCTTGGGCACACACGCACACGTGCCCGGCGTGAGTTTTAAGCCACCGGGTCCGGGACACAAACCGCGGTCGACTACGTGGGAGTCCAGCAACATAGCCATTACGCTAACTGCTGGTTCCCAATACAACTTGATGCTTTGATATGTGTATACATTGTGAAATGATCTCCATGACCAGTATGATTTTTTTTTTTGGAGAGGATTTTTTTTTTTTTTTTTTTTTTTGCTATAGGGTGCGTGTGCTCGCCAGACAGACAGAGAGAGACAGACAGAAAGCGAGAAATCACACCCCAGGGGGATGGCCACGCCGCAATCCCTTCTCCTCCATTCTCCTCTCGGGATCTTGGACACGCACGCACACGTGCCCAGAGTGAATTTAAATTTTAAATTTAAGTTTAAATTTTAAGCCACTGGGTCCGGGACGCGAATTGTGGTCGACTACGTGGGAGTCCAGCAACATAGCCATTACGCTAACTGCAGGTCCCGATCAGCATGATTTTTTAACAGCTTTTTTGAGATATGATTCACATAAAGTTTTTCAGCATATTCCCAGAGTTACACAACCATCGCTATGATCGATTTTAGGACATTTTCACCATTCTGAAAAGAAATCTCATATTCATTTTCAGTCATTCTCTACCCACTTCCACTTCTAGCTCCTGGAAACTATTAATCTGCTTTCTGTCTCTGTGGAGTTACCTACTCTGAATATTTCATATAAGTAGGAACATACAATATGTGGTTCTTTGTGGCTAGTTTTTTTTTAACTTAGCATAGTGTTTACAAAGTTTACCCATTTTGTAGCATGTATCAGGATTTCATTACATTTTATGACTGAATAGTATTCCATTGTATGGCTATACCACTTTGTTTATCCATTAATCAGTAGATAAGCATTTGGGTTGTTTCTATTTTTTGGCTACTATGAATTACGGTGCTGTGACCATTCATGTACAAGTATTTATGTGGATATATGTTCTTATTTCTCTTAGGCATATACCTAGGAGTAGAATTGCTGGGTCATACTGTCCTCTGTGTTCAATGTTTTGAGGAACTGTCATACTGTTTCCAAAGTTGCTACACCACTTTACATTTCCATCAGCAATGTGTGAGAGTTCTTTTTATTGTTGTGTTGTTGATTATCTTTCTGTTTTCTTGATGGTGTCATTTTAAGTATGAAAGTTTTAAATTTTTATATTCGTGTTTTCTATTTTTTTCTTTAGTGTTTTATACTTTTGGTGTTATATCTAAGAAACCATTGTCTAATCCAGGTCTTGAAAATTTATGTTTATGTTTTCTCCCAAGAATTTTATAGTGTTAACTCTTACATCTGATCCATTTTGAGTTAACATTTGCATATGGTAAAAGGTAGCCATCCAGCTTCACTCTTTAATATGTGTATATCCAGATGTTCACCATGTGTATATCTAATTGCACACCATTTGCTTAAGAGGCTATTCTTTCCCCAAGGCATGATCTTGGCACTCTTGTCAAAATCAACGTAAAATGTGAAAGTTACTTTGGTCTATCACTTCTTTCCCATTGATCTACATATCTATCCTTATGCCAGTACTATTCTGTATTGTGTATTATAACTTCACAGTAAGTTTTGAAACCAAGAAGTGTGAGTCTTCCAACATTCTTCTTTTTTTTTTTTTTGAGAAGTTTTTTGCTATAGGGCGCGTGCGCTCGCCAGACAGACAGAGAGAGACATAGAGACAGAAAGCGAGAAATCACCCCCCAGGGGGGATGGTCACGCCGCAATCCCTTCTCCTCCATTCTCCTCTCGGGATCTTGGGCACGCACGCACACACGCCCAGCGTGAGTTTTAAGCCACCGGGTCCGGGACGTGAACCGCGGTCGACTACATGGGAGTCCAGCGACATAGCCATTATGCTAACTGCTGGTTCCCACATTATTCTTCTTTATCAAGATTGTTTTGGCTATTCTGACTATGGCATTTCTGTATGAATTTTTTTTTTTTTTGGAGAGGTTTTTTCTGTAGGGCACGTGTGCTTGCCAGAAAGACAGAGACAGACAGAAATCGAGAAATCACCCCCCAGAGGGAATGGCCACATCACATCCCTTCTCTTCCATTCTCCTCTTGGGATCTTGGGCACATATCCACACGCTCCTGGCATGAGTTTAAGCCACCAGGTCTGGGACTCAAACCACAGTCAACTACATGGGAGTCCAATGACATAGCCATTATGCCAACTGCTGGTCCTCATTCCTGTATGAATTTTTTTTTGGGGGGGCAGGTTTTCGCTATAGGGCATGTGCGCTCACCAAAAAGAGAGAGACAGAGAGACAGAAAGCGAGAAATCAACCCCCAGGGGGGATGGCCACGCCGCAATCCCTTCTCCTCTATTCTCCTCTCGGGATCTTGGGCACGCATGCACACGCACCCGGCGTGAGTTTTAAGCCACCGGGTCCAGAACCGCGGTCGACTACGTGGGAGTCCAGAGACATAGCCATTACACGCTAACTGCTGGTCCCCTGTATGAATTTTAAGGTAAGTTTTTCAATGTCAAAAAACGGCCAGCTGGCATTTTTTATTGAATCTTTAGGTCACTTTGGGGGTTATTGCCCTCTTAACAATATTAAGTCTTCTAATCCATGAATATGAGATGTCTTTCCATTAATTTATGTCTTCTTTAATTTCTTTCAATAGTATTTTGTTGTTTTCAGAGTACAAGCCTGGTACATATTTTGTTAAAATTTATTCCAAGTGTTTTATTCATTTTCACGTGATTGCATTTACTTTTAAAAATTTTCTATTACTTTGTAAAGTTTGCTATAGGATGTTTGAGAGAGAGAGAGAGAGAGAGAGAGAAATGGGAAAAACACTACCCTAAAGGGGATGGCCATGCTGTAATCCTGTTTTCATTCTCCTCTCAGGACTTTGGGGACTCACACACATGCACCAAGTATGTTTTTCAAGTCAACAGGTTCAAGACTCAAACTGTGCAGCAGGCCATGTGGGATCCAGCAATCTTAACCTCCGTGTCACCTGCTGGTCCTTGATGATATTATTAATGAAATTGCTTTCTTCATTTAATTTATTTTTATTGCTAGTGTATATACATAAAATTGATTTTTATATATTGATCTAGTATGCTATAACTTTGCCAAACTATTACCTCTAATTGTTCTTTTCTGGTGATTACTTAGTATTTTCTATATACAAGAGCATACCACCCATTTAAAAAGATAATTTTACTCATTCTTTTCTAATTAATATGACCTTTATTTAAATTTATTTCCTAATTGTTCTAGCTAGAACCTCCAACAATGTTGAATAAAAGTGTCTTGTTCTTGATCTTATGAGAAAGCTTTCAGTATTTCACCATCGATGATATTAGCTGTGGGGTTTCCATAGATGCCTTTTATCAGGGTGAAGAAGTTCTGTTCTATTTCTAGTTCGTTGAGCGTTTTTATCATGAAAAGAGTATTGAATTTTTTCAAATGGTTTTTCTGAGTCTATCGAGATGGTTGTGTGATTTTTTTACTCTTTATTCTATTGATGTACTCAGCATGATTTTGAAGAACATATCCTAAGAAGTACTGGAGGAGTCTTCAGTAGGAAAGTACTGCTTTACATGAGATTGTTAAAAAGCTTTTTCTGAGCCTAGGGAAAGACATCTTTGGGAGCAGTCTGAGTAGGCAACCACTAGGAAGAGTGGTTGAGAAATACTTCCCAGTACCCCTCCGGAAACACCCTGTGATAAAAAATGATTTTAAAAAAATAAATAGAAAACAAATTATAGCCTTGGGACTTGGAAAAAATCTCTTTTCTATTCAGGGAAGTTGCAGAGGGGAGGTGTTTGAAAATCAGTAAACTCCATTGCTACTCGAAGAGTAAGCTGAATTGGCCAGAAACACATGTCTGATGTTCTTCCTCCTCTCAGAAGGTAAAGATAGGTGGCATTAGATGTGGGATCTGAGTGATCCTGAGAGTCAAGGCAGAAAGGAGGCCATGCTTGAGAAGGCTGCTTAAAGGAGAGAGAGCTCAGAGAGAGCTCAGATGTGATGCAGTCAATGGGATGACTCACTAAGAAAAAGGAAACTCAAAGAGAGATTTGGCCTGAGGGAAGGGAAGGGAAAAAGACAATATTAAGGGCACCAACTGATTAAGGGCACCAACTTTGATGTAGACTCCCCTGGTTTGAATCTCAATTTTGCCACTTATTTATTAGTCGGTGACCTTGAGAAAACTACTTTACCTCTCTCATCTTTAGTTTTCTCATCTATGCACTGGGCACAGAGTTGTTAAGAATAAATGAGGGAACCAGCAGTTAGCGTAATGGCTATGTCGCTGGACTCCCACGTAGTCGACCGCGGTTCGCGTCCTGGACCCGGTGGCTTACAACTCACGCCGGGCGCGTGTGCGTGCGTGCCCAAGATCCCGAGAGGAGAATGGAGGAGAAGGGATTGCGGCGTGACCATCCCCCCTGGGGGGTGATTTCTCGCTTTCTGTCTCTATGTCTCTCTCTGTCTGTCTGGCGAGCGCACGCGCCCTATAGCGAAAAACCTCTCCAAAAAAAAAAAAAAAAAAAAAAAAAAAGAATAAATGAGACTGTTTTAAAGCCTCTAGCAAAATGCCTAGTGCCTACGTCGCTCCATAAAATTGGACTTTCCCTTTTCTCCCTGCTTCAGGAAAGAATGTTACTGACCAGAAAGGTTGACCTCAGGTCACAGAGTAAAGGATTGAGGATTAAGAAGGAGATTATATCTGACTTTCCAGATGAAAGGTCACGAACCATGGCAATATATGCTTGGGTTCATGAGGGATCAACTTAATTCCTTTACACTAAGGTGAAACTAATATAAAAATTATAAGTTTTTGTATCAGAGTGCTTTCAGTGCTTTCAGGATTTTAACAGAAAATCCTGCCATGAGCTGGCTTAAGTGATAAAATAATGTATTATCTCAAACATTACAGGACATCTGGACATAGTGTGTGCTGCAAGATTAGTTGATTTAGCAGTTGGATAATCTCATGATGGGCACATTTCAGCATCTGAAGTGTCCTATTCATCCTACGGCTGTTTTCTTCTGTGTTTGTAAGAAAATTGCTTATAATAATCCCTATAATACATACTTATTTACATCCAGTGGGAAAAAAAGAGACAGCTTTTTCTTCAAGCATAAAATTAAAAACCCTTCACTTCAGTCTCACTGGGATCCCCACTGGTCATTTTCTACCCCTGAATTTATTAATAACTATCATCACAAGATTGTTGACCTATAATTGGATAAGCCTGTGGTCTTAAAACAATCTCCAGCAAGAGGGAGGGGATTACCATAACTGATTTACACTAATCAGGCCAGCAAGAATTAGAGAATTAATCCAAGATAGCCACTATCCAACCAATAAAGGTTATAAAGACAGCAAGGGAAATGGGGAGGAAGAAATCACAAATAAGACTACAAGATAATTTCCAAAAAATGAAAGTCCAAGTTTCTAGGTCGAAAATGTTCCATGGGGTTAGCTGGTGGTGTGGTGGTTAAGGTGGCTGGATCCCACGTGGCCAGCCAGATGGTTGGAGTACTGGATTCAGCAACTTGAAAAACATGCCAGGTGAATGTGTATGTATGCCAAAAATCTTAACAGGAGGGAGGAATGGAAAAGGGATTGTGAGGTGACCATTCTCCATGGGGAGGTGTTTTCTCTCTCTCTCTCTTTCTCCCTGCCCCCCCTCCCCGCCACAACATGAGTGCACGTGCCCTCTGGGAAAAAAATAATGATAAAGAAAATATACCTTGAAAACTCAGCATAGTAAATTAAGACAAAAGAAAACAAAATATACCACTCTAGGAACATTGTGAAATTTCAGGACAACGGTAAAAGAGAAGACTAAAAATTCTGACAAGAAAACCAGAAACAGAAATCTGACAGTCATTGGATGCTAGAAGACAATAAAGCAATGACTTTTAATTCCTTACAAAAATTATTTTCAACCTAAAATTCTATCCCAACCCAAACTAGCAAGAAACTGTTGAGGAAAGCCAGCTCCATGGCACTGTGGTAATGTGCTACTCAAGATAAGCTGGTAGTTCTATTTGTAGGTCTTTGAAGAACCTCCATATTGTACTGCACAGTGACTGGACTAATTTACATTCCCACCAACAATGTAGGAAAGTTGCTTTTTCACCACAGCCTTGCCAACACTTATTATTTATTTTTTTAATCATAGCCACTCTGGCTGGGGTTAGCTGATATTTCACTGTAGTTTGGATTTACACTCCCTTATGATAAGAGATGTTGAGCATTTTTTTCATATGCTTTTTGGCCATTCATATGTCTTTCTTAAAGAGTTGTCTGTTCAGTTCATTTGCCCATCTTTCAATTGGATTTATCTTTTTTGTTTGTTTTTCAGGTAAACTGAGTTCCATGTATATCCTGGAAATCAGCCCCTTATCTGAAGCACAGTTTGCAAATATATTCTCCCATTCTAAGGATTGTTGATTCACTCTAATTATTGTTTCTTTTGCTGTGCAGAAGCTTTCTAATCTAATGTAATCCTACTTGTATATTTTGGGGATTATTGCCTGTAATTTGGGGGTCTTTTTCAAGAAGTCTTTGCCTATTCCTATGTCTCTAAGAGCTTTCCCTGTGTTTTCCACCACTAGTTTTGTAGTTTGAGGTCTTAGGTTTAGATCTCTGATTGATTTTGAGTTGATTTTTGATAATTGTGGAAGATAGGGGTCCAGTTTCATCTTTTTTCAGATGGTTACCGAGGTTTTCCAGCTCCGTTTGCTAAAGAGGTTTTCTCTTCCCCACTGGATTGACTGGAACCTTTTGTCAAAATCAGTTCCCTGGGAACCAGAAGTTAGCATAATGGCTATGTTGCTGGATTCCCACGTAGTCGACTGCGGTTCGAGTCCCAGACCTGGTGGCTTAAAACTCAAGCCGGGCGCATGTGCGTGCGTGCCCAAGATCCTGAGAGGAGAATGGAGGAGAAGGTATTGTGGCGTGACCATCCCCTCTGGGGGGTGATTTCTTGCTTTCTGTCTCTATGTCTCTGTCTGTCTGGCGAGTGCATGTGCCCTATAGCGAAAAAACCTCTCCAAAAAAAAAATCAGTTCACTGTAATTTGGGGGTTTATTTCCACAGTATTTATTCTATTCCATTGGTCTACATGCCACTCAATGTATGTCGAATGTCAGCACTCTATGGCAGAAACTGAATGACTGGAAGGTATAAATACATGGAGAGCAGTGATGATACTGGAGACAGTGGGAAAGGAGGGTGGGAAATGGGGGAGAGTAAGAGGGAGGAAATCAAGGGGAAGAAGAAATAAGCAAAACATTTAAGGGAGCCAAAATGGAAAGAAATCTATTGATTATAATGTTTATGGTAATATCTTTGACTGGACCTATATGCAGTGTATTCATGATGGGAAATTCATTTGTTATGCTGTAATAATACACATTGATTAAATGTATAAAATTTAAAAAGATAAGTTAGATCCCACATGATAGCTGCAATTCTCTTTCTTTCTTTCTTCCTTCTTCTTTCTTTCTTATTTCTTTTTCTCTTCCTTCCATCCTTTCTTTCTTCTTTCTTTTCTTAAGATTTTTGCCATAGAGTGTGTGCACAGTGACAGTGACAGCGAGGGAAAATGAGAAATCACCCCCAGGAGAATTATTCATACCGCAATTCCTTCTCCATTCTCCTCCTGGGCTTTTGAGCACACACACACACACACACACACACACACACACACGTCTGGCTTGATTTTCAAGTTGCCAGGTCCAGAACTCAAACGGCTGTTGGACATATGGGAGTCCAGTGCCTTAACCACTATGCCACCTGCTGACTTCAATGATTGCAATTCCAATCCCAGGCACGGTCAGCCTGAAACACACCTGGCACACATGTGAGTTTCCAGTATACATTGGGTGGAGTACTGGGTTAAGGTCATTCAGACATGACTAGACACTGTGACAGGTGTTTCACTGGGTCTGGGACTTGAATACTGCTGTTGACCACGTGAGATCCAGGCATCTTAACCACCACACTATAGACTGGTCCAAAAGAAAGCAATTTTTTGAGAGCAAGAGAGATTTTTGCTAGAGTGTGTATGTGCTTGGTGGAGACAGAGAGAATGAGAGAGAGAGAGAGAGAGAGAAATCACCCTCCCCCGGGGGAGATGGCCATGCTACACTACCTTCCCCTCAATTATCCTCTCAGGACTTTGGGCACACATGCACACATTTCTGGCGTGTTTCAAGCCACTGGGTCTGGAACTTGAACCATGATCGGCCATGTGGGAGTCCAGAGCCACAATCACCATGCTGCTTGCTGTCCCCAAGAAAGAAACTTTTTTAAAGTGTTGAGAATAACAGATGACTGAAGAAATCTATTTGCCATATATTTTGTCTTAAAAAGTTATTTGATTATGTGTTTCAGCAAAACAAAAGAGAAAACTGCAAAAGAGAAAAAATAGGATCCATGAGACAGTCGATCCAACCCAGGAATAGAAAGTGAAGAAAAGTCCAGGGATGACAATTATTGTCTTGAGTAGTGGTTCTCAATCAGTGGCGATTTTGCCTCTCCACTGGCCTACCAGAAATAATGAGTAATGTCTGGAGACATTTTTGGTTGTCATGAGTTGGGGAGTATGTGTGTGTGTGTGTGTGTGTGTGTGTACATGTGTGTTACTGTATCTAACGGGCATACAAGGCAAAGGATGCTGCTAAACATCCCATAATGCACAGGAAAGCTGGCCACAAAAAAGAATTATCTGACCCAAAATGTCATCTGTGTCAAGACTGAGAAACTCTGGTCTAGAGAGCATTAAACCAGACTGGAGAAAGAGGACAAACAGATCATGGGAGGAGTTTGAAGGAAATTAAGGGATACAATAAAGATACACACTTAAAGAAATACAGAAAGGTAAATAAAAATCCCAGAAAAACAAATCATTGGACTCTCCCTGGCTTCTCAGGGAACAATAGTTACAAAATCACAATAGTAAAATACATTTTACTAAGTTTAAACTTTTGGAATTAACTTGAAGAGAGAGTGTGGGCAAACGTAATGATCAACTTTGACAATGTTAAATTACAAGTACAAATGAAAGAATCTGAAAAATATAAGAAGAAGAGCAAAGATGAAGAAAAAGCAAGGGGGTATTAACATGCTTATTTTATGAAGTTGGGAGTACTATATGGTGGAACAAATCATGGAGGTGTACTTATATTAAAGTTACATGGGGGTCAGGTCCATGGAGTGGTAATTAAGGGAGCCAGATCACCAATAGCCTACCACTGTTTGAATTCCAGTTTCTCATGGCTTGAAAAACTTGCCAGGCATGTGTGCATGCATGCCTCAAATCCCGACAGGATAGAGAAATGGAGAAGGAATTGTGGTGTGACCACTTCCCACTGGGGATGTGCTCTCTTTCTCTCTCTGTCTCTCTCTAGCAAGTGCATGCACCCTCTGGAAAATACATTTTTTTAAAAAATTACATGAGGGGCTGACAGGTGGCATGGAGGTTAGAGTGGTTAGATGCAACATGGCTAACTTCATGGTTCAAGTCCCAGACCTAGCAGCTTGAAAATCATGCAGGCACATGTGTGTGTGTCCAAAATCCCAAGAGGAGAATGGAGGAAAAGTGATTGCAGCCTGGCCATCTCCCCTGGGGCGTGATCTCTCACTTTTGCTCTCTCTCTTTCTGTCTCTGTCTCTCTCTGGCAAGCACTTACCCTATAGCAAAAATTTTTAAAAAACCGTACATGAGTATCTATAGTAAACTATAATTCATCCCTAATATTCAGGGCCTTTCCTTTCAGACACATCCCTAACCCCCTCAGAGTCAGTCTTGGCACAGTGTTTCAATAACTGGAATATGAACAAAAGTGACATGTGTCACTTCTGGCTAGAAGCTTAAAGAGCCAACACATGCTTTGCCACTCTGTTTTCTCTTCTGTCACCCTCATTCCAAATAGTGGTTATGTCATCAATCTGGGTCCCAGAAAGAGGATGGTCATGGCATAGAGCAGAGCCTCTAGGTAACCAGCAATGGAATTATAGTGAGAGGAACAGACCCTAGTGATTTTAAATCATTAATATTTGGAGGGTTGTTTGTTACTGCAGTATAACTTTATCTATGCTATGTGACAATAGAAAAAGTGAGCAAATTTGTTGTAAATTACATTGAGAGGATAGAAAGTAGAGGAATGCAAATGCCAGTGTAAGTGAGCTAAATCTTCATCTATGAAAGCATGGCGTCAATAGGTAATGTTTAAAATGAAAATAAATAATCAGTCATGTTATTTAAAGTTATAAAGGAAACTACCAAGAAGCAAACACAAAATCTGCTAAAAATTTTAAAAGGTGTTGTCCATGGAACAAACCTAGGGTAGAAAGGTATGGAGCAGGAGGATTTATACTTTCATTTAAAATTCTTCTGGACTTTTTGTGGTTTAAAATAATGTGCTTCTGTTCCTTTTTTAAAAATTTCCATTATTTAGCTTTATTTTACCCACGCTCAAGAAAAATGATCATTTTGGGCCCCATGGTTATAGAATGCAACTGAAGTGTTCCTAGAAGGCAAATTGTGCTTTGGTTGACTGAAATCTTACATACCTAATTCATTTCTTAAGAACACTTCATTTTTGACCACCTGATGGTCAAACTGGTAATCTGACAAACAGTTGCAAAATTAGGATAAAAACAAAAGGATGTTTGTGAAATTTATTATTATTATTATTATTATTATTTAGATTTCTGTCATAAGGCTCATGTGGTTTCCAGAGAGAGACACAGAAAGAGAGGGAAAGTGAGAAATCACCTCCCGGGGGGGATGACCAGGCCACAATCTCATCTCTTCCTGCAATCCTGAACATACACACACACATGTCCGGAGTGACTTTCAAGTTGCCAGACTCAGGACTCAAACCGTGGTTGACCATGTGAGAGTCCAGCACCTTAACCACCATGCCACTGCTGGCTGCAGCCAATTATTAGTTTTTTCAAGGATAAAAATACATCAAAAGCATTTCTGTTTACCATGTAAGGTAATTTATATTTGTTACATAATGGACTATTAGTAGAGCTGGTGGTGTTCTTTCAGAGACTTTTCGAGCGTTTAGAGTTGCAAGTTTTTCTAGTGGATTTCTCTCCTATCATTGAGCTGAGCCTGATTTTCAAAGCCTCCTCTACCAGCATCAAAGTTAACAGAAACTTGCCTCTCACTTGACCCCCAGATTGGTCCCGGCTGTACTGTCTATTCTCTTGAAAAACTAGATCCCAATCTATGTGGATGATACAGTCATCTCGGCAGGTCCCATTTAGGAACCGCAGAGCATTTTTAGCATCAGCTATTACTGTATTTTACAAAGCAGAAATGACATGCTTTTTTCTATATTTTATAGAAATAAAAAGTTGTTGATGTTAGGCTAGCTGGTGTCATGGAGGTTAAGGCATTGGATCCCACATGGCTGACTGCATGGTTTGAGTCTCAGACCACGTGGCTTGAAAAACACTCCAATTATGTGTGCATGCATGTCTAAAATCCTGAGAGTAGAATGGAGAAGGGATTGTGATATGGCCATCCCCTTGGGGGGTGGGCGGTGCTTTCTCACTTTCTCCACCCCTCCATCCCTGCAAGTGCACATGCCTTGTAGCAAGTTAAAAAAATATTGATATCACCACATCTACTAAAGAACTCATGTATTTGCTCTTCTGTCACATAAAAGGAAAGATTCCCTACATATATTGTAGAGTTTCTTTCTCCTCAGTAATTTTTCATGTTCATTATTATCATCACTGAATTGCTGGTCTCAATACTCAGCTCCTTAAAAGGGTCACTATGCAGAATTTTCAAGTGATTGGACATGGTATTACATGGGCAGCATGCAGACAGCCATTCTTGGTCCAGCTTGGCAGCATCACACCACCAAAGAAAACCTAAATTAGGTTAAAATAATAAAAGAGGGGATAGCAGGTGGCATGGTGGTGAAGGCACTAGATTTTACATGGCCAACCACAGTCCAAGTTTCTATTTCTCCAGTGAGAACACATGCTGTATAGCAAAAATCTCTAAAAGAATAATAATAATAAAATAAGATTTTTTAAAGTGAGAAGGAATTACAAGGAGGCCAACAGAAGAACAAATGTGTGGATACTTGGGAGATTTTTGTCCAGATGCGAGGATACCACAGCTCTTGATGACCAGCTTCATGTCAAGGGAAACTAAAAATGGGACAGTTACAGGTCCAAGAACATAGTCATAAAATGTAACTTTTGAAGTCTTCCTGAAAGGGCAGTTGTGTAGTCTTTGGTTGATTTAGGTCTTATATACCTAATCTATTGCTAAAGAATACTTTCAATAACAACAGGCTTTTGGAAATCATGGCATAAAACAGTTAAATGGATGAGATATTTGTGGGACACAGACATAGTTTATTATCTGTTAATGAGGATGTGCATAGTATTCCCAACTGGACTGAGATGTGTATCATGCTGGGTAAAATCTCTTTGTAATCTAAATTATGTATAGTGATTGAGTGTATAAATAATAATAATAAAAAAAAAAGTTAAATGGACCTAATTCTCATGGAGAATCAGCACTACAATTCCTGATCAACAACTACACACCAGATAAATCATATATGTAGTCAGTATCGAACCAGCAGATGGCATAATGGCTACATCGCTGGACTCCCATGTAGTGAACTACAATTTGAGTCCCAGACCTGGTAGCTTAAACTCACACCAGGTGCATGTGTGTTCATGCCCAAGATCCTGACAGGAAAATAGAGGAGAAGGGAGTACAGCGTGGCCATGCCCCCGGGGGGTGATTTCTCACTTTCTGTCTCTCTGCCTCTGTCTTTCTGGTGAGCGCACGTGCCCAATAGCAAAAAAAAAAAAAAAAAAAAAAAAAAATCATATATATAGTCAGTACCAAAGTACCAACACAGTTGCGACACATTCTCATAATTTGCTATTTGAGACTATAATATGGGGATCAATATATTGTATTGTTAGGTTACACAAAGGATCTTTATGTACTTATCAAGTATACTGGTAGCTCTGTAAGAATGAAAACTCTCTTTCATCATGAATTTGACCTAAATGAAGAGTAGCAATCATTCTACTTGTCAGCTTAGACTTCAGAAGAACCTTTACTTAATTACTTGAATATTTCAAGTCTATTTTAAAAATCTTATTAGAGAATTTTAACTAATGCCCTTTTCTCCCTTAACTAAATTTTCCCACAGCAGAAGCATTAAAAAATGAATCAATTCACTTAGCTACACTTTTCAAAAATAAGCATTAGTTGCCCCTGTCTCCTATTTTGTAGTGGTTGCCAAACTTTAATGTGAAAGAAATACCTGCAGAACCACATTAAAATGAAAATTATTGCAGCTCCCCTTTAAGAGTTCTGATTCAGAAGATTTGTAGTAGGACACAAGGATTGATGTTTTAATCTCCCTCCTCTGATTGAAATGCAAGTGGTCCACAGACCATACTTTGATGAACTCTGCTGAGGCAGTGCACTCCCTTAATAAAAATTTAATAAGCACTTCGTTTGTGGACACCATGATAGGTGCTATGAATACAACAATGAAGAGAGTGAAAGTACAAATTCAGAAATCTTTGTGTCTCCAGCACCTACATAAACAATTACTTACACTCGCAGTAGTATTTATTGCATAAATAACTGTTGAATAAACAAATGAATGGATGGACAAATGAGTTCACAGAGTGATGGAATTAGATAAGTGAACAAGAAAAGAAAATATGATGTGATCAATATTATTTATTTGTTATTATTTTTTAAGTTTGTTATAGGATGTGTGTGCTCACCAGAGACAGGGAGAGAGAGAGAAAGTGAGAAAGCATCTTCTGGCAGGATGGCCATTCTGCTAGCCCTTCTGCTCCATTTTCTTGGGATTTGGGGCACACAAGCACATGCACCTAATATGTTTTCCAAGCCTCCAGGTCTGGGGCTGAACTTTGCAGTCCACCCTGTGGGATTCAGCTGCCTTAACCATCATACCACCAGCTGGCTTTCAATACTATCTTAGAGTTATTCATGAAGGAAGGGGATAAGGGAACTAACATTTGGGGGGGACCTACTTTGTGAAATGCCCTATGTGCACTTTCTATTACATCACACAGAAAGAAAAGCAGTTAACCCAGATTCAGAACATCAGAAAAGTCTTCTGGAAGGCAGATTGTGGTGCAACAGTAAAATTCAATGTTTTACAAGGTCTACCGACATAGAAAGATTCCGACATTGTGCCCAGAGACCACTCTGAATATAACAGGCATGTGTGTGTCCATGATACAAGGCTAGCTGAGGCTAGGATTGGATTACAGTACAAAGAGCCTCTTTGAGGTCCTTTTTCATTTCTCTCGTTCATAGGAGAGATAAATACTTGTTTAAAAGAAAAGTCTTCTGGAGCACGGGCTGCACGCACTGATTCTTAAAGGACAGGGAGCATGTATGTGTGTTTGTAGTTGTATACATGTGCATGCACGTGTTGGGAGTGTGGTGGTATAGGAGTTTTGGGAATGAATCAGGCAGAAGAAACAAGTGTAAGGGCAGAACACTGTCAAAGAAAAATTAAAGTGTAAACAACTGAAATGTAAGCCTAAATAAAGCAGGTGCTGGGACCAGCAGTTAGTGTAATGGCTATGTCCCTGGACTCCCATGTAGTCGACCGCGGTTCGCGTCCTGGACCCGGTGGCTTAAAGTCACGCCAGGCATGTGTGCATGCGTGCCCAAGATCCCAAGAGGAGAGTGGAGGAGAAGGGATTGCGATGTGGCCATCCCCCCTCGAGGGTGATTTCTTGCTTTCTGTCTCTCTGTCTCTGTCTGTCTGGCAAGCGCACGCGCCCTATAGCAATAATAATAATAATAATAATAATAATAATAATGATAAATAAAAAATAAATAAACCAGGTGCAAAAGACAGTGTCATACAAATGAAAGCAATGAAAATGAGAAGTTTGGGGGCCAGCTGGTGGTTAAGGCAGCTAGATACCATAGGGTCAACTGCATGGTTTGTGTCTGAGACCCAGCAGATTGAGAAGCAACCTAGGAAAAACAGAAAAAAAGAAAAAGAAAAAAGAAGAGAAGAGAAAGGAAAGGAAAGGAAAGGAAAGGAAAGGAAAGGAAAGGAAAGGAAAGAAAAGAAAAGAAAAGAAAAGAAAAGAAAAGAAAAGAAAAGAAAAGAAAAAGGAAAGGAAAAGAAAAGAGAAAAACATGCTGGGTGCATGTGCATGTATGCCCAAAAATCTCAACAGGAGAGAGGAATAGAGGAGAAAAGATTGTGGAATGACAAAGCCCCATGGAGGATGTTTTTTCACTTCCCCCCACCTCCAGTCTTTCTCTGGTGAGCACACGCACCCAGTGGCAATTTTCTTTTTTTAAAGTAAGGGAAATCTTGCCTATTTAGATGTCATTTGAAAAGCAGTAGGAAGCTCACTGTCCAAAAATCATCTTCCTGACAGTCTATCAATGATGTTTGAAAGTATGCCACTGGAATCTCATTACTTTGAGTCATTGACAAATTGCCCCATTCAAAAACAAATATTCTCCAAGACTTCATTTCCTTTTCTTAGCTGTTTTTTTTTTTATCTGGTTACTAGATTGGCAGATCAGAGAGTATGATAGCTATAGTGAATTTTATTTCATCTAGGCATTGGAAAAAGTTTTCCATAATTTACTTGCAGATGAGAAGGCAAAATATAAGCTGGATGCTTGAGCTGTTTGTTGAGATGAGACTGTAACTAGCTGAATAATCATAGCCTAAGAAGTGAATGAATGGATGGGAACCAGCAGTTAGCATAATGGCTATGTCGCTGGACTCCCATGTAGTTGACCATGGTTCACGTCCTGGACCCAGTGGCTTAAAACTCACGCCGGGCACGTGTGTGTGTGTGCCCAAGATCCCGAGAGGAGAAAGGAGGAGAAGGGATTGCGGCATGACCATCCCCCCGGGGGGTGATTTCTCGCTTTGTCTCTATGTCTCTGTCTGTCTGGCGAGCGCACACGCCCTATAGCGAAAAAATCTCTCCAAAAAAAAAAAGAAGTTAATGAATGGTTCGGTATCAGACTGGAAGGGAAGTTCTAGTAGAGAGCCAAAAGTCTGTATTCTTGGCCAAGTCTTGCTTTGGCTCATGTATGATTTTGGCTAACTACAAACAATAGCTTTTAAAATGGTCAGAGCAGTCCAAAGACAGAATGATTGCATTAGAGAGCAATGGGCACTAAGCACTAAGGGGTTCTAGTCAACCTCAGAGAAGCCCTTATCTGGTAGTTAGGCAGTAGAAGTCCTTCCCCGTTTGGTTTTTTAAACTTTTTTAAGAATTGTTTTATGTTAACTTTATTGATTATTACTATTATTTTCCAATTTGACCAGAGAGAGAGAAAGTGAGAAAAGAAGCCTCCAGGTTCAGGATTTGACCACTGCTTGGCCATATGAGAGTCCAGTGCCTTTAACTACCACACTACCTGACAGCCCCTGTAGAAGCCCCTTTTAATCAGTGCAGCATTATGAATCAAGCATGAATTTTGAAGTAAAAATTTATTCAAATATAAGCTTTGCCACTTATAATTAATGTAATCCTGAGCAAGGTGCTTAACCATACTGATTGGAATGTCATCTATTACGTGGGAATCAAAATACCCAGCTTGCAGCAAATGTTGTGATAATGGCATATGTAAAAACACCTAGGGCAGTGCTTGGCATATAGTAGATGTTAAATAAATGGTATTACACCAAGTATTCTGATTTGGTGACTTAAAATAGGGCATACAAATATGTATCAAATCTACTAATGACACAACATAAGCAGGACTTTAAAATGATGTGGGCAGCCTTAGATAATGCTGAGCCCAAATTGACAAGGTAATGGGTAGTACTTAATAAGAATAAGCACAAACTATAACTTTTAGGTTTATCCCATGGCAAAAGAATTGAGTGAAGAAGATCTAGAACGAGAACAGGCTTGGGATTTCTGTTTTATAATGAGGGAATCCCACACATAATTCATTTCTTCACTCATCTTTTTCATTCATTCAATAAACATTTATGGAGACCTGGTTCCATGACCTAGTGATTAAGGAAGCCATATCTCACATGGCCAATCATGCAGTTTGAATTTTGGCCATGGCAACTTGAAAAACATGCCAAGCATGCATGTTCATGTCTGCTCCAAATCCCAGTGAAAGGAGAAATGGGGGAAAAGGGATTTCGGTGTGAGCATTTTTTATTAGGAGGTGCCTTCTCCCTCTTTCTCTCTTGCTGTCTCTCTCTGGGAATGTGCATGCCCTCTGGCAAATAAAAAATAAACAGTTATGGAGAACTGTGCTAGATTCTGGGGAAACAATAAGAAATAAGATGCAGTCCCTTTCCTCAAGGAGGTCACAATCTGGGGACACAGACAACTTCAAACATAAATTGGGACCAGCAGGTGGCATGGTGGTTGAGGTGCTGGACACTCCCACATGGCTGACCACAGTTCGAGTCCTGGACCTGGTGGCTTCCTTTCTCACTTTCCCTCTCTCTCTTTCCTCCCCTGTGTCTCTCTCTGGTCAAATTAAAATAAATGAGTGAATAAATAAAATTTTTAAAAAAGATAAATTATAACACACTGTGATGGATCTAATCACAGGATCACATGGTAGGCTTGACAGTACCACAGAGAAAGGAGGATGAGAAAGAGATAGCTTTCTAAACGACATGATCCCTGAGCTTTACAAAATATATATCATGCTGTATTTAATTTTGAGTAGCTACTTCAAATTTATGGTACAAAGAAATAAAGTGTATAAAAAGATGGACAAAGTAAGTCTTCCTCTCACCCCTGTGTCTCAGATACCCAATTTTCTGAAGAGGCAAATTGCTGCCACTAGTTGCTTGTGTATCTATCCAGATATAGTCTGAGTCAAATTTTGAAAGCAAAAAAAGAATTCTGTTGGAAGACAAGAGGTCATTCTAGTCAGAGACAAGAGTGCAAAGGCATGGAAATATGATAGGATGTTCAGTTTGACATTATTTGGGCAAAGAGGATAAGGAAAGGGTGATAGAAGATAATATTGGAAAGGTAGGCATGATGGGGTTGTGAAGGACCTCATAAGGTATGTGGAGTAACTTTGACTCGACTGGTAAGCAGTGGGGAGTCATGACATGGCCCTAAGCAGAGAACTGTGATCTGACTTGCATTAGAGAAAACTCATTCTAGCACCAATGTGGAAGACAGATTAAAGAAGACTAGACCAAATGAAAGGAAGACCAGTTAAGAGGCTATTTGAGTAGTTCATAAAAAGAAAAGATTATGGGCTAACATACTACAGCAACATGCAGGAAAGAGACTTTGAAGATAAAATACATACTTAGAAGCTAGACTTTACAAATCTTTGTGATTGATTAAATTAAAAATTTAAGATAACTCCAAAATTTCAGGCCTGGAAAACTGCATGGATAAAAGGCACCAAAATGGTGGTAGTAAGGGAGGTGGAAGAAGAGAGGTGGATTTAAATAAGAAAGATGATTTTGAGACATACCAAGTTTAGTCTCGAGGTGCTTGAGGAACTTTTCCTACATGTCTAGTATTAATTGAATATACAGGTCTAGAGCTCACAAGAGAAGACTGGGACTACACATATAGATTTGGGGGCAGGGAGGTCAAAGGCATGATAGCTAAAACCATGGGTATGAAAGGTATAGAATGAGAAAAATCTTGGGGTCAACAGGTGGCATGGAGGTTAAGGTAGCTGGATCCCACCCAGTTGACTGTGTGTTTCAAGTCCCAGACCCTGTGGCTAAAAAAAACATACAAACAAATAAAACAAACAAACAAACAAAAAAACACCAAGCACATGTGTGCACATGCCCAAAATCCCAAGAGGAGAATGGAGGAAAAGGGATCGCAGTATGGCCACCCCTCTAGAGTGACTTCTCTCTCTCTCTCTCTTTCTCTCTCTCTCTCTTTCTCTGGTGAGTGCACACACCCTACAGCAAAACTTAAAAAAAAAAGGAGAGAGAGAGAGAGAGAGAAATCCTTGTGAAGACTGGTATTTAAGGGGTAGCAGAAAAGTCCACAGAAGAATGTGAGAAGTAATCAGAGAGGAATGAGGAGAATCAGGAGAGGAGTGGCATCACCAAAGCCAAGAGAGGCACAAGGAGAGAAGTAAGGTGATAGTGATCCATTGTGTTAAATGCAGCAGAGATAGGTTCAGTAAAATAAAAACTTAAAATTGCTCATTGAATTTGGCAAGTGGTGTGTCACTGTTTCCTTAATAAGAGCAGCACCACCCAGTGGTGTTCTGGGGACAGAAAAGCCAGAGCAAGGGCTGAGTTTGGAACAGGAGGTGAGGAAATGAAGGAAGTCTCTACATCAGAAAAGCTTCCATGACAATAGAAGAAGAAAAATAGGGCAAGTGCCAGTTGGAGATAGAGGCAAAGGAAAGTTCTTTTGTTTCTTTTTTAAGGAGAGAAATTTGAGCATATATAAATGCCGATGGGAAGTATCCAGTAGAAAGGGAAAGAATGGTTGAAGATACAGATGAGAGGGGATAACTGATAAAGGTTCCCAAGCAGATGGGAGGAAATGGGCTTCGAAGCCCAAGTAGAAGGACTATCCTTGAACTGAAGAAGGTATGTCTATTTCTGCAACAACAAAAAAAGAAGAAGAAGTTAGGTTATATAGAGATGTAGCTATTTGGCAGAGTGGGGTGACGGCAGGAAAATGAGCATTAATCTCTAATGGCCTAGATTTTCATAATGGAATAAGAGCTGAGGACATCTGCTGAGAAGGAAGTGGATCATGAAGATTGGTGAAGTGGAATGAAGGTGAAAATGATTGAAAGGATGAAACTTATAGATGGATCATCTACAAGGATATTAAAATCATTCAAGATGGTAGCCAGAGGTGGGTTAGAAAAGAAGACCATAAGAGAGGTGATAAAGTCTTCAATAAGTGAGAGAACTCAAAGATAATAGATGTCAGTATGAAGGATTTAAAAAGGTTGGCTGTACCATCTCCTGGCCCCATGGAATAAGAATTCCACCATTGACATTTTGGGGAGGTTGTTTATTAGACGTTGGGTACCTGACTCAATAAATGTGAAGAAGTGACTTACCCTTTTTGTTTCAGAAGACCACAGGAAGTGACAGTCATAGTGTTCATCTGGTCAAACCACACAGGGAGTAGTACGTCCATTTCTGAGTGTCTTATTTTAATGTGAACATTTACAAGCCATAATGCATCTAGACAAGGATCAAAAAGTCACCAAGTGCTGATTGGGAAATGGATATGATTTGCATAGCAAAGACATGGTTAAAGCAGAATTATGACAGCTGTCATGAAAGGCAAAAATAGCCTTTACAAAATTTCCACACGATAAAGTAAGATTAATGAATAGAAGTTACAAAGAGAAGATTGCAATTCTTTTTCAGAACAATTTTTAATTCATCCAGTAATGAAATGTGAACTTACCTAGTCTATTCAAGTGGAAACTGGATAAACATCTATCTTCTAAGGCTTTTACAAAGGCTAACCCCAAGGTTAACCGCCAATGGTTAAAGAGAAGATAGAAAAGCAACCCAGTTGTTGAGGGCCATAGATCAAGTAGATCTGTACAATAGATACTGAGAGAAACTATTTTCTACATAAAAAGTAGAATTTAGCTGGAGTAAATGGTCCTCTCTGACTCTTGCTATTGGAAAAGAATTATTCATAGAATCCAAAAATAGAAGAAAAACTTGAAGAATGGCTCAAAACGATCACAATCAAAATCCTAAGGGGAGAAAGGAAAGAAAATGGCAAGATAAGACAAATAACCTTCCAGGAAACAAATTTTACTGAGCTTCTGGAATTTATGGGAGAACTCTGCAAAGAACCTTTTCAGTGGCTGCATTAAACCAATACTTGGTATTGTTTCAAGTATGTGGAAAGAATAAGGATTTGGGATCCAGGCTGTTTCCTGCTCTAGATGAAGGTTGTAGCTCTGAGAAAGGAAATTAGAAAGAGCTGGTTCAGTAGGGTTACGTGCCTTACCTTTATAAAAAAAAATAAAACATAAAAAAACTCTTCTTAGTGGGAGAGGGAGCTGAGAGTAACTGTTGAGGCCTGGAACCCTGTGGCCACAGATCTAGTTCATGCCAGGAAAAGCTAATGCCTGATTGAAACTGCTTAGCACTCACAGTGGTAGAAGATGGTCATGTATATTTAACACTTGAATTTTTTTCTTTATTGCCAGGAGGCACATGTGCTCATCAGAAAGAGACTGAGCTGGGGGGGAAGCACCCCTTATGGGGCATGGTCATACTACAATCCCTTCTACTCCACTTCTTCATCCTGTCAGGATTTGGGGCATGCACCGAGCATGTTTTTCTAGTCCATCACCTTAACCACGTGGCCACAACTATACACGTACACAGCATGTTTTCAAGCCACCAGAGCTAGGATTTGAACTGTGGTCAGCCATGTGGGGATCCAACTCCCTTAACCAATACATCACAGAGCTAGCCCAACATTTCTATTTAAATGAGTAGATAAACATAAGTTGGAACAGATTGGCAGACCCAAAGCAGAGACAATAACCTGCAACAGCCCACAGGAGAAAAGAAAGTGACCAGTTTGTATAGAAGCTGATCCCAATTAATTAGGAACCAGGTATTAATGGATGTTAGAGCATTTTTATTTGTCATTTGCACAATATGGCTTTACTACTCAAAGTGGCATCAATGCACCAACAAGAACAGCATCTCCTGAGACCTTGTTAGAAATGCAGGATCTCGGGATCATCAGATGGCATAATGGTTATATAGACTCCCACATAGTCGACCATAGTTCATGTCCTGGACCTGGTGGCTTACAACTCATGCCAGGCACCAGGCGTGTGTGTGTTGCATGCTAAAAATTCCAAGAGGAGAATAGAGGAAAAGGGATTATAGTATTGCCATTCTGCTGGGTGGTGAGTTCTCGCTTTCTGTCTCTCTGTCTCTCCGGTGAGTGCGTGTTCCTTATAGGAAAAAACTCTCTGGAAAAAAAAAAGAAAGAAAGAAAAAGAGGGACCAGCAGGTGCTGTGGTGGTTAAGGTGCTGGACACTCCCACATGGCCAACCATGGTTTGAGCCCTGGACCTGGTGGTTTGCTTTCTCACTTCCCTTCTCTCTCTCTCTGGTCAAATTAAAATAAGTGAATGAATAAATAAAATTAAATACAAATTAAAAAGAAAGAAAGAAAGAAAAAGAAATCCAGGATCTCAGGCTCCTTCCCAGACATATTGAATAATAATCTGCTTTTTAACAATTTTGAGGTGATTTGCAAACACAGTGCAGTCTGAGAATCACCGTTGTATGTGGTTTTAGTTGAATTTTGCTCAGTAAAACTCTCTCCCCCTTCCTCCTTCCTTCTCTTCCACCCTCCACCTCTCTTTGTTTCTCAGATCTTTGTTTTCTTGTGAGCTAGCAAACAACTCTAATCATGACTGATAGGCCTAGAAGTAGTGTTACTGATATACTCAGATAAGGGAAAAGGGTGGTCAGGTACATATTTTAAAGTACAGGTTCTGGTAGTGGGAAACTATTGACTTGATATCCAGTTGTTCTGTCTGTATAACATTTGTCAAGCCCCTGGTCTTACTGAGCCTCAGTCTCCTAATCTGTAAAATATATAGACCATTATGGTATTTGCCTCATAGTATGAGGATAAAACGATGGGTAGGTATGTAGACTGCCTAGCACAGTGCCTAACACACAGTGGGTGCTCAGTATATGGTATTTTTATTGAAAGCCATCACTTGTGAAGTGGAGTTAGAAATACTAAAGAATCATGTTATGATCCTCTGCAGCCTTTCAAAGTTCCCTTTCTGGAGAGTCTCACCCATTTTAATCTCCTTGACTCCAGTGCCAGCTGTCAGACTAAAGTATTTATTTCATTTTTTTTCCTATTCCATGCTTGTTTTTGCTGAATTACCAAGATTTCCTACTTTTCCATTGCAAATGGCCCACTCTCCTAGTACATTAAAGTGAAAAAAGTCTTTTGTGGGCTGGCTTGGAAATGTAATTCCATTTATAACAATTTTTTTCTCCTATGGAAAAATGCATGTCACCTTCCAAACAATTGGCTTCAGAAGGAACTTTGAGAACTCAGCTTGTCTGTAAGATGAAGGCTGCCTGTATGTCAACATATGAAATGATCACAAAAGGCTAGATTAACTAAGTCCAGAATTCAGAGGTGGCTAAAAGGCAAATGAGAATGCTACCAAAAAATAGAAAGTAGCATGAATGGATCAATCTGAGTGCATAGTATCAAGATACAGAAAGCTAATACAGGAAAGAGAGATATACCTCAGGAAGGATATTAAAAAACAACAACAATGACAACACAAACAATTTTTCTACTATATTAGGTCAGGGGCCCTTAATAAGTAGATTGGGATCTACAAACAATATCAAGTCTGTACAAGCTAACTGTCGAAGATGGTCACCATCCTCCTGCCCTGCTCTGTGCAGTCTGTCTAGATTTTTAGCTCAGAGAGGAGGACAGTAAGTGGTACCTTGTTTCATCCTACTCACACCCCCATGCCATGACAGCCAGACCCCAGGTTCAGTCAACTTCCCTCTGCCCTTAATGTCTCTCTTCCCAGGGAGGTCAGTGACACTTACTTGGAATGATAGTTGGTGTTCTCTGTGCTTTTAAGATTGCACTGTGAGGGACCAGCAGTTAGCGTAATGGTTATGTCGCTGGACTCCCATGTGATCTACCATGGTTCGAGTCCTGGACCTGGTGGCTTAAACTCATGCCGGGCTCATGTGCATGTGTGCCCAAGAGCCCGAGAGGAGAATGGAGGAGAACGGATAGCAGTGTGGCCATCCCTGGAGGGTGATTTCTTGCTTTCTGTCTCTCTGGCTCTGTCTTTCTGTCTTACCTGGTGGGCACATGCACCCTATAGCAAAATCTTCTCAAAAAAAAAAAAAGATTGCACTGTGAGCATGCACAGAAAAGAAAGGGCGTGAGGGATGGAGCTGAGATGAAAGTTACTCCTGGGTGGCAGAACTGAATGTGACTTTTGACTACTTCATACCATCCTGCACCACCGATGTCCTAAAATTATCTTGTATTTACTTTTATAATAAAATATTGAATTTTTATAAATGAAATATACTATCTGGCAAATGATAAAACTAGAAATCCTCCTTCTTTCCTCCAACACCTAATCCTATGCCCTTCCTAGAAGTAACCAGTGTCAACAATTTAGTTAGGCTCCTTGCACAGGGGGATCTCTCATAATTTAAGCAACAAAAGATGTGTGAATTCTGAATGTAGCAAATCTCTGTTGTAATAGAATGATGAAAAATCCAACTATAGTAGAGTAAATCCATGTCTAAAGAAGCTCAAGGTTTGCATGCTTGCTCTATCGGGACTGACCTGGCTGACAAGGTGTGACTTCTTGGGAGTCTGCTTTCCCTTGAGAACAGATGGAAAAGGAAGAAGGGGGAGGGGAAGATGATCTATAAAAAAACAGAGATTTTTGAAGACAGGGATCTTATACTATTACTATTACTACTACTATTGTTTAAAAATATTATAATGGTAATCATTTATTGAGCTCCATCAGAAAGAGCAGAGAAAGTGGTACTCAAATGAAGTGAAGAAATCTGATACAAACACACATTCACACAGCCTTCTATAAAAATCCTTCTGACTCATACACAACCATACTCAAATACCCCACATACACATACACATACACATACACAATGTCCACAAATTAGCAGTTTCATAAAGAAATAAATTCACAAATACTCCTTTTCTTACATATAACCTTACTTACTCTATTTAACTAGCTCTACTGCATTTAAATCAGTTCTCAGTCCTCTTCACACCTGCATATAAGTTTTCATCTTTTGTTGTAGCTCTTGTTTGTGTTTTTCGGTTTTATTAAAGAGAGATTTTTGCTATAGGGTATATGCACTTACCAGAGACAGAGAGAGACAGAGAGACAGAAAGTGAGATATCATCCCCTAGGGGGATGGCCACTCTATAATCCATTCTCCTCCTCAGTGTGAGTTTCAAGCCTCCGAATCTGGGACTCAAACCACAGTCAGCCATGTGGGAGTCCAGCAAAGTAACAATTACACCATCTGCTGGTCCTGCACCTTGCTCTTTTAAGATAAGGTCCCACTTTGTCATGATCATCCTGCCTCAGCTCCTGAGTCACTGAGACTGCAGACAAATGTCACTGTGCCCAGCCCTCAGGTTAGACCAAAAATCAAACCTAGGCCTTCCTAGTGGTACCAGCCAGCAGTATGGTGTCTTAGTATGGGCCACCACACCTGGGCCCACACCCTGTTGCTTCAGTGTATAAGAAACTGATGGGAGCCAGATAGAGGTACAGTGGGAAAATGCATCACTCTGTGAGGCCGACCTACATGGAACAGTTTAAGGTTCATGTCCAGAGATCTCCCTGAGTATATCAGGCAAGGATGTGTCCACGATTTGGGGCTAACTGAAGTGGGAGGGTTGAATGATGGCATAGAGACCCTGTTAGAGCCGCTGTCTATCTCCTTCTCTCTTTTTCTGTATCTCTCAGTTGTGGAATAGATAAATGGATAAACTGAAAAATGGAAAATAAAAGGAAGACACAGATCATTTGGTCCACCTCTGCAAACAGAGGTGTCTTCACTATTTGAGACCTCTATCTGTCTATATTCCACTTGATGGTGCCCAAGAACAACTGTAAAATTTTCTCCAGCTGCCTGTCTTCATATTTTATTTCCCCTTGGTCAATCAATAAATATTTATCGTATTTTAACACTGAGCCAAGAAAAACTTGTGGAAACAACCTAAGTGTCCATTGGTGTGTGAATGTATAAAGAAACTGGTATATACACAGAATAGAATACTATTTAGCCCTCAAAAAGAAAGAAACCCTATAATTTGTGAAAACATGGATGAACCATTTTGCCCAATGAAATAAGCAGGTGCAGAAAAATATCACAAGATTTCACTTATATATGGAATCTATAAAAGTCAAACTTATAGATACAGAGAGTAGCATTGTGGTTACCAAGGGCAGAGACAGGTTGGAGGAAAATGGGAGATGGCAGTCAAAGGGTACAAAGTTTCAGTTATGGTAGATTAATAAGTTCTAGCATCTAATGTACAGTATTGTGACTATAGTTAACAATACTATATTGTACACTGGAAATTTGCTAAGAGGGTAAATGTTAAGTGTTCTCACCATAAAAAAGTAACTATGTTAAGAGCTGAGTATGTTAATTAGCTTGACTATAGTTTATGTATACGCATATCAAAACATCATGCTGTACAGCTTAAAATATATACAATTAAAATTTAAAACAAAAACAAAAAGCTTACGGTTGGGAACATTATAGTTCCCAAAACTGGCTATCTGTCAGAGTCCCTGAGAATTCTTTAATAATATAGATCCCTGGTCTACACCCCCAAAACATAATGACTCTGAATCCTTGTGGCTGAGATCTGTTATGAGCTGAATTATGAATTCATATGTTGAAGTCCTTACTTCCTAGTACCTCAGAATGTGGCTATATTTAAAGGTAATTCTGTTAAAATGAGGTCATTGGGGTTGTTCCTAATAAATATGACTGATGTTCTTATAAGAAGAGGAAATTTGGACACAAACATATACTGAGAGAAGACACAAAGAGAAGGAGGCAACCATGAGTCTAAGATCACCCACACGGTTCCCTTAAATAAGACATCTCAATTGACTTATGACTGTGGTGTCATGCATTTGGTATTTTTTATAATTTGTGGATGATATTACTCACCACGTAGGCCTTGATGCAGTCAAGCTTATTGTAGCTCTGTGGTTCAGTTTCTTTGTTTCTTAAATGGTGCTGATGGTAATATCTACCATGTAGGGTAGCTGTGATACTTAAATTGGATAATGCCGTGTACAGCACTTAGTACAGTGCCTAGCACATGGCAGGTCATCAAAAATCCAACTATTGGGAACCAGCAGTTAGCGTAATGGCTACGTCGCTGGACTCCCACGTAGTCGACTACGGTTCGTGTCCCAGACCCGGTGGCTTAAAACTCACGCCGGGCGTGTGTGCGTGCGTGCCCAAGATCCCGAGAGGAGAACGGAGGAGAAGGGATTGCGGTGTGACCATCCCCCCTGGGGGGTGATTTCTCGCTTTCTGTCTCTCTGTCTCTCTCTGCCTGTCCGGCAAGCGCACGCACCCTATAGTGAAAACCTCTCCAAAAAAAAAAATAAATAAATAAAAATCCAACTATTGTAATATTATATCAGATTTGTCTGTTTCCTTCTCAGCTTGCCACAGTACAAATAAAAGTCTTTCAATATATTAGTAAATCATTGATTTATGTGTCTTTCTGAATATGCAGATGTTATGCTTTCCTAAGTCCATATCATCCCTGGAATCATACCTACTTCATAAATTTGTTGTGAGGATTAAATGAGATAAAGCATGCAAAGTGCCTGGCACATAGCAGAATCTCAATAAATATTGATAATTGATAATATTGATACTTTTTCTTCTTTTGTTTTGTTATAAATCTCTTTCATCAGTGAGAGAGACAGAGCAAAAAAGAGGGAGAGAGATAGCACTCCTAACACTATGATCCACAACCAGCCTCAGATAGTGGGCACACATATGCCTAGCATACTCAGGGAGGTCTCAGGACAAGCACCCAGAATTTTCCCACGCTGGTCAGTCTCATAGACTTGCATTTTATCACTGTGTTCCCTGCGGGTCCTATTCTTTTTCTTAATAATTGCTAAATGCATGGCAAACTTGCAAAGTAGGTAGATATCTTTAATGTTTCACACCTAGTCCCCTGAGACTTAGTCCCTGAATCCCTCTCCATCTTTCAGTTTATCCTTCAGTAACACTTTGTAATCCACACCTGACCTTCAGCATTCACCCCCAGGCTTCTGCTTAGTCTCTCTACATAGATTGCCCTTCCCTCCTTCCAGAATTAATCCCCAGCCATACAACACACCATACATCCATCATCAGTTACCCCTTGTTTTGTCTTTGTCTATCTGCATATCCACTTTTCCAGCTAGATCATGATTTTGTTGGGGGCGTGATCTGTGTCTTCTTTTTTTTTTTATGATAGTATGTGCACAAGTAAGAGAGAAAAAGACAAAGAAAGAGTTGGGGATGGAGAGAAACCACCCTCAACTGGGTCTGGTCACACCATGATCCCCTTTCTCCAGCCCTCCAACTCCTTAGGATCTTGGACATCCTGCCTCACACCCAGTATGTTTTCAGGCCTACCTGCAGATCCGAACCCATGGTCAGTCATGTGACTTCCAGCAATGGAGTCCAGTACACTACAGACTGCACCATCTGGTTGGGCCATAATGTGTCTTACTTACCTCTGATTTCTCACTAATACAGTACCTGGCACAGGCAAGTGCAGAGTGACTGTTGAATGATTCCATCTGAGAAAGAGGTGACCCTTATATCCCCTTTCTGCTCCACCCAGAAAGCCACCAGTTCTGTCTGGAAGTGGGACCCCCCTGCAGCTCTCTGGGTTTATGCAAGAACATTTTGCTACTTGGAGTCTCTCCATCCAACACAATATATGTCAGCAAAATGAGGTTTCACAGAGTGGAGCCAAGGTGGCCCTACCCAGTCAGCCTTCCTCACGTTGAGGTATGCAGTATGTCAATACAAGCTGGACTTGTATGCAAATACACGGCAGCTCTCTGAACTCTATCACTGAACTATCTAGATTTTTCTGTATCTCAATTATATTTGCTCTTGATCAGCCTGACTATAGCATGCAAAGCTGTACTGAATTATTAACAATACTGCTTGAGAGTAAGTACTACAACGAGGGAAATGTCAAGGGGACAAAATTTTGAGTATAATGGTGCCAAATGCCAAGAAGGAAATACTTCCACCAGGGCCTCATCCCAAGGTTACACACAAAGATAAGAGGACTCAGGCAAACACAGAAGCAACAGGCCCAGCAGTTCTCAAAAACACAACTTAAACAAACATTTATGGATCTAATATATTTTGCTATTAATGTTTAACATAAAATAATTATAATCAAGAGGAAAAATCATAAACACTGTAATTAAAAAACGATTCAGTAAGCTATAAGTCTACACAATGTAGATGAAATTTCATATTCTGCTACCTCCTCTGGCTTTTACCCAAGAACATTAAAAAAAAAAAAAAAAAGACAAAGAAGAAGGAAAAAAAATAGGAAAATGAATGCGTCTAAGAAATTGACTTTTGAGAGAATAAACGAGACTCCTCAGCAGTCTTTGAGAACACAGGTACCAGTACTCTCCATTCTGTTTGTCTGGTCAGTGACTCCAACATATCGTATGTCTCTGACCTTGAGATCCTGTTAGGAACCAGGACTACAGCTTATTTCTGGGTTTCTGGCCACTCAAGCAGAAAGAGTACTTTCTCTATCATTTCTCCAAATTTCAGGACTCTATAAGAGACCCATATGACCTTGGGAACAGGAGTTAATTGACTGCCCTTTGTTGTCATCGCAGAACTAATGCTTATGGCACTGGGAGGAAATATCACCTATGCAACTTCGACCTGTAGTGATTCAAGCAAGTGAATCTCTGCTGGAAAGAAGGCGACTCCAGCCCTGACTGTAGCTTGGCCACTAGACTCTCTTATTATAGAAACTCTGCCTCTTCTTTCCTTCTGCTCTCAGAACCAAGGTACCATAGGCTCCACCAGGAGGCATCTCTAGTGTCTCCCTAAGATCTAACTCCATGACTCTGGAGGGAATGTTCAATGTCTTGGGCACAAGGTGGCAGTATATACTACCCTATTTCAAGGGCCATGGGCTTGTGAATGAAGCCAGCTGAAAAGAGGGTGGGAAGTGCTGACTGAAATTGAAATCTATGACTTTTACATGAAAACTTAACATTATAAATATTTTACATTTTTAAAGAAATCAGTAATTATTGAATCCTACACACTCAAAGTATCCCAAGTCTCCAAGTCCTGAGACATCCCGGAAACCGATCACTATCCAGCATATCCCTATATCTCACGAAGCCAGAGTCCCATCCAGTGCACCAGGCTGCCCGGCTCTCCACAGATCTGCCCTTTCACTTTATCTCAGCCACAGAATCATCCTCTTCTCAATCCCAAGAAACCCTGGGCCTACGGTTTCAAGAGCCTTGCTCCTTCCTCTGGAGCTCCTCAAGCTCCTGAATATCTAATCTGCACATCTTCTGAAGGGATAACTAAGAATGGACTGAGATCACCTAAGGTGGTCAGCTGGTTTCAGAAAAGAGTAGGGAGAGCAAGTTTGTAAAAGTAAAAGAAGGTAAGGGAAGTGAGGCGAAAAATGGGGTGCAGAGGTGAGTGAAGTGAGGGAAATGAAGGCAGAAGACAGAAAAGGAGAAGAGAAAAAGAAGAAAAGGTGTGAAAGAGAGAATAAAGAAATAGAAAAAAAGAGGATAAACTAAATGAGAGAAAGGAAAAGGAGCAAGAGGAGAAGAAATGGGTAAAGAAAAAGGAAAATGAGAGAACAGACAGAATGGTACGGGAAAGACTAACTAGAAGAGAAGATTGTGAGTATTCTCCAGACAGCGATGACAAATGGTTGAAAAGAGGGGTGTGCTGGTTGCCTGGATTTGGTCATTGCACATTGTGTTCTTGTACTGAAAAACTGCACTGGGAACCAGCAGTTAGTGTAATGGCTATGTCGCTGGACTCCCGCGTAGTCGACCGCGGTTCGCGTCTCGGACCCGGTAGCTTACAACTCACGCCGGGCGCGTGTGCGTGCGTGCCCAAGATCCCGAGAGGAGAATGGAGGAGAAGGGATTGCGGCGTGACCATCCCCCCTGGGGGGTGATTTCTCGCTTTCTGTCTCTATGTCTCTCTCTGTCTGTCTGGCGAGCGCACGCGCCCTATAGCGAAAAACCTCTCAAAAAAAAAAAAAAAAACTGCACTGAATCCTACATAGATCTATGATTATTATACACTAACTCAAAAAGAAAGAAACTTAAGTAAGTAAAAGAGGCCCAACAGGTGGTGCGGAGGTTAAGGTGGCTGGATTCCCACATGGCCTACTGAGTGGTTTGAGTCCTGGACTGGCTTGAAAAACAAGAGAGAGAGTGTGTTCCAGCATGCGCAAAACCCCGAGAAGAGAATGGAAGAGAAGGGATTGTGCATGGCCATCCGCCCAAGAATTTCTCTCCTCTCTCTCTTTCTCTCTCTCTCTCTCTCTCTCTCTCTCTCTCTCCTGCCTCTCTCTGGCAAGAACATGCACCCTGTAGCAGAACTGGGGAAAGAAAGGAAAAGAATGGGAGAAGAAGAGCAGAGAGAAGAAAAGATTGAGAAGAGAGAGAGAAGGGCAGCTGGACCAGAAGCTGGCATTCCAAAAGCCAGGATAGGGATCTCCTTAGATGGGATTCAGGGAAGAGAGGAGAGGGCAAGTGGAGAAAAAGAGAGAGATGAGAGAGAGAGAACAATGAATGAAGTGAGAAGGAAGGGGCAGAAGAAGGGGAGAGTTTTGCTTACAGCACTTATTGGGTATTCCTAATGCGTGCCCAGCACTCTCTGACCCTCAACAGGAGCAACTGCTCTCTGCACCCCCAAGATGCAAGCACTTCTAAGGGATGACCGTTAAGGCTAAGACACGGCGGGCTCTAGAGGCCAGTGTCTTTCCTGTAGGAGGACCCATCCCGAGATGGGACTAGAGACTTTCCCCCTACCAGAGCTAGAGACCCACTAGGCAGGATGACTGGGCGATCAGAGAACCGCAGCGGCCCAGGAGGGCTGCGTGCAGATTTCTGGCAGAGGATGAGCCCTGAGAGTCCAGAGAGCTTCAGCGGAGACGCTGGGCGTGCGGAGAGAGGGAGAGCCGAGCTCCACTCCCAAGAGCCCGGGCGAGGCTGCGAGGACAGCATGGGTGCAAGGGTGCAGGCGGAGCGGGGCCGGGCGGGAGGCGGCGCAGGACCTAAACCTCCCGCGGCCGGCCCCCGCCGGGAAAGCAGTGGAGGAGCGTCCTCCGCCGGCCCCTGTGGGGTAATTTACATGCTGTCACAGCCTGGTGCTGAGTCCAGGGCGTGCAGCTCGCTCACTCGCTCACTTGCTCCCGGCTCCTGCCACCGCTCAGCCGGCACAACCCAGGGGAGCCTGAGAGCAGGAGAGCCTGGAGCAGGGGTGGGAGGGATCGAAGGAGGGAGGGAGCGAGGGCGCGCCCCGGCTCTCCCTCTGCCCTGCTGCCCGCCCTTCCTGCCGCCACAGGTCCGCCCCGAGCTCCGCTCACACTTGGGAAACTTGGGACTGTGCTGGGGCCGCGTGTGGCACCTCAGGGGGGCGGCCCCGGTCTCGAGAGGAGGGGGAGGAGGAAGAGAAGGAAGTGAGCCTGAAGGATCCGCTCAGAGCTGTTTGTCCAGCTGTTTCTATTCGCACCCCAAGCAGCACAGCCAGAAGGGGGCCGAGCCTAGGGTGGCTGGCTTTAGGCGCTAATTTCCAACTCTTCTCCTCGCAGCTTGTCTTTTTCAGACACCCTGGAATCCCCTCAGACCAGCCCGGCGGGCGCGCACCTGCCAGCCGCCCCTGACCTCACAGGCCAGGGGACCCCTGAGCCAGAGAAGATGGCCCAGGCCAAGACCGATTGCCGCTCACCTGTCGGTCTCGATTGCTGCAACTGCTGCCTGGACCTGGCCCACCGGAGCGGGCTCCAGCGAGGCAGCAGTGGGGAGAACAACAACCCGGGCAGCCCCACTGTGAGCAACTTTCGGCAGCTGCAGGAGAAGCTGATCTTCGAGAACCTCAACACCGACAAGCTCAACAGCATAATGCGGCAGGATTCGCTAGAGCCGGTGCTACGAGACCCCTGCTACCTGATCAACGAGGGCATCTGCAACCGCAACATCGACCAGACCATGCTCTCCATCCTGCTCTTCTTCCACAGGTGGGTGGCTGGGCACTCGGGTGAGTGAGCGATCCCTGCTCACAGTAGCCTCCACTGAACTGACCCTCACCTCTGATAAAAAAGGTCGACCAGGAGGTTCACAGGGGTGGGAGCACGGGGAGGTTGGGCTCACAGACCTCCACAACTGATCCTTGAGGTTCCCTGGAGTACTGTGCACCTGAGGGGAGGCCTGGCAGGTGCCAGCGCTCTTTTAAAGCATGCCTGCACAGGCTTCCTGAGGGGGATGCAGGGACTCAGGGGCCCAGAAAATGGACAGACCTCAGATGATTTAGGGGTAGCTGCTGGTAGTCACCTCTCCTGCTATACATACATTTCACAGCTCTTTTGGAGATTCAGCCATGGGGTCCTCTTGGGAGCTGAGTTCCACCTTTCTCAAAAGCCCATTTCTAAATGCGCAAACTCAGATGGAAATTGCAAGGGCTTTTACATTATGGAGTGGCCCTGACTGACAGTGAGGGCACACAAAATGTCAGGACCAATTAGACTGCTGCTAGTTGGGGAGGAGGAGGATGGGGAATAAGAAAAATAAGAATCAGACACCTGTGAGAATGTCTTGAGATTCTGAGAGTGGGGACTCCACTCCCTGTATGGGTGATAGCCTTCAATTTCAAATGAAGTCTCAAAGCAACCCCAGGGAGCATCCTAGGACATCTCTTTAAGTGCCTCAAGAACTATGTGTGGCGGAGGATGGATGAATTCATGTTGTTACGGGCATGGATTTGAGTGCAGGTGAGAATGACTAGAAATCCTACTGGGGAAACAAGTAAGGGAGACGGGAGGAGGGAAACATAATGTGAAGACCAAAGGCAACTACTGTCCCCCAAGTCTGAGATGCTCTCATAAAGCAGGTCTCAGGGGACAACTGAAGCAATTTAGAGGCAGGGAAAGCAACTTCAGGAAACCCAGACATGGATTTGGAGTTCTTAGAGCCATGAGGACAAGATACTAGTGTATGTGTGTTTGTGGGGGGGTGTGGATTTTATGCTTGCTCCATGATGCAAGTTATGTAAGAGAAAGTCATCCCCACCCTAGGAGTCCTGAGTTGTAGTACAAGTTGTGACTCTACCTTTGTGTGTGAGCCTGAGCAAGTTGCCTGATCTTTCTGATCTCTCTAAGGTTCCTTAGAGCTCTGAGAGTCTAGGTCATGGGCAATTGATGTGCACCATGTGATAAGAAATTCTGAGCACTCACAAAGTATCTGGATGGCAGTGAAGCTCAAATAGGAAGTTTTAAAAGCAATCAAGAAAGGCAGGAGCTACCCTTATTTAGTGCTAAGAAGAGTTTTGCCTCCCTTAACCCAAGACAAATTTACCATCACCTTCCCATCACCCCAGCCCCAGTGGTTCCAGGCAGGGACGAGAAGGGCTTCCAACTTCTTCAGTGTTATCATTACAAGTTGAAATTTTCAGACATTTTTGATGCTGTAGAAGTCCTTTTCCATTTATTAGTTCACTTTGAGCATCAAATTATCTCATTGTCTAAAATAAACCAGGCCACAGACAGAACAGGTTTCAAGGATATCTTTATTGCTGGTGAAAGATTTCTACCAGTGTATTCAGCCCACAGATGCTGTAACCCTGCAGAGTAAAATCCGTAAGAGGTTTCTAACGATGCTGCTAGGCTCATTTGGAGAGTGGCAGCAGGGGAGAAATGGCAGAGAAACCTGGAAAAAGAACCCTAGCACATGCATTCTTTCAACTGGGAGAACAAATGCCCCTCCATGCTGTTGGTGATGGGTGAGAGGGGAATGCTTCCTCTGGTTCTGGGCCTAGGAGGATCAACCTGGGTTAGCAAAGTATGAGGCTGAGTCTGTGATCAAAATGTTCACTTGTGCCACACCTGGAGAGCATCCGGCTTATTTAAGTGCCTTGAATGAAAAGACACCATTTGTCACCTACTTAATGGACACCCATTTACTGATGCTTGGGTTCTTGGCAGAGCCTAGAAATGCTATAGGTAGGGGATGCCATGTGTGTAGGGTGGAACGAAAGCACAGATTGAGGGAGGAAGGCAAACAGTTGGGAAGGTGTAGCTGAGCCCAGGTGATTGGGTTCTGTAGAAATGTCCTTATAGATCTAGCAGGACAAAGCATTTTCTTACTTTTCTTGACAGCTGCGACCTTAGAGATTGGAGATTCCGAATTCACTTTAAGTTTTGCCAATAATAGCATGCTCAATAGAAAACTAGGAGACCGTTATGGCTGATCATGGAGCTTCTCCAATGTCCAGCCTGGAGAGTATTTTCTTTCTTACTTCATTTAGTTCTCTGGGTTTCTATCTTCAGACTTCAGCCATAGTTTTTACTCCCAGTCTATTTAATGAAATTGTAGGGTCCTGTTTGAGTATCTTTTTCCTTTGTCTGCTTTCAAGGCCACCTCTCCAGCTGGAGAAGCTCCTCTCCCCACACCTCCTCCCGCTCCTCCTGCAGCCCATTTCCCTGCTGCAAAGGCTCCTATATTCTTGGGAAGAAGGGTGGGGCACATTCTTGATTTATATCTGGTTTGTCTGCTTTGACCTGTCCCTGGTTCCCAGCTTGGCGCTTGGTTTTCTTAGAACACAGGAGTGTAGTCGATTTGAGGGTAGGGCTGTGTTTTACTTGCTTGGTTTTTCCTTGGCTTCTGGTGGTATCTCCAGTACTCAATAAATTTTTTTTTGATTGAATGACTACTTGTTTTTTGCATTCCATGTATACATTCTGAAACTTTAATCTTCTCCTGGAAAATCCTTACTAAGGTTTAGGTGTGTGGTTTATATTTATTTAGTTAGTTAGTTTTCACCATATGCAATAATTCTAATAGCCTGGTAGAAGTCCTGATAGACAGTGCTGTGTATATATACATATGAATCAGTGGTAATGGGCATGCAGCTTGTTGGTATTTAGCAATTGATGTCCCCTAAACTACTGGGGGGAAAAGCTGTATTTTAAACACCATCCCTCTAATCTTTTGTTAGGTGACTAATAACTATAATGGGTTAATAGCTAACATTTATTGAACATTTACAATGTGCACCAAGCATTATATCTGCATAATTCCATTTAATATTTGCACTAACCTAGTGAAATGGGTACTATTATCACCCATTTTCATTTTATGAAGAAGGAAATTAAGGCTCGGAAAAATTAAGTCACTTGCCCAATGCCTCACAATGACGAGCAGGGCTAAGACTCCAACTGAGATCAGTTGGAATTGTCTATAATGGAAGAGTTATTAAGAACAGTAAAGATCTAAACTAACACCAGAGAAACTGTATTCAAAAACTAAAGACCTGTCTATGAAGCAGAGGGAAATGTAAGCCCAGAACCTATTCCAAGTGATCAAAATATCTTTAGTAGATAATGGGACCAAACTTTCTGGTCCTGGGACATAGGATTTTCAGTACTCAGACTGGAATAGCTGCAGGGAAATGCAGAAGGTTGGTCGTCCAATTATTCAGGGGCTCTACCTTGTCATTTGAATATGCTTCTAATCCTGGAAAATTTATGAGGGAAACAGAATATGCTGAGTAAGCTGAAGTTTCCAATTTAAATGCAGCATATGGAAAAAATCCTAAGTCAAAATTTGAAGGACCTTGGGGCCAGCAGGTGGTGTAGTGGTTAAGGCACTGGACTCCCACATGGCTAACTACAGTTCAAATCCCAGACCCTGTGGCTAGAAACACATGGGGTACATGTGAGTGCATGCCCAAAATCCCAAGAGGAGAATGGAGGAGAAATGACTGCAGCGTGACCATCTCCCAAGGGACGAATTCTCACTTTCTGTCTCTCTGGTGAGAATATGCACCCTATAGCAAAAACCTCTAAAAAAATTTTTTGAAGGGCCTTAATTCTCTGTCCTATAAGATGTAACAAGTTGGAATGGGAGCTTTGGCAATATTCTGTCCTTGTGATTGTTATTGTAACCTCTAATTTCTTTATTTTCCTTTCTTTTCTTTTTTCTTCTTTAGAGAGAGAATTTTGCTATAGGGCATGTGTGCTTGCCAGAGAGACAGAGGGATACAGAGAGGCAGAAAGTGAGAAATCAGCCCCTGGGGGGTGGGGGGGAGGGATGGCCACACCGCAATCCCTTCTCTTCCATTCTCCTCTCAGGATATTGGGCATGCATGTAAAAACACCCGACATGAGTTTTAAGCCACCAGGTCTGGGACTTGAACCATGGTAGACTACATGGGAGTCCAGTGATGTAACGTTCACACCATCTGCTGGTCCCCTATTTCTAAGATTTTACCCAAAACTTCTTAATCAGCTCTGTTCTGTTTTGGCCCCAGAGAATACCTGGCCAATGTGGTCTGAAATACTCTGAGTCTGAGTTTGTTTTCTAGCTCTAAAAGCCCTAAGATTCTACCTTTAAACTTTTGACTTGGCACCAACTGGTTCCCACGACTAGAGACTCAGAAAGTAACAATATCAGCAAACATTTCTAATTGCTTTATGTGGACTAATTCATTTAGTATACCCTATTGAGCAGATATGCAGTAGCACAAGGAGAGGATGTAATACAGATATTAAGTTTTCAAGAAAAAAATGTACATTAAAATTATTTGTGCTTCTCTGAGTCTTAAAACTAATGATTACATAATGTGTATTCCTGGATCTAGCTTTTGAGGTGATAGCCACTAACAAGGTGTGATTTGAGAGGCTGCCTGCTTTCGTGCCTAGAGTCATACTATTTAAGATTTAGTTCTCAGTCACTGTACCAGCTAAAACTCCTCTCCCATAGCATCAGTGGTATGTGGACCACACCGTGAGAAAACCCACATTAGAGATTGCCACTCTTTGTCAACTAATTTACCATTTGGTTTTGAGGATGGAGTTCTTTGCTGCAGAGAGGTTTTGGGTTTCTATGTGGTTAAGCCTGTCATTCTTTGCCTTTGGTATCAAGCTTTGAAAGTCCTTTCTTAGTCTAAGGTAATTTAAAATAACTATTTCCTGAGTGCCCAGTGGTCTGACAAATAATAGGCACTCTTGGATTAAGAGATATTCTCTGTTGAAAGCACAAATGCATTTGCAAATTTAACATTCATGGTTTAGATACCTCATGAGAACCCCAATATATAAGGAATTGCCTTTGTGCTGAGGCACAGATGTAAGTCACATGTGTAAGGGAGGTTAGTATTTGAGAACAAGTCCTTTCACTCACTGTCAAGTGAGCCTGGTGCCCTACACAACATCTACTATTATGTGTGTGTGTGTGTGTGTGTGTTATGTATATGTTGTAAATGTACATATTGTATATAACATATATAAAGTGATAAATATAACATAAAATTTTCCATTTTAACTATTTATAGTGTAAAATTCAGTGGCATTAGGTCCATTCACAATGCTATGCAATCATCACCATTTTCAGACCTTTGTCATCATCCCATACAGAAACTCTACCCATTAAACAACTCCTCATTCTCTCCCTCCCTCAGCCCTAGGTTACTTCCATTCTACTTTCTATGTCTATGAATCTGCCTATTATAGATATTTCATATAGGTAGAATCATATAATATGTTGCCTTCTGTGTCTGGCTTCTTTCACTCAGCATAACGTTTTCAAGGTTCATCCATGTTGCAGGATGTATTAGTACTTCATTAATTTTTATGACTGAATAATATTCCATTGTATAGATACACCACATTTCACCCATCAGTTGATGCTTGGGTCCATTTTTTCGGCTGCTGTGAAGAATGCTGCTATGAACAGCAGTGGATGAATACCTGTTCAAGATCCTGCTTTCAGTTCTTTTGGGTTTATACCTAGGAATGGCATTGCCTAGCACCTACTTTACAACACAATTTTGTGGTCCACTGTTCATAGTCCACCTAAAGGTAGTAACTTTCATGAAGTGAGCAAACGTCAGTTTCTGTCAGGGAGAATGTCCCCACTCTGAGTCAGCTGCTGGCGCTAGTGATTACAATTAAAAGAAAATGAAGAAGTTTAGTAAAGTGATGATGCTAGCTGGAAAGAGCCATTTTACGGGGGGCATGATTTGCCTTCAGGATGTTCATGAGTTAGGAACTGGCAAGTTTTAGTGTATATCTTTAATGAATGGCCAGGATCTAGTATACCTTATAAAAGAGTACCATGTGACTATTACTCATCATTAACTACTTTGTGTGAATTTGTTTATCAGACCTTTGGTTGGGAGTGACAGCATACTGGGAGTAGGGTTCTAAGGGACTAGGACATGGTAAAGCCAACTTTGAAGAAAGAAGGTAGAGAGATGGGGCTGGAGTCCTTGGAAGGCATGGTGTGTGCTGCTGCAGCATAGGGCTCTGGGCAGCAGGAGAGCTCCACCTTTTGGAATATTCATGCTCTTAAAGAAAGATTGGAAGAACAAAGCATGAATTTCATCTGTTCCTCAGTTTTGCCAGGAGTGGACTCATGTGAGCCCACACCTCAGAAAGTAACTTTACAGTGACCTTAATTTCCCTCCATGACTGAAGAGAAGGTTAACACTACTGCTTATATTTGCACTTCCAGATAAACTAAAAAGCGTTCAATTCCAGGTAGAGTGCTGGCTCCTTTCCAGACCAGGTTCTGAAGGCCAGAGAGTCTGGGTAAATGGAAATGAATATGTCTGGCCAGGGCTGCCAGGATCACTGGGCCCCCTGAGTGATGGAGCAGAGCAGAGCATCTGCCCCCACCTTGTGGATTGGGTGAGAGGAATGAGGTCCATTGTGTCTGCATCTGGTGGTGGTCATTGCACTGTTTGCTCATCGCTATGCTGCTCCTACCTGAACTTTCTCCTCTTATGTAAGACATCCCTCAAGATAACTGCATAGCCATAATCTGCCATGGCTGACTGGGTTTACATAACAAATTTGTTGATGTTGTACAATAGCCTCTTGAGCCCTGGAGAAACCTGTGTGCTGAGTGGGACTAAAGCCTGGTCTCATTTCATGGGGTACTTTGTGTGCTCAGTGCACTCCAGGGAGAGCATTCCATGACCATGGGGGTCAGAAAGATGAAATTTCCCTTTTAGATGAAGAGAACAATAATTGCCCAGGACATATTGTGCTGTCCCAATGCCTACCATAAAAGGACAAGGATGAAGGCTACACTGTAAAATCACAGTTTTGGCAGACAAGGCCTTCCATAGCACTCCATGGGTTAATTGGAGTCCTGTGAATGCCAGAGAACTAGATCCTAGCCTCAGAGCAAACTAGGTTTGATGAGGAGTCTGGTCAGGGAAAATGGCTTCTGGAGGCCACTGTCCACCTTGCTGAAATCCAGCTTAGTCAAGGAGTTAGAATGGGGATAAAATGGGGTCCAAGAGAGCAGAAAACAAGCTTTTTCAAGTGCTATTCCAGGCATGAGGAAATCTTATCAGCAAGCAAGACAAGTTCACTTGTACCCGCTAGCTAAGAATCCCTGTCCCAAAGTAGCTATTGCCTTCTGGAAAGTGTATGAGGTGCAAGATCTTTGCCAGCCCAAGAGACTGAATAGGAAGCTTCCTATTATTTAGACAAGAGCACAAGAGAAAACCAGAGCTGGAAGCAGGCTTTGTCAGTGATGACCTAAGCACACTATCAGCCTTCCTCTCTATAGAGCCACTTCTCTCATTTAGGTCCAGCCTGAAATTGAGCCCCTGCCTGTGGACAAAGCACCACAGGGACCTTCGCTATCCTTCCTTGAAGGAAGAATTTACTCATGAAATAGCCTTGAGTATTCAACCCACTTCCTCTTGTCTTCTCTTTAGGAGAGATGAAGAGCAGCTGCTCACAGTTTAGGGGTCTGGCTGGGATTCCCACTCAGTGCAGTCTAGGCTGGTGATTGGCTACCACTATCCCTACAAAAGGAGAAGGGGATAAGAGGAAGGGAAGAGACTCCAATGGCTCCTTTCTGGCTTACCCTCCTCCAGAGACACCCCTCCTTCAGTGCTGTGCATAGTCTCACTCCCAGACTAGAATGAGCCTAGGCCAGCCTGAGGGCTCTGACTCATATCTTGTGTAGTACCTTATGTAACAGAGCCAGGGTACTGAGGCATCAAGCTTCTGCTTGCTCGGTGGCAGACTTCCCTGAGGCCAGGCATTTGGAAGCCTGCTGGGGGTCCAATTGGAACTCCTCATACTTCCTAAGGAAAAGCCTACTCTCTCCAGTGTCAAGCAGAAAGAAATGCCAGGCAGCAAAGGTGATCCTCCTTAGCCCTCACACTCAGCAGCAAGTATAAGAAGACAGGCAAGCTGGAATAGACTTCATTTGGCTTGAGGGTTTTTTTTTCTTTTTTCTTTTTTTTTTTTTTTTGTTGGGGGGTCCTGCTGTGCACTGGTAAGGAAATCACCTGGTGCATGGAGGGGCTCAGAAAAGGACTCTAAAGTTCCTCTTCTGGGACCAGAAGATGGCATAGTGGTTGCATCGCTGGACTCTCACGTAGTCTACCTCAGTTTGAGTCCCAGACTTGGTGGCTTAAACTCACGCTGGGTGTGTGTGTGTGTGTGTGTGTGTGCGCGCGCCTAAAATACCAAGAGGAGAATGGAGGAGGAGAAGGGATTGGAGCCTGGCCATCTCCCCGGGGGGTGATTTCTCATTTTCTGTCTCTCTACTGAGCACACGCACCCTATAGCAGCAAAAAAAAAAAAAAAAAAAAAAAAAAAAAAAAAAAAAAAAAAAAAAGTTCCTCTTCCTTTTGTATCTGCTTGTTGGTTCAGGACCTGTTCCAGGGACTCCAGGCTTACTGACACTGGGTAGAAGAGTTTACCAGAAACTGGAAGTCTCTTTAAAGGAAGCCCCTTCAAGAGACAATACCCAGTCCATTCTCCACAAAGTGTCAAAGTCCCCAGGCTGGCCTGAATTCATAATGATTCTTAGTTCTCTTCTTGAACTATTCAGAAAATTACATTACTGGTTTGGTGCAACTGAACCCCGAATGAAGTCAGGATCGCTGGACCAATGACATATTTCTCTATTAACTAATCTGATTATCTACAACACAGAATATCCGGACCAGCAGTTAGCGTAATGCTATATTGCTGGACTCCCATGTAGTCGACCGTGGTTCACATTCTGGACCCAGTGGCTTAAACTCAAGCCGGGTACGTGTGCATGTGTGCCCAAGATCCCGAGAGGAGAATGGAGGAGAAGGGATTATAGCTTGACCAACCCCTCTGGGGGGTGGGGTGATTTCTCGCTTTCTGTCTCTCTGTCTCTCGCTATCTTTCTGGCAAGCTCACTTGCCCTATAGCAAAAATCTCTAAAAAAAAAAAAAAAAAAAAAAACAGAATATCTTCATCAATCCAATATTCTATTGGCTCAAGGTTTGTGATTAAACTAATAGCCCCCCTTCTCTTTTCTTCTCTTTGCCTCAGGTTATCTGATTGTGATGCCAGCAGGTTAATGGCTCACAGGCAAAGGGTAGGTGTGGGCATTGCTCTCTAGTCCAAGATAGAGAAGAAACAGGGAAACAAAGTCAAAACTGTAGTGTGGGAATTACCTGTAGGTATAGTTTGTATCCAAAGGTCAGACTCATGAGTTCTTAAATAATCCCAAGAACACATCCTGAGGATCAAAAGACCTGGGCACCCCCAAATATCCCAAATCACAGCCAGAATCCAGTGTAATTGGGTGGTATGAGGTGAAGGTGGAGAATATCCCTTTTTAGGACTCTCTCCCAGGCTTTCAGCCCCACACTGCTCTCCACCCCCATTGCTCTTTTGGTTTACAGTTAAGTACAGTTTCAAACAAAAACAGAGGAAGAAAGAAACAAAGATAAAGAGCATGCAAAAGAACTATTCAGCTGTAAGACAACATAATGTGCCTGCCCATGTACATAGAAAAATGAAAGATGTAAGCATCTCCTTCAGTCTTGTACTGAGCGACCAGGCACTTCAATTAATCAATCCATCATTTATTGACCAGGATCATGCTATTTATTGGATTCTGACTGTGAATTTATTGAATGTCTACCCTGTTAAGCACTGTAGAAGACACAAGAGACATCAGTAGGCTAGGACTGGGCTGTGAGAAGCTGACGGCATAGTTGGGAGGAGTAAAGCAGCTGCACTGAAGGCCAGCAGGGAACAAAGGAGTAACCACAGGGCTCTGAGAGCCAAGTCTGAGCCCCTGATCCTTGAGAGAAAGGCCTTATGCTTACTGCTCCCTGAAGTCTGCAGATCAGATCCGGACCTTGGGCGCTGCCAAAGCAAACTAGGAAGGGAGAGTCTCTTTATGGCGGCGACTTCCAGCGGAGCCTTAAAGAATGGATTGGCTTTGGCATGGTGGGAAGCAGCTTGCAGGCTTTCTGGTGGAGGGAGAGGAGGATAACTTTGCCAGTTCAGCAGAGCTTTGGGGGCAGGAAGGGTCCAGGCTTAGGGTGCAAACACTTTTTATTTTTCCTGAGCAAAGAACCTGGAGCCACCAAGCTTCAGGAACAAGTGGGAAAGGCCCTCTGTGGCCCTCCCCTCATTGTCTCTCTCTGACTTGATACAAGCTGGACCCTAGAAACTGCTCCTTGGCCTAAGAACCTGAGGCAGCCCTTGGAGCCTGAGAGCAGAAAGACACATTTCCGTTACACCTAGGGAAAGCCCACTGGAACCAGGAGGGTTGAACTTGGGAATGCAGTCAAGGGTGGGCACCAGGGTAGCCTGGGAGCTATAGCTTCATATCTGTGCATCTATAGCCATGTTATCCATGAGGTCCCTTCTGAGATGAGTAACAGAAGCAAGAAGATGTCAAGGTGATGCTATGAGAATAAATATATCGTTTCTCCATGTCTCTGTAAAAATGTTCCTAGCAGCCTCTAAGGGTGTCATTTTAGTCTTGTTTGTGCCATAGTCAAATCTTTGTCCCAGATACCCTATAAATGAAGGCCCTGGAGGAGGGCTAAGGAAAGTAGGAAACTTCAAGCTGACAGAAAGGGAGGGAGGGCGCTGAGTAGCAAGAGGAATAGCCTCAGGTAAACTGTGGGAGGGTGATATTTATAGTCAACACTCCATCCTTGCTTTCTAAGTCCCGCTCTCCTTGCTAATGTCCTGGACATCATGCAATCACCACTGCTCTGGGGAATTGCTATATAAGTTCATGAAAAAATTCATTCAACAACAAATATTCATTGCACACCTTCCATGTCCCAGGCTCCACGTTAAGCACTGGGATACAATGAGAAACACACAGAAGGCATGGTCTCAGCTATCATGGAATTGTCAGCAGAGTGGGTAGATAGACATTAGCCAAACAGTCAAGTCACAGAATGTGTAAGTACAAACTCGAGTGAGTGCCAAGAGGAAAAAGGAATAGGCTTCTGTCAAAGAGTATAACAAAGGATCAGACAGAGCTTCCTGAGGGAATGATTTTGAGCTAAAGAAATGAATCTCTAATGCTGAAATTTTAATGATCACAGCCAGACCAAAGGAGACATTTTCAGAGAGAGGACTTTTCAAAGAACACGTGAAATCATACCATGCAGATAGGTAGCTTTTACATCTCTGGAAATATCTCTAGGTCATGAATAGCCACTAAATTTAAAATGGGAGGACTAACAGCATTCTTACAAGAGGAAGCTCATGGGCCAATAGTATTTTAATGTCATCCTTTACTAAAAATAGTCCATGACAGTATGGAAATGTGCAAAGGCTGGGCCTGAGGACCAGTGATAAAGTGGACATAGCCCTTGAGGAGGAAAATTTGTTGTTGTAAATTATTTACTGTAAAGAAAAAAGAAAGCAGGGGGTCATCTGAATTTTCTTTTCCATTTGTGAGTATCCTTCTGAGTTATGAATGCTTCTTGTTGTACAGAGGGAATAGGGCACAGGGCTTCATGTTGCACTCCCTTCTGGAGCCCAAGTTGTAAATTTTCCAGGCTGCAAATGTCAGATATTTTTCTAGGCTGAAAAACAGCCTGGATTCAGAAGGGGAAGAAGGCTACATTCCCCAAGAAGAGCAAAGAAGTGATCAAGGGACCCCAAGAAGCCTTCTTTTGAGAGAAACGACCATACAATGGCCAGGTGGGATCCAAGGGAAGCTGATTGTGAAAGGTCTGGATAAGGCTAGCAGGACTTGTTTAGCCAACCAAAGGTAAGCCTAGGACTTGAAAGACATATGGGGCAAATCTAAGGGAACTAAACTGATTGATCTAAGAGAAGTTTAAGGGTAGAGAGAAAATGGTAGAAAGAGAGAGAAGAGAGGTTGATCTTCACATATAAGAAAAGTCACAACTCAGAAATGGTGACTAGCTGTTTCCCAACCACACTAGAAACAGAACAAGAGGAAACAGGCCTACACTGTAGCATGAAGAATTGAGATTAGATAGAAGAAAACTTCCTGACTACAAGCATTCAGAGAAGCAAGATGAAATTACCAAGGGATATTGTATGTAACTTATAAGTATGTGGAAGGTTGTGACAGTTGAAACAAAGAAGTATTAATAGACAAAAGTGAGCATGCTGGGTTTATAAGGACCATGGACAGAAGGAGACAGAAAGGTCAGAAAAGCAAAGGGGTCAGGAGCAGGAAAAGGAAAGTGCATGTGTAAAAGTGCTTTCATGAAAATATTTCCCTTATAATAAAACTGTCAATGAAATCTCTATTGGAAGTCAGTCATTAAAACCAGCATACACTCTCTTGTGTCTGCAATGGTGTTGGAGAATGGACTAAAGAGCGAGTAGGGTCCCTTCCAGCATTCTTCAGACTTCTTGTCGCCTGGCTAAATTAGTCTCAATCGAGCACCCCATCCCCTACACTCTAACTCTTTGGGGGAACACCCATATGCCCATCCCAGGAAGTTGTCTTGGAGGAAGAGGATTTCTCCTAACACACAACAAAGATCAGATTAGACACAGGGGATGAGTGGCAGTCAACAAACCATATAAGGTCCCTCCAAAAAAAAAAAAAAAAAAAAAAAAAAAAAAAAAAAAAAAAGTACAATTTAGTGTTGGAGACAGGCATTAACTAATATTGGGTTGTCAGGAAAGCCATGATGCATTTTTGTATAGAAAAACATAGAAAAATATGTCATGACTTTCCCAACAACCTAATAATTGCACAAATAGCAACATCATTATAATTGATCATAGGGAAGGAAAAGTATAGGAAGCCAGGAGAACACAAGCTAAGGGGACTTTACCCAGGATTAGAAAACCCACAGAAAATAATCCACCTGGGACTGGCCCTATGGCCTAGTAGTTAAGGGAGCCAGATCCCACATGACTGACCATGGTTCAAATCTTGACCTGGCAGCTTGAAAAACATGCTAGGTATATGTGTATACATGAGTGTGCCAAATCCCAACAAGGTAAGAGAAATGGAGAGGAAGGATTACAGTGTGACCGTGTCCCATTGGAGGGTGCTTTCTCCTTACCCCTTCCCCCCCTCCCCTCCAGAAAGTACACATGAAAATTCACCTTAAGACCTTGGGCACTGCATGTGCCCTGTTGTGAGTAATTCTTGGCCAAAGTCAGTTGCAAGGAAAGGTAGAAGTGAACCCAGTCACTGCCAACACCCTAAGATGTAGATTTTGAAGCTCTTTTGGCTCAGTGAAGCCCTGTCAGATAGGAGTAAAACACCAAAGAAACTTTCCCACCAAAATACTCCAAGGAAATTTTCTCCCTACCAAGATCAGGTAACCATGATTTAGGCAAAGTGATTCTCTAAGGGCCTATCAGCTGAAAATCAGGATCAGGAAGACTTTGAGATGCTCATAACTTGTGTGATGAACAGGATGGAGGTCAGTGAAGAGAATAATGTGTTGAAAATTACGTTGAAACAGATCACCACTGAAATGACCATGTCTCCAAAATTTTGTGTCCTTGGTCTCCTCTTTAATTGTGGAAGGCTTTGTTATACAAAGGGTCTTCAAAAAGTTCAAGGAAAATGTGTATTATGGAAAAAACTATGTATGAATTTCACAGACTTTTTGTGCTGAAATACATTTGTACTTTAATTTTTTTCACAAATTTTTAAAAGTCTCTTCATATATTCTAGTATTAGCTCTAAGATATTCCCAAGGCTGTTGAGCAGAAGCCTGATTCTAGAGAAACAGGATCCTAGAGAGGCAAGGCCCCACTTTGTTCTTCCCTGTCCCTCCCTCAGAGATTCTGACCCTTAAGAGAAGTTAGCATGGGCTTCTCTACCTTCACAAGGCCCTGAGGGGCCACCAAGGAGCAGAGAGAATTAGTTACCATGTGCTCATGATGTTTCACATCTGACAGACAACCATTGACAGGTTCTGTGACCTTGGCAAATGAGTCTACCTGGACTTCAGTTTCCTCACCTAGAAATTGGTGGTAATGCGGTTGAGAAAGTTAAATGAGAAGATGTTTCTAGGAAACACTGAGAATCCCTTCACTATTATTAGGCAGGTCATGTGTGGTATCAAAACAAAACTTTATCTGGCTTACCTTGCCTCCTTCTCTTCCTAAGTTCTCTCACTGACCCAGTCCTTTGTTCTGTCAATCACATACTTTTCTTCACGCAGCCAGCTTGAAACAGTCTGGCAAACTTCCTCCCTATTAATAAGGTTTGCTCTGTCAACTTTCTTCATTCACACTCAGGTATGAATGACTGAGAACATTTCTGGTTTCTCTCCTGCAGAGAGCTTTGGAAATTTTTATCGGAGATCAAAGCCTATAGAAGCACAAGGATGCCCTACTGTCACTGCTAGCGAATGGGGAAAGTTTTCAGAGGGCAATGGGCTAAAGATAGCCTCTTCAAGACACTGAGCTTCTCCCTTCTCAGGGTTAGTGGTCTATACTTCTGCCTCCACAAGCTGGCTTGCTGAAACATTGGTCTTTTTGAAAGTTCCAACCACAGGGGCTGGCTGGCAGAGTTGCCGTCTGGGTTCCCCTGGAGGATCCGGCCCTCCCCTCCACATGCACCTTACATGGAGACACAGAGGTTCAGAACTGGGAGAAGCTGTCACAACCCTCCATTCTGACCCCCTCCCATTACAGATGAGGAAACTGAGGCCCAAAGTGGGGTGGGTACCTGCCCCAGACCAAATAGCCAATTAGTAACCAGCTAGAAAGAGAAACGATGTCTCCTGATTCTCTGATCCAATGGTCTTGCGACTTCTCATCTCTAGACGGCTCTGCACATCCCATCCCAGTAGGTACACAACATTCCCATGCCAGAAGACCAGCTTTGGGCTCACCTGATGCCAGAAATGGTGTTTTCTTAATTTGATTTCATTTAATGGAATTGACCAGTGGTTTGGGTGTTACGGAGCCCCGGCCCTGGAATCCTGTTTCTGCTCAGGCTGGGGCTGCATGCCACAGCCAGTCACGCAAGGGGGACAGAAAGGCCTGCTGTTCGGATTGGAAAAGAAATCAGTTGCTGAAACATTGGTCTTTTTGAAAGTTCCAACCACAGGGGCTGGCTGGCAGAGTTGCCGTCTGGGTTCCCCTGGAGGATCCGGCCCTCCCCTTCAGTCTGGGAGTTAGTTTAGGAAGCTGTCCCAGCCTCAGCAAAAGATCCCCAGGGCAGTGCTTGCCCCAGGAGCTCCAGCCTTCCCTCAGAGCCTGGGAGCCCCTGAAGGTACTCAGAGCCGGGAACTTCCTCCGCCTCCACAATCAAGCCAGCCCAGGCTGGCCAGGAGGCTCCCTGAGCACTTTTTCTTCTGAGCCTGGGAAAGAGTTTCCAGTTGCTCCCACCCTAGCCCAGCAGCTAGAGAGAGGAAGGAGGGGAACTAGCTCAGGTGAGAGAGAGAGAGAGTGCAAGTGGGAGTGGGAGAGCTCAAGTGAGGAGGGAGCAGAGGGAACCAACACCCGTCAGGGAGTCAAAGCTTCCCTGGGCAGTGGAAAGATGAAGGTGGAAAGGCTGGAGGAGCCTCAGCTCACAGAGGAGACCCAGCTGGGGGAAGACCCAGAGCTCGGAGAAGAGGCTCAGTTCCTGGAGGAGCTACAGCTTGAGGTGGTAGAAAGTGGGTCAGATTTGGATCCAGAAGATCTGGGTTCGAGTCCAGACTTTGCCACCAATCTGATGCTTGAGCTTGAGTAAGTAACTCACTGCCCTTCTGTGGGGTGCTTTCCCAACTTACAAATGGGGGAGGGAAGAAAAAGATAGTTTCTAGGATCTCTTCCAACTCAGACATTCTGGAAGACTATGTCTCTAAAATTTTCATGTGAGGGGAAGTGATGCATAGACACTTGAGATAAGTCATTGAACCTCCGAAGATCAGAATGGTGTTGTGGGGGGAAAGAAGGTTCACATAAACAGAAAAAGGAAGAATGAAGACGTGGGCTGGCTCTGCTGCACAGCAGTAATACACTGCTCCAAAAGGCCAGATCCAGGGCAGCCAGGTGGCATAGTGGATAAGGCAGCTGAATCCCACATGGCTGACTACATAGTTAGAGTCCTGGACCCAGCAGCTTGAAAAACATATCAGGCACACATGTGTGCTCCAAACCCGGAGAGTATAATGGAGGAGATGGGATTATGGCATGGTCATCCCTCCCGGGGAGGGTGCATTCTCATTTTCCCACTCTCTCACTCACTGTCTCTCTCTGCACCCAGTAACAAATCAAAAAAAAAAAAAAAAAAAGACAAAGAAAGGCCAGATTCTGCATGACAACCGCTGTTCAAATCTCCAGCCTGGTCAGCCTAAAACACATCAGGGACTTGCACGAGTGCCCAAGATCTGACAGCTGGAGGACAGGGGGATTGTGCATGACTAGACTCTGTGGAGGGTGCTCATCTCTCCCTCTCTCTCTCTCTCTCTCTCTCTCTCTCTCTCTCGTGCACATGCTTGATCATAAATAAAGAATATAAAAGAATGAGAAGGTGGTAAATGTATAAGAATCATGACCCCAAGAGAGAGTTCAAGCTGAACAGAACATTGGAGTTGATTTTCAAAAGTCAAGGATGGTGGGCTTGGAATAGGTTAGTAACATGAACCAGGGTGTTTGTGAGTATCATTCACATGCACACGTTAATGGTCCCCTCAACCAAATATCTCCCAATGACCCTGCCAGTTCCAAAATGCAAGCGCTAAATCCGAATGTATTTCTTGAGTTTTTCAAATGTGTCTTTGCAGAAATTCTCAATTGAATGGGGGGGGGGGGGTGTTCAGATATTCATAGCTAGATCTAAAAGAGACACTATACTGTCTTAAAAACCTCCTTTCTTGGGAACAGCAGTTAGTGTAATGGCTATGTTGCTGGATTCCCATATAGTCAACCATGGTTCGAGTCCCGGACCCAGTGGCTTAAACTCATGCCGGGTGCGTTGTGTGTGTGTGTGCCCAAGATCCCGAGAGGAGAATGGAGGAGAAGGGATTGCGGCATGGCCATCTCCCCTGGGGGGTGATTTCTCGCTTTCTGTCTCTCTCTGTCTTTCTGGCGAGAGCACGTGCCCTATAGCAAAAAACCTCTAAAAAAAAAAAAAAAAAAAAAAAAAAACCTACTTTCTTGGTAAATCTCCACTCCCACCAAACCTCCTGCTGCATAACTCATAGCAGGTCCCTTCGAAAATCAGACGGTCATTAAATATAGCTACTCTCCCCACAGATTTGGGGAGATAAACCACCAAAATCAATTCGGTTGGAAGGCGTTTGGTACATTTCACTGTATTCAGATTTCTTGATAGTTGGGCACCCCTTCTTGGGTTATATGGTGAGACTATAAGCAATAGTAGCTGACATGTCACTAACCACTATTGCCAGGCCAGGTAATATCTTGGGGTTCCCTATAGGGTAGATCATCTACAATGTCCTCTACTAACCACAAGTCAGCAGTGTCTCCATTGCTGGAAAACCATGGTGGAGATAGTAAGTGAAAGAGACTCCATCCACCTGTCTAGACACACCTGCCTATAGCCTTAGTGCTTTTACCACTACACAGTTTGCTTCTAAGATGTTAGCTCTCCTTCTTTCTGGCTCAGTTAATTCACTTCAGCAATAATTTCTTGGGTATTTCTGGCCTCTCAGATAATCTTAATCAATTGTAAATTCCAAGATTGGAAAGGATCTTAGAATTTGCTCAGGACAATGGATTTCAGAGTACTGTAAGATACGGATTCCCTTAGGGCCCTCCTTGGCGTCTTAGGGGCTGCAGGAGGGAGAGGAAAGAAGGAAGAGGACAGTTTGGGGGAGGGGATGAGTGGCAATTGCGGAGGTGAATTTGAAGGAAGGAGAGGAGAGAGTTTGGAGAAGGGCAAAAGCACAGAAGAGAGGTAGATTGTGCCACTGCCCTCACCAATTAAAGGTTACACCTGAAACAAAAAGGTCACGCATAAGATTCTACATGTGTCTTTTAATATTTGTAGGGTCTTGGTTCTCACCTTGCTTGCTTTTCCTCAGCAGAGGGCTTTCAAGCTGAGTTCCACTGATATTAGGGAGCACTGAGAGCCCTGAGGAGCTTGGTGGGTGGAGCTCCCAACTTTATTCCCTTCTCCCTCAGAGTGCTCCTGTCTAAGGACTTTCCAGAGACCATGAGACCTTTCAGATTAGATTGTGTGGTGGGGGAATGGGAGAGTGATTATCTGTTTAACAAGAACAAAAATGCCTTAAGCCACCTTAACTCTCCAGGCAAAACAAGAATATCTTTTAAAGCATCCCCCAGGGGGGTGGACAAATCTTTAGGCTTGAAGGTATCTAGCACAGACCAGTTCCCTTGTTGGTCAGCCTTGACTGTGAGTCAGTTGACTGCTGGTCAGTTCATCTGTTTAGTCAAAAACGAGCACACATCTTTCTTGCCTGCAGAATGCTTTGGCCCCTCATCCTGTGTTCCCACTGTGGGCCTCTTTTGTCTCCTGACCACCTGGGGAGCATGATATGGATAGGAATGGCTGTTGATTTCTCAGAGAAGACAGTGTTCCCAGCTAGGAGCACCATGTGGTCCAAGAGGACTATGTGAGTACAGGACCGACAAGCAGGCTACAGATGTGGGCTTGGGACACTCCAGCCGATGTAACCCCTGGGGCCAAGGTGGAGGAAGTCCACTCCACAGAGAGTACGGCCAGAGTTAAGTGAAGGCTGGTGTAGAATTCTCGGCAGGGGAAATAGCTTGAGGGGAGGAACACTTGACTGGGAATAAGGGCCCTGTGTTCTGTTGCAAACTCTAGCCTTGGCTGAAGCTGTCACCTGAAAGAAGAAAAATAATAACTGGGCCCTGGCCCTGGAAAGGAGGAGGGAGAGAAGCCAGACTCAGGACGGCATCCTGGCCATTTGGGGCAGTCTGAAGCCCTGTCAGCTTTACATTGGAGGAGGAAATAAAGCCGTGCTTGTTGGTGGTGAGGACCATCTGCGTGCACTATACAGAGAGCACTGTTTCCCCAAGCGTGGTAAACATACGCTGTTGGTGTGCAAGATGATTTTAGGTGGTACGTGGACTAACTTTGTTTTTCTATTTTTACAGATATTTATTTGTTTAACATGTATTAGGGAAAAATATGGCTAACATATGGCGTATGATTTCAAAAAGATTATTTCTAAGGATGAGGCATTCAGATACAACAAAAATCGTAACACTGGTAGACAAATAACTGGAGTCAGGGGCATACTATTATCCTTTGTTTTAGCAAGATGGGACAAGAAGAGCCTGTGGATATTTAACAGGAGCTGTGCAGTATGGTTTGAGATCTTTTCCATGTGCACCTCACTTGAAGTCCCTCCTGAAAGCCTTTCCAAGCGTAAGATCAACCTGCTATTTTTAAATCCTGATGTCCTGCTCTGCCCCATGACACTCAACACTCCAGATTAGCAGCAAGCCTTTCGCTTGGTAAAGGGCACTGTCTCTACCATGCTCTGGCAGACATGGGTATATAGGCACTAGAAAATTGGTAGGGCAGTCCTTGCCAGTCTCCATTGAGTTCTTCTCAGCATTGTTCATGGGCATATTCAGCTCAAATTTAAGGAGGTGTTTCTGGGAAGCAAGTCAAGAGGTTATAATCTTTCTCTGAATGCACAAAGCCAAAGTAGAAGGACAGGAAATATGTCACTAAGGCAATTTCACGTGGGTTTGTGCTGATTTCCGGACAGATTTGGACAAGATTTGGTGGGAAATGTGTACAAAATCAAACTGTACATGTGAGTTCCCGTTTCTGCTGGGAGCTAGTGATGGGCCCTATGTAAGCAAGTTTGGTTCATTTTCCATTGTCCTGCAGTAGAGATCATGAGTATTAGTCCTGCTTCCCTCAGGGCTCACCTTGTGCATTAGGAGGGTGAAACACGGTGGGGGAAGCAATAAGGTGAGGAAGGTTATGGATCTGGTCTGCTTTCTTTCTGTGTGGTGCCTCAGGAGTCATGTGTGTCTTTCTTATGTTATCTCTAGCAAAGGGCTCATATAGAGGCAGCTGATCTTCAAACACCTCTGAGAAAGGAAATACCACAATGTCCTTGGTCATACATTCCAGTGTTTAACAACCTCTGTTCACTGAGATTGTTTCTCCTAATTCTGTCCTCCAGCTTTTCTACATACCACTTAATATGCTTAAATGGTAGTTATTATGTTCCTTGTCAGCTTTTTTTTCCAAATTAGCTCAATCCATTTAAAAGAAGAGGAAAAGTTGAACCAGCGTGTATTTCTCCATCCTTTAGATGTTCTCCAAATTCCCCACCAGAGATTCCATTCTGTCCTCTGTAACAGCTAGGATTGTAGCATCAACACCTTTGCCTTCAGCCAGTCACTCCAATCCCACCTCTGATCAGTGATACGCATTTGTAAGATGGCAGGTTAAGAAAGGAGTAAAATTAACTGGACTGTAGAGGACCCAGTCGCCCTCCCTAACCCCCGGAGCTAGCTGTTCCACAGGAAACTGGAGCTGTGTAGAGTTTCATTAGTGGCTGATGGCCATGGAATAGAGAAGGAAGGTGACCTCATAGTTTCTACATGCTTCTTTCCTATTTAGAGCACCCAGGATCATGTTCATTCCTTAACGACATTAAATTGAGTGGTAGCAATCTATTATAGCCTTTGCCTTTAGCTATTTACCCACATAGTCCCATTCTTGAATGTTGAGTGGTCATATTTTGCTTATCTCTATATTCATTATCCACTTTGCGGATTATCTATAGCAGCCACAAAATTCAAGGCTGCCCCCCATATACACCTTCTAGCTAGTTTCTTAGTATTCACAGGTGCAGGGTCACTTTGACACCAGTCCAAATAGAGTATAAAGAGTGTTCTTGTAAAAATAAATTATGCACTTACACATGGATTCCAAATCTAAGCACGACTACATTTCATATATCTGGGATAACATGGAAAGTATGTCAAGGATAACCAAAATAAGAGATTAAAAAATCATATATAGCTAGCTTTAAAATTTCACTATGGAGACCAGCAGATGGTGTAATGGTTATGTCACTGGACTTCCATGTAGTCGACCAGGATTCAAGTTTCAGACCCAGCGGCTTAAAATTCATGCCAGGAGTGTGTGCATGAGTTCCCAAGATCCCAAGAGGAGAATGGATGAGAAGAGATTGTGGTGTGGCCATCCCCTAGGGAGTGATTTCTTGCTTTCTGTTTCTCTGTTTCTCCAGTGAGCACATGCACCCTATAGCAAAAATTCTCTCTGCAGAAAGAAACAAACAAACAAGGGACCAGCAGTTAGCGTAATGGCTATGTCGCTGAACTCTCATGTAGTCGACTGCGGTTCGAGTCCTGGGCCCAGTGGCTTAAAGTCACACTGGGCGTGTGTGCGTGTGTGCCCAAGATCCTGAGAAGAGAATGAAGGAGAAGGGATTGCAGCGTGGCAGCGTGGCCATCCCCTCTGGAGGGGTGATTTCTCACTTTCTGTCTCTCTGTCTCTCTCTGTCTTTCTGGCGAGTGTACGTGCCCTATAGCAAAAACCTCTCCAAAAATTAAAAATAAGTAAAATTACACTATGGGTCTCTATGCATATTGGGTTGTCAGAGTGCATGCGCCCTACAGTAAAAAAACCTCTCAGAAAAAAAGTCATAACACATTTTTGCATAAAAAAATATGTAATGATATTTCCGATAACCTAGTGTGTGTGTGTGTGTGTGTGTGTGTGTGTGCGTGTGTGTGTGTGTGTGTGTGTGTGTGTGTAGGTCTGCCATCCTAATTATTTGGGCTTATATTAAAATGAACTTGCATCTCTGGAGTTTACAGAAAGTAGGAGGGGCCACTGGGCATAGAGAGAAGCTAAGCTGAGAGCAAGCATTGCCACTGATTATTTCACAAAGTGGAAAAGTCACCCAGAAATACATGGCTGTTGATTCTCAAGCATACAGAAATCATTTCCATGTGCCCTTGGGATGTGTCATATGGTTGTTCATACCATAGATTTGTCCAGGTGGGTTCAGGGGCCAACCCACTGGTACCTAGTTTGATTTGGGGAGACAGAGCCAAGGAGTTCCCAGGAAATTAATAGATCCTTTCTCCCTCACACTAGCCCGATGGCTGTATCACTATGCCTGGTCTGATCATCTGACCTGTGTGAGTCTGAAGGAGATGCTGCAATTCATCTGAGGAAAATCACGTCTGAGACAGGAAGGGGCACAGCAGCCTCTTCAGCCAAGGATTTATGTATCTGTCACAGGAGGGAAGTGTGAGCTGAGAAATGACTCCCAGAAGTGCTAGAATTGGAAGAGGCAGCACTGCTACCTTTCACAGTCAGTAGCATATTCACTGGGAATCTATTCTACCTCAGGAGGCCAGCATCCTGGCCCTTCCTCCCTTCCTCGAGTCCATCCTCCCTCCCACTCTCCTCTCTGGCTCAGCACACACTTAAGAAAACAGAGTAGAGCTGTCCAGGTGCACCCTGCCAGCATCTAAGCAGTAGGTGAGAGAAGGATGGCAGGGACTTCTGTTGCTATATGCCTTATAGTTAGTGGCCAAGAGGACAGGCCCCTGACCCTTGAGCCAGCCAGCAGGCTTACAGCTGATGCCATGTCACCATGGCTGGTGCTATTGGCAATGGGTAGGTGAGTTTCCTCTGGTCCCCACATCCTATAGAGACCACTAAGTGAGCTCAGTTGGGCTCTATCTGGACTTAATTCTCACTGTCTTTGTGAATTCATTTTTGCCTGCTGTAGGCCCTCTGCTCAGCCTGGACTGAGTCTTTGCTCCATGCCCATTACCCTACTGCAAGGCTGCTGCCTGACTGACTCCTTTGGCATCCTCATTAGGCTCCTGCAGTGTTTCTTGGAATCTAAGCTGTACAGCAGTGCTCCATCTTCAGGGCTCTGGTCTGTCTACATGGCTTCTAACCTATCCAGTGCAAAGGGACCCCAGCTGAAAAGCCAAATCTAACTGTCCATGGGAGTATCCACTCTGTACAGGTTTCTGACTGGCACTGGTGAGGACAGGTTAGGAGAAAGCTCAGACCTCTGGGTGTAGCTCTTCGTATGTTCCTTCCTTAACTTTGTCTCTAAAGCAGGAGCTTGGCTAAAGTGGGGGGAATGCTGCCCCTCCCCCACATTATAAAGAACTAATGACTATTTTCAACTTCTCTTTCTCTCAAGAAGCAGGAGGTGAGCTATGCCAGGCCTTGAAGTCCAATAGGAAAGTAAATGCCACCCAGACTCCAGACCTAGTCCCTCCTCACCAGCTCATGGTCCCTGAATTACTTAAGAAGAGATAAGTATGAATTCTGAGGAAACACCTCAGTCTGGATAGGAGATTGTATCTCTTTTATTATAAACTTAGTTGCCAAACCAGAACCATTTTCACAGCTGAAGTAGAGGAGGAAGCAGGCCCACCCTTCAGAAAAGGGTGAACTGATACCATTTGTTTCTGACACTCTCTTTTCTCCATTCTATATCTGTTCTCTATTATCCCATCTACAGCAAGCTCTCTCAAACTGTTTCCAGCTCCTTGAGGCTCTCAAATATAGAATAACAGTGCATGTTTCAGAACTTTCTTGATCTACCTACCTCTTAACTACAGACTGTGGGCTTTGATTTCTGCTAATAAGTCCAGCTAAGATGTAAACAGCTGGTAATAGCTGAATGTGTCACCTCCCCCAAGTCACAGTTGTATTTAAACCTGGATCTTCCAAAGGAATAAGCAAAGAGAATTTGCAGGCTCAGTGAAGAGTTAATGTAGCTGAACTTTTGGGGCATGGTCCGTCTGAACTTTATCCCCTCAAATTGTACCATGCAGGCAGCCATCCACTCCATGTACGTGTCAGGCCATCCCTGGAGATGTGGTTGACTTTGAGGAAGCTGGGAGAATCCTGGCTAGGTGAAGTCACTAGTTTAGCCTGCAGAGCGAGTAGCCAAATTCTGCCTAGACCTTTGGTCCTTCCCTGGACTGCCAGCAAGTCAGGCACTTAATGGAAGATACAGGAAAGAAACTGGAAATCCTCACTCTTGCATACCTGACTCAGTTGACTTTTTAAATATCTCAGAATGCAAGAGTGAAGCAATTACTTCTAATAGCAAAACCATTCTCGCTTGAATGGAGGAGCTCTAACCATTTACAGAGCAAGGGTTATAGTCATTTCAAAGGGTCTGTTGCAAGGCTATTTTTGGCTCACTTGCTCTTCTTTCCTCCTTGAGTTCTGTTTCCCTCTCTCAGCCCCTCAGGAGCCTCTCTCCACCTCCTTCCCCGTGTCTGTGCTCTCACAGCTTACGCAGGGGAAGTAACCCCTAGCCAAGTGATTCTGTCATCCAACACATTTTCCGAGATGGTCCCTCTGCTCCTTTCCAGAATAGTAGGGACAAAGACTGTCTGGGCCGACATAGCGACCTCTTCCCCTCCGCCCAAGCACACCGGAATTCCAAATGCTCTTGTTTCCTTCAAGCACAAATGGCTTTTGCTGCTGATCCTCTGCTCTGGGTTACCCATTTCCTGCTCAGCCCTGGCACAGCAAACACATCTCTGTAGCAGCTACCTCAGGGTAATTTGAGAAGCAGCTCTAGGCCACCACATGTGGAAAAGGAATCAGGGGAAGACACATGTGGAATAAGAATCTCCTCATGAAAGATGCTGGGCTTTAAGAATATAGAAATACCAGGACCGGATGTTTCTAGGATGCCAGCATAATTTACTCTAAGGTGATTATTTAATTATTATATCATCCTAGTTTCAGCCACATTAACAAAGTCCCTGACACTGTTCCATCTACTTCAAGGAGTCAGCTACCACACATCTCCTGGTTGTGCAAAAGCCTTGGGCACACACACACCTATCCAGTGTGGAGCCTCCAACTTGTACCTACAATATCTGATATGTTTCTACCTAGTCAGTCAGAGGTGTCCTATTGCTGAGTCTGTTTGGGTGAGGAAGATGGGAAAACAGGGCAAGTCCTCTAGGAGGGAACTCTTCTCAGTTTTCCTACCTTCCAGCCCTCTCTCCTTGTTCTCTGTCTCTTGTTTATGGGTTCCAATTCTGGTCAGGCCCAATACCCCTTGCCCACAATGCTGGGTCTGCAGTTTTGCTCACTGTACTCGTTCTATCACTTCATCCACTGCTTCTACCACTTCTCTTCCCATCAGCCCTTGGGCTGGTGGTAGGTTGCTATTTGCCTGGCCACTGAGCCCACCTAAAGATGTCTGGCCAGTTCCTTTTGGCCTTTTCCTCCTCACCATGCTAGCAATGCTCCTTCATGGTGGGCCCACAGGTTGGTAGGTGCTGTTTCTGCAGATTCATCACAGGAAGCAACTATTTCCCACCTCAAAACTAATACAAAAGCATGAATACTGCTCAGGTTCACTTGGTCCATGGCTTTGTTTTACCCATATTGAGCTTTACTTTTTTTAAGAGAGATTTTTGCTATAGGATGTGTGTGCTTGCTGGAGACAATCAAGGTTGTCCATCTATAGCATCTAAATAAAGTTAGACTTGGCTAGAGAACATGTTCTAAAGAACTGGTTAGCTACACAGAAAGAGACAGAGATACAGGAAGTGAGAAATCATCCCCCACCCCCGGGGAGGATGGTCATGTTGCAATCCCCTGTCCTCCATTCTCCTCTCAGAATTTTGGGCACGCACACCCAGAATGAGCTTTAAGCCACCGGATTCAGGACTCAAACCGTAGTTGGCCATGGAGTCCAGCATCATAACCACTCTGCCATCTGCTGGTCCATGTTCTACTTTTTTATTATTATTCTTATTTTTAATCACTGCACATCTTACATCATACAAAATAAATCTTGCCACCATGAATACACTGGATATAAGTCTAGTCCAAGATATTATCATATACATTATTAATACCAGACAATTTTCCATTTTTCTGTTCATTAAATGTTCCACTCCTTCCCCCCCGTGATTCCCTCCCACTGCCATCGCCCACCCTTCTCCTACACTCTCTATAGTTTGCCACTGTTATTATTTCTTTTAATTTCAAGAAAAGTAGTTTTAGCTTTAATGAATCAAAATCAAAAGTGAGTTCTACGTTTTTTAAAAGAATTATTTTATTCATTCATTCATTTATTTTAATTTGACCAGAAAGAGACATACAGAAAGAAAGAGAGAAAGAGGGAAAGTGAGAAAGCAAGCCACCCGGTCTTGGACTTGAACCGTGGTTGGCCATGTGGGAGTATCCAGTACCCAAACCACCATGCCACCTGCTGGTCCTTGTTCTACATTTCTAATAGGCCTTTTAGCACCAATTGCTGAAGCTGCAACTTCATTCTAGGGTTACCCAAGAAAGCAGGCCTGGGACCCTAGAAAAAACTTCTGAGTAGACAAAAGTGGTTGTATCCAACTCAATCTGCCTTTCTGTAGCTGTCTGTCATCCCCCTTCTCCTCTATGTGTACCTCAACTCCTCTAGTGTCCGGGTTGTGGCTGCCCTCTGGATGTCCGGTAGCAGCAGGTGCTAGGCCAGGGCTCTGGCTCTATACCCTTGATTGTCCAGTATGCTCCTTTGCAGCCCTAGTGATCCACTGGAGTGATGATCTCAAAGACAAGTGGTGGGTCCAGTCAGTGGGACCCCATGTTCCTCACACCAACTTCAACCTGAGTAGCTCTGCTTTCATCTATTTTATAAATTGGGCTTTCCACGTGAGATTCTGTTTGAAATAAAGGGCCCACTGTTTGTTTGTGTTTAATTACTGCATTTGGCCTTTCCTTCTCCATATTAAAATTACCCTATTACTTCTCCTCTTCTCTCTAGCTCTGAATTCTGCTAGTGGACAATGCGGGATGGGGGTAATGTTTATCAAATAAGGATTCCCTATTGATGTATTCCCAGGCTGCAGGCTGGCTGGAGATGCACATGCCTTCACCCAGTTAAGATGGTAAGGATAGCAGGCAGATTGGCACTCTGTTTGTCACATCACGTGGTTGCCTCCCCACCCATCATTAATAATAATCCCTCAAATTTGCATAGTACTTGACAATTTCCAAAGCACTTGCACAGACTTTATCTTATTTGATCCTCTGGAAAGCCTGTGAAGGCCGCTAGGGCAGGGGCCGTTATTTACATTTTACAGACTCTCGAGACCATTTAATCATTGGTTTCTCTGAAGAGCTCACTAAAGAGAACTAGTCAGTGTGAGCTGAAAGGTTAGTTAAAAGAAACAAGAGTTGGAACAAGGGTTATAAAAGGAATGATAGGGGAAGGAGATGAGGCAGAAGGGAGGAAGAGCCCACAGTGTCCTTGACCCACCAGCCCAGTTCATGAACCATGTCAGATGCAGTATCAAATGCTAGGAAGAGCCAGCTCAAAAAGGCAGAGATTTCCTTCACCACTACTATGGCTCGTAGGGCTTCTGAGTAGGCCAGTGCCTCCACCTTGTCTCATTCTTTCTCCACAAATCTGATCTTTTCATGCTACTCTCTTGAGAATTTCAAATCCTAGAAATGGAAAGGCCCATAGAGATAATCTAGTCCAGTCCCTCATTTTCCCAGAGAAGGAACATGCTCAGAGACAGAAAAACTCTTGCCTAAGGTCACACAGAAAAGCAGAGGCACAACTGGGTTGAAATCGCTGTCTCCTGACTTGCAGTCCAGAGGGTTTTCCGCTATAACACACTGTTGAGCTCTGTGTGTGTGTGTGTGTGTGTGTGTGTGTAAGGGTGTAAAGAAAGCCCGTGGGCAGTGCCTGGAATGCTTGTCTGGTGAACTACTGTGGCCTGGACCTTACATCTATATGCAATAGCTGGGGGTTAAAGTCATTTATAGGGCCTGGGGTATGATAGGGTGTGAGAAAGACAGGGTTCAGGGTTTCTCTCCCAAGGGGATTCACCCATATAAACTGCTCCAGGTAATTAAGATCCCAGAAGAATTGGCAGCTGCTTGCTGAACAAATTAGACTCTGCCTTTATGGGCATGTTCTGTGCTGGAGATCAGAGGGCCCTCCCTGATGTTTGGTTCATTAGTCATTGTTCCCTGTCAGAGCAAGCACTCAGAAAATTGGATGTCTGGCAACAGCCTGTATTCAGAAATTCAATAGCAGGAGCAACAACGGCAACAGCCGAGTGTCTGGGACAGTGCTCTATGCACAGTAGGTGCTTGAAAAATGCTTGTTAGCTAACTAATGAACTAAGTAAAGCAAGCCTTTAGTCCTCCATGCTATTCAGAATGAAACAGTGTCAATAACAGATCTGATTGCTTTTCAGCTGAGCCACATTTGAACTTTTTAATGGGCGGGCTGGCAGGACTTGGGCAAAGACCCAGTGGATGCCAGGTCCTTGATACAAACTGCGCTGTGTGGAGCACAGTGCCCACCACTTACATTTCGCACTACACACAGGCTGCTTGGATCGGATGGATTCACTGCCCCCTCTAAGCTTGCCCATGACGTCCTTCTAGTTGAATCCAAAGCCTTTTTCTTACTTCTAGCTTCTTTCGCCAGAACAGGGTAAGCCTGGCAGGGGAGAAAATGAGGTCCCAGGGCATATGTGATGAGGAGAAAGTGGGCACACTGCAAGAGGACATATAAGGAGAGCAGGTTTTAAAATCTACTTTTCCCTTTTTACTGTCTGTCAGAGCCCAGGCTTGCAAGATTAATTTGGACAGGCACTTTCGTATTATTCTTAAATATCAGGGAAAGATTTTTATTTTTGTTTTGTTTTGTTTCTTATACTAAACGTTCTTAGTTAAAAATACCCAAGATTCCTTACAAAGGTCAGCTAGCATAGCAGGACTAAGAGAATCTTAGCAGCTTTTGGCAGTCACTAAAGGTTACCACTGGTGTCCTGTCTATAGGCCAAGGGAGTGAACTCTGTGAGAGATTTCAAATATCCTTGATGGACTTCTCCACCATGTTAAGAACCGTTAGAAAAAGTACTTCTCCATCTATCTTGCTACCCAGTCACACCTTCAGATCTGATCCACTAAGATAAAAAACACTAAGACTGTGTTGTGCATGGATTCCTTTTGCTTTTGTTGGAAAAGAAGGAAGATATGTATAAGTGTGTGTATATGTAACCATGTGCATTTTCAAGGACTTGAGTATGTGGTGGGGGCTCACAGACTACACAGACGTACGTACAGAACGTGGACATTGTATGCAAAAAAGATATAGGAAAATGTATAGCAAACATATTTATGTGGTAGGGGGAACCTGTGTGTGTCAAGTGACAGTTAGAAGGACAGCATCTGAGAGAGCTGGTGCTCTCGGGGTGTGATATATGTCTGTAACTCCTTCTGCATCTATTCCTGTACATGAGACTTGAGAGTTAGGGTGATGAAGGGAGATGTGAGGGAAGCAATATGTGCCTGTGCATGTATGTGTGGACGTGTGCATGCATGTGTGTCTGGTGAGAGTGTATGTATCTGAACAATCCTCAAGTCTTAGATATGCCTGAGAGAACCATCTTGGCCCCTCTTCTCTCTTTTATACTCCCAGACCTCCTTAAGTTCTCTTCCTCTGTTCCTCTTTCTTAAGGAGATACTTTCCTCACATACTCCCTCCATCTCTAGTTTATTATCTTTATCATCCCAGTGTCCCCCCCTCCCCCACTACTCCCTCTCCCAGGCCACCTGCAGTCTCTTCCAACAAAGTGGAGGTGACTCTATCAGTAAGAACAGTGCTGGATGATTGGGAAACAATCTCCAAGCCAATGAAATGTCTGCCTAAAGATTGTTCTTGGATCAATGGGAATCCTGTGGGTCACCATTGGACAGATTAACATTGTCAAGAAACGTAATATAGATATTCAATCCTAGAATTTTGGTGAATTAATTAAAGCCTTGTTTTTAGTTCTATTGAGAAGGAAAATCATTTATTATCTTTAGTCTGACCCTGTGCCTTCAAGAGAACTCTCGTTCTGTGAAAATAAAGGCTGAGGTAGGCAATTCACACATACTTGTGAAATCTAAGCAGATTATCTCACCAGTGGCTATAACTGTAATAAACTAAAGTGACCTCGGTTTAAACAAACAGATGTTTGGAGCTGACAATTGAAGTGCAAATATGACCCTAATTAATGACTTGGTTAATGGTAAGTAGTTCACTCTTTAGAGATATTAGCTAAATTGTCTTCTTCAGCTACAACATACGTCTCCAGGCTACCTTTGTATTCTTGGGAAGTTAGAGATGTCTGATTACTCAGTCTATAAAGCCACTTGTGAAGCAGGGGGAGAAGTAAAACCTAGAGACAGTTCTGATTTGAAAAGTATTTTAGGAAAAGGAATTCTAAATACTCAGGATTCCTACCCATAAATGCATGTCCACCACCAAAACCAGTCTCCTTATATCTTCTCATAGGTAAACCCATAAACAAGGTATATGTCAATACACATTGAAGTAAAAACATATCTATTTTCAAGTGGTTTCCTATCAATACTCATTCTGGAGCCAATGTAGTTCTGAGGCTAAATTCAGGGAGGCTGCCACTTCTGGAAAGGAAGCTAGAAAGCAGTGTAAGACCCTGATGCCAAAGAGATGGATGAAACATGGTAGAGGATTCTGGGAAATGAGCTTAATGGCTGCCTGGTGTGAGGCACTCCACCCTTGTCCAACTGCTTATTTGTTATTTCATCAAGATGGGACAGGGAGGGGATGGTTAAATCAACTGACATGCTGGCTTTGGGTGGCCCTTCCTTCAAGAATAGCTCTTTCTCTGCTGCAGTGGATATATCCAGCTGCAGATTTCCGTCATCACTGGACACATTTGCCGATGAATTCAGAAATTATACTGGCCTCCCCAGTTGTTGTTACTGAGCTGAACAAGCACTATTGAGACCATCGTCTTGCACACACCACTGTACTGGGTGCCACAAGAGAAGGGAGGAGGGGGAATAAAACACTTGTTTCCCTCCCTTCAAGAGCTTTTAGTCAGGTTGGGGAGATGAGATACAGACGAATAAGTCACCGAAGAACAATTATAAAGGTATATGTCCACAGATGCAAAATAGAACAAAACAAAATGTCTTATAAAATGACAGACTTTGGCATTAGGTGGAATTTGGTGACCATTAGAATTGCCTGGAATCTTGGTGCAGAACTTCATGAGTGGAAGGTCAAGAAGGAACTTGTGCTAAATGTCACATGTATACCACAGTCCCCGGTACAAACAAGGAGAATGAAAGTGGTTAGTGCAGGTTCCATAGCATATGTTTACATATTAAAAGTAGTAGACATGGTTGTCTTCCAGGCTGAGCTCTTGATTTTAATGGAGCTTCTCCCTACCTCAGAATACGGTGTGTGGTCCACATTGGCATCGTAGAAGATTAGTTGCTTGCAGTTGTAGAGGGTTGGATATGTCAGAGAGGGCAGTACCAGTGCCCTCAGCTTAAGCACAGACCCAGTCGATTTAATTTTGGCCTAAGCAACATTGAGGACCTTGCCACCTGCCTATAATCTGGCCCCAGAACTTGCTCAAACTTGAGATAGTTCTCCATGGCTTATCACTTTCTTGATGCTGCTCGGCATTCTAACCCACCCACTTCCTCTTCTGTGCTTATTTCAGGCTACACATATATGCCCCAACTGCAATATTGCATCCAGGCCAAGAAGGAACATGGTGGGCTCTGAGTCTCAAACGAACAGTAAAGGCTACATACCTGGGTTTGCCCCACACCCTTTATGGCAACCAGTGGAAAAACTAGGGCTGGGCTTCTATCCCCTTCCAGAGCTTAAGCCCTCAGTAGGAAGAATACTCTAGAAAGGGAAATGGCAGGGAAGAGCAAGAGTCATCAACCCAGCTCAGGCTTGACACTGAGCTGGGAACCTGACTCTCACCTGGCCCAGCAAGGTCAATGGACATGTTTGTCAAAAAATGAAGGGGTCTAGAGTGCTCTTGGCCCCACACCAGCCTCCTGGCCATTCTAAGCTCACCTAGCTCAAGCTGAGCCACTGGTACTGCTGCCCTACTCTCTCTGACGTGTCCAAGCCTCCATTTCTGGAAGCTACTAACTCTTTTTGTTATGTCCATTCTGGAGCTGTGTCAACTACTCCTGAGTCTGAAATTTATGTTTGGCTCTCAGGCTGCCACATCGTCTTCCAACCATGACAAACCTATGAGTGTTTGGGAGCAGGGACCTGACTTTTAATGCCCATTCTGCTAACCAGCAGAAGTCTCCCCCAGCTGAGGGCCTGAGTTTCCCATATGTAAAAGACAGGGTTGGAACAGATGATTGGGTGTGCCCTTCCTTTTTTTCAGGAGGGAAACACTTGAGGAGGAGGTGGGGGGCTGGGGGACTGGGGGTTGGGGGAGGGCAAGGTTAGGAGAGCTGAGGACTTGCAGTTTGGAAGCTGGTGCAAAGTTCCCAGGCCGTGTGTGTTTTGTGCGGTGTTTGCTTCTTCCCAACTGGCTTCTGCCGTCGCTGAGAGCCAAAGGCTGCCCTGGTTTGGGGCCGTGGTTGGGCGTGGCTGGGCGGCGGGTCTGGTGGGGTCCAACGTGCAGGGCTGCCCTGGGAGCCCGGGCTGGCAGGGGGAGCTCTCGGGCTTCTGCTCCAAGACCGGCTGCCTGCTGTTTCCCACCCGCCCACCCAGCAGGCAGCAGGGAGCTTGGCTGCCGGCCCCCTCCCTAGGTAGCTTTGCCACTGGCCCTGGGAGGCCACCTCCATCCCAGCCACCGCTGGCCTGCCTGGCCGGCTGCTGCGTGTGGGAACCCGCGTTGTTCTCGAGTTCCCTCCCAAGGAGCGGAGATTTCTCGGGGATGATGTGAAGAGCCCGCGTGCTGATCCCAGGGTAGGATCGGGTTCCCCTCAGGAATCTGGGAAACTGGCAGGGAGGCCCGGTGGGGACTGCTCAAACCAGGGGCCTGCAGCATTGTGTCATTAGGCTGTAAATGAGGGGGGCGGGGATCCTTACCCTCAGGCTTCTCCAAGTGACTTGGAGGCCTTGAGTCCAGCCCCTAGTTTTATGAGAGGAGTAACAACGGTTTCCACAAAGCCACAGAACCAAGAGTTAAGAGGGAGGGCTTGTTCTGTAGGATCATGTGACACTGGAGTTCCCCATTCCTTACTCCTTTCCAGGGAAGCATCAGTGAGCTGGGAGGATCCTAGCAGTAGAACTGTGATGAGGTGACACACAGAAGGCAGTGTCAGCCATGACACACACAACCTGTCAGTCACACACACACACACACACACACACACACTCACAAGTGCATGCCAAGACATCACTGCAGACCTGTCCCAGATCCTTGAACATGACCCTGTGGCACTGGCTTTCTGTGAAGACACCAGTGGCCCAGCCGACATCACCCACTGTTACATCTTCACTTTGCCCAGATGTGGTGGAGGGACAAGGTTCCTTAGAAGGGGAGGGACATTTTCTAAGGCTTAAAAAAAGAAAGAAAGAAAGAAAACAAAGCAAGGCTGAAGTCCTCCCACAGGCAGACTCGTGCTCTGGGTGTGCTTTCGCAGGCCAGAAACTACAGAACTGGGAGTACTGCCAAGTGCTTTATCAAAGGAAACAGCCCGCCCAACAGCTGGAGATGGGCTCTTGCCAGCTGTGTGTGCCTCTCTGTCTCTCCTCCTTTTCTCTTCCCTTCTCCTATCTCCATCCATCCATCTTCTGCAGCCTTGCACTTTGATTGGGCGAGCCCACACATGGACTTCTTGGATCACAGAGAGTGCCCTTGGTGCTGACTAACTGAACGTATCTCAGCCCCAGCTGGATTGGGAAAGACTGTTCTTGTGAGAGAATGTCTTGCCCAGAAGCCGGTCTCCAGGCATTGAGCAAAGGCCTGTTTGGGTGCAGGAACTTCTGTTGCAGACAGAGCCTTGGGGAGATACAGTCAAGTAGTCCCTCTTCAGCCTTCTTTTCACCCACAGTAAGAGAAGGGTGCCTGGCTGCTGTGTGTGTTGGCGGCAACAGGGTGTTTTCCAGCAACTTCAGCAACTTTGTCATTCATATTCATTAATTAGTTAATTACTTGGACTCATTTCTCTAAGCCTTGGGCTTCCTAGTGAGAGAGGAGACAATGTGGGGGTAGGGAAGAACTCTGAAGAAAGGTGTTTTCTGCTTCCTAGGATGGGAGTGAGGGTGCACTGCCAGACACTAAAGAGAGAAAGAACAAGAGGAACCTCCTGTAGTTTCACCTCTTCTCCCAGTCCCCAGCCATTTCAGGATCCTGGTTTGCCAACTAACATGGCCAGCATAGCCCTGAAAGGCTGCTCTGAGCTGTGTTTGTAGAAACAACTCAATGGAGAATGGTGTGAGCAGAGGCTGCCTATTCTGTGAGGGGTAGGGCTGGACTCCAGGAACTGAAGGCAACAGCCCCATCTGTGGGGAGCCCCAGGAGCTTCATTCTATTCCCTGACCCCAGCCTGCACCCCTTGCCTCACTTGACCCCTGGGGACAGCTCAACGCAAATCTAACACCTTTCCCTCCAGCCTGACCATCTCTCAAGGTTCTGTTGTATTCATCTCTATTCCCCTAATACCTGCTATGTATTCAAAGCATAAGCAATGCCTGGTGACCAGGATTCTGGAGAAACTATTTATTTACCTATTTATTTTAAGAGACTAGGTTTTATTGTTTAAATTATTTTTAGTAATAGCTAGAGGGTGCATGGACACATGAGAGAAAGAGAGAGAACCCCACAATGGAATATAATCACACTGCAATCCTTTTTTCTCCATTCCTCCATCCTGTCAGGATGTGGACCAGAATGTTTCTCAAGCTGCCAAGACAAGGACTCAAACCACAATCAGCCATTTGGGATCTATGTCCTTTAAAAAATATATATTTATTTAATTCCATGCATTATTAGTTTTTAATTTGACCAGAGAGAGAAAGAGAAAGGGAAAGTGAAAAAGCAGGCTGCCAGGTCCAGGACTCAAACTGTGGTCAGCCATGTGGGAGTCCAGCGCCCTTAACCACAATGCCACATGCCTATCTATCTACTTTAACCACTGTGCTATGGGGCCAGCAATGGAGAAACTCACGTTAAAGCTTGGGTCTTAACCAAGTGAGAGGCACAAACTTGGTCTAGTCTGTGCATTTTCACCAAGGTTGCTGTGTTCAGCTTATTCATTCTTTTTTTCTATTTTATAATTTCTTATTTATATTTAATTGCTGTACATCTTTGTGGGGTATAATATGGATTTTTCAAAGCATTCATGCCGTGTCCAATAAATAAATCAAGGATAATACAATATTCACTATTTTTAACAAACAGCTCTTCATTTGATTCATTCTATATTTTCACTGTTTTTCTTTTCTTTCCTTTTCTTTCTTTCTTTGATATAAGATTGGCAGGTTTTTTTCACACAGTTGTAGTATACCATTCTATAACCCACTTGTCCCATCTACCTGCATGCCTGTGTCTTTTAAATGTTTTTTCTTTTTCCCTGAGCCCCTCCATCTCTCCGCCTCCCTATACAGTCTCTGATATCTACAGTTGTCTTCTCTACTTCTTGCGTCTTTCAATTTCTGCCATAGAATGCAGACATTCGGCATATATTGACTCATATATTTACTGGGAACATACAGTGTTGGTTTTTCATAGTCTGGCTTATTTCACTTAGCATTTTATCTTCTAGATTCAACCACTTTGTATTGAATGACAGGATCTCATTGTTCTTTATGGCTGGGTAAAGCATGTCATAGTACATAGGTGCCACATTTTTTAAATCCAGCCATTTGTTTAGGGACTCTTAGTTTGATTCCATGTCTTAGCTATTGTAAAAATTGCTGTAATAAACTTGGATGTGCAAGTGTCTTTCTGACTGAGTGATGTCCTGTCCTTTGGGTAAGTAGCCGGGTGTGAGATGACTGGGTTATATGGCAGTTCTATTTGTAAATTTTGAGGAACGTCCATGTTGTTTTCCACAGTAGCTGTACTAATCCACATTCCCACCAAAAGTACAGGAGAGTTCCCTTTTTGCCACAGCCTCACCAGCACTTATTGTTCTTGTTTTGTTTTTATCATAGCCATTATGACTGAGGGTAGATAGCTCATTGTGGTTTTGATTTGCATTTTCCTTATGATAAAAGACATTGAAAATTATTTCATATGCTTTTTGGCCATTTGTATGTCTTCCTTTGAGAATTGTCTATTCAGATCAATTGTCTATTTTGAGTTTATTTATTCTTTAGCAAGGTTTTACTGGAATGAATACTTGCAAGCAGGCACCATGCTGGCTGCTAAGAGGGTTACCAAGAGGGATAATATAGATAACCTTAGCTTCTGGCATCCGGTAGGCATTCTGATGCCCATCTTCTCTCTCTTTCATACCTACTCTCCCACCATCATGGCTCTTCTGCCCAGACCAAGCTCTTGGATCTTCCCTTACCCTTCTTCTCCTTCCTTCCCTGAGGCTTCTCATATGAACAGGATGTTCATATGCTTAGTCACAACTAGCCCTTAAGTGTAATGAGCATGGGCTTTGGATTCAGACAGACCTTAATTGGAATCCCTAGTCAACCACTTCGTATACCTGGAGTAACTTAAGGTAAGGTATTTTGTCTCTCTGAGCCTCAAAGTCTCCCTTCATAAATGGGAATGATGTGAACAATATTGATCCCAGGGATTTGGAGAGTATTAACTGAGATAACATATATACTGTATGTGAAACGTTTTGAACAATGTCACATCTAGACCCTAAGTAGGAGCTCAATGACTGATAGTTATTGGTATGTAGTTATTGTTGCCTTGTGTAAGTGTGTGACAGCTGAGAGTATGTGTCACACACAGCTGGGCTAATAGGACTGACCACATGATAAACCATGAATAGTCCAGAGACCCTGACCAGGACATGTAGAAGACACCAGGACAGCTCTGTTTGCCTAGTCCTGGCAGTCACAATCCTGCATGGAACAAGATACAGAAGTCAAGAGCCCGAGGCCCAGCTCAACCCGTTATCCATGTTTCCCTCACTGCCATGTGGGGTTTCCCCTCAGACCACAGGACAGACTAGACTAGCTTCTGGACAAACGTCTTCTGGGAAGCTCCACTTTCCCCATAACTTCTCTGGAGTCTGGCTTTCTGCCTTTCCTCATTTGGGGTCCTCTTTGTCTCACTCTCCACCTCACCCTATGCTCTAGCACACATACCTGTGCCACATTTCCTTAGCATGTGGTCCACCTTGAATGTATCTGAAAGCACCAGGCCAGGATGCAAAAGGGCCATTTCTATCACAGCATGTTTATAACAATCTTCCCGAAGGTGTGTGTGAGTGTGTGTGTGTGTGTGTGTGTGACTACAGAGCCTGCAGTTTTAGGGTGCCAGTTCCTCTGTGTGTTAAACATTGTGACATTAAGATTTCTCATCCCTAGTCCAAATACTGATTGCTCTTCCTTCCATCATCAGCAGCCTCTGAGAGCTGGGCAACCAGAAGGATACTGACGTGAGCATGTACACGATTTGCGATCTAGGTCTTCACGAATAGAGGTTTGTGGGTCTTTCCCCCTTCAGTTTCCTCACAGGGCACTTCCAATGGTTGGCACCAGCAGCACGTCAGCTGCAGGGAGCAAATGGTGGAAGGGAAGAGATTCCAGGTCTTCTTTGGCTACGATTGATTCCTTATTTCCTCTCCTTTCCCAGTTCGGGAGCATTTGTTGCTGTCTGAAGGGCCAGACAGTGCCAACACCACAATAAACAGCTTGTCCAGTACACACAAGCTCTTTGGACCCTGAAATGTCAGCTGGCCAACTGGCTCACAGCTAGACCCTGCTGCGTGCCGTTTGCATCCGGCCCCGACAATGCCGCTCAGCACTTCTAGAACCATGTGTCATAGCAACAAGGCTGGGGGTGGGGCCCCACAGTGACCTAGCCCTAGCTCTGGAAAGTCAAGTTTAAGGGCTGTACTTAGGACCTCTGGTAAAAATGACTACCTTAGGGACCTAAGATCAGCAAAGTGGCTTATCCTCCTTCCTCCTCCCACCCGGACCTGACCTCATGGGTGGCAGACAGCTAGAATCCCTACGTCCCATATGGCTAAACCACTGACTGGTGTTGAACAGAAACATCTCACCCAGTGAGAGCTACTGGAGTGTGGTGCATGCGCCTCGAGGGGATGCTGACTGAGCACAAAGGGTAAGAGAGGAAAGGGAGTGGCAGCAGGGTCTGGAGGCAAGAGTGCCAGGCTAGGATCCAGGAAACCTGGGCTCTGCTCCCAGCCCCTGCCACCAACTCCCTCGGCGTCCTTGAGCAAGATCACCCAGAGGGCAGGGTTGGGGGAGCCGGCACAGGGCCAAAACCTTGCCTAGGAGATGAGCTGCAAAATCTCATTCAAGTATGGGGGGTGGGGGGTAACTAGCAGACCTTTCCATGGAAGAGCTACTTACTTGCCTTGAAACGCCTTGGATGCATCTTGATCAGCAATGGGACCAAACTTAGGTTTGCAGGGGACATACCAGAAAGGAGAGGGCTGCTTCTTCCAAAAGGCCTGTCCTTTGACTCATTTGGGAAGCCAACAGGCAAGAAGCCCCGCTGCCAGGACTGAGGGCAGAAGGCACATGTGTCTCAGCTATGGAAAGTCCTGCAGTTATACTCACTTTGTGCTTGGTCTTAGCAGTTTGTATGGAAGGGACATCTCCCAGGTCACTGCCCTAGTTGCCCATGCCTTAATACCCCAATGTCTAGAGATCCACACCATGGCACAGGTACTCTCAGGATGCACTATTGCATCTTATCCTTGAGCTTCCTCTGCCTGGTAGCAACAAGTCTGCTATTTATCTGGCCCTAATATGCTCCATGGGAACTCATGGGATGCAATAGTTTTTTTGTTTTGTTTTCTTTGAGATTTTTGCTTTAGGGCACATGCACTCACTGGAGACTCAAAGAGAGACAGAGAAAATGAGAAATCACCCCCAAGAGGGAATGGCCATGCCACAATCCCTTCTCTTCCATTCTCCTCTTGGGATTTTGGGCACACACCCACACGTGCCCAGCGTGAGCTTGAAGCCTCCAGGTCCAGAACTCGAACTGCTGTCAGCCATGTGGAAGTCCAGCACCATAACCACTATGCCACCTGCTGGCCCCGCAATAGTTTTCAATAGCACAATTAATAGAAGCTACCAGTGCCTGGCACAGAGTAGGTGCTCAATAAATATTTTTCAAATGAATTCAGGCTGGAATTAACTCACAATACTCTCATTTAAAGGACTGCATTTAATGGTAGAAATTTCAGGCTCTGGTATGACCACTTCAAGGGCAGGAAGAAGTCTGTTTGAGACCATGCAAAAAGCAGCATGGGGGCTGCCACCCTCTGTGTGCATAGAAGGAAGATAGGATATACCCATGGTGTGTGTGTTGGTGAGGGGAAGGTCTGGGAAAAAGGTCAACATCCACTCCTGTCTGAGAGCCTCAGATACTAAAGCACAGGAAGGCCCCATGGTGGTGGTGTCTAATTGGCCGTCTGGTTGTTCTCTTACTTAGTGAAAGCCAAAGTGGAGCCAGAGCTGAGCTTCTAGAATCTCTGCTAGAACTTTGGGCAGCTCCTGGTTATTCCTGAGCAGGGGTCAGTTACCAAGGAAGGCATTGTATCTGAATAGCATTGCCTGAGGAAATCAGGAGGCCCTTGGCCAGGGCCTTCACATTCACTCACATTTCAACATGTCCCCTAACTCCCATTGGTTGAGGGGCACTAGGAGCTATGGTCTGGCCTTTGCAGGATTCCTGTGTTGTCTGTGCCTTCACAGCAGGGTGGGTGAGAAAGAGCCGCCCAGAGGGAAAAAACAAACAGAGGAAAGGTCCCTGGATCTGTTGACGTTATAAGTGCTATTGATTTTACAAGATTTTTCCATTGGGAGGACAGTGAACTGACCTCATTTTGCAGCCGGCTTGGGCTTTGACGCCACTGTCTAGGCCATGAACTGAGAATCTGAGAGGTTATGGCTTTATCTCAACACATACTTGATAGCCACTCTCAGCAAGGCCAAGCTAGGCCTCCTGGGCTGGGATGTGGGAGGATGTAGCTGGTTCCAGGTCTCTCAGCTCCATCCACCTTTCCCCAGGGACACTGTGAGACCCTGGGCCCAGACACTCTCAGATCTTGCTAAACCTGACTGTCAGCAGAGGGGGGCTTTTCAAGCAAGAAGGATCATAGAAATAAAACTCAACCAGGAAGAGAATGGTTGAAAGAACACTGAACCAGGAGTTGGTGACAGCATCCCAGCTCTGACACCAATTAACGGTCTGATTTTAGGTAATCAGTTTCTCCTCTCTTGGTTTCAGTGTTTTCCTCTGCTAAGTTCTTAGCAGGTTGTTTCCAGCTCTGAAATCCAGCAAGCTTGTGAAAAATGCAGAATTTAAGAAGGAAGAGAAAAAATTTAAAGAAGAGAAGAAGGGACAAAAATGAAAAATTCCACTAGAGAAGGAGAAAAGTAGGAGAAAAAGAGAGGTGTGTTGCATTATGCTATAGTGGGAGTGGCCCCAAGTAGAGTGTTGGAGGCCAAGATCCTGTTTCCGATTTTATCACAAATGAGCTATATGGCTTTAAGCAAGTCACTTTCCCCTTTTGTACTTCATTCAAGTGAGAAGAATGAATTAGCCCCTTGCCACCCAGGGTACTTTGTTGTCTGGAAAATTAAATATACACATGGCAAGTAATTAGGAAATAGAATTAGTGCTGTGTTGTCTGTGGTGTAACATGGACAACAGATAAATTTGGAGAAGGAGGGGGTGATGGTGGCTGGTGGGATAAAGCCTGCTCTAATGAGCAAGGGAGTAGAGTAAAAGCAAAGTCTCCAGAATTAGACAGACTTAGACAGAATATCAGCTCTATCCCTACCTGGCAGTATGACCCTGGGAAAGTTATTTGCTCTACCTATATTTCAGTTTCATTACCCATGAAAAGAAGAAATTGAACTAGTTGAATTTCAAGGTTCCTTTCACCTCTCTGAATGTGTGAGTAAACAAAATATAACAAAAAAGAAGCCAGAAGACACCAAGCAAGCCAAAGGAGACAACTGTGCGTGCAAGGAAGAAACCAGTGGGTGGTATGGGTCAGACACTTATGGTAGAAATAAAGATGAATGGCATTCTCAGAACAATTGTTGACCAGGAGGGGCGAGAAGGACTGAGAAGAGGAGAAGGGAAAAGCAAGGCAAGGTCATCTCAAAGGAGTGATCAGAAAGGACATCAAGGCATGTGTGGTAAGAAAGGGCTTGGTTGGAGCTATTGCCTGGCATGGCGGTCTTAAACGTGGGTTCTAGGGGGCCAGCAGGTGGCATAGTGGTTAAGGTGCTGGACTCACACAGTTTGAGCTGCAGCTTGAAGCTCACTCCAGGCATGTGTGTATGCATGCCCCAAATCCCAAGACGAGAATGGAGAAGGGAGTGCTGCATGGCCATCCCCCCGGGGGGTGAATTTTCACCTTCTGTCTCTGTCTCTCTATGTCTCTGGCGAGCACACACACCCTATAGCAAAAACCTCTCTAGAAAAAGAAGGTGGGTGCCGGAATCAGATGTTGAGGATGGTAGTGACTTTTCAAAGCATGAACCCCTAGTGAAAGGTAAGGAGGTACAATGCTAGAAGCTAGAAGCACCCTGGTAGACCTCCTCCCACTGGAGTGTGTGTAATCAAGGGCCCATCATGAAGTCTTTGATACTCTTGGATTTTATACATAGCATTCCTGTTCAGGACCAGAGATAGAGTCTAAGCAGCATGGAAACCAAAGCCCTGAGATGGGATTCAACCTGCCTGGAGTAACATGATAATTTCATGGCAGAGTAAAGAACAAAGTTGGTCTCTTTCCTGATTAGGAGTCCAATACTATCTGGTGTGACCCCTGCCCTATCCACTGATTACTCTTAAATCCCTAATTAGAATGTTAGCCACTTAAGGGAAATAAATGGAGTGAAGAAAAATCAATTCCAGGTAAGAGGCTTTAATGGCCTTAGGAGGCCAACACATGTTGGATGGTTCCTGGTGGGCCCTTCAGCAGCAGGACACATATTTGGGACAGGGGAAATGAGGGCTGAGTGGGGAAGAGTGTGGGTTCTAGAGTCAACTGAATCCTCAAGTTCCAGCTCCTGCTGTGTGACCTTGGGCTGGTCACAACTTCCCTGAGTTTCTGCTTCTTCATCTGTCATCTGTAATTTTTTTAATGCAGAGTTGTTGTAAACAATAAATGAAATAATGCATGAAAAGGGCTGGCACAGTGCCTGGTACATAATAAACTCTCAATATATAGTGCTGTTTATTATTATTATTACCATCACTGGTGATAAACATGACAGTCTGATCTTTTTTGCTAACCTCCCACTTCCCTCTGCCCCTCTCTTGCTTTGGAATCTTTGCCACATGTTTGGCTACTGAGCCTTGGTCCTCCTAGAGGCCCTTCCTCACTCCATTACAGGGCCAACTTTTTCAGATGACCTCTTCAGAGTCCCACCTCCTTCCAGACTGCCTGCCAACTTGGGGCCCCAGCAGCCGGCAGAGGGAGTGAGACAGGTGGCAGGGGCCAACAAAATGAGCCCATGCATTGCCATGCTGTCACTAGTTCCCTGGCAAAGACTAGCAAGGTCACCTTCTGTTTCTAATTTCCTCCTTTGGGGAGGGTAGGATAGGGTTGAAACACAACTAGAGGGGACATTGGGATGATATTTTTCAGACCAAGACATATTCCAGCCAAGTGGGATGCCCTCACCTTTCAAAGAAGCAGAATTATTAGATTCATGCTGTCCTATGGCAGGCCTTAGGCCAAAGCCCAGTAACCCTTAATTCTGGGGAGGGGAAGCCCAGGTTTCTTCAGACGAGAAGATTCTTGGGTGTGGTCCTGCAGAGGGAGTTGGTTGCTTGTGCTGGGAAATTCAGAGGGTGCCCCAAACTGCTCCTCAGCCTCTCATCCCTGGGGCAGAGGTGGGGACACCAGAGAAACTTGGTGGCACTAGGCCAGGAAAGCCTGAAATCACATTCTAGCGTGCAGGTCCTAGAGATGAAACAACCCAACCCATTCTCTGGGTTGAGAGGTGAAGGGGAAGATGGGTGGGAAGAGCAGACGGGCAGGGCCTGCCGAACCCAGAGGTGGAGCAGGCAATTGTCTATCTGGCAAGATTTCAGGGGCCCCAAAGCAGACTCCCACCCCAAACATCTCCCCCAGCACATGTATCCAAACAATGGTGTGTTTCTTGAGCACATGCTGGGTGTTCTGCATTGTGCTTAGCCTCTGTTGCAGATTGTCAAGTTCAGTCATTACCCCCCAGGGAGAGGCCCTTCCTCTTTAAGGCTTTGATGGGGAGGGCCTGAGGTCAGGGCTGGGAAAGCAGGGTCATTCAGCACACACCAATGACCCCAGACAGCTGGAGAGAGAGTGTGGCAAGAGGCCCTTACATGGTGAAGGAAGGCCTGAGGGTGACAGGATGGGCAGCCAGGGGGACAAGGGTGGGACAGGAGATGTTCTTAAAGCAGGGTGGAGGTGTGCAGGAGACCAAGGTGGCTAAGAGTCAAGCCCTGAAGGAGAGATAGAGGTTGAGAGAGAGGAAAGGGGCCGGCCTATGGCACATGGGCATTTGTTGCAGAGTACTCTACTAGGTAACCTGAATGTATCCTTCAAGCACAGAGGGGTAGGAGAAGCATAATCACCCTGATGTTTTTCCAGATTCTTTTTTACCCCACCCCATACTCTCTCTCTTTCTCTCTCTCTCTCTCTCTCTCTCTCTCTCTCTCTCTCTCTCTCTCTCTCTCACAAACACACACACACACACACACACATACACACACAGACTCTCTGATTTTTATAACAGCCCTGCCAAGATGGATAGGGCAGAGGTAACTACCTCACATCTGACAAAGGAATTGAAGGGCCAGACAGTGGTGCAGAGGTAAAACATGATGCTCTGCAAGGCTGACCCATCTGGGAACGTTCCCAGTTCTTGTTTGAATATTTACCTGAGTACACTGGGCACACACTTTCCCATGATTTAAGGCTGGTTGAGGCTAGGAGTGGATCACAGTGTCAAGACCCTGTTGGGGGTGCTATCTCTCTTATATTCATTGAAGAAATAAGTAAGTTTTTTTTTTAATCTGAGACACAGATTAAATGATTTGCCCAAGGTCACATGGATTGTTTTTTGCGGGTGTTTTTTTGAGAGAGATTTTTACTATAGGGCACATGCATTTGCCAGAGAGACACAGAGACAAAAAGCAAGAAATCACCTCCCCCCCCCACAGGGGGGATGGCTATGTTGCAATCCCTTCTCCTCCATTCTCCTTTCGGGATTTTGGGCATGCAAGCACAAGCACCTGGCGTGAGTTTTAAGCCACTGGGTCCAGGACTTGAACCACAGTCTACTATGTGGGAGTCCAGTGATATAACAATTACACCATTTGCGGGTCCCCACATGAATTGTTTTAATGGCAGAGGTGGGACTAGAACTTTGGTCTCCCAACTTCTGAGATGCCAAGGGTCAGAATTGGTCTAATGAGTATCCAGAGTAGGTAACTACCTCCATAATGTTACTTCGAGAATTCTGGGAAGGACCACTACTCCATAAATGTCTCTCTTTCCACTCACTAATACCTGAAATTTCACTCATAAAGATTAGTTTTTTTAGATCAAAACTGTGACCCCTACTAAAACATGAAAAGATACTGCTGAAGAAAAGAGTGTGTGTGTGTGGGGGGGGGGGGGGGGATGCAGGAAGAACATCTCAGCATCTCAGAGTAATGCCTTTGAGTGTTCCAAGGCCACTGCCTGGGCTACAGAGTGGGGGTAGGGCAGGGCAGGAGATGCGTTAGGAGGGGAGGGAGGCAGTGCTGGCAAACATGCACCTTTTGGGACCAGCAATTAGCATAATGGCTGTGTTGCTGGAATCCCATGTAGTCGACTGCGGTTCGAGTCCCGGACCCGGTGGCTTAAACTCACGCCGGGGCGCGTGTGCATGCATGCCCAAGATCCTGAGAGGAGAGTGGAAGAGAAAGAATTGCGGTGTGACCATGTCCCTTAGGAGGTGGTTTCTTGCTTCCTGTCTCTCTATCTCTCTCTGTTTGTCTGGCGGAGCACATGCGCCCTATAGAAAAAACCTCTCCAAAAAAAAAAAAAAATGCCCCTTTTTGGGTCAGAAGGGGAGAAGTGCTGTCAAAATGTGAATGCTGCAACTCTGGAAAGGGGGGCAAGCCTGCCCAGAAGCTGACTTGGCCTTTGGAAAGCTCTAAATAGGTGGCTTGCCCCAATACCAAGTCCTTGGAGGGAGGTGGGGAGTGGGGAGAGGGAAGGGGCTGCGCAGCTAGACAAGGGAAGCGGGTTGGCTCAAGAAGCTGGAATTGTGGAGGGGCAGGGTGGGGGTGGAGGGAGCTATTCAGGGAGCTGGCCTGAAGCCAGGGGCCAGTCCCAAGGGGGTGAGCGGAGGCCTGAGAGCTCTGGGCCCCATTCCAGCTCCTGACCTTGAGTCACCATGCAACTCGGTGCTTTTCCCACCTCAGCCCAGACACCCAGCAGGTCTCTGGTAACCAGCTTCCCGTTTTACTGAAATCTGTGTAAAAGTTAGTCCCTGGCTCCTCCAACTGACTGACCCTGCAGTACTTACCCTTCCCCCCACCCCAAATCCAGCATCCCACAAGCCTCCTGTGCTTCATGGAAGCTCTTGCCTGCTGCCTTTGGTTCCTGATGTGCCCTTCCCTAGCGCAGGCTGCCGCTGTACCCAATGGTGCAGATATGTCCTGGTTCTGAGGGTAAAGGTCTGAAGGTCTCACCCAACTCTTGACCTAAGCCTCTAGACTCAGAGGTTTGGCTGTAGATAGCTGTGTCTGAGGAGATGCAGGCTGAGAGCGTTAGAACTGACAGCAAGCTAGGAACTCACTTTTGCCATTCATTCATTCAATTATTCCATTTGTTGAGCATGTTCTATCTGCCAAACATTGTTGTAGGTAGTTGGTATATAGCTCTTGGCTTCATGGGGACTCTCAGTGTAAATAGGGGTATCATTCATCAAATAAACACCCAAATAAATATACATTTGCAGCCTCAAACCTTTCATTTTACAATTAGGGGAAACTGGGGGCCTTTTCAAGGTTGTTCTGATAACCAGGGGCAAACCCTACATAAGAAGGCAGGTTTTCTTGGCTACTATTCCAGTGCTTTTTCCACAATGTTCTGGAAAGAAAGCAAAGTAAGTGTAAACGCATAGTATGTGTCCTTATACCCAAAGCCTATACCTATAGTCAGAGTAGAATGTAGCCCATCTGGCAAGATTTAAAGATCTTTCATAAGCAATCTCCTCTCACTGCTGCTTCCCCCAGTTTGATCTCTACTTACCACTTCCAACCTACTATTAAAATTATACCATTGACTAAAATGTTTGGATTAAAGTTCCTGTAATCTGACTAAGGAGAACCTGTTAAGCCATTGCCTGCCATTTACACAAAGATATTTCTTTGATTTGTCCTTTAGGGGTGACCCAAAAGCCAGGTAAGTCTGATTTGAAGGAGAGAGATTAGAAGTCTCTCTTGAAAGAGGGCATTGCTAGGGAGGGCAGTCTCCTTACACACAAAATGCCTCACACCCCCACAGCAATGGACCCCGTGAAATTCTAGGCAGCAAGAGGGTGTAGGTTTGCCTGAGGGGACAAGCAGGAGGAAGGTACCCAAAAAGGAAGCAGGAAGGTTCCAAAGGCAGACTCCTGCTTCATAATTTAGCCTGGGAGCTAGCTCTGCACAGACACCAGTGATCATGACATTTGGTTTCAAAATACATGTTTACATTTGGTCTTTCCTTATACTGGATATACTGAGTCTTTTGTCTCTTCCCCAGCCTGGTGTCTGGGTAGTTTGTTCTTATTTGTGATTACTGAAGGGCCTTCCTTGAGAATGGTCAAGTAGCTGCCCTTAAACAACTTGCCAGTCCCTGAATTGAAATGCAGACCCATCCCATCCTGGCATTTGGGCGTGGGGGGTGGGGCCTCACTCTTCCAGGGAACAAATGGCCTTGAGAATCCTTTCTTTAGTCAGTGGGGGAAAAAAAAATAAGTCCCTGCCCAAGAGCTCTCCCACTCCCAGGCCCTGTCCATGATAAAGACCTGTTTTCAGATTCTCCTTCATCACAGCAAGGAGGTTCAGTGAGAAGGACACTGTTGGCAAGTTCTAGACCTTGACTAGAACACAGATGTGCCTGGAATACTCCTCACAATGAAGTACAATACCCAGGTAAAGATAGCCTAGTGCTTCAGAATCAGAGACCAAGGATTCCATCTGTCCTCTGCTGCTTACTAGCTGTGCAACCCCAGGGAAGTCATTTAACTTCTCTGAGCCTCAGTTTCCCACAAAAGGGCCTGATGATAATATAATACCCAACTCCTAAGACAATTGATAAGATTGAAAAAGCTAATGTATATAATGTTCTTAGCACAGTGCTCTCTAAGCAATCAGCTTGTGAAAACTGCTGGTGTTATTTGGACCAGATGAGGCTTTGAGATCTCCTAGTGATAGGTCAAGACTTAACAGCTGTCCATCCCTGCCCTCTTTGTTAAACTGCGATTTTCATATGTCAGGTTTGCTTAAAGCAAGACCCACCTGCAGGGCATTCCCTGCACTGGTGATTCATGGGAGGGGTGAATTCCACCCACCTATTTTAAGCTGTTCTACATTCCCCCCCCCCCCCCCACCCCCATGGACATGTTTACACAAGGGAGGACAATCCCAGTCAAAACAAGATGAAAATACATTGCTGGCTGGGAGCCCCAGGCTAACTGGTTTCAGGTCCTCTCCCAGCTGTCAGCACCTCACAACAGGGCCATGGAGGTGGGGGGATGCCCAGTACTACTCTCCTGCCTCCCTCTATTGGCTCAGCTCTGTCTGGTGTCAGGCAGTCAGTTAAGCTAGAGGGAGCCCCAGGGCTGTGGTTTTTCCAGAGTTTTACAAGGACAAGAAGGAGGGGTGCTGAGGGGACAAAGACTACTCTCATCAATTCTGGTGTGGGTAGTATTGTGTCTGATGCCAGGGCGGCCTGGTGCAAAGGCAGTAAAGGTTACTGCTGATAAAGACTGGCCCAAAATGGCCAAAGAAAGCTCTCCCAGTGACTTGCTCTTCTGCCTGCAATTTGCCCCTCGAGATTCATTCTTTGGGTTAATAGGAGGCTCTTGGTGAAAGGAAATTACCCCAGGAAAGGAGAATCCATCAAGCCCCATCAGCCTCAGACTTGCTGGAGGTCAATTTCCCAACTATGCCATTTTATTGATGAGGTACTTGAGCTGGAGTAAGATGCGTCCAGCGAGGATGGTTTGATGAGCAAACCAAAGGGGTCTTCGAGATAGGGAACACTAAAGGTAAATGTCCCCAATATGCCCAAGGTAGCCTTGCTGCTTCTCATTGTATCTTCATAACAGCTTGCTTTTATTTACCAAAAAAGGAGGAAATAATCTCTTTGCCATCAATACTACTACTCTTAGAGCTACCCACTGAGAGCCAGTTTGGTTTCTTGGCAGATGGTCTTGAATATTTGGGTACAGTCTCTTGGCCCTGGAAGTCCAAGGTCATCAAATAACCAGGACCTATTGTGAAACCCCACCCTAGGTAGCACCCACCCACACCAACCAGTGTCTGCATACAGTCTAGTTTCTTTCTCGCAGAGACCCCTACAATTCAGACCAAGCTCAGTAGGTCCTTCCCTCTGAGAAAAACTGAATGGGTGTCCTTCTGAACAAGACTTCTTTTTAATAGGACACCTCAAAACTTCAAACCCAAGGGTGACATTAATGGTGAGAATTTCCTTTATTTTTGTGGGCATCAGGGTACTTTTAGTCTGGACTTTTTTTGGCCACTCTTGCCTCCCATCATTCTGGTTATATGGTTGCTGCTTACTCTGAGAAGGCCTTCTAGCCTTAAAACCCTCTTTGATATTGGTGCCAGCTGAGACTTGGCTGCCTTGCTCTTGGGCTTTATCACCCTCTACTGCTCCCTGTGGGTAACTTATTCCCAACCAATCTAGCCCCTTTAGCTAAAGATGGAAACTGACCAAAGTCCCAGCATTAGTGGAGAATCAGGAGCACACACATTGGTAAATTATCCTTTCTATTTAAGAGGTTGAGCCTTGCTGCCAGTTCATTAGTGACCACGTAATTAAATTGTGTTTAGGTTTCCCACATTTGTTTTGTTCTCACAGGTCTTTGGTGTTTTTAACTGCAGAGTTTCAATGATCATCTCCACACTCAGGTGTTAGGATTAGAAGGCTAATTTATAAACTTGCCTATAACTCTTCTCTACTGAGGCTACTAGCAAAGTTCTAGCACTTAGCCAACCCCTTTCTTTCTTTATTAAGCACATATTTACCATATTTGTACCATGTGCTAGGCACTGGTCCAGGCCCTGGGTGTACAGTGGTAAATAAGATGAGTTGATATTCTAGTATAGGGAGCCCATTGACGCTCACATGAGACCTTGCACTGCCCCCTTGTAGTCATGATCCTGTCTGGCTGTGCCTTTAACTCTGTCTGAAAGAACAGAGTTCCTGCTAATGCTTGCTGGTTGTTTGTATCATTGGAAAGGCGCTCAAGGTCAAAACGTTGTGCAATTTAGAAGTTATTCCTACAGGGAAAGATTGGTAAGACCATCAGGAAAAGAATTTAAATACTGATTCCATTTTAGCATCAGTTCTTCAAACTGTCCCCTCACCATAAGCAGCATGGGAACAAAAATTGAAACTGGGCAGAAGGTCAGAAATGCAAGATTTTGTTGTTGTTTTTCTAATAGTATTTTTTGTGCAATCACTGGATACAGACGAAGAGAGAGGGAACGTGAGAAAGCACCCCCCACAATCCATTCTCCTCTTGGAATTTTGAAATGTAAGACTTTGAAGTGGAATTGAAGGGGCTTCTCATTTGGGGACCCATTTTGCCAGTGGTGTTTGGGGATCAAGATTCTTTCACATCATGGAGTGTATCACGTTTACATGGCCCTTTTTTATTCTCCAAAGAACTTAGCTGTGCCAACTGCAAGGTTTTCATAAAGTCTAGAAGCATAAACAAATAGATTAGGTCATCATGAAAGTCATGATGTATTTTTCTATTTTTCTATGCAAAAATACATCATGATTTTCAGGTCATCAGGGAAAGTTATGATGCTTTTATTTTTGAGATGTTTTTGCTATAGGGCGCGTGCACTCGCCGGACAGACAGAGAGAGACAGAGAGACAGAAAGCAGGAAATCACCCCCCGGGGGGATGGCCACGCTGCAATCCCTTCTCCTCCATTCTCCTCTCGGGATCTTGGGCACGCATGCACACGCGCCCGACGTGAGTTTAAGCCACCGGGTCCGGGACTCGAACCGCGGTGGGAGTCCAGCGACATAGCCATTATGCTAACTGCTGGTCCCTATGATGCATTTTTGCATAGGAAAATACATCATAGCTTTCCCAATGACTTTGTATGTGTGTGTGTGTGTGTATAAATATATATATATATATGTATATGTATATATATACATATATATGTATTATGACTACATATATATTTTATATATATATACACACACACTATGTATATATATGTATATATAGTCATCAAGAACATCTTCAATCTGTAAAAAAAAATTATACTATATGTGTTTCCAGATTTCAGGGTGTCCATGAACATATACACCTTGTGTAATGTATATGTTATACAGGATAGGGAAAGCATTATTCCCACTTCAGGAATGAGGATATAGCAGCATAGAACAGGTTTAGAAGCCTTCTGTGCGGTTCCCCAACTGGTTAGTGGCTGAAGTGGAAAAAGAACTCTGGTCTCTTGACATATTTTCTTCCTGTTCAACCAAGTTCATTTAGAATGGGTGCTAGAAGGCTTGTATGGTAGCTTGTGCCTGTAATCCCAGCTACTCTGGGAGACTGAGGCAGTAGGATTGTAAACTTGAGGCCAATCGATACAGTATTCTGAGACCTTATCTCTAAAAAAAGAAAAAAAAAAAAGAAATGAAAAGAAATCTCTATTAAGGCCTGTAAGAATGGGTATTAGAGCTATGTTTCTCAGGGAGTACTTCCCTTTATATATGTATTAGTAAAGTCACTCTCAGTTCCTCTTATTGTAAATATCTGTGTGAGGGCTCCACACCAGCTCTGTGGGCCAAGCCCATCATCACAGCAGCTTTTTTCTTTTTTTTAAATAAGCTAGAGGATACTTGTGCTCTCTGAGGAGAAAGTGAGGGAAAGCAAGAAAGCACTCCCATGGGGAATAGTCATGCTGCAATTCTTTCCCTCCATTTATCTCTTCTCTCAGGATTTGAGGCATGCGTGTGCACATGCCCATTGTGTTTTTCAACCATCTGGGTCTGAAACTTGAACCTCATAGTCAGCCATGTGAGATCCAGCTCACACAACCACCAGGCTGCAGGCTGGCCTGACTGCAGTCTGTTGCTGGAGAGAAAATGCCTGGTGATGTAACAGATGCCTCTGAGTTATCTCCTCACTGTGCTCATGTCCCAGTTCCCCAAGATGTCCAAGAAGTATCTGTGAAACTCCCTTCTTCTCAACTGCTGAGCTGGTGACTGTCTATAGTTGGCTGTTCTCAGTTTCCATATTTACTTTAGCGCTTCTGCAACTCTGTCAACAAACTCCATGGTATTATTAGTTTTAGCAAATAACAGGATGTTAGAACTGTTGACCAGGATTCATTAGTTTGCTGTTAGAGCTCTATCCCAGGACACAGGGACTAGTGTTCCTCTTTTTTTTTTTTAAGATGCATGAGCTTTGGCAAGCTTTTCCTGGTCATGCCCACCACGCTTTGCTGTCTATAGGTCTTTAAGGCTGTTCCTGCCTACAAAGGCGCTGCCCACAAAGACCTGGGTACATCAGTCTCTGCTTGGTGGTACAAAGATGTCTATAAGTAGAATTTTTTTTTTTTTGGAGAGGTTTTTGCTACAGGGCGCGTGCGCTCGCCAGACAGACAGAGAGAGACAGAGAGACAGAAAGCAGGAAATCACCCCCCAGGGGGGATGGCCACGCCGCAATCCCTTCTCCTCCATTCTCCTCTCGGGATCTTGGGCACGCACGCACACGCGCCCGGCGTGAGTTTAAGCCGCCGGGTCCGGGACTCGAACCGCGGTCGACTACATGGGAGTCCAGCGACATAGCCATTACGCCAACTGCTGGTCCCTATAAGTAGATTTTTTTTAAAAAACCAGTGCCAGTGCTTTGAATTTTCCAGGTTTTTGCTTTGTCCTTACAGCTGTGCTGTGGCTTTGAAAAGAAGTCTGTACTTAGTAAGGTGGCTCTGGTGCTTAACATTCATGTTGTCAGGAAGGACTAAGGGTGGTAGGCTGGCACTAAGAATTTCCAGTCTTTTACCCAAAATATCTTTCTCTTTCAACCTCCCCCCCCCCAACACTGACTGTCTCAAGGAGCAAGAGAAGAGGTTAAAAGGGTCACTCTGTTGCTGGCCATCAACCAGGAAGTCCAGGCCTTGCAGGATAGGGGGAGCATAGCCTTTGTTTATTTGAGTCCCAAACCTAGCAGGCAGTGTAAATTAAGCATAAAAATAAAATTAAATACCAAAGCATAAGCTGGATGTGTACCACAGAGAACAGCAAATCTCCCTCTTGCTCCCAACTGGGAGAGGGGAGTTAGTGAGACATGGGGCTGCCTCCTTGCCAGGGAGGGACTCTCAGGCCATGGGCTGGGGTGATGATGATAGGGGCAGGTGAGCTCTGGGCTGAGATCAGTGTAGGGATGGGCATGTTTGTAGAAATCCTGGCAAGTTTTCTAGTCAGCCCCAGCAGGTTCCTCAGGGGGGAATGAGTCACACGCCTCCAGCAAACCTGGGAGCTGACCCATGTCTGACCGGGAGGTGACAGCCATGGGGCTGAAGGCAAGCTGGCTTCTGTGAAAGGGAGGCAGGGCTGGTTAATTAACCAAACCTTACTCTTAGAGAAGAAGCAGCCCTTCCTCTGCCTTGACTTCTTCTTTCTTCCCCACTGTAATCCTCACCCTCCACATGCTCTGCCTCCCAGGCCCAGCATTCCCACTGAAGAGCCAGGAAGTGTCTCTGAAAGCACCTGTTCCTCAGAACCAAGAAGCAGAATTTGCCAAAGATTTAGTTATAAATCGGAGCAGGTTTAGAGTGATTCCTCTAATATGAGGAGACTCCAAAAACTTCATGGAAAATTTAAAGTACAAGTTTATTTTGGCACAAAAACTGTAGAAAGCCACACATATATATATTTTTCATAATAATTTTTCCATGAACTTTTTTTTGAGGACTCCTGGTAGTAGCTTTCATAATCTGATCAGCTTTCAGTAGCAAGAATGAAATGGCAGGATAGCAGGCCTTGAACAGGCTGAACCTCGCCAGAATATGTCATACAAAATGGGTCTTGGTGGCCCTGACACCATGGGAGCCCCTTTGGGTAGACTTTTCTTGACTCTTACCTATAGGCCAGTGGTTCCTAAAAGCAGTTCCATGGACTGATTCCAGAAGAGCTATGTCCTTGGGTCAGACTGTGATGCAGTGATAGCACAACCTGACTCACTTGGGAAAGGTCCTGGGTTTGCTTCCAACGGCCTCCCTGAATAAGCAGGATATGTGTATATGCTGAGACTTGTGAATGGATCATAGCATGAGGGCCCTGGTGGGAGTGTAAGTCTTTCTCTCTCATGGAAAAACAACGTATTTTAAAAGAACTACATCCTGGGGCCAGCAGGTAGCGTGGTGGTTAGAGGTGCTGGATTACCACATGGCCTATCGCAGTTTGAGACCAGACCTGATGGCTTACTTTCTCACTTTCCTTCTCTCTCTCTCTCTCTCTCTCTCTCTCTCTCTGGTCAAATTACAAAATAATAATAGCAAATAGAATTAAATAAATAAATAACTCTGTAAAAAAATTTTAAAAAGAACTACATCCAAATCACCTGAAAAATAACATTCCCCAACCCAGATCTATTTCACTAGATTTGCTAGGGCTGGAGCCAGGACATCCATCTTTTCCACAAACTCTCTCGGGATCCTGATGTTAAGACTGTCATCTAGATCTGTTTCACTGCACAGCTCACCATCAAGGTTTACCTATGTGTGTCCAGTTGTCTTATGACACTGATAGGCTACTACCTCCTCTGTTGAAAGTATGATAACTCAGTTAATACTTCCGTATTTGAGGCGATAGTAGTTCAGTGTGGCACCTTTCCCGGGCTTTTTGCATTGGAAAGGAAACCATTCTGGTTCCTAAGAGTGTAGAGAACTCCAGGAGAGATCCTTGGAGGCCAGAAGCATGACTCTGATGCTGATGGTTGGAGGCACCACAGTAGCAGAGCAGGCAAACAGCTTTAGCTGAGAGGGAGTTTTTCTCAGTGTCCTTCAGACCACTTTTCTCAGGTCAAAGAGGGCATCTATGCTATCGTTGGTTCTAGTTAGAACTGTCTTCGGAGAAGCCTGTCGGAATCATCTCTTAGGCATCCATGTGATTGATTTTGTACAAACAGTGCTTGTTTTATTTGTCTTTCATTTAAAAGAGCCCATTATAGTGTATGATTGGCATCTTTGAAGCTGTTGGGCGGGCATTGACTTCCTGTTCCCAATGTGCAGTGCGAGGCTTCAAGTTGGTTCCTCTAGTGTCCACCTGAATGCCACTCCAGGCTTCCCCTAAGAGCCTGTCATCAATGACCCTTGCACAGCACCCAGCTAGCTGTGGACATTAGAGAGATCAGAGACTATGGCTGCTGACACTTTGGCCTGACCTAGAGTGTCCTGCCTTGCCATCTTGTCATGTCTGATGGCCTTACTACCCCTTTGGGGTCATGGGGAAGCTGGCAATAGCAGAGAGAGATGGAGACAAAAAGACACATGTAGAAAGATGATGCCTCTCTCGGGCTGACTCTGTCTGAATTAGACTGTAAAAGGGGAGAAAGGATGTTTGCATGAAGCGCATGTGCTTCAGTGCTTCTCTTTCTTTCTGATAGGGTGTGTGTATTCCTTGTCAGCAATTCTCAAACTGGGCTGGGAGGCCTTCCTTAACCCCTCCCAGCACTCCTTTGAAAAGGGTTCCCTGACACTGTTCCCATAGTTGGGTGACCCTGCCCAGAGAACTGACCCTGTTTCTCACCTTTCTTTCTGTTCTGGGAGTGGTATGCCCCACCCCCTCCTGCCACTGCCCCTCACCCCAGCCAGACTGCCTTCTTTTCACCCAGGAAGCCGAGGTGGGGAGGAGGGTAGCTGGAGAGCTGGAGGCCCTTTGCAATCTGCAGAGCCCCTCTTCACGAGTCATAGAGTCTCTCACAACAGAGGATCAAGGAGCCACCTCAAGTGAGCCCACAGTGAATAGCTCTGCTGTGAGGTAAGCAAGGGCCTCAGGAGCACAATGTGAGTGCTCTTAGAGGCCCATAATGCTTACCCATCATGGCTGAGGAGCCCTGAGCCTTAAGAGGCCGGCATTATTAACCGTCCTTTTGTTCCCTAGGGAAGCTGTACCACTTCAAAGGTCACTCATTCTACAGCAAGGCCCACAAAAGAGCCAGGTGCTCCACCTTAGAGTCCCTGCCCTCTTCACAGGCCCCTGTCATCTGGCTCCACATCCCCAACAAGATCCTCCTGAATCTCATCTTCCGAGCATTGCCAATAACCCTCAAGTCCTTCATGTGCCACTCAAAGTAACCCTAGCAACTGACAGAGAAAATGGCCCGGAATTTCGGCTCTTGGGACTGCTCCACAGAGCAGTGGGATAGGGAGAGGCATTGCCAGTGTCTCTGGCCTCCATAGTCTGGCAAAGGGCTGGTTCAAACAACCTTGGAGAGTGACTGAGTTTCTCTCTCTCTCTCTCTCTCTCTCTCTCTGTCTAGTTTGCCAGAGGACATGTGCACTCTCCAGAGAGAGACAGAAAGAAGGAGAGAAAGCATCCCTTAATAGGACATGGTCATGCTGCAGTCCCTTCTGCATTTCTCTATCCTGTCAGGACTTTGTGCACACACACACACATATGCCTGGTGTGTTTTTCAAGCCATCAATTCTGGGACTCAAACCATAGTTGGCCATGTGAGATACAGTTCCCTTTACGAATAGGCCATTAGACTGGCTTGAGTGGCCATGTTCTTGTTAATTTTTTTTCCAGCCCCTAGGGGCTACAGTGTGATAGGATTTCCACAGGGCTGTGACCAGAGGGACTGTTTGCCTATCTGGAAATACTTTCTGGATTATTGTGGAGGAGATCAAGGAACCTTAATATCTACTTCTGAGAGATGTGGAACAATGGTAAGGCTGGGAGGAGCTAGCTAAAGGAGGGAAGGCCAGAGGTTGCCAGGGAGAGGTGAGTCCCACACTAAACAAAAATCCCCTTCTGGAAAGAAAAGGAGGCAACTTAGAGAGCAAATACCTGTGTCCTGTTCCCTTGCTTTACAAACTCTTTCGGGTTAAGGAAGGGAGTAAGCGGAGTAAGCATGAGGGACCCTTCATGGCATTGTCAGACATGGTGTTGGAAGAGCCCTAGGTCTCACAGAAACTCCACGTTTTGTGGCTGCAGCATTTGTAGCAGCAGTCAAAGGGTAGCGTGAGGAGAAGAAAGCACATCCCATTCTGTACAATGAAGTGATGCCCATGGATGCTGTGGTATGGACCTCCTGAACCCTAGGCTATCCTCCTGCATATCCCTATGCCCTAGGCTTTTTCCTGAAACGAACATTTCCCTAAGGTCTGACTAGTAGGAATCTTCTGAATTTGCCTCAGAACCAAGATATTCTTGAGGAAGCACATTTTTTGACATGTATTTCCAGTTTGCTTTTTATAACTTCTCTGAAATGCGCCTTGTGCTTTGAATAAGCGTTCAATCAGCTTTGAATCAAATTCTTTTGAATTAAGTTGAACAATAATAGTAACTAGTATGGAGAGGAGGAAGAAGGATGGTGAGTCCATTTACCAAGACTAATTTTACAAACCCCTTTTTTAGGAATACCTAGCTTATACTTGTAAATGGATAATAGGGAGGGTGGAAAATAAGATGTCTTGGAAAGATTATGGAGGTAAATTTTCCCAGCTGCAAAGTATAAGGGGAAGGGAGACAGGCATAAATATTGACACAAGGTTCATGAAATCTAAGATCCACTGAGCTGAACTGCATTCCTGGATAAATCACCAATGCTTCCAGTCCTGCTGAGTGAGACACCAGAACAAACCTCCTCCCCCCATAGCTAGCCACCAAAGTTGAGGGGATGAAGGAGCCTTGACAAGGACAGTTTTTTACTTCTCTGAATGAGGGCCAATGGAATGGCCCCATTTAACAAGAATGCCTTGTTAAAATGGGGTTTGGCGGGGCCAGTAGATGATGTAGTGATTAAGGCACTGGACTCCCATGTGGTTGACTGCAGTTTAAGTCCCAGAGCCGGTGGCTTGAAACTCATGCCAGGTGCTTGTGCCCAATATCCCAAGAGAAGAGTGGAGGAGGAATTGTGGTGTGGCTGTCTCCCAGGGGGTGATTTCTCACTTTCCCTTTCTTTGTCTCTCTCTATCTCTCCAGTGAGCACATGTACCCTATAGCAAAAATCTCTCTTAAAAACAAACGAACAAACAAACAAACAGAAACCAGAAAAATAAAATAAGGTTTGGTTCTGCCTGTCATCCTTAGTGTCACTCAGAGATTGTTTGTGAAGCTCTCATGGGACCTTATCAGGGAGGGAGCTGAAAGGCACGATTCATCACTCCTACCATCATTCGGTGCCAGGGTTTGTTTCTCTCTTATCTTCTCTCTCCCCCTCTGGTTCTACTCCAAATCAATTGCTAGAGCTGCTTTTCCAAGACAGTGCCCATCTCTCTGTCAGGATTCTTCTTGAGCTTCCACCCCTCCAACCATCACCTCTGCATCTGCATCTACATCTGCACCCTCCTCCCCATTTTCCAGCCCCCCAAGGTTGGAACTCTGGGTCCTGGCTACGCAGAGCAGTTCACATGATCCACAGAGAACAAGGCACTTTCTCTGTCACCGTCTTTCCTTCTTGCTGCCCTCCTTCTGGACTCTGGGGATTTTCCACGAAACCAAAGTAACTATGTAAGTGGAGTGGCCTTCCTGTCCATGGTCTTCCACATTGGAGTGGAACCAGAGGGGAAGAGAGAAGATAAGAGAGAAGCAGGACAAACTAAGCCATGGCATTTCGGCCTCCGTATTCCCCCAGCCTCTTCAGAAAAAGGAACAAGTAAGTAATTAGAAGTAGATAAAACTTCAGGTAGGAGCCGCGGCAGAGGCGTTCGGGAGGGATGTTTTTCACCCATCTCATTAATGTTGCTAATGCTCTAGCGCTCAATATCCTTTTTGTATTTCCTTTTCCAGCTCCTAACCCAGTGTTTGCTTTGTGGCTTGTCCTGCACCTCTCGCATCATGTCTTTTTCCGCTTCTCCTGACACAGGACCCTGTGTTTTGTTGGCATCATTGCCAAATCTTTGGGTGGAACATTCCCTGTAGAAAATAAGGAAATAAGGAAGACTTGCCTATAAATAGTTTCCTTCTGGCTGTGTGGTACACAATGCTTCAAGTGTGACAAAAAGGGAAGTGAGATGTTCCCCTCATTGCTACTCCCAACGTACTGTACCCACCCTGCTTCTGCTCACAGCCCTCATCAGTGTGTTGAGATCTGGCCCAAGGGTTCTGCCTTCCAGACTTTGCCCAGTCTCTGTTCCACTGTCCCGTGGGAACCCAAAATAGGAAGGACTCTTGTCTTGGAAAGTCTTGCTTTTGATGTGAAATGGACGGGTGGGGACACTCCTTCCAGCTCAAAGGGAATATAAACTTGCTTCCAGGGTCAGCTGAAATAGAGGCAGTTGGCCCCATTCTCATTAAGCTACCCGCCATCTAGCAGGTTGCGCCTGAGAGAGTGAGGGTCAGCTATGCTGGTTTCCTCGCAAAGTCCCATAGCATCAGTACTAGAACTGAGAGCCGGTGAAGGCCTGCCTGGCAGGCAGCTAGGTGCTGCTAGCCACACTAGCTCTGGGTCCAGCCTACATTGTTAAGCTGTGGCATGTTAGAAAAGGAGTTTGGAAACTTTATAAATGTTGGGGTTTCTGGGTTATTGAATCCCTAGGCTACTGTTTTCCTGTCTAGGGCTCACCTCCACAGGACACAAGGATCCTGAGAGAGACTCAAGGATCAGCACATTCCTCCAAAATATTACAATAGACAACAGATGCCATGTATAGCACACTTCTAGTCAGGGCAGGGTTTGGCACAGCTACTCTGGGCAGAGGAATTCCTCGGTATGCTGACGGTTAAGCAGAAAGCCCTTTGGGTTCCTCCTCCTCCTTCCTCAGACTCCTATCTCCCTTGCCTTTGATTTTTTGTTTTCTTTTTCTTTTTTTCTTTTTTTTTTTTTTTTTTTTTTTTACTTTAGGCCCACTATCTTCCCTTAGGGAGCCCTCAGGGATCCAGTCATTCTTTGCTAATGGAGGGTCATAGTGTCTCAAGGTTATCACTTCTTACTCAACAGAACTAGAGAGGCCAAGGAGAGGAGAGCTTGGCTGAGTGTGGGCTCAACTTTAAACGTCCCTATGAAATTGTTTTTCTAAACCAAATCCTTGATATGAGCTTGTTTTCTTGTTGTTGACCTCATTTTCCTAAAAACTGAGTGCAGCAGAAATCAGGTGGAAACAATTAATTAAAGGTACTAGTGAGCAGGGTCCCAGAACTCCAGGTTTGACTGGACTGTGATTATTATCGTGAGACTCTATACCTTATTTGGAATAGCATATACCCCAGGTCTACATATTCCATTCTGGAAGCCATCTGGCTGGATTAAGATTTCCTACTTCCTAGACAGAGATAGCTTTCTTTGAGGACTGTTTGACTGCCTTTTGAAATGATGTGGGTGAGCACAGCTCTCTTATAAAACCCTTTTGAACAGTTTGGATATTCTTCTAGTTCCCCGTGGCTACTCTCCCCTGCTTGAAGTGTCAGAAAAGCCGACTGTGCCCACAGAGCTCAAAGCTGGCCTCTAGACCTCTCTAAAAGTAGCACAGCTGGCATCCTAGGAGCACTTCTTTTGCAACCCCCCGACCCTTCCTTCCTCCTCATCATTCTCTAGCATCTCTAACCCATCAGCCAACTGTCTTGACTCAGTCATTGAAGACTCTATTCATTCAACAAACCTACTCCCTCATTCACTAGTAAGTGTACTAGGAACAAACTTGGTCTAGAGGTCAGAAAGACCTGGGCTTGAGTCCCAGCGCTGCAGCTTATTAGCTCTACTACCTTGGGCAAGGCAGCCTTTCATACCTTCAGTTTCTGTATCTATAAAGTGATGGTGACAGTGCTTACAACACAGGGTTCATTGTGTAGCCAGCACAGTGTCTGTCCATAGCCATTATTGTCAGTAGGTCTCACACTCAGCTGTTGTTTTTTTTTTATTGAAGTGTAATTAATGAACAATTCAAATGCAGATTTACCGGCAAACTTAACCCCTTTCCCCTTCCCTCCACAAATTCCCTGGATTTCTCTGCTTCTGTCACCACAGACAGGAGTCCTCATAGAGGGAGCCATTTTATTTCTGTCTTGTGCTATTTCTCTGCCAATGTTTTCCCCTTGCCAATCCAGTTTATGTATCTTTTCCATTTTCTCATCATCATCATTTTCTTCTCATCACTCCTTGTAATCTAGGAATAGGTAGCAACAGTTTAGCAAAAAGTAACAAGCCAATGATAGTCAACTCAGGGACACTTCCTGGACCAAAGGAGCTCTATGTGGCACAGAGAGTAGATTAATATATCAGACAATTCCAGCATAAATTAAGTTATGGATTTAAGAAGGGTTTTCTCCCCTCAGCTAATGTTCTTGATGATCTCTAAGTATAGCCTGTACTTTGTTCTGTCTGTTTAGTGCAAACACTGTTGCAAGAGCCTGTGTCCTAAAGTTAACAGACTGTCCTGAGATTGGGATGAAGAAAAACACCATCTTGGGCTAGTGAAGTAAGTTTGCTTGGATCGTTTTTATTGGTCAGCCCTTTGCAAATGTGAGTGTTGTGTGGGTCCCCATATCACAGCCAAAAATGCTAGCTGTTTGGTGGTGTAACTGCACCATAGGAAATCAAGGCCTTCAGACAGCGCTTGGCTGGGGCCTTGGCCAGGGTTTTGGTGTCAGGCACCTGTTTGAGAGAAATATCCTGAAGCAAATAATTATTACCTTCTTTGCTGATAAGAGGCCCCAGTACTTTTCCAATAGCATGATTGCATTAGTATATTTCTTTGGACTACAGCCTGTGGAGCACTGATTCCTGGGTACTGGCCTTAACTTCATCCAAACTATTATTATATATGTGGTGGAACCCAATGTTCTCCTTATGGTCATAGGTTGGTGTAAATAATACACCTAATTGCATCACCTCTCCCTTTCCCTGCCATTTGCTCTTTCTGGCTGCAATTCCTACTCTGTCCACCAGGTGGCCTCCTCACTTAGGAACGAGTAGAAGAAAAGGACCTCAAGCCTCTGATGTCTTTTTTTTTCCTTTTGTTTGTTCTTAAGCGTGAGGTTGAAAAGAATGAAAATATATTTTGATGTAACTCTTACTAGGCAACAGTCGTCTCTTTTTCCTTGTGGTTTGGAGTCTGTTTTTTTGTTTGTTTGTTTGGTTGTTTTTTCCTGAAGTACCTTCTATTGTGTATGGCTAGACCCAAAACAAGGCAGGTGTTTTCCTGGGATGATTTATATATATATAGCCTTAGTTCTAGTTTTGTCGTCATTCATTTTTTATACGAAAGTAAGAACATTTTTTTTTTTAAAAAAGGAATATGAGATCCTACATAATGTCAAATGTGCTTCATTGCAGAGTAAGAGGGTGGAGACCAAAGAGAAAAAGATGGGCAATTGTGTAGTCACTCCAGTGCCCATTCCCATACCCTGTCCCCTGTCGACCTCTCCTGTCACCCACCTAGCTGCTCCCGCCTGCATGCTCACCCCCTTCCCCAAGTTCCTTGACACCCTCATCTCTGTACACATGTATGCACAGATTAGAGCACACCTGTGCATGTGACAGATACACATCAAAGAACTGTGCGTGTGTCAGCACACAGACAGTCCCACTCCTCTATGTTCAAAGGACCAGGTGAGTGGATGCCTGCTGGGGTTCGGGGCAAGCTGCTGGGTCAGCTGGTTTAGGGAGGAATAGCCCGGTTGGAGAGAGAGTGAACATGGAGGTGGCAAAGTATGTGTGCAGGGGAGGGGCTGCAAGGGCAGTGAGCAAGAGAAAGGTGAGGCTCCTTACGCTGAAGGCAGGGGTCCAGGGAGCATGACATCTGAGAGCATTGCAAAAACACCGAGGTGTGTGCTGGCTGGTGCCTGAAGAGCTTTTAAAAACCTAACCTATCCCTTACTGAATGCTTTCTATCTCCTGTTAGGGCATTTGTGCTTGTTATTTCTCTAGAAATCAGCTCCAGTTTGGTCTTCGCCGATCTCCAAAGCCTTCTTTGGAGATGCCAGTTGGCACAAGAAAGTGCTGAACTGTTTACAGTCCCAGCCTAAGGTTCAGGGAGGGGATGTGGTTAACTGGGCCACAAAGCCCGGTACAGGACTCATTTGCATGGCCCCTGACGCCATGTGACGCAGCTGGCTCCTCCTATATAAAGAAGCAGGAGCCGAAATATCTCTGAGTCTGGGTTGGACTGGCGGCCTTGGAGTTTGTGACACATTAAGTGACACCCCTCGAGTCACTTCCCTCCGACTCCAGCTGGAGCGCCTGCCTACCTTTGGGTCCGCTCTGCAGCCTTCGCCCCCCTGCTAGCCTCAGAGCCAGACTTCAGCGGCGCAGAGCCCAGTTCACCCAGCCCAGCCGGCAGCGCAGCCAGAGCTCCCCGGCAGCCCGACCATGAACACCGAAATGTATCAGACCCCAATGGAGGTAGCGGTCTATCAGCTGCACAATTTCTCCATCTCCTTCTTTTCTTCCCTGCTTGGAGGGGATGTGGTTTCCGTTAAGCTGGATAACAGGTAACCACTGGTCTCTGCCTCTGTGTAGAGATAAGCTAAACCAGGGTGCTGGGGGAGGGGGGACTGGGTTCTCCAGCCGGATCTCCGAGCAAGCGAGCCCTGCGCCTCCGCTGGTCCCGGTCCCTGTGGTGCAGCGGTGCAGCATCCTGGGAAGGGGCGGGGGTAGGGGACGCAGGAAAGGGGGGGGGGGGTCACCGCTGCTGCTCTGGGATCCGCTGGTGGAGTGTCCCTGCAGCCGCTGTGCGGTGAGAACCAGCTGCTGCAGCCTGAGGTAGAGGGGCGACGGGCAGGGCTGGGCAGGGCTGGGCAGGGGACTGGCTGCATGCCCCTGCGCCTCTGGGGAGAAGGCGGAAAGCTTTCGAGCTGAGAAGGTATTCCTAGCTAGCTTCAGAGCCGGGTAGGTTTGCCGGGGAACGTTCTAGGCCTCGGCAGGGGACTCCCTGGGCCGCGTGCCCCCATTGTTTGCAAATCGCCTGAGCAGGCTACGCTGCCTAGTGCACCCCCGCGCCACTGGTGTCGATTGGAACTCAGGGCGGCAGTGGCGCGGAGCCAGCCTGGGTAGGAGGTGCAGTTTCCTGCAGGGACCAGGGAGGGACCTGGGGACAAACTGCCTGGAACTCTGTGCCAGGGAGGCAGGAAAGAGGAAGGACTGTGTTAGATGGAGGACTTTGGCCATAGCCAAGGGTACTTAGAGTGGAACCAAATGTGTAACGGGTCGCTTTGCTTTTTTGTCTTGGCAGTGCCTCTGGAGCCAGTGTGGTGGCCATAGACAACAAAATCGAGCAGGCCATGGTGAGTGGCATCGCTGCGTCATTCTCATCCCTAGACCTATCTGCTGCTTATGTAACTCCAGGCAGGATGAGGGGGTGGGCGTCACAGCCTTTGGTCAAAAAGCCTGAGGAAGCTGACAGCCTCCTTCCTATCCCCCCTGCAGGCCTTAGGGAGAGTCCAATTAGAATGGCACTTTTTAGAACATTTAGAGTCTGCCCTTGCTGGGCTCCTTCCTTTCCTCCTCCTTTTTCCTTCCCAGAGCTTTGTAGCAGCCTCTGGCTCCCTCCTGGGCATGTTGCAGAGCAGGGAGCTCAGACTCTTACATTCCTCTGTGTCCTGCAGTTGGCACAGAGGCAGAGCTCATTGGATGCAACCGCACTGCAGTGCCTCTGCAGAGCTTGGGCTGGGGTCAGGAGTTGGGAGGAAATGAGAAGCGAAGTACCCTAACCCTTTCCCTCTCATTTGACCAGGTAGAGGGCTCACTGCACCCAACAGCCAAAAATGGCTGCAGGATAAAGGTTAGGGCTTCCAGCAGTTAGGAGACACTTAATTGTGCCTTGGAGCCTAATGACACAGTTCCCTACTCCCAGTGCAGTCATCAAATTCAGAGAGGATGCAGCAATCTCTGTACCTCCACCAGGACCAGTATCTTGTGTCCTGTCTGGTCAGGCTTCAGGACAACTCTGATTCAGTGCATTGGGTCATATGGTGGGCAGGAGACCCCAAAAGAGCCAATTCTATTCTCTTCTTGAAGACTTGTAAAGCAACCAAACAAGATGGGGCCCATTGCAGCCTTCCCAGCCCACCCTGGATCTAGGGCAGCAGCAGGGCCTTATGTGGAAAGGGGAAATAGCAAACCGACAGCCAGCAGAAGTCTTGCCCCAAAAGGCCCTGAGCAGTCAGCTTTGAATGTCATTAGACACAAGCATAGGGAAACCTCTCATGTGAAAGCTGGGCTTCCAACTCTATCTAGCATGGCCCAAAGCATGCAGGTCTTCAGAATGAGGGTTCAGGTGCTTCAGAGAACAGTACATAAGGATTTGGGGTACAGGGCTATATGTTGATGGAAGACTGAAGAATGGTGGCAAGAGGGATGACCCAGGCAGAGTGAAGGTGCTACCACTAACAATTGGCTTTATGGGGATTTCTTCTGTGGCAGGATCTGGTGAAAAATCATCTAATGTATGCTGTGAGAGAGGAAGTGGAGGTCCTGAAGGAGCAGATCCGAGAACTTGTGGAGAAGAATTCCCAGCTGGAGCGTGAGAATACCCTCTTGAAGACCCTAGCAAGCCCAGAGCAGCTGGAGAAGTTCCAGTCTCGTCTGAGCCCAGAAGAGTCAGCTCCTGAATCTCCACAAGCGCCTGAGGCTCCTGGTGGTTCTGCGGTGTAAGTGGCTCTGTCCTTGGGGTGGGCAGAGCCACTAAACTTGTTCTACCTAGTTCTTTCCAGTTTGTTTTTGGCTCCCCAAGCGTCATCTCACGTGGAGAACTTTACACCTAGCATAGCTGGTGCCAAGAGATGTCCTAAGGACATGGCCACCTGGGTCTACTCCAGTGACAGACCCCTGACAAAAGAGTAGGTCTCTGGAGGCTGAGTTGCATGGGGCCTAGGAACCCCAAGTCAGTGAGCCTCTAATGCTGTCGTGCCCTGGGGGCTCTCAGGGCCTGGGCAACTTACTACAACTGGCAAGGGAGAAAGGTTGTTTGAGCTGCGGTGCCAGTTTGCTACAGAATGATTAAGGGGTCTGTTTTTCATTTCCATGGACATCTTCAACAGCTTCACCTGACAATAACTGTTCCTATGAAGAAGCCACTTGTGTTTTAAGCAAAGGCAGCCTCTCTTCTCCTCTGCTTTGTAAAGGCAGGGGACACAGATGGGAGAGATTGAGCCAAGTCAGCCTTCTGTTGGTTAATATGGCATAATGCATGGCTTTGTGCACAGCCCGGTGTGGGATTACAGCTTTGGGATGACTGCTTACAAAGTTCTGTTTGGTTAGTATTGGCATAGTTTTTCTATATAGCCATAAATGCATATATATGCCCATAGGGCTAGTCTATATCTTAGTGTAGCGATGTATATGTGTATACATACATCTACATGTTGAAGGGCCTAACCAGCTTTGGGAGTATTGACTGGTCCCCTATGTCTTAAGGGTAATTCTTTGACTGTGTTCATTTATCAAGGTGATCCAGTTTGTCCTTTAGGTTAAGACTCAAGAGTTAAGGCAGGGAGAGGGGGGCCAGCCTCTGAATGCAGCCACAGATGCCTTGCTGCTGCAACCCTTTCCCCATCTGTCCACTGAAGATCTGCGAAGTTCTCTTTTGAATGCCAAACCTACCATTCACTGGTGCTGACTACATAGAATGGGGTGGAGAGAAGATCAGCTTGGACTTCGCAGTGTTGTTTGAAAACTTTTATTTTATTTTTTTAATACTTTTGGAAAACTTTAGAGTGAACAGAACGATGGTGTCCTGCTGCAGGCAAGGGATGGACAAGAGAATGGCTTTGATCCAATGGGATCTGCCCAGGGAGCTTGTCTCTAAGGGGTTCTGTGACAGTGAATACTTTCCACTTTCTGACACCTTATCCTGATGAATGTCTGCAGGATTTGGATTTTGATTTTTCAAATGTAGCTTGAAATTTCAATAAACTTTGCTCTTTTTTTTTTCTAAAAATAAATTTGGTGTCTGACTGAATATAAATGGGCTGACTGAAAGAGGCTCCTCACCTGGTTGGGTGTGGGAGTAGACAGTTGTTTTTCTGACTCACCCAATGTTATCTGTCGAGCATCCCCTAAGTGCCAGGCTTGTGGCACATCCACACAATACCCATTTGAAGGATATGTTCTTTGGGTAAGGAAGCTGAGACTCAGTGAGTTTAAGTGTCTTTCCCAAAGTTACACAGCTGTTAAGTGAATTGGGACTCAAGCCCAAATTCCTCCCCCTGTTTCCTGCTCCTGCTTTCATATAAGGGCTTCAGAGTGAGTGGCGAGGTGACTACTACCACACAACCTCCATTTGAGGGAGTGATTTGGGAGAAAGGATATCCTAAGAAGACCCAAAGAAAAGGGGAGGATATACGTGGGAGAAAGCAGAAAGAGAGGAGTCAGATAAATACCAGTGGCCCTCTTTCCTCTTCTGAAAATATCATGAGGATCATGTAATATATTCTCCTTCATACTGAGCCACATGTGACCCTTGACCTTTGTAAAGGAGCTAAGAGAGCCTTGGTATGTATGTATGAGGTGGCAAAATCACCCCCTCTTCTCTGCTCTCTCCACCACCCCTGCCCAAGGCAAGATGCCCTTAAACCCTGCTGCTCCACTGTCATTGCTTAAAGCTCTCTCACAAAACCTCTGAGTACAGCCACAGATGCCTTGCGGCTACAACCTTTTCCCCATCTGTCCACTGAAGACCGGCAGGGGCCAGGTCTGAAGCTCCTGTCTACAACTTCTTTTCTCTACCTCTCTTTGGGATTCATCATCACCCTTTCCCAGCCCCAGATCTCCAGCATCTGGAGTCCTGCCATTTCTATGATTGGCTGTTGATGAGTGTTTAGTGTCTCCTCTACCTCACCCTTGCCTGGACCCTAAGCAATATTCAGAATCCACTGTGTTTGCAAGGGAGACCATCACCCCTACTCAAATAACTCTGGCCTATCTTGGCTTCCTGTAGCATAAATTTGTAGATCCTCTTGCCTCTTGAAATTGAACAGAACTCCTTGATTTTTATGAGCCACAAGCCTCAAAGTGACCCCCTTCACACTAATCACTACCCAAATATAATCAAAATGATATGTGTCCTTCTCTGTGAAGGTTACCTACATTGGCCTGTTCTTTTCCAGTCACCGAAACTCTTCTTCAAAATATTGCAAATGCTTGCTTGCTGGCCTCTCAAATTCCAATTTCCCCATCTACTCCTGACCTCTGTACTCATGATGCCAAATACCTTGTCTACACCTGCCAATTTGGTCATAGCGTGAAGATTTCACAGCTTCTGGAACAGATACAAACTTGGGACTGGTGCATTGGCAGCCCCCAGGCAGCCGTCCCCACTGGGACTCCAGCTTTCTCAATCCCCATTTAATTCAAAATGCCTCTCCCTTTCAAAACAAGCAAAGATACTTTTTGAAAATTTAGTTCATCTTGTGTAGATGTCCCCACATCCAGTTCCCAGCTGAACAAAACAAACAGATAAAAAGAGGAAATCCAGAAAATAGCCCAGCAACCTCTCTGGTCATCAAGTCCTTCTCTACAAGAAAGGGGAAAAAACTTGTCCCACAGTCACATAGTGGTAAAGAGAACAACTTTGTTTCCTAGGCAACCTCACCTAAACAGAGACAAACACTGCAACTTCTGAGGCCAGAGTGGTTACCAGCCTTGATAAGAGGAACTTTGTAGATGTTTGTTAGTCACATATAGGAGCTGTTCTGTGTTGTTGTTCTACAGAAAACCAACTAGGGGTGGGGAGAAGCAAAAGAACAATTTGCTCCTGGAAAGATTTTTGTGGCCTTTGAGATTCTGAGCTCAGCTGGTCCTGCTGGACCTAGAACAAGGAAGAGAAGAAAGAGACCCACAGCAGTCATCATCCCCTGCCTGAGCATGCCATGCCTCCGTGTGCCCTGCTATCTACTACTTCATCTGATGTTCAAAACAGCCCTCCCAGCACAGCCACAAGGATCATAAGAGCATAGTTCTGTGCCCAGCCTCTTCAATAGAGAACATTCTGTTTCCTGCCCTTAAAAAAAGAGGCAGTTATGATTTACCTCCATTTGACAGACAAGAAAACTGTGAGCCACAGAGCTTAGTTCTACTCTCATGACGCCCACATATCCCACCGGGAGTGGTTCCCAACCTTTTTGATGACAAGGGTAATTTTCTTACTTTCTCTTTCTTTCTTATCTTTCTTTCTCTTTCTTGCTTTTATTTCTCTTTCTTTCTTTCTTTCTTTCTTTCTTTCTTTCTTTCTTTCTTTCTTTCTTTCTTTCTTTTCCGTCCTTCTTTCCTTTCTTTTGTCCTCTTTCTTTCTCTCTCTCTCAAGTTTATTTCTTTCATAAGAGAGATAGGCATCTCTAGCAGGGTCCCAATATCATGACCCACCCCTTGCCCCAGCCAGCCCCCTAATCATGGGCATATGCATGGCTGGTGTACTCAAAGAGGTCTCTGAACTAGAATTGGAATCCTCCCACGTGGAACCACCTCACAGAGTGTCATGTTTTACTGCTGCACCACTCCCATTTTCAATGTTAAAAATATTTTCAGACTTCTCTCAACAGTAGTTGACCTTTCAGCACTGAGAGAGAGAGAGAGAACATAATGACAAACAGCAACTGTGATTTTGGTGGGGCTTTTAAAGGAATTGTATCTACCACAAAAGCATCGAAATGGATTTGAAAACTAGAACAGTAATGCATATGTTAGTTAGCTAGATTTAACCATTCCACAATCTCTTTCTAAATATATTTCAAAACATTATGTTATACATAATAAATACGTAGAATTTTTTAAGGTTTGCTGGAGGGCATGTGTGCTTGCCAGAGAGAGACAGAGAGAGAGAGAGAGAGAGAGGGAGAGAGACATAGAGAGGGAAAGTGAAAAATTATTCCCTTGGGAAATGATCACGCCATAATCTCTTCTCCTCCATTCTCCTATAGGGATTTTGGGTACACACACAAAAACACACAGAGTGTTTTTTATGCCCCTGGGTCTGGGACTCAAACTACTCAGTTGGCCATGTGAGATCCAGCTCTCTTAAATTACACACCTCCTGCTGACCCCAAATACAAACAATTTTATCTGTCAGTTGAACAAAAGGAAAAAAAATCCTAGAGCAGAAATGTGGGTAGTTGTTTACAGAAAAGATTCCTTGGGTCAGGCTGGTGGACCTGGGACAACCACAAAGGAAGGAGTTTCCCAGAGGCTCCAAGAGGGAAGACAGTGAGTGAGGGGTAACGAGGCAGAACCAGTGGGATTTGGGTCTAGGGAAGACTGTAGAAAGACCACAGGAAAGAAGGTGAAGAAACTAATCAGGGCATTGATAATCTATTCCATGAAATCCTGAAAGAAAACTTTCCAAACCTAGAAAGGCATTCAAATATCCAGACCCAAGAAATATATAAGGACTCCATATAGAATCCACCCAAGAAGATCTTCTCCAAGGCACATCATAGTCAGATTAACCAAAACCACAGACAGAGACAAGACACTACAATTGGCAAGAGAGAAACATCAAGTTACTTACAAAGGATATCCCATCAGGCTAACATCGGACTACTCATTGGAAAAAATGCAAGCAAGGAAAGAATGGGAAAATTTATTCAAAGTGTTAAGTGAAAAACAGTTTCAGTCAAGAATACTATATCCAGCAAGATTATCCTTCACATGGGAAGAAAAGCCTGAAACATTCTCAGATAAACGAAATCTGAAAGAATTAACTAACACCAGTCCAGTTCTTCGAAAAGTTCTGAAGGGAGTGCTATGCCAGGAAAACTAAAGACAGACGGAAGTAAGAGAACAAAAATGACCGAGAAAAAGGCCAACTTAATGGCGGGGACAAGTTTGGAACTATCAATAATAATGTTGAATGGGGAACCAGCAGTTAGCATAATGGCTATGTCGCTGGACTCCCACGTAGTCGACCGCGGTTCGTGTCTCGGACCCGGGGGCTTACAACTCACGCCGGGCGCGTGTGCATGCGTGCCCAAGACCCGAGAGGAGAATGGAGGAGAAGGGATTGCAGCGTGGCCATCCCCCCTGGGTGGTGATTTCTCGCTTTCTGTCTCTATGTCTCTCTCTGTCTGGCGAGCGCACGCGCCCTATAGCAAAAAAAACCTCTCCAAAAAAAAAAATAATAATAATAATGTTGAATGTTAACTTCCAAGATTTAAACAATAAGATAAAACCACAGTAACACTACAAATTCAACAAAAGAGAGATTACATGAGACTGAACTGGTGAAATAGAATTCTATTACTTTTGTGTCTAAAACATTACTGATTTCTTCTATGTTTTGTCTTCCTGATTTAAGGATTTTGGTTCTCTTTTGAGTTGTTGATAGGTTCAGCAATCTGTTAATTTTTAAAAAATTGAAAAATAAAGTTTTCTCCCTTCCTGACCTCTTACCAATTAGAAAATATTTGTGAGCATTCTTATTATGTGACAGAATGGTTATTTGCATAAATTCGATAATACAATAGTATCTGTTGCCTTGCATCAGAAATTGAATTCTTATGGGACTTTTTGCATTAACAGACCAAATTGAGATCAACCCATTTTTTTAAAGATAAGTTAGTTTATACCTTTCTTTAGTAAAAGGGGGAATAGAGAGAGAAAATATGTTTCAGAAGAAAATTACAGTGCACTTGTCATTAGATTCTAGCTTTGTCCGTATTTTTAGTTTAAGATATTTTGTGAATCAATAAAATGTGAAAAAAAAAGTTTAGTATGGAAGTGAGGGAGGAGAGAGGGGAAGGAAAAAACAAGTAACAGTATGTTTAATTGACAAAAAATGAGAGGCTATTTGCTGATGATAAGGTATAGAGTAATATCTTTGTCTTGACTGACATGCATGGTATTTGTGCTGGAAAAAGAAATGTCATACACTGTAAAGACATGAGATTAAATGTAAGTAAATAAATAAATAAATATTTTTTAAAAAAGAAAAAAGAGAAGAAATTAATGGACACAGGTCGTCTCATGCAGAGAAGTTCACTGGAACCCAAATAGTTAATATTTAACCACATCCATTAGATCAGGCAAGGTTTAACAAAGAAGTCCATCAGTTAACTATTCTGAGCAGAAATGGTTTCCAGGGAGAAGCTAGCTGGAATGGAAGTGATCGCAATGATTAGTAATACTAGCTAACTCTTAAATGGTACTTACTTTTTTGTCTGACACTGTTCTAAGCTCTTTCATATCTATTGACTTTTCCAATTCTCTCCACAAATATATGAAGTTTGTCCTATTAAAAATCTTCATTTTACAGATGAGAAAATGAAGAAACTAAGGCTCAGAGAGATTAAGCAACTTGTTCAAAATCATACAGGTAGTGAATGGCAGAGCCTAGATTAGGGGAGAGTGAGAAGAAAGCATTAGAAAACAGAAAGGAGAATTAGAACAATTTTCATATTTTTTTCTCTGTAACTAGAAAATTTCCAGGGGTAGTGGGGGCAGCAGGTAGAAAGGTAACTACCCCAAACTAGCAGAGGGACTAATGTAAGGGGGGAAAATGACCAATGAGTCTGGGATGGGTGATGTGAGTAGAGGAGGGAAGAGAGTAGATGGGAGATCAGCTTGCCTGGCTCCCAGCCAAATGACTGGAGATGGGATCTAATAGGGGAGCCATGGTAGGATTCTGAACAGGGAAGTGATGTAATGCAAAAGATATTTGTAGAAGATGGGTCCTGGCAGCTGGAAAGGCTGGACCCAGGAAATGCTAGCAACAGGACAGCTGTTGTTGTAATCCAGGTATGAGGTGATGAGGGCCAGCCGGTACAGTGAGAGCAGTCATAAAAGGAGAGCAAGGGACAAAGCCAAAAGGCAGTATTTCTCCAAGTATAGTCTGCAGTACACCTGTCCCATCCTCAACCTAAAGAGAAGAGGAAGGCGCAGGAATTGATCACTCGAACACGTACCTGGTGATACTGGAGTATAGAGAACCTTTACCAGGTGAAAAATCAGCATGATCTGGTAGCCAAATGAGTTGGGAAGACAGCAAAACAGCCATGAGTCAAGAATGAGGAGGGCAAGCCTCATGGCCTAGTGGTTAATGGAGCCAGAGCCCACATGGCCAACCACAGTTCGAATTCTGTTCTTGGTGGCTTGAAAAACATGATAGGCATGCATGTCCCAAATTCCAACAGGAAGGAGAAATAGAGGGGAAGTGATTGCAGCATGACCACACCCCATGGACAGTGCTTTCTTCCCTTCCTTCTCTCTATCTCTTTCTGGTGAGCACACACGCCCTCTGGCAATTAAAAAATGAAAAGAAGAGGTTTTTTTATTGTGGTAAAATATGCATAATATAGTATTTACCATTTTAACCAGTTTTAAGTGTACGGGCCAGTGGCATTAGGCATATTCACATAGTTGTGCAATCACCAACACCATCAACCTCCACAATTATGTCATGATCCCAAACTGGCACTTTGTACCTATTGCACAATCCCTTCTCCTCCATTCTCCTCTTGGGATTTTAGGCACATACACGTACATGCCCAGTATGCTTTTCAAGCTGCCAGGTCCAGAATTCAAACTGTGTAGTCAGCCATGTAGGATCCAGTTGCCTTAACCTCTACACCACCTGCTGGCCCCTAATGAATTCTAATTTTTATTTCTCTGAATTAAGCACATTCATGATTCATGTGTGCAAATAGCCCATAGCCAGCTGTGGAAAGTGAAGTGTGAAGGTAAGTGTGGGAGCACAAAATCTGGGCATGTCTGAAAATTGCAGGAGCTGAAGCAATGTAAGTGGGCACACGCCTCAGAGAAGTGGCTGCCAAGAAGAATAAGCATAAGGCTAGGAGCAAGCTTTGGTGGCTGTCCACAGGGAGGTTGTGTGAGGCTGAGGAGGAAAGGCAGGCTGGGGAGGTGGCAGAAAGAGAAAACCCAAAGGAATGTGCTGGTTCAGTGATCTCTCCATTTTTATCTTCTTGCCTATTATTTTTGACATTTCTTCTTCAGGGTCCTTACTACAAGCCTCACCATCTTATAAATCAAACTAGTCCCTAAAGATCATTGTGGGAACGGATGGGCAGCTGAAGTATTCTAGGAAGAGGCAGTCAGGAGTCCTGGGCTGTAGTCTTCATCTTTGGCTAGCAAACTATATGACCTTGGACAAGTCGTGGGTCTCTCTAGACCTCAGTTTAACAGTCAACACAACAAAGTGTTAAATAGGATCATTGTTTAAGCCAGACACTTAGTAAGTACAGTAGCCGCCCCCTTCCCCTATACATGGTTTTCCTTTCCACGGTTTCAGTTACACAGGGCCAAATGAAGTCTGATTCCCCCCCCACACACACACACAGAAGACACACACACTTACCAGAGAGAAACAGAGAAGAAGGTAGGGAGAAAGCACACCTCAGTGGGGTGTGGTCACTTTACAATCTCTTCTCCATTTCTCCATCCTGTCAGGATTTGGGGCATGCACACCTATGTACCTGGTATATGTTTTCAAGCCTCCAGGGCCAGGATTTGAACCGCCATGATCAGTCATGTGGAATCTGGCTCCCTTAACCACCAGGTCAAGGGGCTGGACTAAGTTTAAAAATACTAATGGAACATTTAAGAAATAAACAATTCATATGTTTTAAATTATGCGCCATTCTGAGTAGCAAGTATGATGAAATCCCACTCTGTCCCTTTGTCTAGTGTATGCACACTGTATATGCTACCCAGATGTGAATCACTTAGCTGTCTTATCAGATAGCTGGTTTTGAGCTGGTTATCAGATCAAAAAAACATCATATGTGGGTTCACCACAGAGAGAGTTCAGTACTGTTTGTAATTTCAGGCATCCTCTTGGTGCCTTGGACATATCCCCTAAATATAAGAGAGAACTACTATATTGGGGCCAGTAAGACTTCTCTGGCTGTGATACTTGTGCATGTTATCTCTTTGTTCTACACCTTGGTTTCCCTTATGACCCTCAAATTCTATTCATCCTTATATCTAGCTATCAAGTTGCTCTGTTAAAGAACACCAAGGAAATGGACACTTTTAAAGACCAATAGGTGGCTCAGTGCCAAGATGCCATGTGATTTTGTAGAGCAAGGAATCACCTACAGCCTTATTTCCCAATCTTTTCATTTCACAAGCCACTTCTGCTTGCCTATATTATGACAACACACTTGCAAGCTCTGGGTCACCAAACCAGAATAGGAGGAAGGTGAGCTGATTCTATGGAAGACATCTTGAGTAGGGAGAGGGAATAGGCTTGCCTGTGAAAGCCTTGTGATTGCTGCAGATACCTGGAGAGGGGAGAAAAGGAAAGAAAAAGGATAAGACTGAAAGGGAGTGCACAGGGGGAAGATAAGTACTATAAGAGGAGAAGTATGAACAAAAAGAGCAGCCTTTGTCCATTGGAGCTTCCTCAGCTGGATTTCTCTGCTATTTCTTTGCTGTTCTAGGAACTTGCTGCTACTACCTACGAGAAAGAACAGGTTTAGCACCAAAAATTGGGTCTGCAGATCCTGAACTCTCCAAAACATCCCTTCTTTGCTGTCCATTGCAACCCAGAACCCAGTCATTTCAAGTGTAAAACTAACCTAACCACTGTGTGGAGGTTTCTTGAGGTATAAGCTATGTCCCAGTGAGTTAAGACACATCTGGGATCAGGCAACAGATGTGCATTAGAGCTGGACAGGGATCTAGAGATCATCTGTTCCAACCTCCTCACTTCCCAGATGACACCAGGCCCAGAGGAATACAGGCTTGTCTCAGCCACTTGCACAGTCAGCAGCACGGCCAAAACAAGTCCTCTGGTATTGCATCTTCTACCAATGACTTGCTGTAGGCCTCAGTGTCCTCATTTATAAGACAATGGTTTGGGACCAGCCAGCGATATGGTGGTTAAGATGGCTGGATCCCACATGGCCGACTGCATGGTTCAAGTCCCAGACCTGGTAGCTTGAAAAACATGCCAGGTGCAGGTGCATTCATGCCCAAAATCCTGAGAGGAGAATGGAGAAGAAGGGACTGTGGCGTGGTCATCCCTCCTGGGGTTTGATTTCTCACTTTCTCTCTCTCTTTCTCTCCTTGACCAGTGTATATGGCCTATTAAAAAATAAAATAATAAAATAAGGATTGGACCAGAGCAATAATTTTTAACCTTCGCTGCACACTGAAATCACCTGGGGAGAGTTTAAAGAATGCCTGGTGCCTGAACCTTGTCCCCAGAAATGTTGACAAAATTGATCTGGGATTAGGGCCTGGGCAAAGGTGATTCTGGATGATCTGTGAGGATTGTTCCAATATTGACATCCAGATCCATTTGTTCATTCATCTGACAAACATTGGCACCTAGTTTGTGCTAGGCACCATGCAAAGCACAGAGATTTCAGCAGTGTCCAGGTCAGACATGACCTCTGTATCCTTGGAGCTTATTTCATGTTTCCCTCCGAGGGGTGCAGATGAGGCAGGACAGAGAGTTAGGAAGGTGGAATATGGCACACTCACAGTTGCCCTATTCTGTCTCATTGCTTTCTGGGTTCTTTGAGCCTGCAGAATGCATGTGCTCTGGTCTGCTCCTAAAGTCCTGCAGTAACGTCAGTGAGGCAGACTCAGCCCCTGCAGAAGAAGCCTGTGCCTGTCCTTTTATGGCAGGGAAAGGATGCTGTGGCTGTCTCCTTGGGAAGCGGTACATATTTGCAAATCAGTTTGGCTGCAAACAGCTTTATGATTAATAAAGGTTATATTCTTATCTCCAGTCTGACTCATGCGTGTACCTCTCTTGATTGATTCTGATTTCAGGCAGAAGCAAAGGGGTGCTATTTATTAGCTTTCTCAGCTTCTAAAACATTCTACTGGGGATGATGGGCAATAAATAAATAATCCTATGGCCCCTTCTCTGTTACCTTTGCAGGTGTCTCCTCTATTAGGAGTGCCTCTGAGCTCAGCTCTGTTCTTGCTCTAATCTCTCTCTGGTTGCTTCCATCTGTTCCCAAGGTCTTAAGTAACATTGCCATGCTAATGAATCACAAATTTATAGCTCAAGTCCTACACATTCCACTGAGCTCCACACTCAAATATGTCTCCTTGACATTGCCGTTTGTATGTTTCATAAGTATGTCAATATCTATGTGATCAAAATCAAAGTCATTTGACTTCCACCTCCCCCAATGTACCCCATATAGGTGTATGGCACCATCATTTGCACAACAGCTCAAACTAGAAACTTTAATTCCTTCCTCCCCTTCAGCTCCCACATTCAAACCACGGTCCAGTCTGGTCCATTCAACCACCAAAACACACCTTAAGTCTCTCTACTTATTCTTTTTTTAAAATGTTTTAAAAATGTATTTATTTCTTCCATGTGCAAGAGAGACAGAAAGAGGGAGAGAGGAAGAATACCTTCAACAAGATCTAGACCCCATGGTCCACCCCCAGCCTTAGTCAGCCTGGATCATGGGCATATACATGTGCCTGGAGTACTCAGAGAGGTCTCTGGAATGAACCCAGAACCTTCCTTTGTGGGTTATAGAGTATCACTTTTAACCACTGTGCCACTATCTAAGCACCCCCCCCCCCAAACACCTCACTTCTCTCTAGCCCCATCGCCACGACATATCGCAAGCCACCTTCATCTTTCATACAAAGACAAAAATCTCACATTTTGCTTCCACGCCAGACCCTGTCCAATTCCACACAGCAGCCAGAGTGTAATGTGAAATCAGATCATGGCGTTCCCTTGCTTTGAGCTTATCAATGGCTTATCATTGTACTTAGCACAAAGTCCAAACTCCCCATGGCCTACAAGTGCCTGTGTGATCTGGCCTCTGCTGACCTCTCTAGCCTTTTCGCATGTTACTCTCCTGTTCTAACCAGGCTGCAGCCTCACTGAGCTTCTTTCATTCCTCAAACACTCCTCAGAGCCTTTGTGCATGTGGTTCCCTCAGCCCAGACTGCTCCTACCACCTCCCCCACCTCACTCTGTGAAGCGGCTTGTTCAGCTCTCCCTTCCTCTAAGAGATCTCTTAGATTTGAATTAATTGTTCACATTTTTTGTTTGTTTGTTCATTTCTGCCTTGCTGCTCTGGGAGCCCCTGAGACCAGGATCAATACTTGTTTTGTTTTGTTTTGTTTTGTTTTGTTTTGGAGAGATTTTCGCTATAGGGCACGTGCGCTCGCCAGACAGACAGAGAGAGACAGAGAGACAGAAAGCGAGAAATCACCCCCCAGGGGGGATGGTCATGCCGCAATCCCTTCTCCTCCATTCTCCTCTCGGGATCTTGGGCATGCACGCACATGCGCCCGGCGTGAGTTTTAAGCCACTGGGTCTGGGACGCGAACCACGGTCGACTACGTGGGAGTCCAGCGACATAGCCATTACGCTAACTGCTGGTTCCCCCAATACCTGTTTTGATCACCACTATATTTTCAGAGCTGAACACAGTGCCTGACACATGCGGATCAATAAAGAAATTTCTAGGAGTTTCAGATGTTGTAGCAGGTGACGGTGGATTGGGGGGAAGGGAGATTTTTTTTTTTTTTTGAGTTTTATGCCATAGGACATGTGTGTTTGCTGGAAAGAGACAGTGAGAGGGAAATTGAGAAATCAGCCCCAAAGGGGGATGGCCATGTCACAATCTTTTCTCTATTTTCCTCTCAGGATCTTGGGCACACACTCACATGCACCCAGTGTGATTTTCAAGCTCCCAGGTCTGGGACTTGAACCACAATCAGCCATGTGGGTGAGTGTCCAATGCCTCAAACACCAGGCCACCTGCTGGCCTTGAGGGAGAGATTTTTGAATAGGGATATTGGGGGAGCCTTCCCAAAGTCTTTCAAATCACCCACTTTTATCTCTTAATATGTTTAAAATACAGGGCCAGCAGGAAGCATGGTGGTTAAGGCACTGGATTCCCACATGGCCAACTGCAGTCTGAGTCCCAGGTCCTGTGGCTTGAAAATTATGCTGGGTACATGTATGCGTGTGCCCAAAATCCTGAGAGGAGAGTGGAGGAGAAGGGATCGTGGTATTGCCATTCCCCTGGGGGGGGGGGGTGATTTCTCACTTTCCATCTCTCTGTGTCTCTTTCCAGCAAGCACATATGCCCTAAGGCAAAAATAAATAAATAAATAAATAAATAAATAAATAAATAAACAAACAAAAATGATTACTTTTTTCTAAATCTATATTTTAATTCATAAAACTTCAGCCAGTTATCTGGAGCTGTTTGTTAAGCCACAGTTTCATTTTAGGAAGAGGATGGAGTGTTAAGATTAACTCTGGCTGCAATAACTAAAAATCTTTAACAATTGCTATGAAAAGGTAGTTTATGTATCTTTCTCAACTCAAGTTTTATCTTTATAAAGTCACCAGAGACTCAAATTTCTTCCAAGTTGCTCTTTTTAGAAAGCTTCCTAGAAATATTGCACAACACTTCTGCTTAAATCTCATTGGCCAGAATTTTTGTGTACTCCTAACTAAAAGGAAGGCTTTTCTTTAACTGAGTACATTGTTGTCCCCATATGAATTTAAGTTTCCATTTTTAAGCTTATTTATTTTTTCTATGAATAAAAGAGATAAAGACAGCATCCTCAGCACGATCCTAATACTCCTATATCCAACCCCCAGTCTTCAGTCAGTCCCATATCATGCATGCCTGGCATACTCATGGAGGTCTCCAGATGTAAACACAGAACCTTTCCATGTAGACAAACATTGCAGAACACTGTGTTTACTGTTGCACCATGGTTCAGCCCTCTCAAGTCTCTATTACTAAGGAAGAGAAAAATGGATATTGGAATAGGAGACTAGCAGTTTCTTATTCAGGTGTTTGGATACACTGAGAAATGAGAAGGATCTTTCAAAAAGGGACTGACTTCCACATGGGGGTTGAGACGTGCCTACCTCAGTAGGCCAGAGCTGGCTGACAGATGTGCCATATTTCTTTGAAACAGAGCAAGCAGAGCAGACCCCTGTCAGGTGGAGGGTGTCTCTGCAGCTTCAGAACTGCTTTCCCAGAATCATTCAGGCAGGGAGGGCTTAAAAGGTTACCCAAGAGGCTTCTCACAAGAGAAATTTTAGAAACTGGGATACCAGATTACCTTTTTAAATGTATTTATGGAGGCAAAGGGGATAGTGACCCCTAAAATGGGGAACCCAAAAGTCTGGGGAACTGATATTCAAAATCAAAATTCCAGAAAAGATTCTCTCAGTTTTTGGCACCTATAAAAGCAACATCAGCACTGAATCTTCAGATACTGGGGCTGAGAGAAACCGTAAGAGTCATCAAAGCCAACCTCTTCCCACCAACCACACTATTTTCCACCCTGCAATCTCACCCTAAGGACAGGCTGTGTTGAGATGTTAATTTGAGAGGATTATTTTCTATAGGAATCTAGCTTTTTGCAGAGCTCAAAGATATTTTTGTGGGTAAAAATGACCCAATAACATCCAGTTTCCCAAATGTAGGAGTACAGGATCTGTTTCAACAGTGCTCTAACCTTATGGAGAATGACATAGACAACTTAGTTTCCCCAAGGACCAGATTGCTCCCAGTAAGCCCCTTCTCTCACCAATGGCATCAATATCATCTTGGCCACTTCTGCCTTGTAGAGAGGGTCAAGGCATATGCATCTTTCCCCTTTAGCAAAAGTTAAGGGGCTCTTTAGAACTTTGATCTTGGGGGCTCCCAATTGAACTTTTCTACTTTGAGCTTCCTTTGAAGGTCCTACAGCTTGACTGTCTTCAGCTTTCCCCACTGAGACTGAAATGGGACACCAGGGCATTGTTACAAACTGCTGGGGAAACAAGAACTTGATGTAAACATTTTTCCTGCCTCTGGGCAGGTCCCATTCTGGTGCCAGGCAGAGCTATGGAAGTTTGTCACCTGACTCTGCCCATCCAGTGAGCAAGACTTACTCAGGCAAAAAACAACTCCCACCCCTCCTGTGAATGCTGAACATTCTGTTTTTTGCCCTTAGGAAGAAACTGGTAAATAACCGCATTCTCTTCTCCGGGCTGCACACCCCTTTCTTTGCAAAACCAAGGAATCGGGTCACATTACATAAGTCTATGTGGTTTTGAAGGGCTGAACATCAAGCTTCAAATTGTTGTCACACACACAAGTTGGAGTGCAGCCTGTGTACTCCTGGGCAACACAAAGGGGAAGTTGCTGAATTCCAAAGTTTAGTAAATTGTTTTTCCATACTTTCTGATCATTTTCACCCATGGGACCTATTAGGTTCCTTACTCTCTTGAAAGCTTTTTAAAGAGTACTTAAACTAGCCCGGGGAAGGCACTCCATTAAGGTATGGAAAAGGGAAAGTTACCAGAAACCTTTGCTGTCAAGTTACCTAGGTCTACCCCTTCATTTTGTAGGTTCAGTCGTTCAACAAATACTTATAGAGAAACTAATACATTCCAGGCTCTGACAGATGAGGTTCCTGATCTCGTGGAGGTAACATTCTAGTGGAGGGAGGCAGACAAATAGAAAAACAAACAAGAGCAACATCAGATAGTGAAGAAGCTGAGGCTGGGAAAGAGAAATGAACCTGCCCAAGAACACACAGTGAAGCTCTTCCAACTCCAAGTAACCCCTTCATTCTCTGAACATATATTGAGCACCTACCATGTGCCAGTCACAGCACTAGACACTGAGGATGTAAGATGAATGAGATAGACAAGGTTAGGTTTCTGTCCCTACAGATGTTACAGTACATCCACAGAGACACATTGTGAATAAACACAGAAAAAACCCTAGAGACTTCTGTTTTCTGATCTGGTATGTAAGGTTAGAAGTCACCACTATGTCCTAACAACAAATAAAAAGCTGAACAAATGGGGCTAGCCAGGTGGCATGGTAACTAAGGCAGCTGGATCTCACATAGCCAACAGCATAGTTCGAATCCTAGACCCAGTGACCTGAAAAATATACCAAGCACATGTGCTTGTGTGTTTCTCTTCCACTCTCAGAGTGGAAGAGAAAGGATGGTGGTGTGGTCATCCTCCCTGGGGAGTGCTTTCTCACTTTCTCTCTATTTTCTTCTCTGTTTCCTTGTGGTGAGAACATATGCCCTATAGTAAATTAAAAAAAAAAAAAAACTGAACAAATTGAAAAATCAATGATTCTCTTTAGCTCTGTCAGAGAACTAAACTCACAAGGAATACCACTACCTCAAAAATTGAAGAGAAAGACAGGTGGGAACAGAGAATTAAAATTTTTCAAAGACTTCTGTGGGAACCAGGGCTAGGGTCAGAAATTGGAACTGTAATTGACAAATTGCCGGAAGTTCAATATGGACAAGCCTGGAAATTAAAAGATCCAGGGGGATCAAATTTGGGCCAGAAAGGTAGACTTTTATGAGTTTCAGGAACTCTACCAGGTCTACACAGAGAATTAAAAAAGAAAAAGAAAAACAAAAACAAGAACCACATGCTTCTGGAAGGGGGAGAGAAAATTTTACCATTTTGGGCTGGCTCCATGACACAGCAGTAATGCTCTGCTTAAGAGAAGCTGGATCTCACATGGCAACCGTAGTTCAAGTCCTGGCCCAGTCAGCCTGAAACACACTGGGCATATGTTCATGAGTGCCCAAGATCTGACAGGCTAAAGACTGAATAAAGGAGATTGTGGTATAACCAGACCCTGTGGACGTTGCTTCTCTCTCTCTCTCTCTCTCTCTCTCTCTCTCCCTTCTCTCTCTCTCTCTCTCTCTCTCTCTCTCTCTCTCTCTCTCTCCCTTCTCTCTCTCATGTGTGCATGCATTCTATCATAAATTTTAAAAAGTTACCATTTTGAAATACACCAGAGCATTCTATTCTTCTTTAAAAAGCCTTGCATCAGGAAAAACTATTTACCAGCATCCAACATGCTGGGATTCTTTCATGGCCTAACCAACTTAAATGAAAGAAATATCCAACTCCAGCTCTTTCCAAACATTCATGTTGAAGAAGAAAACTCCCTACTGTAGGCTACTCTAGTCATCGTCTTCTGCCTAAAGAAATAGGGACTGAGAAGCACGCGTGAACTTCACAGCTCAGGGGCATAGCATCACTAATCATCTGACTGTAGAATCCTTCACCTCCACCCACAGCTTACCACCACATGCCTAAAGGCCTATTTAGAGTAGTTCCTTTTATCCAGTACATCACTTCTACCTTTCAACAAAAAACTATAAGATATACTTGAAGGCAAAAAAATACAGATTGGAGAAACCAGATAAGCATCAGAATCAGAGTCAGAAATGACAGATATGCAAGAAAGTTGAGACCATGAATTTTTTTATAACTGTGAGTAATGTGCTCAGGAGTTTAATGGGGAAAAAAAGAGACAGCATGTAGGAACAAATGGATAATGTAAGAAGAAAGAAATTCTAAGGAAGAATAAAAAGAAATGCTAGAGGTAAAAAAAATACTGTAACAGAAATGAAGAACACCTTTGATGGACTCATTATTAGATTGAACATAGCTGAGGAAATAATCTGAGTCTGAGAATATGTCATTAGAAACTTCCAAAATTGAAAAGTGGAGATAAAACAAACAGAACATGCAAGTACTGTGGAACAACTACAAAAGGTCTGCTCTGGTTTGATGGTTTATCCCCTCCAAAACTCACTGGAATCTAATTGGTAATGTAATGGTTTGGGGAGGTAGGGTCTTTAGAAAGTGATTAGGTCATGAGGACTCCACTTTCATGGGTGAGTTTAATGGGTTTAAAAAATGGCTTTCAGGAGTGGATTCTTCCTTGCTTTCTCCTATGCACTCTCTTGCCCTTCCACCTTTAGCCATGGTATGATGCATCAAGAAGGTCCTCACCAGATGCCAGCACCATGCTCTTAGTCTTCCCAACCTTTAGAATTATGAACCAAAGAAATTTCTGTTTACTATAAATGACCCAGTTTCATGTATTCTGTTATAGCAGCACAAAATGGACTAAGACAAGGTGTAATATATATGTAATGGGAATATCAGAAGAAAAAAAGAAAGGAATTAAAAATATATTTTAAAAATGACTGAGAATTTCCCCCAAATTAATGTCAGACATCAAATCCTAAATCTAAGAAACTCAGTGAATAGCAAGCAGGAGAATGGTCCCTAAAAAAGACTAAACCTGACATATCATTCAAACTTAAGAAAATCAATTTTAAAAAAAAAGGAAAAATCTTGGAGCAACCAGAGTTGTGGTGGTTAAGGCTGCTGAATTTCACATGGCCAGCCATGCCATTTGAGTCCCAGACTAAGTAGCTTAAGAGACATGCCAAGTGCCTGTGTGAGCATGCCCAAAATCCTTAGAGAAGGGAGAGATGAAGTAGAAGGGATTACGGTGTGACTATGCCCCATGGGTGACACTGTCTTGCTTTCTTACCCCAACCATAAGTGCACGTGCCTTCTGGCAATTTTATTTTTTTTAATTGTGAAAGAAGCCAAAGGTAGGGTTGAGAAAAGAGCACCTTACCTATAAAGGATAAAACATAAAAATGCATCTGACTTCTCAGAAATCAAGTCAGCAAGAAGAAAATACTGAAAGTGACATAAAGTAAAATATTTAAAGTGTTCAGCAAGAAAAAAAACACTGTAATTCTATACCTTATGAAATAATTCTTCAGAAGAAAAAATAAAGACTTTATCAGGGGACCGGCAGGTGGCATGGTGGTTAAGGTGCTGGACACTCCCACATGGTCAACCACAGTTTGAGTCCCGGACCTGGTGGCTTGCTTTCTCATTTTCCCTCTCTCTCTCTCTCTCTCGGTGTCTCTCTCTGGTCAAATTAAAATAAAATGAATGAATAAATAAAATAAAATAAATAATCCTTTAAAAAATTTAAAAAGACTTTATCAAACAAACAAAAATTGAGTAAATTTTATTACCGGTAGAATTTACTTTTAAAATATGCTAAAAGCAGTTTTTCAGGGAAAATGAAAATGACACAGGTCAGAAATTCAGATCCATACAAAGAGAGGAAGAGCATAAGGGAATAAACAAGTGAAGGTAAAATGAAAATTTCTATTTTTCTTATTCTTAAATGATCTAACAGATAACAGTGTATTCAAAACAGTAATAGTAATAATGCATTGGACTATATAGAGTATTTCAAAAAGTTCATGGGACAATAAAATTGAAGCGTGAGTTCATTTTGGTGCAAAAAATAAAGTTGAAATCCATGCATAATTTTTTTTACAATATACATTCCATGAGCTTTTTATGTATAAGTGAAATGAATAACAGCAGAGATGGGAGGGAGAAATTATTATTACTTTGTTATTATATAAAATACTTATACTAGATTGAAATCGTATAATTTTTTTAAGTGAATTTTGGTTTGGTCCCATAGCCGGGTGGTTAAGGGAGCTGGATTCCACACAGCCAACTGAGGTTCAAATTACCTATCTGGTGGTTTAAACAACACACTGGGCACTTGTATGTTTATACCTCTAATCCCACCCAACACGATGAAATGGAGGAGAAGGGATTACGGTGTAGCCGCACCCCATTGGGGATGTTTTCTCTCTCTCTCTCTCTCTCTCTCTCTCTCTCTCTCTCTCTCTCTCTCTCTCTTCCCCTCCCTCCCTCTCTCTCTCTCTCTTTTTCTCTGTCTTTCTGTGATGCATGCACATGCCCTCTGGAAATAAAAAAAAATAAAATAGAGTAAACAAAATGATTAATAATGACCATAAGATGCAGAAAAAGTATAGAAGACAAAAATATCAACAAAAACAAGAGCAACAAATAGCAAATAGCAACTATGGTAGATATTAATCCAATTGTATTAGTAATCACTTTAAACACCAATGGTCAGGGGCCAGCAAGTGGTGTGGTGGTTAAGGGCACTGGATTCCCACATGGCCAACTATGGTTTGAATCCCAGAACTGGTGGCTTGCGTTCTTGCTTTCCCTTTCTCTCTTTCTCTGTCTGATCAAATTTAAAAAAATAATAATAATGACAAATGGAATCACATAGAATAAATCTTTTTTTTTTTTGAGAGGTTTTTGTTATAGGGTGCATGTACTCGCCAGAAAGACAGAAAGTGAGAAATCATCTCCCAGGGGGGGATGGCCACGCCGCAATCCCTTCTCCTCCATTCTCCTCTCAGGATCTTGGGCACGCATGCATATGCGCCCAGTGTGAGTTTAAGCCACATAGCCATCATGCCAACTGCTGGTGGTTATGTCGCTGAACTCCCATGTAGCCGACCGCGGTTCGAGTCCCGGACCCGGTGGCTTAAACTCACACTGGGCACGTGTACATGCGTGTCCAAGATCCCGAGAGGAGAATGGAGGAGAAGGGATTGCAGCGTGGCCATCCACCCAGGGGGTGATTTCTTGCTTTCTGTCTCTCTGTCTCTCTCTGTCTTTCTGGTGAGCACACACACCCTATAGGAAAAAGAGAAACCTCTACAAAAAAAAAAAAAAAAAAAAAAAAAAAAAAAGACACCAATGGTCTAAATAAACCAACTACAGGACAGAAATTGTTAGGATGGATCAAAATCCAAGACCCAATTACGCATTGCATATAAGAAACTCACTTTGGGAACCAACAGTTAGCGTAATGGCTATGTCGCTGGAATCCCACGTAGTCAACCGCGGTTCGCGTCCTGGACCCGGTGGCTTAAAACTCACGCCGGGTGTGTGTGCATGCGTGCCCAAGATCCCAAGAGGAGAATGGAGGAGAAGGGATTGTGGCATGACCATCCCCCCTGGGGGGTGATTTCTCGCTTTCTGTCTCTATGTCTCTCTCTGTCTGTCTGGCGAGCACACGCGCCCTATAGCAAAAATGTCTCTCAACAACAAAAAAAGAAACTCACTTTAAGTATAAAGACACAAATAGATTAAAAATAAAGGGATAGAAAAAGATATACTATGCTGTGACCAGCAGGTGGCATGGTGGTTAAGGCGCTAGACTCCCACGTGGCAAATGAAGTTCAAGTCCTGAACTTGCACACCTGAGTAAGTCCTCTCTCTCACACACACAATCAGGTGAGGACACATGTCCTTTAGCAAATTTAAAATAATAACAATAATAATAAGTCAAATTTTAAAAAGATATGCCATGCTATCCACACTAACACTAATCAAAAGTAAGTGGAAATAGCTGTATTAATTTCAGACAGAGAAGATTTCAAGGAAACTTATCAGGTATTTGATATAATTAAATATATTATTACTACTACTATTTTGAACAAAGTGTTATCTGTTAGATGATTATCTGTTAAAGGTATTACATATTAAGGGGTCAATTCTCCAAGAAGACATAACAATCCTAGATGTGTATGTGTGTAACAAGAGACTCAAAATATGTGACGCATAAACTGGTAGGACTGCAAAGAGAAATAGATTAGTCCACTATAGCTGGCAACTTGAACAACCCTCTTTCATAAATAGATTCTGTCAGTAGAAATAACTAAGGATATAGTTGAACTCAACAGCACTATCAATCAACTGGATATCATTGATATCTATAGACTATTTTATCCACCAACAACAGAATATGGGTCACTCACCAAAGCAGAATACATGATGGGCCATAAAACCCACCTTAACGAATTTAAAATAGAAATAGACACTGTCTGTTCTCAATCACAATGAAATTAAACTAGAAATCAATAGCAGAAAGATAACTGGAAAACTCCAAAATACTTGGAGACTAAACAACACATTTCTAAATAACATTTGGATCAAAGAAGAAATATCAAGAGGAAATTTTAAATACTTTGGACTAAATGAAAATGAAAATACAACTTATCAAAATTTATGTGATGCAGCAAACAGTGTGCTTTGAGGGAGATTTATAACATTCTGTACATATATGAGAAAAGAAGAATGATTTAAAAATCAGTTATCTAAGTTTCTGCTTAGAAAATTGGGGAAAAAAAGAATGAATTAAATCCAAAGTAAGCAGAAGAAAGCATAGTAAAAATTAGAGCAGAAATCAATGAAATGGAGAACAGGAAATAAATGGAGAAAATCAAAAGCTGATTCTTTAAAAAATCAATAAGGGGTCAGCAAGTGGCATGATAGTTGAGGTTTTGGACTCCCACATGGTGAACCACAATTTGAGGCCTGGACCCTATGGCTTGAAAATCACACTGAGCACATGTGCATGCATGCCCAAAAATCCCAAAAGGAGAATGAAGAGAAGGGACTGTGGTATGGCCATCCACCCAGGGGGTGAATTATCACTTTCCCTCTCTCTGTCTCTATTTTTCTCCAGTGAATGCATGTACCCTATGGCAAAAAACTGAAAAACAAATAAATACATAAATAAACAAAAATTAGCCAGCCTCTAGCCAAGCTAACTAAGACAAAAAGAGAGAAGACACAAATTAGCAACATCAGAAATGAAAGAGTGGCTATTACTACACATCCCTTGGACATTAGAAGGATAATAACAGAATATTATAGTAACTCTATGCTTACAAATGTGATAACCCAGATGAAATGAACTAATTCTTTAAAATATCCAATCTGCCAAAAGTCGTACAAGAAGAAATAAAATGGATCTATTCATTCAATTAATGAATTCAAACTATTCAAGAAAGATTTTATCATGAAAACTCTCATAAAAATGAATCTGGACATAGGCCTTACACCCTTCACAAAACTTAGCTCAAAATATATCACAAGCGTAAATGTAGAATGGAAAACTATAAAACTCCTAGGAGATAATATAGGGGGAAATCTAGATGACTTTAGGTATGGTGATGACTTTTTAAATGTAGCAACAAACACATGATACATGAAAGAAATAACTGATGAACCAAAGTTAAAAACTTCTACTCTGTAAAAGATGCTGTCATAGGAGGTAAAGACAATCCATGGACTAGGAGAAAATATTTGCAAAAGATAAATCTAATAACGAATTATTGACCAAACTATGCAATGAACTCTTAAAACTCAACAATAAGAAAATATACTTGATTTAAAATAGAAACAGAAACTGAACAGAAACTTCATCAAAGAAAATATCCAGATGGAAAGTAAACATATGAAAAGACTCTCAATATCATATGTCATTGAGAGGTTTCAAATTAAAATATTAGAGTGCCCAAAATCCAGAACACTGACAACACCAAATGTTGGTGAAGATATGGAATAACAGGAATTCTTATTCATTGCTGGTGAAAATGCAAAATGGTTCAGTCTCTTCAGAAGATGGCTTTTTTTAAAACCACTTTTTTATTTATTTTTAGTTTTCACCATAAGGTGTGTGTGCTCACAAGAGAGAGAGAGAGAGACAGAGAGAGAAAGTGATAAAGCACACGCCCATTGGGGGATGACCATGCCACAGTCCTTTCTCCTCCATTCTCCTCCCAAAATTTTGGACACCACATGCACACATGCCTAGTGTGTTTTGCAGTCTACTAGGTTCCAGAACTTGAACCACACAGTGAGCCATGTGAAATTCAGCTGCCTTGGCAGTTTCTTACAAAACTAAACATCTTCTTACTATAGGATCCAGCAATCACACTCTTTGGTATTTTCCCAAATAGCTTGAAAACTTATTTCCATGCAAAACCTTGCAAATGGATGTTCATAGCAGCTTTATTCATAATTGCCCAAGCCTGGAAGGAACCATGATGTCCTTCAGTAGATAAATAGATAAATAACTGTGGTATATCCAGATACTGTAATATTATTGAGTGCTAAAAATAAAAAAGTGATCCAAGCCATGAAAAGTTCTGGAGGAATTTTAAATGCATGTTACTAAGTGTAATAAGCCAATCTGAAAATACCACATACTGTACGATTCTAGCTATATAAAATCTGGAAAAGGCAAAACTGTGGAAGCAGTAAAAATATCGAAGTTTTCTAGGAGTTAGTGGCGAGGAATGGATGAATAGGTGGAGCACAGAGGATTTTTGGGGCTATGAAACTATTTTATATGATACTGTAACGTGGGATACATGGCATTATACATTTGTCCAAATGCACAGAATGTATAACACCAAGAGTGAACCCTATGTAAACTATGGACTTTGGGTGATAATGATGTGTCAAGGGATGGTCATTGATTATAATTAATGTACCATTGTCATGGGAGGTGTCAGTAGTGGGAGGCTGTGCATATGTGGGGACAGGGATATATGAAGGCTCTGTACTTTCCTCCTAACTTTATTGCTAACCTAAAACTC